>OX451739.1:1270684373-1271295236 GCA_948472305.1 Vicia faba
TTCCAAGCAAATGATGTAATAGCTTAGATTCAATTTCTTGTCTAAATATCTCCCCATTTGAAATATTGTACCCCCTCCCCATATTATTGTGTTGTAATAGTGTAGGAATTTAAATTTCGCACTTTATACGCTTTCTAAACCTACCATGCTAGAATTAGGGTTTGTATACGAATAAAACGAACAAAATAGTTGGACATAACTCAAGATAAACAAGCATGAAAATGGACAACACATTTCACACTTGCACCCCTAGGGTATTCCACTTTGTTGCCTTCAAATAAATTGGGCCATATTGCATGTTGAACTTCTTTGGGTAAAAACAAACAATCAAATGATCATAGTCCCACAAAATGTTGCTTAAATGAATGATCAAAGTCCCTTTTAAAGAAAAATTGCCCAAAGAAATTTAACACTATTGCAATTATGGTCTAAACGATGACCCGCGCCTGTCCCTTTCACCTCCTAATACAAGATTGTCCACCAAATGCAATGGTGGAACAAAATTGTCAAAAGGTTTAAAACATAACAAAAATCTTTGAGAAAACTTTAGGGTAGATAACTCTTAAGTACTTGTCAATTTGCAAAGAAAACGCTTGCCTAATTTCAAAACCCACTTCACAAACACTTTCAAAACAAACTTTCAAAAAACCTTGAAACATCTTTTTAAAAGACAAAACACCTTTTGTAAAACATTCGAGTAAAGAATTGTTACAAGGGTAGCCTATACAAGGCATCTTTTCAAAAACATTTTCAAAACCACACACCAAGCACTATTTCAAACAATTGAAAACCAAGGCAAGTTGATCTAAGCAAGTACCTAAGAGCCCATGGATAACCATGGATAGAAAGGGTGCTAATACCTTCCCTTTCTATAATCTACTCCCCGAACCCTAGAAAAATCTCAAAGGTTTTTGCTGTGCTTTTTAAACCTTTCCTTAGGATAAAATAAAAAGTCGGTGGCGACTCTTGCTCAACCGAAACATTTGCGAAAACAAACGCAAAACCCTAGTCAGTTCTCCCACCGTATCACAGAACTGGCGACTCTGCTGGGGAGAATAACTTTAAAAGTGGAGTAACCTTAGGGCTTAGATCACCCTCTTGCATGACTAATTGTTTGATTTGTTTGCTTTATACTTTGGCTCTATTGTTTGGGTTTGCAATCCTCCACCCGGATTTTGGGAAACATTCATAGATAGCAATACGTTGTGGAAACTGTGCGGGGTATACCGACACGGTCTAAGCAATAGCTATATTAGTGCGACATATTTGTGAGTACCCGGTAACCCTTGAGTTCAATCAAGGAGAGTACGGGGCCGCTGAGTGATGTCACTAAGCACTAATGACCTAGAACCTTACTTGACCATCTTGGCCTTTTATTAGGGGTAGTGAGATGACCGGCTTTGGTGCAGTCCGAAGTTGGTAGATACTCGATACTACACTCATTGAGGTTTGTTTTCTTGGAATATTTTGGTCGCTAGTTAAGTGGCTAAACCAAAACCATGAACAATGAAAACAATCCAGTGATATTGAGCTCCTTAGAACCCGGTTACTATTTATAGGACAGGTTTTTAAGCCAACTACACTCAAGAGGGTACTCACCTATGAAACCCCATGCAAGCCTGAAACTAGGGTTTGGTGTGATTTGCTTGTACATATGTTTTGTGCATACATCATAAACATCATGAAGCATCATATGCATTTACTAACCATTTCAAGGGTTTGGATCTTCATCTTTGTTCCTGTTTTGTAGGTCATGGAAATTCCTCGCAGAAACACCATTCAAGTCAACCTTGTGAGAATCTCTCCTCAACTCAAGGAGCTCACCTCAAGAATTCCGGAAAATTCATCCTTCAGTGAAAGACATGGTAGACTGCTCAGCCTAGTCAACACCAACATTGAAGAAGACATGATGAAAGTGTTATTCCAGTTCTTTGACCCTCTTCACCACTGCTTCACTTTCCCTGATTATCAGTTGGTACCCACTTTGGAGGAGTTTTCTCAACTCCTGAGAATTCCTATCCTTAATCAACTACCCTTCAACGGTATGGAAAAGGAACCAAAGCCGGAAGATGTTGCTCGAGCATTACATCTACAACCATCTGACATCAAGGGGCATTGGGAAACCAGAAGCGGCGTCAAAGGATTCTTAGCAAAATTCTTGTTTGAGAAAGCACAAGAATGTTAGAATTCATTGGACCTACAAGCCTTTGAAGAGATTGTGGCACTCCTTATCTATGGGTTGGTCTTGTTCCCAAATCCTGACCAATTAGTAGATGTCAATGCCGTCAAAATCTTCTTGTCCAGAAATCCAATACCAACATTGCTTGGGGACATCCTCCACTCATTTTACACATGAACAATGAGAAAGAGGGGTGTTCTCATGTGCTGCACTCCTATCCTTGCAAGGTGGTTTATTTCGCACCTTCCGCAATCTGTCTTGAAGAATGACCAAGGTACAAGGTGGTACCAACGGTTGATGACTCTTACTCATTCTGATGTGCATTGGTGTTCTCGGTCCAGAGAAAATGTCATCATTGTCGATCGTTGCGGAGAATTTCCTAATGTTCCTTTACTTGGAATCAGAGGAGGTATCACCTACAACCCTTGCCTAGCTTTGAGGCAATTTGGGTATGCACAGAGGGATGGCCCTCATAATATGTTGATTCCTAGCCTAGTTTTTGACTTCGACAACGATGCGCAAGGACTTCGCCAAAGATTCATCAGAGCTTGGGGAAAATTCAACAAGGTCGATAGCAAGACTCTGGGACACAAGAACTCCATCCCTCTTGAGCCCTATCTCAAGTGGGTACGAGCCCGAGCCCAAAGTCTAAAGATGCCTTATCCTCATGTACTCCCAGTGATTAAAGAGCCCGTCAATGAAGGAGAGGTCCCCTACACCATCCTACATCCAGACATGCCTACATCGTGGGAGGAAATGCAGAAAAGTTGGATTCAGCTCAAGGAGGAACGGAATACTTTTGAAGCTAGCTACTACGCCAGTGAAAAGAAGGTTCTAGAGCTTACCCGCCGACTCCACGAGTAAGAGGCCCTCAACACCTACATCGCACCAAAGAGGATGCGCAATGTCTTTCTGCCTTAAGAAGTTTATTTTGTAATATTTGGCCCATGGGGCATTTATGTACTAACAAATTTCTTCTTATTAATATGACGTGCGTTCTTCTTTGTCTGAAACAATTTTGAATGTTCTAAATCCTTGAATGCATTGCATACATAAGCATACCATTCATCATGTGCATAAGCAGGTCTCACTCCAGGTTTCCTTATCTGTCTGCTGTTTATTTCAGTAGGATGGATCTCGAGCAAACAGTCAAAGACCTACAAGCTCAGAATGCACAATTCCAGCAACTCCTGATGACCTTGGCTAAGGGTCAGGAGGATATCAAGACTCAATTGGGGAATAAGGACCCAGTAAAGAAGAAGAAAAAGAGGATTGGGGTGGCTACTTTGGGGAGAAGATTTGACAGAGAAGCTCAGAGAGTGCTTGAATTTCCTCCTACTTCTGATGAAGGGACTAGTAAAAGAGATGGAGTTGCGGTGCCCTCCGAGTCTGATGCGGAGGAAGAAGAGGTTGAAGAGGATGAAGATTATTCTGACCAGCAATATCCTCCAGCTGATGATAAATACAAGGGTTTAGAAGACAGATTGGCTGCCATGGAACTACAAAGAGTACCGGGTTTGGATTTTGAAGACTTGGGTTTGGTTGTCGGGATTGTGATCCCCCCAAAATTCAAAGTGCCAATGTTTGTGAGGTATGATGGGCTGTCCTGTCCCAAAATGCATCTCAGGTCCTACGTAAGAAAGATTCAACCCTATACAGCAGATAAAAACCTCTGGATTCATTTCTTTCAAGACAGCCTGTCGGGAGCTCAGTTGGAGTGGTTTTATCAGCTAGAAGGAACCAGTGTCAGGAATTGGGAAGATTTGGCCACCGCTTTCTACAAAAAATACCAGTATAATTCTGATCTTGCTCCTACTCGTACCCAACTTCAGGGTATGTCACTAGGAACAAGTGAGGGATTCAAAGAATATGCACAAAAATGGAGGGATTTGGCTGGCAGGGTGCAGCCTCCTTTAACCGATCGTGAGCTCGTTGATATGTTTCTTGGGACCCTATCTGGGCCATTTTTCAATCATCTAATTGGTAACTCTTCCGCGGGGTTTACCGATTTGATCTTAACAGGCGAAAGAATAGAAGCTGGCATCAAGTCAGGAAAGATTCAGAAGGGTGTTGCTGCAAGTGTTGAGAAGAAGCCTTTTAAGAAGGAGACATCTATGGTATATTCTCAGAGAAGAGCAGGGAAGATGGAGCGTCGGCCAACTGTGGGGGCCGTAATGATTCAAAACACTCCGAGCGAGCAGCCTCGCTATAACCAGTCTAGACCAAATCAACAACGAGTGGAACGGCCACAACGGCAGTTCACTCGTATTAATATGACTCCAGCGCAAGTGCTTCCCCATCTATTGAAGTTAAACCTCGCCACCATCAAGGAGGCACCAAAGAATGTGAATACGTCCTCTCCGCATTATCATGCCAATGCTAAATGCGCCTACCATTCAGACAGTGTTGGACACGACACCAATGATTGCTGGGCACTCAAGCATAAAATCCAAGACCTGATAGAGGCTAAGGAGGTAGAGTTTGACGCTCCAGAGAAGCCTAATGTGATATTTGCACCCATGCCGAAGCACCGCCGAAATGTCAATGCCATTGAAGAAGATTTGTATGTTGCTGATGTCAGTGATCTGACCACTCCACTGCTAACCATTAAGTTGAATTTGTTAAGGGCCGGGATCTTCCCGGGATGTAAAGAAGACTGCTATTGTTGCTACTCTCTGCCGTTTGATTGTCCGCTACTGAAGAAAGGCATCCAAGGCCTTATGGATAGTCGACAAATTCTGTTTGAAAAAGTTTCTGCTGTCCCAGTTCATACTGAAGATGTCTCAATCATAACCATTCACGCCAATCTTTCCAAGGCCGTCAAAAAGCCTGTTAAGATTACACCAGCTGCAAAATCTGTTCCTTTGAAGATAACAATGCCAGGGCCTGTTCCCTATGTTTCTGAGAAGTCGATACCTTGGAACTATGGCGATGACATCTACTACCATGGTATCAAGCAAGTCGAAATAATTGAAGAAAGTCCGGATGATGAAGAAGCCAGCATTAGTAACATTGCGGGCACCAGCAAAATCACCAGGAGCGGGAGAATATTTTCTCCAGAGATTGCCCCTCCAAGAGCAGTCTTTGGACCCTCATCAGCTAACGAAGTCATCCCTGCACCAGTAAAACTCTCTGCTAGAACTCCTCTGATTGAAGACATTGTTGTTCCTAGTACTGTCCCTCCTTCCGCTGCTGACAAAGGTAAGGGAATCCAAGATGAGCCCGTCAGGACGAGGGCTCAACCCTTAGTAATCCCGGAGACCTCCAAGAAGGAAATGGACGAGATTTTGAGGATAATCAAGAGAAGTGATTACGATGTGGTGGAACAGTTGGGGCAAACCCCCTCCAAGATCTCCATGTTGGCACTACTACTTTGCTCAGAAGCGCACGCTAAAGCCCTGATAAAATTCCTGAAGGCAGCTCATGTGCCCCAGGAAACCTCTGCGGATCAATTTCAGAATTGCATGGCTAGCCTGACTGTGGACAATGGATTAGGTTTTTCTGATGTCGACCTAACCCCTAAAGGTAGAAACCACAATGATGCTTTGCATATTTCAATCGAGTGTCGAGGAACCACCCTTGCACATGTTTTGGTTGATACCGGTTCGTCACTGAATGTTTTGCCTAAGAAGGCCTTGGACCGACTAGATTGTGAAGGGTTGGAATTGAAGCCGAGTGATATTGTTGTCAGAGCTTTCGATGGTTCGAAGAGAATGGTCCATGGAGAGGTTGAAATTCCCATCAAGATAGGCACTGAGGTGTTTAAATCCACTTTCTATGTGATGGACATCCGTCCATCATACTCTTGCCTGCTGGGTAGACCTTGGATACACCATGCTGGGGCAGTCACCTCCTCCTTACATCAGATGTTGAAGTATCCTGTCAAGGGAAAGATCATTACTGTCCATGGCGAAGAAGAGTACATGATTAGCCACTTAAATTTGTTCCGATATGTGGAGGTTGAAGGAGAGTTCATTGAGACACTGTTTCAACATTTCGAAGAAGTCCTTCCTGAAATAGCAGAAGCAAAGTTGGCAGCTGAGACACCGAGACAGATGGCCAGGATGGCATCTCTGGAGGATGCAAGGGCCGCAATAAAAGAAGGGAAGAATTCAGCATGGGGGCAGTTACCTGACTTTCCGCATAAGACTGATAAGTTTGGGTTAGGGTTCACAGCCGCTGGCCAGAAAGCTATGCGCCGGTCGAAGATTGAAAGAGCGCCAGTCAAAATTTCTCCCTACGGAATCAACGCTTTGGAAGAGGAAGACAAGGAGAGAAACATTGAAGAGTGGATTTATCCAACTGTCGAAGGAGGATTGAACAACTGGGAGGCAAAAGACTTTGTCCCCATCACTTTTATTCACCAGTAATTTACCTGTTAAACATTTCCTATTTGGTCTGTAATATTTACTTTCAAACAATCCGTACACTATCTTTTCACCTCCTGCCTTGCCCGGGGCATGTAGGTCTACTTGTAAGGGTTTTGATTATTTTTCATATTCATATGCCATGTTTAATGATTCATTGGACGTTTTTCATTTGATAAACTGCTTATGTTCATTTTCTTTCCTTTTGCATTTTTTGTTTAAGGATGGGTATCCCTTACACACACCCACACTCACCAATGCAGGTACCCATCCACTCTGGATTCCATGGGTGACTATTCTGCTGTATCTTTCAATAACTCTGAAGATCTGGTCAATCTAGCCGAGTATGAAGATGACGAAGGTTGTGAAGTACCCGGGGAACTAGCCAGACTTCTGCAACAAGAGGAAAGGGCCATCTTACCGCATGAAGAGCCATTGGAAACTGTTAACTTGGGGACCGAGGAAGACCGGAAGGAGGTGCAAGTGGGTGCCAATCTGGAACCAAAAGTCAAGGAGCGCTTGGTACAGTTGTTGAATGAGTATGTTGAAATCTTCGCTTGGTCCTATGAAGACATGCCGGGTCTAGACACAGACATCGTGGTTCACCGTCTCCCCACAAGAGAGGATTGTCCACCAATCAAGCAAAAAGTTCGCCGAATGAGGCCTGACATGTCCGAAAAGATCAAAGCGGAAGTAATGAAACAATTCGATGCTGGCTTTCTGGCTGTTACGTCCTATCCTCAATGGGTCGCTAACATCGTGCCAGTACCGAAGAAAGATGGCAAAGTCAGAATGTGTGTGGACTACCGGGATTTGAATAGGGCCAGCCCTAAAGATGATTTCCCACTACCTCATATTGACATCTTGATCGACAATACAGCTCAGCATAAAGTGTTTTCCTTCATGGACGGATTCTCGGGCTACAATCAAATCAAAATGGCTCCCGAGGATATGGAGAAAACAACTTTTGTCACACAATGGGGCACTTTCTGTTACAAGGTGATGCCGTTCGGGCTGAAGAACGCAGGGGCAACTTATCAACGCGCCATGGTAGCTTTATTTCATGATATGATACATCATGAGATTGAAGTTTACGTAGACGATATGATAGCTCCATCACAAACAGAGGAAGAGCACCTTGAACATCTGGAAAAGTTGTTTGCCAGGTTAAAAGAATACAAGCTCAGGTTGAATCCAAGTAAATGCACTTTTGGAGTTAGGTCTGGTAAACTCCTGGGATTCATTGTAAGCAACAAAGGCATTGAAGTCGATCCGGAAAAAGTAAAAGCAATACAAGAGATGCCTGCTCCCCGTACTGAAAAGGAGGTTAGAGGATTCTTGGGGCGCATAAACTATATTGCCAGATTCATCTCACATCTGACTTCTACCTGTGAGCCAATTTTCAAAGTCTTGAAAAAAGATCAGGTAGTGGAATGGAACGACGATTGCCAAGCTGCTTTTGATAGAATCAAGGAGTATTTGCTAGAACCTCCTATTCTGATGCCACCCGTCGAAGGAAGACCATTGATCATGTACTTGACCATCTTGGATAACTCAATGGGGTGTTGTTGTACCCCAAAATTTGCCCTCGCGCCTTTCCACAAAGAAATCTCAGCTTCAAACATTTCCTGACTTCTCAAACTGACTCAAGAATCGGACAAACGGACTTTTCTTGACGGTCAAGCAAAATTAGGGTTTTACTGATTTTCAGAGCTCTGAATTGTTTTATACAGTGGGCTTAGGGTTTGGTTGGTTTTTGTTTCAATTTTGATCAAGCGAGCGTGATGTGACGTTTAATCAGGAATTAGGGTTTCATGGGCATATTCTCAGAAGAATTTGAATTCCACGACACTTTGCGGTTTATTTCAAGATTCAGATTAAAAGTCGCGTTATCTTGGTTTAATCAACAAAAGAGACAGTGGTTTGAATTCAGTACATTTTGATTGGGCCAGTCAGATGCAAGATGCAGTTTTGGAATTCACAGTGTTCATGTGTTTGATCAGTCTATCTGGTTTAATTGCTGCTTTGCTTTGGATTTTGGATTAGACAGACTTAATTGGTCAATGTTGTTTTATTTAAGTTATTTATTATTCTGAAATTAAATGATTGAATTTAATTTTTCAATTGTTAATTCTAAGAATTTTAAATAAATAAATAAACAATAAAGAATTTAGAATTAATTAGATAATTTGAATTTTTATTGATATTTAAACTATTTGTACAAATTGTTGTTTATTACAAACAATAATTTACATTTAATTTAAATATTACAATAGAATGAAAAAATATCCTATTTTCTAAATACTCTTCATCCTTCACTCCGCTCCGGCATTCCATCTTTCATCTGCAAAAAGAAATAAGAAAGTCAGAAAGAATTAAAATTAGCAGAGACAGATAAAAATGCTCATCATTAGGGGCCGCTGACTGGGATCAGTTGCCCTCTCTGCAAATCACGGGATTTCTCCCGGTTCACAGAGAGGGAAGATTATTTTATCTCATGAAATGCAAATGTCAAAAATGCATAAGTTATGAAATTGCAAGCTGCATAGGAGTTCAAGATTCAAAATCCAATCTAAACTGAAAAAGTTCAATCCAAACTTTCAAATCCAAAACAAAGTCCACTCAAAGAAAATCAATAAGAGCATAAAGCTGTCAAAGAAGATTTGAGGAAAAGATATCAAAATGCAAAATCTATCCAAACTGTCAAAAGGAGATGCAGTAGTGTATTATGCAAGTGATCTTTTCATCATTTCCCACAAAAGCCCCTTCAGAACAGTACAGTAAAATCATATTAAAATCCTAAGCTGTACTTTGAGAGAGATAAAAAGAGAGATAAAGCAGTTCACAGCAGGCAGTTCATGAGATGGAAAAGAGATAATAAAAGCCAAAACTCAGTTCAGAAGCAACATAGCAGGTTAGAAGGGAGAGAAGAGAGACATAAAACCAGTTCAGCATAACATACAAAGGTACTACTGTCCACAAAAACTGAGTTCAGAAGAAAGATAGCAGTTCAGAACAGTTCAGGAAAAGTATACAAACTAAACCACAACCTGCCTAAAAAGAGAGCTCACTACTGTCATAAGAAGAAATCCATCAACAACCTTTAGGCAAAAAAAGAACACAACATCCTGATAATCCAAACTCAGAACTCAACCAAAACCAATATCCTCAAACCCAAAAAACTCAAAGGCTACTGAACTGGCAAAAGCTAAAAGCTCAAAACAACAAAAACTCTCACATACTCAAACCTGTACCAGTATAATCATACAAATAACACCTAAAGCCATGATCAAGCATATATCCTCACCACCAATAAACCTGCATCAGTCTCAGAACAAAAACTAAAAACAAATAACTTCAACCTTCAAACCATACCAAAAGAACTGATCAAAGCCATACTTGCAAACTGACCAAGCTAAAGTCTCAACCTTCAAAAACATAATATCCTGATATCCAACACCAAGCCTCATCATCTTATGAAACCAACATCTAAGATATTCAAACACCAACACCAAGCCTCAGAAGCAAGCTTCATCATAGGCTAGCACACCTAGGCAACAGCTGTTCAAGAAAAGAGTTCAAGACAAGCAAATCTCAAGCAAAGTACTCAGACATACGCATCACTCAAAGACAATCATCACAGTGGAAGAAGAAGAGGTAAAGAAGCGAGGATTTAGGGTTTTCTCAGTGAATATCATCATCAAAAACCTGAGCAAAAGATAAAAGAACGAAGTTACCAAGAAGGCGTCCAAGCAAGCATCAAGCTTCACCGCTCCGGCCTCCTCAACGCATCCCCTTTCTCTCCTCCATCTCCAGGAATCAGGTAACGAATTTGCTATATCTTTCCCTTCACCTTATAAAAAACGAAACAAATAAAGAGCTCAGAACAATTCCACGCGTATCAGTCATAGAAGAAAAAAGGGAATACTGAAACAAACCTGGAGCAACGTATCCATTGCCTTGGAGGGAAGAGAGTATGGGTTGCGTTGGTGGCCGGAGAAAACGCTCAGGGAACTGCTAATCGAAGAAGACGAATACGGCACCGTCGTAACCTCACAAACCCTCGTTTTCATTCTGAACCAAATGACCTAACCCTAATTCTGTTTCAAAAACCATGGGCTTAATCTGACCCGTTTCCTAAAGCCCAACGAATTACTGCTTTTTCTAACACTAACTGCTTTTTCTAACACTAATCCTATTTTATAAAACATTAACTCTCTTCATTTTTACAAACAAAAAAAAAACAATGTTTACTTCTTTCTTATATATACTAACTCAATTAAATCCTTTTTTAACATACGCAATTTAATTAAAAATATACTAACCCAATTAAAACATTTTCATCACATGTTTAAAACACTTTTTTATATATACACATTTGTACATAAAAATAACCAAATACTTTTTATAAACAATTAACCTTTAAAATGTTAATTTGAATATATTATCTTTTCTTTTTTTTATATATACACAATTAAATTGAAAATACCTTTTTTAATTGAAATACATTTTGTACATATTATACACTTTTATACATAATGTAATTAAACTCTTTTAATTAACATTCTTTTTGTACATAACAATTCAATACATTCATTTTTCTCTAATATTAAATTCACAAACATTTTGACTAAAATACTCTCCAATTAAAACTTAACACTTAATCAAAACCCTTCATTGGTACATAATTCATATAAATCAAAAATACAGATTAAAACATTATCTAGGTCAAAACCCTAATACGACTCAATTTCATAGTTCGCATTTGTACATATTTACACTTACACATACATTTGCACTTACACATACATTTGCACTTACACATACATTTGCACTTACACAATATATTGCCCTACACACATTTTATCTTACATTTATACATTTGACATTTATATTTTGATTGCGACATTCGATTTGGTTGTAAATACTATAAGTCTCATCCCCTTGTACATTTATACCCCCACTCCCGGACATTATGTTGTAATAGCGTAGATTTACATTCCGCAATTTACAGCTTTTCAATTATACCATGGTTAGACCTAGGGTTTGTATGTACATAAAATCAAACGCTAGATAACCTAATACAAGACAAATGCATGTAATCAATACACAATCACACTTGCACCCCCTAGGGTAATCCCACATGTTGCCTTCCAAAATGGGCCATGCTTGCACGGCGAATGTCTTTGGCAAAACAAAATTAAATGATCATAAGTCCCTCGATGACGCTTTCGAAAGTCGCCTATCAAAACGATCAAGTCCCTTCAAAACAAATTGCCAAAGACACTTGGCATCATTGCATTCATGGTCCATACAATGACCCGCGCCCGTCCCGAACAAGCTTCCTAAATACAAGATTGCCTACCAATTTCAATGGTAGAACAAAATTGTCAAAAGGAGTTAAAACACGACAAAAGTCTTTTGAGAAAGCTTTAGGGTAGACAAAAACTCTTGGTTACTTGAGATCAAACTTGCAAAAACACTTGCCTTCTTTTCAAAAACCACAATCCACGACACTTTCAAAAATCAAACTTTTCAAACTTTTGAAACATCTTTTCGAAAAGATATGCACCTTTGTAAAACATTCGAGTAAAGAATTATTACAAGGTTGGCCTAAGACAAGGCATCTTTTTCCAAAACATTTTCAAAACAACCCACACACGCACTATTTTCAAAGCAATCGAAAAACAAGGCAAGTGATCTAAAAAAGCCAAGTAACTAAGAGCCCATGGATAACCATGGATGAAAAGGGTGCTAATACCTTCCCTTTTCATAATCTACCCCCCGAACCCACGAAATATCTCAAAAGGTTTTTGCTGTGCTTTTTAACCTTTCCTTTAGGATAAAATAAAAAGTCGGTGGCGACTCTTGCTAACCGCACAAGTGCGAATACGAATGCAAAACACTAGTCAGTTCTCCCACCGTATCACAGAACTGGCGACTCTGCTGGGGATTGTACTTAAAAGTGGGGTTACCTTAGGGTTTAGATCACCTTTACTTTCAATTGATTGCTTTGTTTGCTTTACATTTGTGGGCTCTGCATCGGAGTTTTATAGATCCTAACCCGGATCTGGGGAAACCCTTTTAGGTAGCAACAAGGCTGTGAGGGAACTGTGCGGGGTATACCGACATGGTTGAAGCAGTCTGCTACGTTGATGTGGCACTTTGGTGTGTACCGGTAACCCTTGAGTTCAGTCAAGGAGAGTACGGGGCCGCCGCGTGGTGTCGCGAAGCATCAACTGACCTTAGAACCTTAATTGACCATCTTGGCCTCTTTAGGGTAGTGAGATGACTACTTTGGTGTACTCCGAAGTCGGTTGATACTCGATACTACACTCAATTGAGGGTTGCTTTCCTGGGATATTTCGGTCGCCAGTTCAGTGGCTAAATCGAAACGATGAACAATGAAAGCAATCCAGTGATATTGGGATCCTTAGAACCCGGTTACTTTTGGTAAGACAGGTTTTAACCAACAAACTGAAAGAGGGTAGTACCCGAACCTCATGCAAGCCTAAACCTAAGGCCTTGTGTGCTTTTTGTGAATATTGTTTGCCTATATATACACCCACCTGCCTGGGCATACATGTACATAACATCATAACATTTTAGCATTTTCAATAACCATTTCAAGGATCTCGAGGGTTCTGTTGATGCAGGATTACGTTGAACCAGACATCTATCAAGGAGCAAGAGGTTTCTCCTCTAACCAATCCAGTCAAAGTTCAAGTGCAACAACTTGAATCAGTGGCTATGACCCACTCGACATGGTGAGCTTGATTCTAGTAGAAGGACGTCCACCGGTACAGGACTCTCCAATCCAAGAGCAAAGTTCAACCTCTAACATTTTCTTGTGTTTACCCCAAGAGATCCTTGAAAGCATACATCCACATGTCATGCATTGCATTTTGACAATCTTTCCTTTTTCAGGTTTCCTTACTCTCCTGCTGTTTATTTCAGCAAGAGATGGCTCTAGAACGGTCTGTCAAAGACATCCAAGACCAGACTGCTCAGCTGCAGGAGATGTTCCTGAACTTGTCCTTGGGGCAAGAAGAGATGAAAGCTCTCCTCACCAACGGCTTGGAGAATTCCAACAATGCCAGGAATGATCAGATTGCGGAGCTGCAGTTTGATCTGACAACACTGAGGACCCAAATGATGGGATATTTGGTGGGCCAGATGTCTCTCATCCAAGACCTATCTCAAAGACAAGAGGAACTCGGAGTTCTGGTCCGCCAACTGCTTCAAAACAACCAACTGGGGCAAACATCTGAGGTCGAAGAGCAAGTCACCGCTCAGCCTCCACCCACTCAAGAGGACAAGGGGAAAGCTCCTCTGCTAGCTTCAGGGTCACAAACCCATCAACAACCTCGCCGGCGTCAGCGGGGCAATCGGCGTAGACAAGAAACATCGGGAAGGCAGTTCACAGAGACTGACATACCGTCATCTCTAATTCTGGAGCGCTTGTTGGAGGTTAATCTGACTGCTTTGAGGGATCCTATCCGGAATCCTAATACCTCCGCTCCTGACTATCATCCCGATGCATTTTGTGTTTACCATTCCTATAGCCCAGGACATGACACCGATGGCTGTTGGGCCTTGAAGAACAAGATTCAAGATCTGATTGACATTGGGGTGCTGAGGTTCATGCCAAACGGCGAGATGAAGATATTCCGTTAAAGGGGTTCTCCGCTTGAAGTGACGAAGCTCGAATTGAAAGACTTTTGCTTCTTTTTGAATTTTTCAAAGTTGTAATTTCTTTTGCTGTCAAAACAATTATTTGTTGATGTTAAACTCTGTTTTCATTAATGCATTGCGTATGTTTGTCTTGAATTCATCCATTCGTTTCACTATTCTTATGCTTTTCTTTATGATATTTGACTCTTGATAAAAAGCTGCAAGCCTTTAGAGGGAGGATGACGAAACAATACCGTGATCTTATACAGTATGTTTTTGAACGGACCTGGCTGATGATGTACAGGCATTTCTTTCAATTCCCAAACACTGGAGTTATAAGGAAGTTAATCCCTAGTCAACCCCTTCGAGCCAAAGAAGTAGGAGTTTCCCGTTCTAAACAATCGAAACCTTTGATATAAACCCGGGGCAGGGTAGTATCTCAGTTAATTCAAAAGAAAACGCGCATTGAAGTCGCAAACTCTCGGTTCGTAATACAACGAACGACGTCGAAAAAGAAAGCATTCCTTCGGAATCAAAAGACCAGGGTGGTTCCCTATTACATAGACAGTCAATCTCTCAAAAGAGAAAGAGCCCACCAAGCCAAAACCTATGAAGGAGGCTTAAGAAAGCTGGGGCATCCCGCTGACAGTAATCCCAAAAACGGTAACAGTCAGGCAAAAGTTAGGGATAACGAATCAAAATCAAAATAGTGAGGTCACTACAAAATCCTCAACAACATGAAAAATGTTGGAAAAGAAGAGGAGATGGTGACTGTCTCCCAAATTCAAACTGGTGAACCATCACCCAAAAGTCGTTCCAAACTCAAGACAGAGTGTGACGCATAATTAACTGAGCTTAGGTTGAAGGACATCACGAAGAGCGGGTGGGTACAAATATACTTTGAGCATTTACCCTTTGTTTCTTAAACCGTGAACCTGACCACGTTACAACCCTTCGAAAGTCCTAATTGAAGCATGGGTTAGTTCGAAAGCATACTGTTACAAAAGGTATCCTGACTCCTGTAGGGCTTTGCTCTAAATCTTGTGTTAACTTGTCTTATAGTTTTCTGCTAAAAAACGCATTTTTTAAAAACTTCGAGGCAAACATAAACTTTGCATTATTCGAATATTACTGTCTGCATTAGACCCTTTTATTTGACAGCGAAGAAGTTCATACAGCGAATGTTCGGAGGAACGAAAACTCTCTCAGTAAGTCAAAATAACTTCAAGAGGATAACACTTCCATCAAATCTCCTATCAACAAGGGGCATGACATGTCACAGTTCAGTTAACCTGGGGCAGTCCAGTCAGGGTTTCAAGAAATCTCTCAATATGCAGAGTAATCCGATTCAAGACTCCTTCGCAACCACTTGGGGCATTCGAATGTCAAAAGTGTTCAACAAATCAACTATCACCTTTCCAGATTCGACTCCGGTATCTAGCCAGGGCATGTCCGAAGAATTCCAGATCAACACCTACAACAACCAGGATTTTATCTACATCACCACTTGGGGCATTCGAATGTCGAAAGTGTTCGAAACCCGATGCAGTTTTACACAAGCTCATCATCAGGAAACCCTACACCGGTTCCCCTGCAAGACTTCTGAAAACAGTTCATGGATTCTTCCCAAGTAACGGATGTTAATCTATCAACTTGTTCAGATGCAACCTTTGAATTTAGTTTCCGGACGCTTCCCAACAACGGATGCTGCTCTATTGCTAATTCAACCTCAAGACTTCTGAAAACAGTTCACGGGTTCTCCAAGTAAACGGATGTTAACCTATCACTTGTTCGGATTCTTCTCAAGACTTCTGAAAACAGTTCATGGATTCTTCCCAAGTAACGGATGTTAATCTATCAACTTGTTCAGATGCAACCTTTGAATTTAGTTTCCGGACGCTTCCCAACAACGGATGCTGCTCTATTGCTAATTCAACCTCAAGACTTCTGAAAACAGTTCATGGATTCTTCCCAAGTAACGGATGTTAATCTATCAACTTGTTCAGATGCAACCTTTGAATTTAGTTTCCGGACGCTTCCCAACAACGGATGCTGCTCTATTGCTAATTCAACCTCAAGACTTCTGAAAACAGTTCACGGGTTCTCCAAGTAAACGGATGTTAACCTATCACTTGTTCAGACTCTTCTCAAGACTTCTGAAAACAATTCATGGATTCTTCCCAAGTAACGGATGTTAATCTATCAACTTGTTCAGATGCAACCTTTGAATTTAGTTTCCGGACGCTTCCCAACAACGGATGTTGTTCTATTGCTGGTTCAACTTCAAGATTTCTGAAAATAGTTTACGGGTTCTCCAAGTAAACGGATGTTAACCTGTCGCTTGTTCAGATTCTTCTCAAGGATAACCACCACGGAAGATCGCACTCGCCAGATTCTCCCTATCCCCAGCAAATTTCCTTCAATCCCCAGCGGAGTCAGACTTTCAAACCTTCTCCCCACAGAGTTTTGAGGAGGCATATCTTGAGTTCCCCAGTGAAGTCTCCAGGGTTACCTCCCATCAAACCAAAGATTCTCAATCTGGTCTCCCCGGCATGAGTCTACTAGTTGGGACTCCCCAGTAGAGGTTATCAGGAATTCTCTTCCCCAGCAACAGCCAAGGATTTATTTTCCCCGGCAGCAGTCAAGATGCTTTTATCTTCAGCCATCTCGGATTCATGTATCCTCGGCAGGATTAGCTCATCAGCTTACATGCGCATCCATCACATTCATAAATATTGTTGTCACATACATTGCATCATGCATCATAACGTTGCATACAACTAACCCTTCACCTTTTCAGGTAAGATCAGTCGACAGACACAGATTAACTCCCAGGATTCATCCAGAAATAGTTCAGATGTGACCCGGACACGGCGACATTCTGATACTTATTCCAGATCCATTCAGACGCATCATCAGGAAACCCTACACCGGTTCCTCTTCAACTTCAAGATTTCTGAAAACAGTTCACGGGTTCTCCAAGTAAACGGATGTTAACCTATCACTTGTTCAGATTCTTCTTCAAAACGTCCGAAAACAGTTTACGGATTCTTCCCTACAACGGATGTCAATCTACCAACTGGTTCAGACTCTTCTCAAATTTTTGAAGGCAGTTTACGGATTCTTCCCTACAACGGAGGTCAATCTACCGACTGGTTCAGACTCTTCTCAATTTTTGAAAATAAGTCACGGACGCCTCCCAACAACGAACGCTGCTCCATTGCTTGTTCAGTCCCAACTCCTGAAAGTAGTTTACAGATTCTCCAGACACGGACATCAATCTGTTGCTTGTTCAGACCCCAGTTCAGAGATATTCCAAAACAGGGATGCCCCTCTGATACTCGTCCACTCACCAATGACGTACGGTTCAACATCACCAGGTGGCATCTTTAAGCCCATCACCAAATGGCATCTATAAGCCCATTCACCTCCACCGTCACTTCGACAAGCGCAAATTTTCTGGGCACATTAGTGTTCAATCTCCTTTTACCTTCAAGTCGCGAAAGGCAAACTTGCCAATCTAACTCTGCAGGTCCAAGAAGATTGAACAGGGGCAACTGTTGTACCCCAAAATTTGCCCTCGCGCCTTTCCACAAAGAAATCTCAGCTTCAAACATTTCCTGACTTCTCAAACTGACTCAAGAATCAGACAAACGGACTTTTCTTGACGGTCAAGCAAAATTAGGGTTTTACTGATTTTCAGAGCTCTGAATTGTTTTATACAGTGGGCTTAGGGTTTGGTTGGTTTTTGTTTCAATTTTGATCAAGCGAGCGTGATGTGACGTTTAATCAGGAATTAGGGTTTCATGGGCATATTCTCAGAAGAATTTGAATTCCACGACACTTTGCGGTTTATTTCAAGATTCAGATTAAAAGTCGCGTTATCTTGGTTTAATCAACAAAAGAGACAGTGGTTTGAATTCAGTACATTTTGATTGGGCCAGTCAGATGCAAGATGCAGTTTTGGAATTCACAGTGTTCATGTGTTTGATCAGTCTATCTGGTTTAATTGCTGCTTTGCTTTGGATTTTGGATTAGACAGACTTAATTGGTCAATGTTGTTTTATTTAAGTTATTTATTATTCTGAAATTAAATGATTGAATTTAATTTTTCAATTGTTAATTCTAAGAATTTTAAATAAATAAATAAACAATAAAGAATTTAGAATTAATTAGATAATTTGAATTTTTATTGATATTTAAACTATTTGTACAAATTGTTGTTTATTACAAACAATAATTTACATTTAATTTAAATATTACAATAGAATGAAAAAATATCCTATTTTCTAAATACTCTTCATCCTTCACTCCGCTCCGGCATTCCATCTTTCATCTGCAAAAAGAAATAAGAAAGTCAGAAAGAATTAAAATTAGCAGAGACAGATAAAAATGCTCATCATTAGGGGCCGCTGACTGGGATCAGTTGCCCTCTCTGCAAATCACGGGATTTCTCCCGGTTCACAGAGAGGGAAGATTATTTTATCTCATGAAATGCAAATGTCAAAAATGCATAAGTTATGAAATTGCAAGCTGCATAGGAGTTCAAGATTCAAAATCCAATCTAAACTGAAAAAGTTCAATCCAAACTTTCAAATCCAAAACAAAGTCCACTCAAAGAAAATCAATAAGAGCATAAAGCTGTCAAAGAAGATTTGAGGAAAAGATATCAAAATGCAAAATCTATCCAAACTGTCAAAAGGAGATGCAGTAGTGTATTATGCAAGTGATCTTTTCATCATTTCCCACAAAAGCCCCTTCAGAACAGTACAGTAAAATCATATTAAAATCCTAAGCTGTACTTTGAGAGAGATAAAAAGAGAGATAAAGCAGTTCACAGCAGGCAGTTCATGAGATGGAAAAGAGATAATAAAAGCCAAAACTCAGTTCAGAAGCAACATAGCAGGTTAGAAGGGAGAGAAGAGAGACATAAAACCAGTTCAGCATAACATACAAAGGTACTACTGTCCACAAAAACTGAGTTCAGAAGAAAGATAGCAGTTCAGAACAGTTCAGGAAAAGTATACAAACTAAACCACAACCTGCCTAAAAAGAGAGCTCACTACTGTCATAAGAAGAAATCCATCAACAACCTTTAGGCAAAAAAAGAACACAACATCCTGATAATCCAAACTCAGAACTCAACCAAAACCAATATCCTCAAACCCAAAAAACTCAAAGGCTACTGAACTGGCAAAAGCTAAAAGCTCAAAACAACAAAAACTCTCACATACTCAAACCTGTACCAGTATAATCATACAAATAACACCTAAAGCCATGATCAAGCATATATCCTCACCACCAATAAACCTGCATCAGTCTCAGAACAAAAACTAAAAACAAATAACTTCAACCTTCAAACCATACCAAAAGAACTGATCAAAGCCATACTTGCAAACTGACCAAGCTAAAGTCTCAACCTTCAAAAACATAATATCCTGATATCCAACACCAAGCCTCATCATCTTATGAAACCAACATCTAAGATATTCAAACACCAACACCAAGCCTCAGAAGCAAGCTTCATCATAGGCTAGCACACCTAGGCAACAGCTGTTCAAGAAAAGAGTTCAAGACAAGCAAATCTCAAGCAAAGTACTCAGACATACGCATCACTCAAAGACAATCATCACAGTGGAAGAAGAAGAGGTAAAGAAGCGAGGATTTAGGGTTTTCTCAGTGAATATCATCATCAAAAACCTGAGCAAAAGATAAAAGAACGAAGTTACCAAGAAGGCGTCCAAGCAAGCATCAAGCTTCACCGCTCCGGCCTCCTCAACGCATCCCCTTTCTCTCCTCCATCTCCAGGAATCAGGTAACGAATTTGCTATATCTTTCCCTTCACCTTATAAAAAACGAAACAAATAAAGAGCTCAGAACAATTCCACGCGTATCAGTCATAGAAGAAAAAAGGGAATACTGAAACAAACCTGGAGCAACGTATCCATTGCCTTGGAGGGAAGAGAGTATGGGTTGCGTTGGTGGCCGGAGAAAACGCTCAGGGAACTGCTAATCGAAGAAGACGAATACGGCGCCGTCGTAACCTCACAAACCCTCGTTTTCATTCTGAACCAAATGACCTAACCCTAATTCTGTTTCAAAAACCATGGGCTTAATCTGACCCGTTTCCTAAAGCCCAACGAATTACTGCTTTTTCTAACACTAACTGCTTTTTCTAACACTAATCCTATTTTATAAAACATTAACTCTCTTCATTTTTACAAACAAAAAAAAAACAATGTTTACTTCTTTCTTATATATACTAACTCAATTAAATCCTTTTTTAACATACGCAATTTAATTAAAAATATACTAACCCAATTAAAACATTTTCATCACATGTTTAAAACACTTTTTTATATATACACATTTGTACATAAAAATAACCAAATACTTTTTATAAACAATTAACCTTTAAAATGTTAATTTGAATATATTATCTTTTCTTTTTTTTATATATACACAATTAAATTGAAAATACCTTTTTTAATTGAAATACATTTTGTACATATTATACACTTTTATACATAATGTAATTAAACTCTTTTAATTAACATTCTTTTTGTACATAACAATTCAATACATTCATTTTTCTCTAATATTAAATTCACAAACATTTTGACTAAAATACTCTCCAATTAAAACTTAACACTTAATCAAAACCCTTCATTGGTACATAATTCATATAAATCAAAAATACAGATTAAAACATTATCTAGGTCAAAACCCTAATACGACTCAATTTCATAGTTCGCATTTGTACATATTTACACTTACACATACATTTGCACTTACACATACATTTGCACTTACACATACATTTGCACTTACACAATATATTGCCCTACACACATTTTATCTTACATTTATACATTTGACATTTATATTTTGATTGCGACATTCGATTTGGTTGTAAATACTATAAGTCTCATCCCCTTGTACATTTATACCCCCACTCCCGGACATTATGTTGTAATAGCGTAGATTTACATTCCGCAATTTACAGCTTTTCAATTATACCATGGTTAGACCTAGGGTTTGTATGTACATAAAATCAAACGCTAGATAACCTAATACAAGACAAATGCATGTAATCAATACACAATCACACTTGCACCCCCTAGGGTAATCCCACATGTTGCCTTCCAAAATGGGCCATGCTTGCACGGCGAATGTCTTTGGCAAAACAAAATTAAATGATCATAAGTCCCTCGATGACGCTTTCGAAAGTCGCCTATCAAAACGATCAAGTCCCTTCAAAACAAATTGCCAAAGACACTTGGCATCATTGCATTCATGGTCCATACAATGACCCGCGCCCGTCCCGAACAAGCTTCCTAAATACAAGATTGCCTACCAATTTCAATGGTAGAACAAAATTGTCAAAAGGAGTTAAAACACGACAAAAGTCTTTTGAGAAAGCTTTAGGGTAGACAAAAACTCTTGGTTACTTGAGATCAAACTTGCAAAAACACTTGCCTTCTTTTCAAAAACCACAATCCACGACACTTTCAAAAATCAAACTTTTCAAACTTTTGAAACATCTTTTCGAAAAGATATGCACCTTTGTAAAACATTCGAGTAAAGAATTATTACAAGGTTGGCCTAAGACAAGGCATCTTTTTCCAAAACATTTTCAAAACAACCCACACACGCACTATTTTCAAAGCAATCGAAAAACAAGGCAAGTGATCTAAAAAAGCCAAGTAACTAAGAGCCCATGGATAACCATGGATGAAAAGGGTGCTAATACCTTCCCTTTTCATAATCTACCCCCCGAACCCACGAAATATCTCAAAAGGTTTTTGCTGTGCTTTTTAACCTTTCCTTTAGGATAAAATAAAAAGTCGGTGGCGACTCTTGCTAACCGCACAAGTGCGAATACGAATGCAAAACACTAGTCAGTTCTCCCACCGTATCACAGGTGTGTTTTGGGCCAGCATGACGAGTCTGGTCGAAAAGAGCATGCTATTTATTACCTTAGCAAAAAGTTTACCGACTGTGAGACCCGCTACTCACTGCTCGAGAAAACTTGTTGCGCTTTGGTATGGGCTGCTCGCCGACTAAGACAGTATATGCTGACTCATACTACCTTGTTGATATCCAAAATGGACCCTATCAACTATATCTTCGAGAAGCCCGCTTTATCTGGAAGGATAGCTAGATGGCAAATGATCTTAACTGAGTATGACATCCAGTACACCACCCAAAAAGCTATAAAAGGGAGTGTATTAGCTGACCATCTGGCTCATCAAGCTATCGAAGACTATCAACCCATGAGATTTGAATTCCCAGACGAGGACATCATGAATTTGGACAACGTTGAAGGTAACGGACCGTATGACGGACCCGAAAAGGGATCCCGATGGACCCTGTACTTTGATGGTGCTTCAAATGCACTTGGAAATGGTATTGGCGCGGTACTCATTTCTCCGGAAGGTTGTCACACACCTTTCACGGCCCGACTTTGCTTCAGCTGCACAAACAACATGGCTGAGTATGAAGCCTGCATCTTTGGTCTCAAGGCTGCTATAGACTTGGGGATCAAATCTTTGATCGTATTTGGGGACTCGGCTTTGGTTATCAGTCAAATCAAAGGAGACTGGGATACCAAACATCCTAATCTTATTCCATACAAAGAACATGTCCTGACATTGTTGCCTCATTTCGAGCAAATTACCTTCGAGCATTTCCCGCGAGAAGAGAATCAGCTAGCAGATGCTCTGGCCACAATGTCCTCCATGTTTAAACTCAACTGGGATAACGAGGCTCCCCAAATCGCCATCGAGCGAATGGATGAACCTGCGCACTGTCACGAGATTAATACCGAGGAGGTAGTGGAACAACCCTGGTTCCATGAAATCAAAAGGTATCTCAAGACCCGAGATTATCCTGAAGGAGCTTCCGTGAATGACAAGAAGTTCTTAAGGAAATTCGCTGCTAAGTTCTTCCTGAGCAACGACATCCTTTACAAACGAAGCCATGATTGTGTATTACTCCGATGTGTAGACAAAGCTGAAGCGGAGTTAATTATGACCGACATACACAGCGGCACATTTGGCACTCACTTGAGCGGGCATACAATGGCTAAGAAGATCCTGAGGGCAGGCTATTACTGGTCTACCATGGAAGCTGATTGCCATGGAAGTCTATGCTGACAAAGTTCATATCCCTCTGGTTCCTCTCAACGTCCTGACTGCTCTGTGGCCCTTTGCAATGTGGGGCATTGATATGATTGGAGAGATCAAGCCCACGGCCTCCAACGGACATCGTTTCATCCTGGTTGCCATTGACTACTTCACTAAATGGGTCGAAGCAGCTTCCTTCGCCTCTGTTACTAAAAATGTGGTTGCCCGCTTTATCAAGCAAAATCTCATATGTCGGTATGGTGTTCCAGACAGGATCATCACAGACAAGGGTACAAATCTGAATAACACGATGATCACTGCATTGTGCGAACAGTTCAAGATTTATCATCACAATTCATCTCCCTATCGGCCGAAGATGAACGGTGTTGTTGAAGCTGCGAACAAAAACATTAAGAAGATCATTCAGAAAATGACAGTCACTTACAAAGACTGGCATGAGATGCTACCGTTTGCCCTGCATGGATACCGCACGACAACACGTACTTCAACTGGGGCAACCCCATTTTCTTTGGTTTATGGTATGGAAGTTGTTTTGCCTATGGAAGTCCATATCCCTTCTCTAAGGATTATGAAGGATGCAGGTCTGAATGAAGATGATTGGATGCAGACCCAATTTGATCAACTCAATCTGATTGACGAAAAGTGACTTGCTGCTATATTCCATGGTCAGGCGTATCAAAAGCGAATGATCAAGGCCTTCAATAAGAAAGT
Source organism: Vicia faba (assembly GCA_948472305.1). Classification (NCBI taxonomy): domain Eukaryota; kingdom Viridiplantae; phylum Streptophyta; class Magnoliopsida; order Fabales; family Fabaceae; genus Vicia; species Vicia faba. The sequence continues at coordinate 1,270,708,454 of OX451739.1, forward strand.
CAGACGTCAAGTGTATCAAGTCGGAGATCTTGTAATCAAGCGGATTATCTTGCCGCAAAGTGATCCCAGGGGCAAATGGACTCCTACATATGAAGGACCATTTGTAATCAAGAGCATATTTTCTGGTGGTGCAATGATTCTGACCACCATGGACGGCGACGATTTGCCGCACCCTTCGAACGCAGACATAGTCAAAAGATACTACGCATAGAATAACCCGACAAGTCGAAAACCCGAAAGGGCGGCTTGGGAAAAAATGGGAATCCCGGTGGATCGAAAACCCGAAAGGGCGATTCAGGCAAAAATTAGGGATAAAAAACAAAAAAATCTGTACACCCGGCAAGTTGAAAACCCGAAAGGGCGGCTTGGGCAAAAAGGGGTTTCCCGGTGGATCGAAAACCCGAAAGGGCGATTCAGGAAAAAGTTAGGGAATTAAAGCGTATGACTATGTCTCGTCGGATCACTTCAAAGACAATCTCTTCATCAACCGGTTCCAGGTTCTTGATCAATCCAATCATCGTCAAACGAAGCATTGAATGGACAGATATTCAGAGTTGTGAAAGCTATAGCGGAATGGAATCCCATGGAATTATTTCACATAGCCATCTTTATTTTGTATAAATCTTTCAATATTTACGACAAAATCCTCTTACTAGGATGATTGTCTCCTTTGTACAAACATACTCAAAAAAAAATCAATACAAATACCTTTCCCAGAAATTTGTGTCATTTCCTTTTCTTTTCTCTTGCACTATTTGTTTTATTTTGAGAAACGTCCAATGTTTTGTTAAATAGGCATATGCATTTGAAACATGATCATTTTCTTATGAGTCAGGGAAAAGGGATTACTGATAAGTCAAAGGTACAATTGGACATCTTGATACCCTTCAAAGGAAACCCCCGGGAGATTTGGAATCCATATCCCTAGCAAATCTCGAAACTCTTCCCCGGTAGATTCTGAAAGCTTATTCCCCGCGGAGAACGGACGTCTCTCCCGAGTTTTATTCAAAGTTATTCCTCCCAAGGCCTTATAACTGGGTTATCCTCAGCTAACAACCACGGAAGATCGCGCTCGCCAAAATTCTTCCTATCCCCAGCGGAGTTCACCAAAATTCCCCAGCAGTAACTTATCTTTACAAATCCCCAGCCAGAGAATCCTCCGAAATTTAATTCCCCTCAGAGTTTAAGTTTCAGTGTCCCCAGCCGAGCTAAAGCTTCAGATTATCAATCCCTTGGTCAAGATACAGTTGACTTTTTTGCTGTCCCAAAATAGTAACTGTTGTACCCCAAAATTTGCCCTCTCATTTCTCAATTATTTCCCATCACAAAACCTTTGAAGCCCAAGATCCAGTCAGGGTTTCATCTGCTCAAGACTTCTCCTTGCACTGTTGACCCAGATTAGGGTTTGTGTTTGCACAAAGATGTTTTGACCAAAAGTGCCTAAGATGACTTTCATGCCTCATATTGGACTCCCAAGTTTATCCATACCAAGTTTCAAGCTTTGATTCCAAGTTTGGCCCAGTCAATTGGACAGTTGACCTAAAAATCAGCTGTATTGGGGAAAAAGTCAACTGTGGCCAATTGACAGTCAAACCTCATGAAAATTGACCCACGTCAACATTATGAACTCATATGGACCATTTGATCAAGTTTGGATCACAATTCCACAAGAAATTTGATCAGATCACCAAAAGGGCAAAATGGTCATTTTTAGGGTTTTGACTGCACAAAGGCAATTTTTGACTGTTTGACCTAGCCAATGGCAAACCAAGCTCATATATGGACTCAAGGACCCCATGGAATTATCTTGACATGCTCAACAAACTCAAAAGATCCCAAGTACACAAGATTGACAGTTGAATTTCCCAGTCAATTGATCAATTTTGACTGTATACTGAAAAGTCAAACTTTGACTTTTTGGTCAAAATCAAGAGTCAAGATTCATTTTTCATCAAAACATGCCAAATAATGAAACTTGTTCACCAAGAAATCACAAAATGCAAATTAGGGTTAGAAATTAGAATTTTTCATAACTTAGAATTTTTCTAAGTTATAAAAAACCCTAATTCTTTCCTAACTTTGCCCCACTTTTTCACCAAGATCCATTTGGATTCAAACAAAAGTCAAAACATGAAAGTTGTATCTTGTTGAATAATCTACAACCTTGATTCACAAAGTTTTCCCATTTGAGGCTTGTATCTCAAGTTACAAATTTTTGAATAAGGGCACTAAACCATTCTTAACTTAGTGAATTTTTGACCTATTTTGACAAGGTTTTCTACCCCACTTCAAGGCCATTTTACATACACTTCCACTTGGAATTTCAATTTGCATTTCAAAGATGGATTGTAGTACACATTCCAAGCTTTCCAAAATGTCCAAGAACTCATCAAACAAGCTCATGACTTGAGAGATTCGAATTTCACAATTTGGCAAAAACTCACTTTTGAATTGGCCATTTTTCATGTTCATAAGTTGTGCAAACTTCTCAAAACCAGCATGCCCTTGATTACAGGTCCTAAAACCATCCAACACTCAATAATTTAATGCATGTTCATTGTGCTAAGACCTTGTTTCATGAGCTAAAGCATTGTATGATGGATTAATCCCAAATTGGAAAAAGCATTATATCCATTTTTGCAAAAGTTTCACTTTATGTCCAATTACAAATCCAACAAGTACAAACCAAATCCAATTGGCACAAGATTATGGACAAATCACTCTGATCAAGGAGAGGTTATGCAGCTCATTAGAGGCCCCCTACTTTCCTAAAACACCAAGTTGGCTTTGCTTGCTTAAGAGTGAAGAAAAGTACCATAACTTACAACAACTCTCATATCAGCTTAGAGACACTTTGACAAACTGATCAAACACATTCCAAACATCCCAACCAAGCTTTTGCACGACCCTTGCACCTCTCAAACACTCCCAATCTCAGAATCATCTTCAAACTGCAAAAACAGGGTCAGGCCTGCAGTTTGAGTGCCAACTTCCATTTCTCTCAAGCTCTCTTGCCCAAACCAGTTCACATACATTCCCTAGCACCTATGCAAGCTAACCAAAAGAAAAAGCGCGACCTGTAATCCCTCTAACCACTTCCACCATTTTCAGTTTCTTGTTTTGCAGGTGAAGTGCTCTAGCACGATTCAGAAGCTTTCAAGACAAAGTAAACATTGGAATAGCATCCCTGGACCTCAAGGAAGCTTTTCCAATCATCACCTTACACTGAAAGCTCCCTCATTGCCAGATAGAACTCCAGCTGAACAGGTATCTTGGTGAACTCGTATCTCTCTTATTAGGCACCATTAACTCTAAGTTTGTGAATAAACAATGTTCTACTCATGCCACTGAACATGTATATGTTTTTACTTTTCATTTCTTTTGCTTGAGCTGTGAGAATTTAGGCTTTAAAAATGGCAGAAAACTTAGGTCAAGATTTGGGATTGTTAAAATTCTCTCTCATTTCTGAGAGTTAGGATGAGTTTTTTATATATTTGGAATCGTGATTCAATGCTTAACATTTCTTATGTTGGAAGTTTGTTCAAAAAATCAAAGAATCAGGATATTCAAATGAAGCTTCTTGCGCGCTTTTTTTGAACAAGTTTTTGTTCAGAGGTTGAAGAAGGAGTCTCATGGGCTGGGCCAGCTTTGGTTCTGCTTTTTGCACCATGTTTTGTGATTCATACCCCCTGAACCCATTTGTTTGATTTAATGTTTTTCTTGATTTTTCTTTTTTTATTTTGACTCATTTATTTTTTCTAATAATGTTTAAAACTTGAAAAATCATTTTTGCACCATTTTTGCATTTTTTAAGTATTTATTTACTTATATATACTATTTTATATATATATATATATACTATTTTATATATATTATTTAGAAATATTACTAATAATGTAAACATATTGTATTTCTGATTTTTTATTTCATTTTTCTCTTTTAAAACATTTTGTATAAAAAAAATACTTTTTTTTCATAAAATTAAATATTATTATTTTTTGCATATTTAATATATCTTGTAAATAATATAAACATACATATATACATATATATATTAATATACTTAGGATAAAAATACTAAAAAATGTACATATTTTATTTTTCAATATTTAATACTAAAAAATACCCTTTTTTACAAATATACTATATTTTATTTTATTTTTGTATGTAAATAATAATTATTATATGAATTAATTGATTAATATCCCTTTTTGATTTAAAATTAGGGTTTTACCCTAAAATATGAAAATACTCCAAAAATAATATCTTTTTATTTTCTTTTTATTTTACATAAATAATACTTTTTTCATACATCTAAAAATTCTTTTTTTGAATTCTTGCATATTTGTTTTATTTCTATTTTATTTATACTTTTAATCATATTGTAAATATTCCAAGCAAATGATGTAATAGCTTAGATTCAATCTCTTGTCTAAATATCTCCCCATTTGAAATATTGTACCCCCCTCCCCATATTATTGTGTTGTAATAGTGTAGGAATTTAAATTTCGCACTTTATACGCTTTCTAAACCTACCATGCTAGAATTAGGGTTTGTATGCGAATAAAACGAACAAAATAGTTGGACATAACTCAAGATAAACAAGCATGAAAATGGACAACATATTTCACACTTGCACCCCTAGGGTATTCCACTTTGTTGCCTTCAAATAAATTGGGCCATATTGCATGTTGAACTTCTTTGGGTAAAAACAAACAATCAAATGATCATAGTCCCACAAAATGTTTCTTAAATGAATGATCAAAGTCCCTTTTAAAGAAAAATTGCCCAAAGACATTTAACACTATTGCAATTATGGTCTAAACGATGACCCGCGCCTGTCCCTTTCACCTCCTAATACAAGATTGTCCACCAAATGCAATGGTGGAACAAAATTGTCAAAAGGTTTAAAACATAACAAAAATCTTTGAGAAAACTTTAGGGTAGATAACTCTTAAGTACTTGTCAATTTGCAAAGAAAACGCTTGCCTAATTTCAAAACCCACTTCACAAACACTTTTAAAACAAACTTTCAAAAAACCTTGAAACATCTTTTTAAAAGACAAAACACCTTTTGTAAAACATTCGAGTAAATAATTGTTACAAGGGTAGCCTATACAAGGCATCTTTTCAAAAACATTTTCAAAACCACACACCAAGCACTATTTCAAACAATTGAAAACCAAGGCAAGTTGATCTAAGCAAGTACCTAAGAGCCCATGGATAACCATGGATAGAAAGGGTGCTAATACCTTCCCTTTCTATAATCTACTCCCCGAACCTAAGAAAAATCTCAAAGGTTTTTGCTGTGCTTTTTAAACCTTTCCTTAGGATAAAATAAAAAGTCGATGGCGACTCTTGCTCAACCGAAACATTTGTGAAAACAAACGCAAAACCCTAGTCAGTTCTCCCACCGTATCACAGTAACTTTTTGCATCTTGATGATTTTTTAGCTATTCTTGTGGAATCATGATCAAGACTTGATCAAATGATGATTGTGAACTCAAAATAAGATGTTGTCCAAAAATTCTGACTTTTGACTGCAAAATGACCATTTTGCCCTTGCAATTGACTGTGGATCAAATGAGGCTTTTGACTGTGCAAATTGGTATTGTGAGTCTTGAAACTTGGCATGTAGGTGCTTGAGAATGTATATAGGCATATGAGACTTGATTGAAACATTGGAAACCCCAAATTCCTTGAAAGAACCAAAACCCTAATTTCAGCTGGCTTAGGAAGTGGTTTGACTGTATAATCCTTGAGCAATCTTGAACCATTCTTGACAAATCTTGAGAGATATGGGAGGGCAAATTTTTGGGTACAACAGCCACTGAAATTCTCTCTGTCATTTAAGAGTTAGGTCACAAAATGGATATGGTTAGAATCGTGATTGAAAATGTTATAACTTTCATGTTGTAAATTTTTGATTTCATGCAAGCAATAGAGAGAACAGGATTCAAGCACAGAACCAGGGCGCGCGCGTGTTTGTTCAGAGGACATGGATGAAGTGAAGTGGGCCTGGCGCGCTTGGGCTTGTTTCTTTCTGCACCCCCTTTTTGCTTTCTGCATCCCCTTGGCACATTTTCTTTATTTTGTATCTCATTTCTTTTTTATTTTCTGACTTTTTTTTTAACATTAAAAAACCCAAAAATATTTTCTTAATTTTTGCATTTTTATTTTATTATTTTTATTATTTTTTAGGCATAAAAATAGCTTACTAATAATAATATAACTTATTTTTCTTAAATAAACTTGTAAACAATATAAAAATATAAATTTTTTTTATTATTTATACACTCAAATTAATATTTTCATACAATATTTAATTTTTTAACATTTTTGTATGTATTATTATTATTTTTCTTAAACAAAAAATGAAAATAAATAATATAAAGCATATTTTCTTTAAAACAAAAATTAGGGTTTTCACCCTTTCAAAAATAATCATTTTATTTTCTTTTTTTTTAAGACATAAATAAATTCATTTTTACATACATAAAAATCAATACAAAAACATTTATGCATATTTACATTTTTATTGTACATTTAAATAATTGTTCTTTTATTTATTGTATAAATTCAATTGGGTTGTAATAGTAAATTAGGGCTTTATTTTGTGCAAATATCCCCCTATTCAAACTTGTACCCCCCCCCCCCCCCCCCCTCTTTCCCATAATAATGTTGTAATAGTCTAGATTTACTTTACGCATTTTATTGCTTTTATATGCATGTTTAGTAAATTAGGGTTTTGTATGCAAAGACCAAAATCAAAACAAATAGCATGACTTAACACAAGACAAAAATGCATGAAAAATGACAACATATTACACACAAGCACCCCTAGGGTTTCATCCACTTTGTTGCCTTAAATGGCCATGGTATGCATGCTAGGTATCTTGGCAAAATCAAACAAAACAAAAGATCATAGTCCCTCGATGATGCTATCACAAGTGCCTAAAAACAAATGATCTTAGTCCCTAAAAGTTGCTAAGATACTTGGCACCATTGCTATCATGGTCATACGATGACCCGCGCCCGTCCCGTTTAACATCCAAAGATAGGGTTGTTTACCAAATACAATGGTAAAACAACAATGTTAAAGGGTTAAAAATGTACAAGAAAGACTTTTGATTAGGGTAGACAACTCCTAGTTACTTGATCAATTTGCAAACCATCCTTGCTATTTTCAAACAAACACACACAATTTCAAAACAATTTCCCAAACAACTTTCAAACATTGAAACATTTTTCAAAAGACAAACATCTTTGTATACATTCTTCAAACAAGAATCATTACAAAGATTGTCAAAACGATAGCCTCTTTTCAAAATACTTTCAAAACCACACAAAGCACCATTTCAAACAATTGAAAAAGCAAAGCAAGTGATCTAAACAAGTAACTAAGAGCCCATGGAAAACCATGGATGAAAAGGGTGCTAGCACCTTCCCTTTTCATAATCTACCCCCCGAACCCAAGAAAACATCTCAAAGGTCTTTCCTGTGCTTTTTGACCTTTCCTTTGGATAAAATGAAAAGTCGGTGGCGACTTTTTCTAAACCGAAACATTTGCGAACACAAACGCAAAACCTCAAGTCAGTTCTCCCACCGTATCACATTATCCATGTCATTCTTGTGAACTCATCCACAAAAGACACAAAATATTTGTTTCCTCCAAGTGAAGGTACTGGAAATTTTCTACACACATCAGAATGTACTACTCCCAGAGCATGCTTCGCTCTGGGGGCTACTTCTAATGTAAATGGAAATTTGGGTTGCTTGCCTTTCATGCATATCTCACATGACTTCTCAGGCTTCACAATCTTCGAAATACCATGTACAAGATTCTTAGAACATAGATGCCCTAGGCTTTTATAGTTCAAATGCCCCAATCTCTTATGCCACAGCTTACTGTCACCTTCAGTGTCTTCTGAACTAAGACACGTTGCTTCAACTGTTTCTACATTCACCTTGAATGATCTGTTGCTTCCTTGTTCAGACTTCATAATCAACTTCTGATTGGAATCATATAACGTCAAGAGATTTTTTTTCATAACAACTGAGAAACCTTTCTCAATCAGCTGAACCACACTCATCAGATTGCTTCTAATACCAGGAACATACCAAACGTCTTTGATCAGAATGTCTTTCCCATTCTTCACTCTAACTCTGACATCTCCCATACCTTCTGCATTAAGATACTTATCGTCAGCATATCTGATCTTTGTTCTCCTTCTGGAGTCAAAGTCTGTCAGCCATTGTTTATTTCTAGTTAAGTGATTTGAACAACCAGTGTCCATATACCACCAATCTTCTGAGCATTTTTCATCAGAATTAGAAGTCATTAGTAGCACAGGTTCATCATCAGAGTTTCTCTTAGACATATACGCTTCTTCTGATTTCCTTTCCTTGTTTGTCCTACAATCTCTGGCAAAATGGCTAAATTGTTTACAAGAGTAACACTGAACCTTCTTTTTGTCATACCTCTCCTTTCCTTTATGATATCTCTTATCATCAAAAGTTGAGGTTTCTGACTTCTGGAATCTATCACCATGTTTATTTTGCTTCTGGTCTTTCTTGACAAAAGAATCCTTCAGAAGTTGCTCAGCTTCCCTCTCAGAAGTTCTCTCAGACAGACGTAACTCCCGTGCTTGTAAACTGCTTTGCAAGTCTTCTATTCTCATGGTTTCCAGATCTTTAGAATGTTCAATAGAAACAACAATGTAATCAAACTGAGGAGTAAGCGACCTTAGAATCTTCTTTATGATTACATGTTCAGACATAGTTTCTCCACACGCCTCCATCTCGTTAGTGATCAGGATCACTCTGGAGATATATTTAGAAATTTTCTCACTGTTCTTCATGTTCAAGTTCTCATATTTCTTTCGCAGGTATTGAAGCTTCACCTTCTTTACTGATGCGTCACCACCGTAACATCTCACCAGTAAATCCCACGCCCTTTTTGACATTGTTGAATCAACAATCTTCTCGAACACACTTTCATCCACACACTGATGGATATAGAACAGAGTTTTCTGGTTCCTCTTCCTCATAACCCTCTCAGCAGTTTTCTGTTCTTCAGATGCATCTGCTGTAGCTGGTACATAACCATCTGTAACCAGATCCAGAACATCTTACGCACCAAACAACACATGCATTTGTATCATCTATCTATTCCAGTTTTTGCCATTAAAAACTGGGAGTTTGGTGTTCAAACTACTGTCTCTACTCATTTTAAACCTTGCACAAATTTTCAGATCTTCAAACACACTGTTCTCAACCCACAAAATTAGATTCTGTTCAGATTTTGTTCAAGATTTCAACAGAAAAACAATGAACCAAAATCAAACATACAACTCAGAAACACTCGTGTTTCCCAGGAAAAACATAACCAAATGCTCTAGATACCAATTTGTTGGTGCAAGGTAATAAAGTGGGAGAAGAAGAATGAACAAAGAATGATAACAATAATACTACTGTTGTATAAAATAGAGGAGATAAAGTAGGGATACAATATTGATAGCCTAGTATAGCATATTTATACTAAATATTGAAAATGCCAAAAAACCCTATTAAAGATAAACATTGAGAATTATAGACATTAACTAAATTATCTTTTCAATAATCACAACTTTTGAATATCACAATTCACCATTTTTTTTATGTTTGGAGTGACTTGGTCAACATACGGACATGTCTTTTTCAAAGAATGTGATTTACTTCATTCTTGAATAAATGTATAGGAAGTGGAAGATATTCACTCTCGTTCTCCTCAAATAAGACATTGTACTAAATGGAAGAATCGTAGAATTAAAGTAATGTGGATGCATTTTTTTCTTCTACCAATAACAAAGTGGAAATTGGTGTTTGTATCGGAGTTGCAAAAGGAAAATTTGATTTAGCTAAAACCAAATGGATTTCTCCTTTGCGTGATGTTGGTGTAGGTGAAGCCTTTTGTTTACAACACTTAGTCGGGTTCATAAACTTAATATATATCTCGTTGATGTTGAGATAGATGTTAAAATTGTAGTGGATAGTTTTCTAGTAAAAAAGATTTCACGGAATTTGAAAATATTATTAATCATTGAGTTTATTTAGAGACAAATAAATGATATTATCCATAGTCTAACTAAGACGACTATATTTCTATTTAGTTTTCAATTATTAATATATTATACTAATGAAATGTCATGATTTTTCTTGCCTAAAAATCAATTTATTTTGCCTTAAAAATCAATTGATTTTTCCTGAAACATTTAATTCAACCAATAATGTTAATATTATTAGGTTTTTTTAATTCAATAATATTATTAGGTTTGAAACCTTCTTCTAAGTTTAAATCTAAAATTTTACATAATGGTATTAATAATATATATATTTACATAATGGTATTAATAATATATATATATATATATATATATATATATATATATATATATATATATATATATATATATATATATATATATATATATATATATATATATATATATATATATATATATATATATATATATATATATATATATATATATATATATATATATATATATATATATATATATATATATTCTGGATTGGGTCGGTATTTGTCCCACCGTTGGGGAGGTTAATCCAGCGTCTTTGTCAAAGATCCAAAAGAATACAGACTAAACTGAGGACTATTGGGCATTTCCCCACGTGTCCATGTCATCATCATCCTGCTCTCCACGAATAACAGGTCTAACTCCTACTTTCTAGGGACAGTTGACCATGAAGAAGGCCACGTGCTGGACTCCATACTCTCGTAAACCCTGACAGTCTTTGTTGTTGGGCTTCATCATGGCCCAACACTGAAGACCTTGGCCCAGCGCTAGGGGTTATAAATACCCTCTTACTTGAGAGGGACATGTATTTAATCACTCACTCATATTCTCATATTTGCTTGTATTTGCTATGAACCTCACTTTGGTATTAAAGTATCTTGCAGGTACCCCCCACTTCACATTCAACTGCTGCTCGACTCGAAGCTTGTGGGCTTTGAAAATCCCTTCTAATCAGGTACGATCAATGGCGCTGTGTGTGGGAACCAGCTTCCCCGTCTCCATCTCAAGACCAAAGCAACTCTTCATCAAACTGTGTGATTGTCATGGTCGACCAAGCTGTCGACAATAACCAAAATGCCCATCTCGCCGACCCTAACAACAACGTTATCAACAACAACACTGGCAACAACAACACGAGCAACGACATCGATATGGCAGGTCCCGAGCAAAACTACAGAGACGGACTGACCACCTCTTCATCAACCCGCTCGTAACCGCGTGAGGACGACTATCATTCTCCACAAAACTACATGATCTTTTTACAGGGTGAGCGGCTGAGGATGCTCGAGCAGACTCGGCGGACCCCCAGAAGACACAAGAGACCTAACACTCCTCCTCCCTGACAAAATGAAGACCTTCCGCAATCTCCCTCGCGGAAACACAGACGGGATGGATCGCAAAGCCCTTCTCCCCGACGAACTGGGTGAGACCCTGCGTTGGATAGGAGCCAACCCGAAGCTATGGTGAGGCGCGATCACACCCCCCGTGCATGGAGCGACGATCCCTTGGAAACAACAGAAACGTGGGAAATGGAGAAAGATAATCTCGGCCAAGGGATCCTCCCTGTGTCCAAGGCCGTCACAACGACCGCTACAACTGGTCCCCCTCCCGCTCTCCAGACAGAAGTGATGAAGATGACCCCCACGGTCCATTGTCCCAAGCAATCATGGAGGCTCTCATTCCTAGGGAAATGGATAAACTTCCCCTACTAAAGGAGTATGACAGCATTGGTGATCATGTCGACCATATCGACGGATTTGAAGCAATACTCTACTACCACAAAGTCGGGGGGTCAGTTAAATTCCGACTGTTCCCCATACACTGAGAAAAATAGCCATGGACTGGTACAAAAACCTCTCCCCTGGTTGATTACCTCCTGGAGGAGCCTCAACAACCAGTTCATCAACAGCTTCACCGTGTCTCGTCGATATCCAAAGACTGAGGTCGCCCTTGAGGCAATCGTCAAGATGAGCAACGAGACCCTCAGGGAATACATTGATCAGTTCAACTATGAGGTCATTCAGGTCCCGTGCAACGATCACATGAAGAGATACCTGTTCAAGAGAGGACTTCTTCCAGGCACAAAATTCAGAAAGGCCGTCGGCATTGAGCCCCCCCTCCCCCCCCCCCGATATTTCGACGCTCTCCTCAAAAAGGCCAGAGCATACATGGACTAGAAGGAGAAAGAAGTAGCCAATAAAGCCTGAGATTCGAGGAATCGCGGACCAGCTAAGATCCCGTAGCACCAGGACGCGGGCCCTTCTCAACGAACCGAAGAGAAGAGAAGGGAGGAGAAATCGCGTGATCCTCGCGAGCATAGAGGACCAGTAGGGAGGTTTACAGAGTACACCCTGTTGATCGCTGACCGCGAGCGTATCCTTGTGGAGGGCTCTAGTACCGAGTTCAAGGGCGGAAGTGTCAGACGTCCTCGACCCGCTCCTGCAAAGCCCGGGGAAGACAAGACAAAATATTGTCAATACCATCGGAACCACGGGCACTTGACGGAAGACTGCATCCACCTCAAGGATGCCATCGAGACTCTCATCAAGGGTGGGAGACTCGGGCAGTACAAACACAACGAAGCCCCTTGCCGAAACACCCGCAAGGTAAAAGAAATCGAGGAAGAAACCTGATCGTCCGATGAATCGGGTCCCTTCCAGGTGGCTTTCTTCGTAACGAGGCCCGAAGACTTCCACATCCCCGACAGCTATGAGGATGAACCCTTTTCCACACATAGCATATGGGAGAAATTCCCCTCCTCCATGGTCATATCTGGCGGGGGATTCAACGACATCTCAGTGAACTCAGTGAAGAGGAAGCTTGATGAGTTGGTGGACGCAGCCCCAACCTAGGCAGTTGAAACAACCGGCTGAAAATCATCAAAACAATGAAGTCGCCATCGAACGTCTTTTATCCCACATGTAGGGAAAGGTAAACATCGAGAAAACCTGAGAAGGGAGAAGTCACGGTTTTGCGACCGAGAGATCGGGTAAGGGAGTCTGTTACGCGAGGGGAAGGTATTAGCACCCCACGCGCCCGTAGTACTCTACAGTATCCACTTTTGTTATCTATCTTATGGGTGTGTTTAATCTATGCTTACTGTCTACTATACTACTGGAGGGAAAATGCATGCAAAAGAAAGGAGAAAAGAATGTAGGGAAAATAAAATTGTGCTCGCCTGGGCCCTACCCCAATGCCTACGTATCCTTTTTGAGGAATCAGAGCTACCGTAGTTCGACTCTAATGTTTTTGTTTATTTGTGTTTTTTATAGACGAAGTTAATTCCGCCTTCTTCCGCAGCTCGACCTTTGGAGACTTATGCGTTGGCACAGAAGTAAACTAATCATGTCCTTACCTGAAAAGGGTTTTAGAGAAAAGGTGCTCGAGCGCACAAAATGGTTTGAATTTGTTTTGTATTTTTGTTACCTTGAAAAAGGGTTTAACTATGATTAACATGGTTTTATAATTTGCTAAGAAAATGAGTTTTGTTTTAGATGCACATGCAAAAGGGGAAGAAAAGAGTCTAAGGGAGACTAGCCTATTTCTAACCTAATGTTATCATACAATGGTGGTCCTAAGATTTGGATTAACACAAGGGAAACGTCTACCTAATGTTAGCATGCATGGTTTGCAACCTAAGGTCTAACTTGCGTCCGAACGGAGCAAGTGCATCCTAAGGGAACATGGTATGTACAAGGATAAAGCAAGCAAGCCAGCAAAAAAGCACACCTAAAGAGATCCTGCCTAGGTTAGCATGTCGAAGAAAGGTCTAAAAACTATCCTATAGGGAGCATGCGATGAGAGCGAAGTCGTGATCTCAATTACTAAATTGAGTGACTCATCGATCGGCAAGAAATAAAGGAAAGCGATAAAATCCTATAGGGAGCATGCACTGAGAGCGAAGTCGTGATCTCAATTTCTAAATTGAGTGACTCATCGATCGACAAGAAAGTAAACAAACACAAGCACAACACATATAGCAAATGAAGTGCGGAATGCCTGCTACAGGTCTTTAAACAGAGACTTTAAGCGCACGCTCTTTATTTCCTACTTCTCATGGTATCTAGGAGGAAATAAAGTGCGAAAAGTACAAGGGTAGTAGCAGAGGCTACCAAAGCGAGCAAGTCGTCAAGAGCGGACGAGAGCAATGAAGAAGCGGGAAGCACGCGTTGAGCAAACTTCACCAAACAACAAACAAAGTTAGAAATCATATCCAACTAAAATAAAGGAAAATGCATATTGCGAATGAAATGCGTAATCCGAAGCTTCTTGCACAATGAACAAACGCGTCAAAATAACATGGCAAAGCGGCATGAAAATACGGATGACAACTAAAAAAGGAAAAGTATTATTTTTTTTAATATTAGTTTTTATGTGAAGAAAATTCCATAAAAAAACTAAAGAATTACTTCCTAAAATCAACTAAAGAGATCTAACAAATTTTATTGATTTTATAATTTTGTCAAGGAAAAATTAATAAAAGAAAAATTCCTACATCTAATAAGGAAACTAAAAATGGTCCTAAATTTTAACAAGAAAATATGAGGGTCAGGAGAGGTGTGAGCTGGATTTAGGAGGGTGTAGCATAGGAACTCGGGCACTAGGCCCATCAAAAGTCCAACAAGGCTCTTTTTGTTTGCTTCTACACGATGTCTTAAAAAAAAAACATACAGTGGGCCTAAGCTGTAGTCCGATATCCTTCATGTCCAAAATTATATTTATCCTTTGATTAAAAATATAAAAAACATCAGATTAAAAAATGAAAATTAAAGGGGATTAGGGATGAAGGTTTGTGTCTCTTCATCTTCTCAAACAGAATCGCCTCTCTCCTCTCAATATCCAGCGCCGCATAACATCCTCCGTCTCCATCCATCCCTCCTCCGTATTCCGACGGACCTCAACCTTCTTCGATTCTCATCCATTTTCGCTTCATTCATCTCTTCTGTTATCGGCCATTCTTCCTGTTCGATCTGCGTCTTTCTCCTTCAATCACCTCATCCCGCTGCCATGAAAAGGCGTTCCGCCATCTTTGACTCACTCCTTCATCATTCGTTCGACAACTTCAACGACGTATACCAATCCTCCATTAAAGAGCCAGATCGCTTGAACTCAGACGATTGGATACGTGTTCAACGCAGTAGATCATCCTCAATATCTCAAAGATGCAGAGAGAAAAAATAAAGTGAAGACGAATTCGAGTCTTACCTGCCGGAGTCACTCCGGCGGCCTTCCAGATTTGATGAGAATGTCGAGAAATCGACGAAAGCTCCACGAAATCAGGTATGCGTTTCTACTTTCGATTCTTCTTGTTGACCTTATCTTCTACTTCTTATACAGCGCCTTTTGGTTGTGTTTCTGCTGTTTCTGGATCTCTCTTGTTTATGCACCTTCTGTTGTTGATGTTAAAGTTATATGCGTGCGAGATTTGCAGAGTTGAGGAACATGATGCTACCTCCTTGAGGATTGATGAGAAAATCCCGATGAATTCAAGTTCTCAGTTGCAGGTTGAAGGTCTTTGCAGCAAGATAAGGATTACCGTTGGGGCGTGATCATGATTGAAGCTTTGTAGAAAGATGAAGATGAAGTAGAGAGAAGAGGTTTCAGAGAAGGATGATCGATGAAGATGGTGGATATTGATATTCGAGAAAGATGAAGATTGAAGAATGGAAGCCGGGATCTGGAGAGAGAGATCTTAGAGTTTGTTGGTGTGATTGTGCAAGAGAGTAAAGAAAAATGCCAGTGAGTTTTTCTGTCGAACCCTCTCTTCTTTTGTGAACTCTCTCTCTCTCTTTTCTGTTACGAGTTTCTGTTCTTCTCTTCCATCCTTTCTGTTACGATTCTGTTAGGTGGTTAGGTAGTTATGATATTCTGTTATGCATATGTTGTTGGATCTGTTGAATTAGAGAGTGAGTTGTTGTGCAGGGCTGCTTTTTGAGAATGGTTAGGGAAAAATTCCGTTAGAAGTCTGTTGCATCAGTTATGAATCTGGTTATAACAGTTAGTTCTGTTAGAAGTTTGTTATTTTCTGTTTGGGTTATTGTTATAGAAGTTAGGAAAAATGGTTTTGACAGTTGGAAGCTATTATGTTATAGGCTTTTTCATTATGCAGGTCATTTTTTGTTAAGTTGGGATTTCAATTACAGGGTAGTTTAGAAAATGGTTGGGTGAAATTCTGTTCAATTTCTAATTTTTCTGAAATATGCAGGGCCAATTATTTGGACTATGACGAAGGCTTGAAACATGAAAGGCCTTAAATGTTGGTACATGTAGATCTCAGCACTTGAGCAACGTGAAGAAGACTGAAGGTGGAGGTTGGTTATGGAGTATTGAAGATTGATTAAAGCATGGAATATATCATGAAGTTGATGACGGCATAAAACCTGAAATCTTTCATAACATTTGTAACAATATGGATGTGTTTTGGATAGATTTTCCATGTAAATGAATCGTTCTTTTCTATTGTCTTTGTAATTTTCTCTTGTAATGCTCCAATAACATAGCTTGTAAATCGCATGGTTATGACCTTGAATGAACGAGAATGAAGTTGGATAACCCCTTTAAAAAAAACCATGTGATTGTTTTAGAACTTGTAAAGATCATATCATTGAATGAATGTGAACCCTTGGATCTTGATGAGTTTTGATGAACAAAACTAAATGAATAATCTTGAATGATGTTATGACTTGTAATTCTTTGCAAATTCGTAACTTGTACACCAAGAGAACCACATGAACGAATCTTCCAACCTTATCTTGAATAAACCATTGCCAAATCACTAAACTGAAACCTTGAACTAATATCAATCTTGAGCATAATTAGAAGTTTCAACGAATCCAATTCAATAATCATCAGTAATCCAAGTTACTTGCGATTTAGGTAACAAGTATTCGAAAGAACGATGAAGTTTCGAACTCAATGTACTTACAACTTCATGCTATATACACGACTTGCATTTTACAATCCAATCCACACTATATCTTGACTTCATGGACAACAACAATGTCTTGAGGGCGCTTCGAAGTACAGAAAGAAACGTAATATGAAGCCCAATGCACCTTAGTCAATAGATACTACAAATTCGAACATAGAAGATGTGACACCCTAATCAACTTGTGTTTGATGAATTATTAATGGAGGATGATCTTGTAGCTCGATGAACACAACACCCATGAACACAAAACCCTAATTCCGCAATTTCACTGTCTTGAAAAATAACCAGAAGAATCAGGCTCTATTTGAACATATACACCTTAGCCAGTTGATGAAACCCTAATCCTGAAGGTTCTCGACCCCTTGCGAAGTTATGTTGTTAGCGAATGTATGCAATGTTAAATGACCTAATGGAGATATGTACATGAGAAAAGCGTGACAATGCATAAACCAGATAAAAGTAGAAGGGTATGACAAATTTGGGGTATTACAGCAGTAACGCTTGAGAAGTTCAAAGGAAAATCTGAGTCAATCTCTTTCTACCTGGAGGAGCTGACCGACCGAGCCCCGAACTCAAGAATTCCTCTACTGGTGAGGGCAAGGATAGCCAACTTTGACGTGCATCATACTCTAGTCGACGATGGGAATTTCGTCGACATCATGTACAACCACCTACTTTGAACCTTGCAGCTCGACGATACCCACCTGTCACCATACGTGAGGTCCGACCTGCAAGGAATCAAAGACTCGACCTCCAAGTAGTGGGGCTACGTTGAGCTCTTTGTCACCTTCGGGGAAGAGACTGCATCCCGACAGGTCAAGGTGCACTTTCTGGTGATCAATTTCTCGTCTCTCTACAATTGCATCTTGGGGAGATTGGCATTGGTAAAGCTGACTGTCGTACCCTTCACTGTCAATTTGAAAATGAAATTCTACACCAGGAGGGCCCGCATCGCCACAATCCATGGAGACATCTCAGCTGCCAGGAGATGTTTTCACCTGGCTTCCAAAAGGCAGAACATGGTCGGCACTGGAGCTCGACCCGCCAAAAGAGAAACCACTGCTCGACCTTAATCAAAGCCTGCTCGGATCAAAGAACAAAGGGCTCCACCAAAGGTCGACTCCATCTCGCTCGACACTCGCTTTGACAAAGATGAAGTCGAAGCCCCTAATGGAAACAAGGATCCTCTCCGACCCATCCCAGATGCAGACTTCAAGTTCATCTCCCTTGGAAAAGACCCTCACAAAGGCGTGAAGATCGGAACTGGACTCCCCGACCTGGTGAGGAAGCAACCTAAAGCTTACTTAAGGGAGAACGCCAAATTGTTCGAATGGAGTGTTGTAGATATGCCCTGACTCGACCCTGAGCTCGCCTGCCACTAACTCGCCGTTGATCCAGCCGTTAGGGCAGTAGTGCAACATAGGCGTATGCAGTCTCTCGAAAAAGAGGAGGTTGCTAAAAAAGCTGTAAAAGACCTCCTAGAGGAAAATTTTATTTCTGAGGCCTGGTATTCAACCTGGCTCTCAAACATTGTACTTGTAAAAAAGAATAATGGAAAATGGAGAATGTGTGTTGATTATATTGATCTTAATCGGGCATGTCCCAAAGATGCTTTTCCTTTACCTAACATTGATATGATGGTCGACAACTCGGCCAACTACAAAATTTTATCATTTATAGACGCCTACTCAAGCTATAACCAAATTCCAATGGCGATGAGAAACAAACATTCCACCGCCTTCATGACCGCTCGTGCAATTACTTCTACAACGCAATGGCCTTCGGTCTAAAAAATGCAAGGGCAACATACCAGTGGATGATGAACAAAGTCTTCCGCGACGAGATCAGAGACATGCTTGAGGTATACATGAATGACATGATCGTCAAATATCGAACAGAAACCGACCACGCTGCCCACCTCAAAAGAGTCTTCGCTCAAGCGAGGTAATGAAAAATGAGATTCAATCCAGAGAAATGCATAATCGGGGTTAAGGCGGGCAAATTACTCGATTTCTATATGACCGAACAGTGAATTGAAGCTAACCCCAACAAGTTTTGAGCATTCTCCGAGCTTCCTATGCCTAGCTCAAAAAAATCCATACAAGTCCTAAGCGATATGCTCACCTCGCTTTCCCATTTTGTGGCGATGTCCGCACAACATGCACTACCATTTTTCAAACTCCTACGCAAAGAAGCGCCTTTCGAATGGACCGAGGAGTCAGAACAAGCCCTCATACACCTTAAGCAAAGCCTTTCACAACCGCCCGAGCTATCACGGTCGTGGAATAGGGAAACTTTGTTCCTTTACCTGGCGTTCCCCGCTGAGGCCGTAAGTGCGACCCTCGTTCGCGAGACACCAGACGTGCAGAAACCAGTGTACTTTATGAGAAAAGCATTACAAGGCCCTGAGGTCAGGTATCAACAGATTGAAAAAGTAGCCTTATCCCTCATCATTGCAGCGAGGAGACTTAGACACCACTTTCTGGACCATACGATCATCGTACGAACAGACCAACCCGTGAGACAGTTTCTAGGTCGACCAGACATGGCCGGTCGAATGCTGAAATGATCCCTAGAGCTCTTGGAGTATGAAGTTCAGTACGAGAGAAGGAAACCCCTCAAAGCCCAAGCACTGGCCGACTTTATCGCAGATATGACCACTCATGATCCCCTTGTAGGGGAGAAGTATAAGTGGACCATCTTTGTAGGAAGAGCTTCCAGCTCGACGGGGAGTGGAGCAGGAATCCTCCTCGAGAACGGAGAAGGCGCCATGATCGAACACTCCCTGACCCTCTCGTTTCTCACGTCAAACAACCAGGATAAATCCAAGGCCATGTTCATAGGATTAAGGCTGGCCGAGGATCTGGGTTCCCGAGAAATACAAATATTCACAGACTCCCAACTCATCGCATCTCAAGTACAAGGAGGATATCATGATAAGAGCAACAACCTTATTGAATATTTGAACCTAGTTAAAGAACGAATGAAAAGGTTTGATCGGGCAGAAATCAAACATGTACCTCGCAAACAGAACATGCGGGTAGACATACTCTCAAAGCTCGCGAGCACAAAGAAGAAAGGTGGGAATAAATCCATCATCGAAGAATCCCTTTCTCGCCCGAGAATTGAAAAACCCACTGCACCACCCGAGATGAATGCTATTAGGGACAATTTATGTTGGATGAACCCAATGTTTAACTTTCTCACAAAGGGAGTATTTCCCATTGATCAAAGAGAGGTGACTGCAACCAAATGATGAGCCTGTTCTTATGTGGTCGTCGAGCACAAACTTTATCGGTGAGGATTCTCCATCCGACTCCTGAAATGCGTTAAGGAATCTAAAATCCATGAGATATTACAGGAAATCCACGAGGGAATTAACGCCCAACACTTGGGCAGAAGATCCCTGGCACGAAAGGAGCTGTGAGCAGGCTGTTACTGGCCCACCATGCAGCAAGATGCAAAGGAACACGTCAAAAAATGCGACAAGTGTCAGAGACACGCGGACACTCACCTCGCACCTTCATACGAACTCAAAACACTGTTGTCCCCGTGGTCCTTTGTCTGGTGAAGGATGGACATCCTCAGACCATTCGTGCAAGGTTCATATCAAAATAAATTCCTGATTGTGACTGTTGACTATTTCATGAAGTTGATAGAGGACGAAGCCCTGGCCAGAATCACTTCGCACAATATGCTCCGTTTCTATAAGCAAAATGTACTTTCCTGATTCGGGATACCCCAAGCGCTTGTAACCGACAACGGGACGCAGTTCACCGGTCAAAGTTTCCAAGACTTTATCGCCAAGCTCGACGCCAAACAACACTTCACCTCCGTCGAACACCCTCAAACCAACGGCCAAGCTAAGGCCTAAAATAGATTCATCTTACGAGGACTCAAGCGCAGACTGGGCGAAGCCAAAAGGGGGGTGGGTCGAAGAGTTGTACAGCATCC
The DNA here is from genome assembly GCA_948472305.1 of Vicia faba. Taxonomy (NCBI): domain Eukaryota; kingdom Viridiplantae; phylum Streptophyta; class Magnoliopsida; order Fabales; family Fabaceae; genus Vicia; species Vicia faba. The sequence continues at coordinate 1,270,729,421 of OX451739.1, forward strand.
TTTGGGCATACCGAACAACACCACACTCGACGACTGGTGAGACCCCATTTCGGCTAACTTATGGCACCTAAGCAGTCATTCCCATGGAAATCATGGAGCCATCCAAGAAAACTGAAGTCCCTCTAGATGAGGAAATAAATGGCGAGGCCCTAAGGGAAGAGCTCGACCTGGTTGAGGAAATCTGATCAGGAGCAACTCTTTGCGAAGCCACACTAAAACAGCAGTTAGCCCTTCGCCATGACATCAAAGTCATAAAACGCGAATTCCAGGTCAGCAGCCTAGTCTTGCGGAGAAATCGAAAGATTCCCGTGAAGGAAAGCTGCTTGTAAACTGGGAAGGGTCGTACCGCGTCCGCAGAGCTACGGGCACCAGAGCATACTACCTCGAACAACTAGATGGAGAACCGCTACCTCGACCATGGAATTCTACAAAGTTGAAACAATATTACAGCTAGGTCCTTGTTAAACGACGAGCCTTAGTAGTCGACGTGCCTATCCAATAGACGATAGGACGCACTCGACCATGAAGGCATGTCGAGGTGCGGGCATAGCCTCCAACCATTAACGAAAGGCATATTTGTTGTTCATTTCTTAGGCAGAACCTTAGACCGACAGGGACATCTCGACCGAGCTCCGCTGTCGAAGTACCCAACATGCAGAACACCTAACTCGCGATGGGCAGTTCACGCTACAAGTCAAGACCCCGACCTCGATCTTGAATTTTTTCTGTGGATTCCTACTCTGTCTCCTCGACACATCCTACCATGTGTCGACCACAACTAAGGTCGAGCATAAATCTCCACTCATGGAGGTACCAACTTTCATGAAATAAATAAGTCAAGCACAACGACAAGAAAATATTCAACAAAAACAATAGAGGCAAAGTATAAGCATTTATAAATACCTACCATGAAGGCCGGTGTTGTCAAAATAATTACAAAGATATGGGCATGCAAACCCAAATGAAAGCAAAATGGGCAAAGCCTCTGTCAAATTTATAAAACAAAATATATGGGCACGCAGGCCACTAATCCAAGCTAAAACAAAAGTAGGCACGCATACCTAGAAACTTCTCAAATCTCATCCTCCCCATCACTCTCCTCCATGGAACTGTCGTCGGGGGGATAAAAAATATTACCATCAACCACCTGATTAAATGGCCCTGCACCTTCAACCACTAACTCGACCCCGGGGTTAAGTATCTTGAGTTGCTCCACGACTGTGTTGAAACCATAACTAAGAGTATCCACGACGTCTTGTTCGAGCATGCGAATCTGCGCGATTAGATCTCTCCTAGTCATGAGGGCTTTCTCTGCGTGAGTCTCTTTCTTAGAAGGCGCCACAATCCCCTCCAACTCTTTTACCCTGGAGACCAGTCACTCATTCTCTTTATTCGTGGCCTCCAGTTGAGGTCGCAACTCATTCAGATCTTTGAGGAGTTGGACACACACCTCATACTTTGTCTCGTGGTTGAGGATGTCGCCCTTAAGATTTTCATTTATCCCTTGTAGCTTCTAGATATGGGCGTAAGCTTTGTCAAGAGAGACCTGGGAGCCCACGGCCTCATCGTTTAGCATCAAAGTCGTTTCGAGAACTCTTATCATGGCGGCTACATTGTCCTGCAAGTTCTTCCGTCGAGTTTCTTTATCCTCAAACAAGATTGATTCCCTTTCATCCTCGTGAAGACCTAAAGAACTCTCCCCGCTGAAAATACCACGGTTGAGATAGTAGGGAGGCAACACAAAAACTGCCCCGGCTCCCTTGTCACCTTCAGGCGCTACCCGCTCGGGGTCATCCACACGCTACCTCTTTACCGGTGGCTTGGGAGGAAGAGCCTAAGTCTTCGAGGAGGAAGGTAAACCACTCACTCAGGTGAAATTTTTGGCCTGCTCCTGAAGTTGAGCAACCCAATTATTAGGCCCTCAGTTGGATGCATTCTTGGGCCTCAACTTGAGTAAACGCTCAGATAAGGACGCCATCTAATATGCAATCAAAAAGAAAATGTCAGTCACAAGACACACATACAAAGGTAAAATCATGTGCATATCCCCTACCTAAAAGTCTCAAAGCCCCCTCTCCTGAAGAACACTTGAGCAATGATTTTGTATTAATCAACCTGTGAACAAGGAGATACTCCCCTTTGTCTTTAAAAAGGATGTTGTTGTCCACGTCCATACATTTCGCCGGTGAGAAACTCTTGACATAAGCCACCAGTTTCTCATAGGAAAGCTGATCTTGGGCATCCAAGTCCTCAAGTTTCATCGCGTAATATTCAGGCTTCTGCTCGAAGTGTTTCCACTGCCATTCAAGAGGAAACCTAGTTGTCATCCGAACTACTGTCCGACCTTCCTCGATCTCTTCCGAGAGATCATACAAGGAAGCCACGGCCGCATCTGTAAGAGGCTTCACGACAAAGTACCTCTCTTTAAAATAGCAAATGGATTCAAGATACATCCGAAAAAGTTTTCCAAGCTGTTTAAACGACACCCAGGCTTGTCCCTCTCTGATGGACTGTCGTTGCAAGTGAAATATGCGAAAGAAGAAGGGAAATGTGGCGCCTATTTGAAGGTATTGGCATACAAGCTTGAATGCACGTATGAAGGAAAGCACATTTGGATGAAGCTGGGAAGGTGCCAATTATAGCCATTGGAAAACCCTCACCTGGAAGTCGTTGAATGGAAAACGCATTTCCGCTTCCTTAAAATAAAATTCATACACGGAAAAGCGTTTGTATGGGTATGCCGAGCATATCCTCCTATTCCAGTGAGGGATCTAAAGAGCCCAATTGGAAGGAGCACCCTCTGCTCGAACCTCGGGGCATTTGAACGCGTCAGAAGCGTCTTGCGAAAAGCACAACTTTTTGTTCCTAGGTGTTGTACCCCAAAATTTGCCCTCCCATTTCTCAATATTTTCTCACCACAAGACCCTTGGAGCTCAAGATCAAGTTAGGGTTTGCTCTGCTCAAGACTCCTCCTTGCACTGTTGACCCAAATTAGGGTTTGAGTTTGCACAAAGATTTTTTGACCTAAAATGCCCAAAATGACTTTCATGCTTCATGTTGGACTCACAAGTTTATCCATACCAAGTTTCAAGCCTTGATTCCAATCTTTGCCCAGTCAATTGGACAGTTGACCTATAAATCAACTATATTGGGGAAAAAGTCAACTGTGGTCAATTGACAGTCAAACCTCATGATTTTTGACCCACATCAACATTATGAACTCATATGGATCATTTGATCAAGTTTGGATCACAAATCCACAAGAAATTTGATCAGATCATCAAAAGGGCAAAATGGTCATTTTTAGGGTTTTGACTGCACAAAGGCAATTTTTGACTGTTTGACCTAGCCAATGGCAAACCAAGCTCACATATGGACTCAAGGACTCAATGACATGGTCTTGACACATTCAACAAGTTCAAAATATCCCAAATGCACAAGATTGACAGATGAATTTTCCAGTCAACTGAGCCAAAATTGACTGTATACTGAAAAGTCAAACTTTGACTTTTTGGTCAAAATCAAGTGTCAAGATTCATTTTTCATCAAAACATGCCAAATCATGAAACTTGTTCATCAAGAAATCAAAAATCACAAATTAGGGTTTGAAATGAAGAAATTCATAACTTAGAATTTTTCTAAGTTATGAAAATTCCTAATTTTTTCCTAACTTTGTCCCATGTTTTCATCAAGATAAATTTGGATTCAAACAAAACTCAAAACATGAAAGTTATAGTCCATTGCAAAATCTACAACTTTGATTCACAAATTTTCCTCAAAAGAAGCCTGTAGATCAAGTTATGAGTTTTGGAACAAGGGTGCAAAACATTCTTAACTTAGAAAAATTTTGACCTATTCTAGGCAGGATTTTTGCCCAACTTCATGGCCACTTTTCACATGCTTCCACTTGGAATTTCAACTTGCATTACAAAGATGGATTGTATTACACATTCCAAGCTTTCCAAAATGTCAAAGAACTCATCAAACACCCTTGTGGTTAGGGAGAATCGAATTTGTCAATATAGGCAAAAGTCACTTTGTTCATGAGCCATTTTCATGTTCATACACTTTGCAATTTTTCAAGTCAGCTTGCACAAGCTAGTTACAGGCCTCTAATCCTTTTCTTACTCAATAATTAAATGCCAATCCATTGTACCAAGATGTTATTTTGTGCATTTGGTCATTACATGAAGAATTAAGCCATATTTGGAAAAAGTGACTTAGCCATTTTTGAAAAGGTGAACTTTATGTCAAGTTTACAATCTATGAGGTACAATGCAGATCTTTGAGGCACAAAGGCATGGACATATCCCACTGATCAAGACTAACATTTGCAGCATACTTGAGGGGCATGTGGTAGCCTACATTCCAACTTGACAACTTTTGCTTAAGATAGAAGAAAGCTTGCATTTTGAACAACAACTCTCATTGCTGCAAGAACTAGCCAAAACAAACTTTGCAAACACTTTTCCCTTGGTCCAACTAACCTAAAGCACGAATCAATCAGAGTTCAAACCTTCTTATTCATCAAAACACAGTTTTGTGGCAAAACAGGGCACCAACTGCAGATTGAGGTCCACAACTCAATCCATTCGTGCGCCTTGGCCAAAACCAGTTCAAACACACTCCCTACCACCCATACAAACTATCCCAAGCCTTGGAAACAGACTGTAACACCTCTAACCAGTTTTGCCATTTTCACTTTTCTCTCTTGCAGGTTGACTTCTGTAGCTTGATACAGCAAGATTCAAAGCACACCAAGCATTGGAATAGCATCCCTGGACTTCAAGCAAGTTGTACAAGTCCTCACATTGCCTTGAAAGTACCTCCATTATTGCACACGATTCCAGTTGAACAGGTAAAACTTTGGACTTCTATCTCTCAATCTAGGAAGAGTTAGGCTTAGGTTTATGAAAGAAAATTGCTCTACTCATGGCCCTGAAGCTACACATATAATCACTTTGCATTTATGTTATGTGTACTGAGAGAATTTGGAACCTGAACATTAGAAAAAACTTAGGTCAAGAATTGGGGGAGAAGAAATTCTCTCTCATTTCTGAGAGTTAGATCAAGTTCTTGGTATGTATGGATTCGTGATTTGATGCTTGACATTTTTTGTGTTATAAGTTTGTGCTAAAAATCAAAGAATCAGGAGTTGTGATTGAAGCAAGAAGCGCGCGAATTTTCAAACAAAATTGTCTGGAGGTTGAAGACAACCTCTTTGGGCTGGGCCTGTGTTGTTCTTTCTATTTGCACCACTCATTTTCCACTTGCACCCCCTTGGCCCATTGTGTTTATTTTTATCATTTTTTGACTTTTTCTTTTTTATTCTGACTTGTTATTTTTTGACAAAACATAAAAAATATTAAAAATATTTTTCTCACATTTTTTTGCATTTTATTTGATATTTATTTGTTTCATTTAGTTATATATGTAAATAAATATATATAATACCTTTTATTTTAAATACTAAAAATAATACAAATACATTTTATTTTCTGATTTTATTTTATTTTATCTTTTGAAAACATTTTCTAAAAAATATACTTTTTTTTTTGTAAATATTAAATATTATATTTTTGTACATATTTAATATATTTAGTAAATAATATAAATACATATATATTTATTAGAATATTTAGGACCAAAATACAAAATAATACATTTTTACTTTTATTAACATTTGACTTCAAAAATCACTTTTTTACAATATACTTCTTCTTTTTTTTTGTATATAATTAATAAATATTGTATATAATAAATAATTAATACCTTTTATTTGCAAAATTAGGGTTTTGCCCTAAAATGTAAAAATATCCAAAATTATTCATTTTTATTTTTTTGTTTATTTGTCACATAAAAAATACTTTTACATACATATAAAAACCATTTTTTGCATCTTGCATATTTATTTTATTTTATTTTATTATTGTGCAATTAAATACCTTGTAAATTCCATTTGGATTGTAATAGCTTAGATTTTAATTTCTTGCTAAATATCCCCATTTGAACATTTGTACCCCCCATCTCATAATTGTGTTGTAATAATTTAGGACCTTTAAATTCCGCATTTAAAAGCTTTCTAAATATGCCATGATAGACTTAGGGTTTTGTATGCAAAAATCAACCAACAATAGCTTGACCTAATTCCAAGATAAAAGCATGAAAATGAACAAACACCAATCACACTTACACCCCCTAGGGTTACTCCACTTGTTGCCTTCAATAATGAGCCATGTTGCATGTTAGGTGTCTTTGGCAAAAACAAAACAATTCAAATGATCATAGTCCCTCGATGACGCTTTCGAAAGTTTGCCTAAACATGATAAAGTCCCTTAAAGGAAAATTTGCCCAAAGACACTTGGCACCATTGCAATCGTGGTCTAAACAATGACCCGCGCCCGTCCCGTTCACATCCTAACACAAGATTGTCCACCAAATACAATGATGGAACAAAATTGTTAAAAGGGTTAAAACATAGCAAAGATCTTTGAGTAAATTCAGGAGTAGACAACTCTTGGTTACTTGTCAACTTGCAAAACAAAAAACACTTGCCTATTTTTCAAAACCACACATCACAACACACTTTCAAAAACAACTGTCAAAAACATTGAAAACTTTTCAAAAGATAAGTACACCTTTGTATACATCCCAACATGGATCATTACGAAGGTTGCCACCACATTGGCCTCTTTTCAAAACATTTTCAAACCCACACACAAAGCACCATTTCAAACAATTGAAAATCAAGGCAAGTTGATCTAAGCAAGTAACTAAGAGCCCATGGATAACCATGGATAGAAAGGGTGCTAATACCTTCCCTTTCTATAATCTACTCCCCGAACCCAAGAAAACATCTCAAAGGTTTTTGCTGTGCTTTTTAACCTTTCCTTAGGATAAAATAAAAAGTCGGTGGCGACTCTTGCTCAACCAAAACATTTGCGAAAACAAATGCAAAAACTCAAGTCAGTTCTCCCACCGTATCACAGAACTGGCGACTCTGCTGGGGATTATTTTAAAAGTGGAGTAACCTTAGGGCTTAGATCACCCTCTTGCATGACTAATTGTTTGCTTTGATTGCTTTACATCTTGGTTCTCTTGTTTGGGCTTGAAATCCTACACCCGGATTTGGGGAAACATTCATAGATAGCAATACGTTGTGGAAACTGTGCGGGGTATACCGACACAGTTGAAGCAATAGCTATATTAGTGCGACATATTTGTGAGTACCGGTAACCCTTGAGTTCAATCAAGGAGAGCACGTGGCCGCTGAGTGATGTCACTAAGCACTAATGACCTAGAACCTTACTTGACCATCTTGGCCTTTCATTAGGGGTAGTGAGATGACCGGCTTTGGTGCAGTCCGAAGTTGGTAGATACTCGATACTACACTCCTTGAGGGTTGTTTTCTTGGAATATTTTAGTCGCTAGTTAAGTGGCTAAACCAAAACAATGAACATGGAAAACAATCCAATGATATTGAGCTCCTTAGAACCCGGTTACTATTTATAGGACAGGTTTTTAAGCCAACTTCACTCAAGAGGGTACTTACCTATGAAACCCCATGCAAGCCTGAAACTAGGGTTTTGTGTGATTTGCTTGTACATATGTTTGTGCATACATCATGAGCATCATGAAGCATCATATGCATCCACTAACCATTTCAAGGGTTTAGATCTTCATCTTTGTTCTTGTTTTGTAGGTCATGGAAATTCTTCGCAGGAAAACTATCCAAGTCAACCTTGTGAGAATCCCTCCTCAACTCAAGGAGCTCACATCCAGAATTCCAGAAAGCTCTCCCTTCAGTGAAAGACATGGTAGACCGCTCAGCCTAGTCAACACCAACATTGAAGAGGACATGGTAAAGGTGTTGTTTCAGTTCTTTGACCCCCTTCACCACTGTTTCACTTTCCCGGACTACCAATTGGTGCCCACTTTGGAGGAATTTTCTCAACTCCTGAGAATTCCTATTCTTAATCAACTACCCTACAACGGTACGGAAAAAGAACCAAAGCCTGAAGGTGTTGCTCAAGCACTACACTTGCAACCATCTGACATCAAGGGGCATTGATAAACTAGAAGCGGTGTCGAAGGCTTCTTGGCAAAATTCTTGTTTGAGAAGGCACAAGAGTGTTGGAATTCATTGGACCTACAAGCCTTTGAAGAAATTGTGGCACTCCTCATTTATGGGTTGGTCTTGTTCCCAAATCCTGACCAGCTTATAGATATCAACGCCGTCAAAATATTCTTATCCAGAAATCCAATACCAGCATTGCTTGGGGACATTCTTCACTCATTTTACACACGAACAATGAGAAAGAGGGGTGTTCTCATGTGCTGTACTCCCCTCCTTGCAAGGTGGTTTATTTCGCACCTTCCACAATCTGTCTTGAAGAATGACCAAGGCTTAAGGTGGTCACAACGGTTGATGACCCTCACTCACTCTGATGTACATTGGTGCTCTCGGTCCAGAGAAAATGTCATCATCGTCGATCGTTGTGGAGAGTTCCTTAATGTTCCATTACTTGGCATTAGAGGAGGCATTACCTACAACCCTTGTCTAGCTTTGAGACAATTTGGATATGCACGAAGGGATGGCCCTCACGACATGTTGATTCCTGACCTAGTTTTTGACTTCGACAACGATGCGCAAGGACTTCGTCAAAGATTCATCAGAGCTTGGAGGATGCCTAACAAGGTAGACAGCAAGACACTGGGGCACAAGAACTCTACCCCTCTTGAGCCTTACCTCAAGTGGGTACGAACCCGAGCCCAGAGTCTAATGATGCCTTACCCTCATGTTCTCCCTGTGATTAAAGAGCCCGTTAAGGAAGGAGAGGTTCCCTACACCATCCTATATCCGGACATGCCTACATCGTGGGAGGAGATGCAGAAGAGTTGGATCCAACTCAAGGAGGAACAAAATACTTTTGAAGCCAGCTTCTACTCCAGTGAGAAGAAGGTTTTGGAGCTTACCCGCCGACTCCATGAGGAAGAGACCCTCAACACCTACATCGCACCAAAGAGGATGCGCAACGTCTTTTTACCTTGAGAAGTTTTTTTTGTAATATTTGGCCCATGGGGCATTTATGTACTAACAAATCTCTTCTTATTAATATGACGTGTGTTCTTTTTTGTTTGCAACAATTTTGAATTTTCTAAATCCTTGAATGCATTGCATACATAAGCATATCATTCATCATGCGCATAAGCAGGTCTCCACACCAGGTTTCCTTATCTTTCTGCTGTTTATTTCAGTAAGATGGATCTCGAACAGACGGTCAAGGATTTGCAGTCTCAAAACTCACAGTTTCAACACCTCCTGATGACCTTGGCAAAGGGTCAGGAGGATCTGAAAGCCCTGCTTGGGAACAAAGAGCAAGTGAAAAAGAAGAAGAAGAGAGTCGGGGTGGCTACCCTAGGAAGAAGGTTTGAGGGTGAAGCCAGAAGAGTTCTTGAATTTCCCCTACATCTGAAGAGGGAACCAGTAAAGGGAATGCGGCTGCGGTACCTTCCGAATCCGAGGCTGAAGAAGGGGAGGCTGAAGAAGACGAAGACTACTCTGAGCAACAATACCCGCTTGCCGATGATAAGTAAAAAAGCTTGGAAGACAGGTTGGCAGCTATGGAGCTGCAGAGAGTTCCCGGCTTAGATTTCGAAGATTTAGGATTAGTTGCTGGAATTGTGATCCCCCCGAAGTTCAAAGTGCCAATCTTTGCAAGATATGACGGGCTGTCTTGCCCAAAAATGCATCTCAGATCATATGTAAGGAAGATCCAACCTTACACTGCAGACAAGAACCTGTGGATCCATTTCTTTCAGGATAGCCTTTCAGGGGCTCAACTCGAATGGTTCTATCAGCTGGATGGAGCCAGTATCCGAAACTAGGAGGACTTGGCTACTGCTTTTTATAAGCAATATCAGTACAATTCTGACCTCGCTCCCACGTGTACCCAACTCCAGGGTATGTCACTGGGGACGGGCGAAGGATTCAAGGAGTATGCGCAAAAGTGGAGAGACATGGCTGGAAGGGTGCAGCCACCGCTGACTGACCGTGAACTTGTTGACATGTTCCTAGGGACCCTGTCTGGTCCATTCTTCAATCATCTGATTGGTAATTCTTCTGCTGGGTTTACAGACCTCATTCTGACTGGTGAGAGAATAGAAGCTGGTATCAAGTCGGGGAAGATACAGAAAGGTGCCTCCTCGAGTACTGAAAAGAAGCCCTTCAAGAAAGAAGCCAGTGCTGTTTATGGTCCCAAAAGACAAGTTAAGCCGGAACGCCGCCAAACTGTCAATGCGTTGGTAATTTCAAAGCCTGTTGCTGCTCCTCAGCAGTTTAACCAACCAAGGGGTGAGAGACCCAAAAGGCAGTACACTCGGCTCAGTATGACCCTGTCTCAGATATTGCCGCAACTACTGTCAACCTATCTGGTAACTGTCAAAGAAGCTCCGAAGGTAGTGAACACATCTTCTCCAAAGTACAACCCCAACGCCCGTTACGCTTATCACTCTGATAGCCCGGGGCATACTACGGATGATTGCTGGACTCTGAGGAATAAGGTTCGGGACCTTATTGATGCTAAAGAGATACAGTTCGAGGCGCCCGAGAGGCCCAATGTTATGACTGCTCCCATGCCCCAACATGGAGTGAATGCTGTGGAAGAAGACCGGTATGTAGCCTCTGTGGAAGAGATTGTTACTCCGTTAAAAGGAATCTGTTGCTAGCCGGTTTATTTCCGGGATGTGGTAAAGGTTGCCTTCTATGTGCTATTTTACCTGCTGGTTGTCCCTTGCTGAAATCAGGTATCCAAAGCCTGATGGATAGTAAAGAAATCTTGTTCGAGAAGATTGTTGTTCCTACTGTCCCTACTGAAGAAGTGTCCATTGTCACTATTTTCAACAACCTTCCTAAGGCTCCCTCAAAGAAGCCTGTCAAAATCATGTCCACTCAAAAGATTGCTCCTATCATCATCACTGTTCTGGGACCACCCCCCTATACATCCGACAAAGCTGTCCCATGGCACTATGGGGCAGATGTTTATGTGCTTGGAGTTAAACAAGAGTTCGATACAAGTATCGGCGTCAGTAACATCACCGGGCCTGCCAAGATTACTCGCAGTGGTAGGTTGTTCTCACCAGATATTGCGCCACCAGCTATTCAGAAACCCCTTATCATCACACCTGCAAGTGTGCCTGCTTCCCTTCCTAATCAAGTTCCTGTTTCTACCCCTGTTGCCGAGTCATCTGACGCTCGGGGCAAAGGGATTGCTACTGATTTGCCTGCCCGGACGGAGGCACCAAAGACAACCACTGTTGAAGCTTCCCAGCAAGAGATGGAAGAGATTCTCAAGATTATTGTGATCGGTGGATCTGGAATTGACTGTTTAAAGCTGGTTTCGCGAAATGTCGCGGAAGCAAGAGTCGCCACCGTCTTTTATTTTCTCCAACATGGAAAGGACAAAAGCACAGAAAAATTCCTTATTGAGATGTCTCTCGGTTCGGGAGGTAGATTTATAGAAAGGGAAGGTGTTAGCACCCTTTCTATCCATGGTTATCCATGGGCTCTTAGGTACTTGCTCTTATGTTTTCAAAATGTGTTTGCTTTTCAAGTGTATGTGGGTTTTGAAAAAGTTCGTTTGGAAAACTTCTAAGTAACTCTTGTATCAGTCCTCAAGAGTGTATGAAGTGTTTTGTTTGAAAACTTTTTGAAAGTGTGGGGTGCGAAAAATTGTTTTTTTGTTTGAAAAGAGCAAGTACCCATGAGATCTACCTACCCTAAGGAATTAGGCTGTGTAAGAGTCCTTTAGATAGTGCCATCCCACCATTGAGAGGTAGGTAGCACCACCGTTGGGGGTGTTCGGGTCAATTCGAGGTTCGGGACATGGTGATCACCAGAGCAATGGGAAGATACCTTAGAAGCTACCCTCATGCCAGGTTCCCGGATCATGAGGACTTACTAAGACATCCTCTACTCGACGATCACCTTTCGAGGCAAGGCAACAGTGAGGCGTACCCTAGGGGTGGTGTGTGAATTGTGTGTCATTTTCAGATATTTTTATCTTGTCATATATTGGTGATCTACGCTTTGATTTTATTTTTGGGCATTCATTCTTTCATGTTATTGCTTAACAGTTAAAGGTGCAGGAATTTAAAGTGCGGAAAAGATAAAGGTCCTACGCTATTACAAAGGCGCGGGTCTACAACGCCAAATTAATCCAGACCCGTTTTAAAATAAAGTGCAGAAAATAAATGCCTAATTAACTATTACAGGGCTTTGGAACAAGTACATTATATTTACATCAAAGAAATAAATAAAACGCGCGAAAAGAGAATATAATCGAATGCGAGGGCGTTGAACCCTTTGAAGGAGTTAAAAATAAAATTATTAAAATAATAAAGTTAAATAAAAAGAAAGAACTTATTTTTCATGTTTTTTGTATTTATGACATTAAAGAAAAAATTAAATTAATTAAAAGTCAAATAATTAATTCTAATTCTGATTGTTTTTAATTTATTAAAGAAAATGCATTAAAGTTAAAACCTAGAATTAAAACTAAATTAATTATAAAATTTATTTACAAAATTAATGGTTGATGATACTTATAATAAAATATTTAATTAATTAAAAAAAAGGGGTAAAAAGTGTTAAAGATCTATTTTTATTATTTTTGGTTATTGTGAAAAAGAATTAAATTAACAACCTAAAATTAAATCTAAATTAATTATGGGATTTATTTACAAAATTAATACTAAAAATAAAATATTTATTATTTTTATCTTTTCTGATTTTTTTTTGTGTTTTTTATATGTCATGAAAATATTAATTAATTAAAAGAAGGCAATAATTAAAAGAATATAAAAATAATAAAAAACAAAGAAAAGAAAGAAAATTGCAAAACCTAAGGGGGTGAAGCCCCTAATTTGGAGGTTGGCCCAGCAATTTCTGGCCCATTACTGGAGGCCTTGTTGACTTTTTCAGGCCATGTGTGGTAGCTTTGACTAGGACCCATCATGTTCCTTAGATCTGAACCCTTGGATGAATGAGACTGACCAAATGGACGGCTTGATGGAGGGACATATGATGGTATTCAATCATTGAAACTGCATGGAAACATCACATGAAAAATAACATGGAAATAGTGAGGGACCTGGGGCTCGAACCCAGGTCCTGTAGTTTGCCAACGCCTATGCCTGCCACTGAGCCATTTAACGCGCCTTGTATATTATATAAGAAACAAATAATATAAAAGAAAATACATGTTAATGTTATAAAATAAAAAAAAAGCGCGCGCTGGATTCAAACCAGCCATTCACAGCGTGACACACAGTCATCTTCCCCAATGTACCTGTAATAAAAATGAAACAGCGGGGGTTTTGAACCCCCCAAAACTCAGGCTATTTGAAAATAGCGAATAGGCCATGCCTAAATATAAATTGAGCGCGACAACAAAAATGGAATCCTCATGTTGCCACGATTTCATTCATGCCGGTGTCAAAGTCCAATTTTTCCACATAACTAAAGCCCTAATTTTAAGCTTCAGGAACCCTAGCTTTTGTTCATGGTGAAATCGTGCACAGGCTTGGAAAACCCAATTGAATCATGCTAACAGCTTCAGAACAATCATATTAGTCCAAATCCATGATCAAAAATGATAAATATGGCATGAATATTGAAATGCGAATACCAAAAATTTCAAGGAAAGTTGGACTTGGTTATACCTGTTCTTGGCGTTTGAAGGTCTGAATTTGATGGCTATAGTTTCCTTAAGGTGTCAGTAACCTGTTTGGATGAGAATGAGAGGTTGAAACGGGCTCTAGAAGTGTTTTCAGTTTTGAGATTTTTTGCCAAAAGTATGAGTTTGCTCTTTGTGTTCTGGTGTAGCTTAGGTCCCAATTTCGTTTTGTCTCACTTGTATAAGCATTAGGCAATGTGAATCAAAAGGAATTATGGCCTCTTAATGCAACACATTCAATTCCATGATTCTCCATAAACCTCCATAACCAAATTTCCTTTTTTGACTCATTTTTGAATTCTTGCTCTTTTGGCCCCTTGCACGAATTTGGTAGGTTGCATAATGATAAATCAAAGTTAGTTAAGGCCAACTATTCCATTTAATTAAGCTTTTTTGATTTTCTTTTGATTTTAAAAGATTTAAAATTAATTAAATCCAATAAAATCAATAAAAAATGAAAAAATTAATTAAAAAATATGAAATAAAAGGTGGGACACGTGGGAAGCATGGCCAAGTTAATTCAAGTGGAAAAAGTGGGCCCCTTTTGTCAAAAATGAAATTTCAAGGATAAATGATTTTGGCCATTTCACAAAAATTTACCAACTTCTCCAATGCATATCTTGCTCAATTTTTAAGCTTTAATCATGTTCCTGGACATTTTAGAAATGTCTTGAAGTCCTCTAACCAATGTCTTTGGTCCCATGTCATTTTGATTTACCAATCTCAAGTTATGGCCTTTGACTTAAAGTCCCTTTTTGTTGACTTTTGAAAATGACCTATAATGTTGAAATTGATAACTTTTTGTGAGAGCATTTCTTGGACTTGGAGTGTGAAGATGAGTTGTAGGAAGTGTCTCCCCCTTCAAGATGAGCATTGGATGGAATTTTTCTGATGAACCATGAAAAAGTTATGCCTTGGTCAAGTTACAGTTGACTTTTCAGCTGTCCAAAAATAGAAACTTTTGCATCTTGAGACTTTTTGAGCCATACTTTTGAGAATCATGATCAAGCATTGATCAAATGATGTTTGTGGCTTCAAAATAATATGTTGACCAAAAATTTTGACTTTTGACTGCCAAATGACCATTTTGCCCCTACAGTTGACTGTTGAGCAATTAGGGTTTTTGACTGTGCAACTTGACCTTGTGAGCCTTGAAACTTGACATGAGGATGCTTGACCATGTTTGTAGGCATGTGGGACTTGATTGGACCCTTGAAAACTTCAATTTCTTTGTCAGAACCAAAACCCTAGTTTTTGACTGTTAGGAGGCCCTTGGACTGTGCAACCCTTGGGGAGATTTTGAACCAATTGTGGATGATTCTTGTCAAAACTTTGAAGATTATGGGAGGGCAAATTTTGGGGTACAACAGTTGCCCCTGTTCAATCTTCTTATACTTGAGGATGTAGATTGGCGTGACGTGCCTTTCGTAATCCGAAGGTGGAAGATGATTGAACACTAGAGTGCCCAGAAATTTGCACTCACATAGTTGAGTATCAGCAGTGTGATAGCGGGAATGGGCTTACAGATTCCATTTGGAGATATGGTGGATAGGAGGATGGGCTTAAAGATGCCATCTGGAGGTGTTGATCGCGTAAGATATTCCTTAGCGAGAACTTGCGTACCTGAGAAAGAAAGAAAATTACCTGGTCTGTTACAGGAGTTGACTTTCAAACTCTTTATGTAGACGTGCCCTGTCAAGATACAGGAATCGAGCCTGGAAATGTAGTCGTTAACAGATACACCCTGGCAAGATACAGGAATCGGATCTTCGAACTCTTCAGACGTGCCCTGTCAAGATACAGGAATCGAGCCTGGAAATGTAGTCGTTAATAGATACACCCTGGCAAGATACAGGAATCGGATCTTCGAACTCTTCAGACGTGCCCTGTCAAGATGCAGGAATCGAGTCTGGTACTGTAGTCGTCAACAGATACACCCTGGCGAGATACAGGAATCGGATCTTTGAACTCTTCAGACGTGCCCTGTCAAGATACATGAATCGAGTCTGGTACTGTAGTCGTCAACAGATACACCCTGGCGAGATACAGGAATCGGATCTTCAAACTCTTCAGATGTGCCCTGTCAAGATACAGGAATCGAGTCTGGTACTGTAGTCGTTAACAGATACGCCCTGGCGAGATACAGGAATCGGATCTTCGAACTCTTCAGACGTGCCCTGTCAAGATACAGGAATCGAATCTGGTACTGTAGTCGTCAACAGATACTCCCTGGCAAGATACAGGAATCGGATCTGGAATCACGACAGTTGATAGCAATTATCTTTGTATTAACTTTTGTCCTGAAAAGACAAAACGTTAGTTGTATGTGATGTCATGATGTATGACATGCGAGGTGTTCTCAGAATGAATGAGATTGTATGTTCATGATGCGTATATGCATGCTATAATGTATGAAGATGTGATGTTTATGAATGCATGTTTTCGTCTCAGGAAAATAGATCCTTGACGGATGCCGGGAAGTTGAATCCTGGGCTGATGTGGAAGAATAGAGCTTCTTGTTTCCGCTGGGGATGAAAGTTGCAAGAATATCGGTAGGAGAAGATGACTCCGTTGAGGAATAAACTTAATGAAGAGATTACCCTGCGGGGAATAACCACTCTAGCGATCTTGCTGGGGAACAGTACTCCGTGGGGAGAGAGGTACTTTGCTGGGATGTTGATGGTAACTCTGCTGAGGATACCGTTGTTACGTTGGAAGTGTTAATAGACTTCGCTGGGGATAAGAAGACTTTTCCGAGAACGATCTTTCTGTGGCTTTTGGCTGAGGATAACCCAGTTATATCCTGGTAGGGAAATAACCTTTGGAAAAAAACCGGGGGACGCGTTCGTGCTATGTGGGGGATAAGCTTCCAGAATCTACTGGGGAAATTTTTGAGATGTATTTTTTGTAAGTTGAAAGAGGGAACCTATGTAGGGTTACTTTGAGGTTGGGTTCGCGTGAAGCTGCATTTGGAGTTGAAGGAAACCTGTGTAGGGTTTCTTGATGACGAGTTCGTGTAAAACTTCATCTTTGGAAAGAGAGGACCTGTGTAGGGTTTCTTGATGGCGAGTTCGTGTAAAACTGCATCTTTGGAGGGAGCAAACCTGTGTAGGGTTTCTTGATGGCGAGTTCGTGTAAAACTGCATCTTTGGAGGGAGGAAACCTGTGTAGGGTTTACTGACAATGAGTCCGTATAAGACTGTATCTAGAGCTGAGAAGGAAACCTGTGTAGGGTTTACTGATGACGAGTCCGTGTAAAACTGCATCCTTAAAAATAGAGAACCTGTGTAGGGTTTCTGGGTGACGAGTCTGTGTAAAACTACATCTGGAGTTTTGAGAAGGAAACCTGTGTAGGGTTTACTGATGACGAGTCCGTGTAAAACTACGTCTGGAAAGAGATAACCTGTGTAGGGTTATTTCAGGATAAGTCCGTATAAAACTTCTTGATGAACCGGGGTAAGGTTATCTTTGAGGTAAGTCCGTGTAAGACTTCCGGATGAACCGGGGTAAGGTTATCTTTGAGGTAAGTCCGTGTAAGACTTCTGGAGGAAACCGGGGTAAGGTTACTTGTGGAGGGTGAGTCCGTGTAAGACTTCGTGATGAACCGGGGTAAGGTTATCTTAAGATGAGTCCGTGTGAGACTTCGTCTGAAAATTGAGAAGGAACCGGTGTAGGGTTACTTTGATGATAAGTCCGTGTAAGACTTTTTTGAAAGAAAAGGAACCTGTGTAGGGTTACTTGTGGATGAGTCCGTGTAAGACTTTGTCTGAAAGTTGAGAAGGAACCGGTGTAGGGTTGCCTGATGATGATCAAGTGAATGATTGTCCTATTTGGTTTCGGATGTTAACCCTTGATCTAGAATTTGTAAAGGTAGATGGTAATCATCTTTGTATTAACCTTTCCTTGGTACTTTGGTTGACAGAGTAATTGGATCGCCTGGACGACTCATTATTGCCCCTGTTTCTGAGGTGAGGGGAAAAGATATCTTGTGGAGGTGCTGGATGACTGCCGATTGACAAATCTTCCTTTTGGTAGGCAAGTGACGAGATGCCGGGACATAGTCGTACGCTTTGATCCCTAACTTTTGCCTGGACCGCCCTTTCGGGTTTTCAGTCCACCGGGATACCCATTTTTGCCCAAGCCGCCTTTTCGGGTTTTCGACTTGCCGGGTGTACAAATTTTTCTTTTTCATCCCTTATTTTGCCCGAACCCTTTTGGTTCACCGGGAAGCCCTTATTTTTGCCTAGGTGTGTCAACCTAGCAGGTCTTTGATTACGCGTAGTATTCTTTTTCGACTATGTCCACGCTCTCAGGGTGTAGGGGGGTGCCCCTGTTGATAGTGTTGTGTTGCCCTGTTACCAGAAGATGTCCGATCGTGCAAGATTCGTTGCTGGAATGCCACCAGTGACTCGGGCGGAGGTTTTCCCCAAGCTAGTTGGCCTTGAGAGATTCCTCGAATCTTGACTGGACTGCCCCAGATGATAGACACTGATCATGCCATGCCCCTTGATTGGAAGTGTTTCTTCCACTTGAGGTGATCTCTTTGTTGAGAGGACTTTTGTTCATTAGATGTTCGTCGTGCGAATTTCTCTGCTGTTCAAACAAATAGTCATATGCAAACAAGGTTATTTTAAGAATGCAAAGGCTTATGTCTGTCTTGAAGTTTTTGAAAAATGCATTTTTTCAGTAAAAACAGCAAATTTTGTAAAATGTGATGTCAACTCGTTATTTTACCGCAAGCCTTAAGGAGTCAGGATACTTTTCGTAACAGTATGCTTTCGAACTAACCCATGCTTCAGCTAGGACTTTTAAGGGTTATAACGTGGCCTGGTTCATGGTTCAAGAAACAAAGGATAAAGGCTCAAATTATTTGTACCCACCCGCTCTTCGTGATGTTCTTCAATCCTAAACTCAGCCGATCGTGCGCTAGACTTTGTTTGAGTCTTTGCCTTGATGTTCCAATGATGATTCAGATATTGATGATTCATTCTGAATAGGCAGTCTTTTTTTTTTGTTTTTGTTGAGGGTTTGTGCGACCTCTTTCTTTTTGATTTTGCTATCCCTAAATTTTGCCTGAACTGTTTCTTTTGTGATTACAGTCAGCGGGATGCCCCAGTTTTGTAAGTCTCCTTCATAGGTTTTGACTTATTGGTTTTTTATTTTTGAGATATAATGACTTCTTATCTTTATGGTTATTTAGAACCATCACTGTCTTTTGTTTCAGAAGGACTTCTTTTGATGCCATTCGTTGTGCACCTGGATCAGCTGAGAGAACTACCCTGCCCCAGGTTATGATTAAGGGTTTTAATTTTCGAAAATAAAAACTCCTACTTCTTTGGCTCAAAAGGGTCGACGAGGGATTATCTTCCTTATAACTCCAGTGTTTAGGGATTGAAACAATGCATGTACCTCATCAGCGGGGTCTGTTCAAAAGCATAATGTAAAGATCGTGGTATCGTTTTCGTCATCCTCCCTCAAGAGGCTTAGAATTTTCAGTCAAGAGTTGATCATCACAAAAATATGAAAGCAGTTTTAAGTACAGTAAACATAATTAATTCAAGACAGACATGTGTAATGCATTCATGAAATAAAAGAGTTTAACATGATAATTGTTTATTTAAATAAGAAAAGAAAAATACAACTTGAATTCAAATGAACAAAAAATCTCTCAATCCTAGCCATGTTTTGGCAAAGGAGCAGTGGTCTCAACGGGAGTCTCAGCAGGCTCGAACTCGATCTCCTTAGCGTCGATCATATTCTGGATCTTATACTTCAGCGCCCAACAGTCCTCAGTATCGTGCCCCGGGCTATCAGAATGATAAGCACACCTCGCTTCTGGATTGTAGTTTGGAGAGGAGGTCTTGGGATTTGCAGGAGGGTTGATCACCGCAATCAGGTTCATTTTCAACATGTGCTGCAATGCTTGTGACCATGGCATGTTGATGTTGGTGAATTGTCTTTTAGGCTCGTCCGGCCTTCGCTGATTTCCCTTTTGTGGTTGGCGGCATGGTGCAGAACCAGAGATCATGACTGCCCCTGCCTGTTGGTCACGACGACTCTTTTGACCGTATGCAGCATTAGACTCTTTCTTGCCCATGTAAGGATTTTGGTGAGTATCCGAAGGTGTGGCCTCCTGAATCTTCCCACTCTTGATACCAGCATCGATTCTTTCCCCAGTCAGAATGAGGTCGGTAAACCCTGCAGATGAATTACCAATGAGATGATTGAAGAACGGCTCGGATAGGGTCCCTAAGAACATATCAACGAGTTCCCGGTCGGTCAAAGGTGGTTGTACCCTCCCAGCAAGGTCCCTCCATCTCTGCGCATATTCTTTGAAACCTTCTCCCGATCCTAACGACATACCCTGGAGTTGGGTATGTGTAGGAGCGAGGTCGGCATTATACTGATACTGCTTGTAAAAAGCAGTAGCCAACTCCTCCCATTTACGAACCTTGGTCCCATCCAGCTGATAGAACCATTCGAGGTGAGTCCCTGAAAGACTCTCCTGGAAGAAGTGGATCCACAAGTTCTTGTCCACAGTGTATGGTTGAATCTTCCGCACATAAGATCTGAGATGCAGCCTGGGACATGATGCCCCATCATACTTAGCAAAAGAAAGAACCTTGAATTTGTGTGGGATCACCACACCAGAAGATAGACCCAGGTCCCCGAAATCCAACCCAGGCACTTGTTGAATTTCCATGGCATTCAGACGATCCTCTAGTTGCTTGTACCGGTCCTCAGCAGGGGGGTATTGTTCATCATTGAAGTCTGTCTCGGTGTCGGAGACCATAGGGCTAGGAACCTCTCTCCCTTGGTGACTGCCTTCCCCCACAGATGGAGTAGTCCTCTCAGCTTCATTCTGTAGTGTGTTCCCAGATCTGCGTCTAGGGTTGAACAAAACAGTCCCCTTCTTCTTCTGAATCAGAGTCTTCAATTCCTTTTGACCCTGGGCTAGGCTCATAATCAACTCCTGGAACTGGGCATTCTGGGCCTGGAGGGCCTTGATAGCTTGTCCATCGGATGATTCAGGATTCATGATGACGGCTGTAATAAACAGCGAAGAAGGTAAGTGACCTGCAACAAGTGTACTTGTAATGAAATGATATGTATGATATGCATGCGATGTTTTCAAGGATCTCGCGGGGTAGACAAGAAAAATTGTTAGAGTTGAATTTTGTAGCTTGGTTGAAGGAACTGCATGTTGTTGAGAGTCCTTCTTCAAGGGTCAAAGGCTCACCATATCCAGTGGGTCATAGCCTCTGACAACCTTGGCTTAGAGGAAAATAAATCCCCTTTGCCCCTGGCTAGGCAGTTTGGTCCATCGTGACCTGCACCACAGACCATTGAGATCCTTGAAATGGATTAGTCCTTATGTAGGATGCATGCAATGGCATGATGTCATGATGTTATGTTATGCGTGGGGTAATGTAGGTGAACCCTGTTATGAGTCCCATTTAAGGACTGTAAACAAAACTTGCGAGAAACTTAGTAAACCCTGTTATGAGTCCCAATTAAGGACTATAAACAAAACCTGTAAGAAACTCAAATGTCAGATAACAAGCATGCAAGTAGTCAAGTTGGAAGGCACACAAGTCACACAAGGGAAACCCTTAGAGTTCAGGCCAGCATGGGGTCTGGGTATTACCCTCTTGAAGTTGGTGGGCTCAACCTGTCCTATTAGAAGTAACCGGGTTCTAAGGATCTCAATATCATTGGATTGCTTTCATTGTTCATCGTTTCGATTTAGCCACTGACTGGCGATCAAAATATCCCAAGAAAACAACCCTCAATTGAGTGTAGTATCGAGTATCAACCGACTTCGGAGTACACCAAAGTAGTCATCTCACTACCCTAAAGAGGCCAAGATGGTTCAATTAAGGTTCCTAAGGTCTGTTGATGCTTCATGACACCACGCGGAGGCCCCGTACTCTCCTTGATTGACTCAAGGGTTACCGGTACACACCAAAGTGCCACATCAACGTAGCAGACTGCTTCAACCATGTCGGTATACCCCGCACAGTTCCCTCACAGCCTTGTTGCTACTTTCTAAGAAGGTATCCCCAGATCCGGGTTAGGATCTATAGAACTCCCAAGACAGTCCCACAATTTAAAGCAAACAAATCAAAGCAATTGAAAACACAGTGATCTTAGTCCTAAGGTACACCTCACTTTAAAGATTTCCCCAGCAGAGTCGCCAGTTCTGTGATCGGTGGATCTGGAACTGACTGTTTAAAGCTGGTTTCGCGAAATGTCGCGGAAGCAAGAGTCGCCACCGTCTTTTATTTTCTCCAACATGGAAAGGACAAAAGCACAGAAAAATTCCTTATTGATATGTCTCTCGGTTCGGGAGGTAGATTTATAGAAAGGGAAGGTGTTAGCACCCTTTCTATCCATGGTTATCCATGGGCTCTTAGGTACTTGCTCTTATGTTTTCAAAATGTGTTTGCTTTTCAAGTGTATGTGGGTTTTGAAAAAGTTCGTTTGGAAAACTTCTAAGTAACTCTTGTATCAGTCCTCAAGAGTGTATGAAGTGTTTTGTTTGAAAACTTTTTGAAAGTGTGGGGTGCGAAAAATTGTTTTTTTGTTTGAAAAGAGCAAGTACCCATGAGATCTACCTACCCTAAGGAATTAGGCTGTGTAAGAGTCCTTTAGATAGTGCCATCCCACCATTGAGAGGTAGGTAGCACCACCGTTGGGGGTGTTCGGGTCAATTCGAGGTTCGGTACATGGTGATCACCAGAGCAATGGGAAGATACCTTAGAAGCTACCCTCATGCCAGGTTCCCGGATCATGAGGACTTACTAAGACATCCTCTACTCGACGATCACCTTTTGAGGCAAGGCAACAGTGAGGCGTACCCTAGGGGTGGTGTGTGAATTGTGTGTCATTTTCAGATATTTTTATCTTGTCATATATTGGTGATCTACGCTTTGATTTTATTTTTGGGCATTCATTCTTTCATGTTATTGCTTAACAGTTAAAGGTGCAGGAATTTAAAGTGCGGAAAAGATAAAGGTCCTACGCTATTACAAAGGCGCGGGTCTACAACGCCAAATTAATCCAGACCCGTTTTAAAATAAAGTGCAGAAAATAAATGCCTATTTAACTATTACAGGGCTTTGGAACAAGTACATTATATTTACATCAAAGAAATAAATAAAACGCGCGAAAAGAGAATATAATCGAATGCGAGGGCGTTGAACCCTTTGAAGGAGTTAAAAATAAAATTATTAAAATAATTAAGTTAAATAAAAAGAAAGAACTTATTTTTCATGTTTTTTGTATTTATGACATTAAAGAAAAAATTAAATTAATTAAAAGTCAAATAATTAATTCTAATTCTGATTGTTTTTAATTTATTGAAGAAAATGCATTAAAGTTAAAACCTAGAATTAAAACTAAATTAATTATAAAATTTATTTACAAAATTAATGGTTGATGATACTTATAATAAAATATTTAATTAATTAAAAAAAGGGGTAAAAAGTGTTAAAGATCTATTTTTATTATTTTTGGTTATTGTGAAAAAGAATTAAATTAACAACCTAAAATTAAATCTAAATTAATTATGGGATTTATTTACAAAATTAATACTAAAAATAAAATATTTATTATTTTTATCTTTTCTGATTTTTTTTTGTGTTTTTTATATGTCATGAAAATATTAATTAATTAAAAGAAGGCAATAATTAAAAGAATATAAAAATAATAAAAAACAAAGAAAAGAAAGAAAATTGCAAAACCTAAGGGGGTGAAGCCCCTAATTTGGAGGTTGGCCCAGCAATTTCTGGCCCATTACTGGAGGCCTTGTTGACTTTTTCAGGCCATGTGTGGTAGCTTTGACTAGGACCCATCATGTTCCTTAGATCTGAACCCTTGGATGAATGAGACTGACCAAATGGACGGCTTGATGGAGGGACATATGATGGTATTCAATCATTGAAACTGCATGGAAACATCACATGAAAAATAACATGGAAATAGTGAGGGACCTGGGGCTCGAACCCAGGTCCTGTAGTTTGCCAACGCCTATGCCTGCCACTGAGCCATTTAACGCGCCTTGTATATTATATAAGAAACAAATAATATAAAAGAAAATACATGTTAGTGTTATAAAATAAAAAAAAGCGCGCGCTGGATTCAAACCAGCCATTCACAGCGTGACACACAGTCATCTTCCCCAATGTACCTGTAATAAAAATGAAACAGCGGGGGTTTTGAACCCCCCAAAACTCAGGCTATTTGAAAATAGCGAATAGGCCATGCCTAAATATAAATTGAGCGCGACAACAAAAATGGAATCCTCATGTTGCCACGATTTCATTCATGCCGGTGTCAAAGTCCAATTTTTCCACATAACTAAAGCCCTAATTTTAAGCTTCAGGAACCCTAGCTTTTGTTCATGGTGAAATCGTGCACAGGCTTGGAAAACCCAATTGAATCATGCTAACAGCTTCAGAACAATCATATTAGTCCAAATCCATGATCAAAAATGATAAATATGGCATGAATATTGAAATGCGAATACCAAAAATTTCAAGGAAAGTTGGACTTGGTTATACCTGTTCTTGGCGTTTGAAGGTCTGAATTTGATGGCTATAGTTTCCTTAAGGTGTCAGTAACCTGTTTGGATGAGAATGAGAGGTTGAAACGGGCTCTAGAAGTGTTTTCAGTTTTGAGATTTTTTGCCAAAAGTATGAGTTTGCTCTTTGTGTTCTGGTGTAGCTTAGGTCCCAATTTCGTTTTGTCTCACTTGTATAAGCATTAGGCAATGTGAATCAAAAGGAATTATGGCCTCTTAATGCAACACATTCAATTCCATGATTCTCCATAAACCTCCATAACCAAATTTCCTTTTTTGACTCATTTTTGAATTCTTGCTCTTTTGGCCCCTTGCACGAATTTGGTAGGTTGCATAATGATAAATCAAAGTTAGTTAAGGCCAAATATTCCATTTAATTAAGCTTTTTTGATTTTCTTTTGATTTTAAAAGATTTAAAATTAATTAAATCCAATAAAATCAATAAAAAATGAAAAAATTAATTAAAAAATATGAAATAAAAGGTGGGACACGTGGGAAGCATGGCCAAGTTAATTCAAGTGGAAAAAGTGGGCCCCTTTTGTCAAAAATGAAATTTCAAGGATAAATGATTTTGGCCATTTCACAAAAATTTCCCAACTTCTCCAATGCATATCTTGCTCAATTTTTAAGCTTTGATCATGTTCCTGGACATTTTAGAAATGTCTTGAAGTCCTCTAACCAATGTCTTTGGTCCCATGTCATTTTGATTTACCAATCTCAAGTTATGGCCTTTGACTTAAAGTCCCTTTTTGTTGACTTTTGAAAATGACCTATAATGTTGAAATTGATAACTTTTTGTGAGAGCATTTCTTGGACTTGGAGTGTGAAGATGAGTTGTAGGAAGTGTCTCCCCCTTCAAGATGAGCATTGGATGGAATTTTTCTGATGAACCATGAAAAAGTTATGCCTTGGTCAAGTTACAGTTGACTTTTCAGCTGTCCAAAAATAGAAACTTTTGCATCTTGAGACTTTTTGAGCCATACTTTTGAGAATCATGATCAAGCATTGATCAAATGATGTTTGTGGCTTCAAAATAAGATGTTGACCAAAAATTTTGACTTTTGACTGCCAAATGACCATTTTGCCCCTACAGTTGACTGTTGAGCAATTAGGGTTTTTGACTGTGCAACTTGACCTTGTGAGCCTTGAAACTTGACATGAGGATGCTTGACCATGTTTGTAGGCATGTGGGACTTGATTGGACCCTTGAAAACTTCAATTTCTTTGTCAGAACCAAAACCCTAGTTTTTGACTGTTAGGAGGCCCTTGGACTGTGCAACCCTTGGGGAGATTTTGAACCAATTGTGGATGATTCTTGTCAAAACTTTGAAGATTATGGGAGGGAAAATTTTGGGGTACAAAAATTATCAAGAAGAGTGATTTCAATGTAGTTGAGCAGCTGGGGCACACCCCATCAAAGATTTCTATGTTATCACTGTTGTTGTGTTTAGAGGCCCATGCCAAAGCCCTGATTTCCTTCCTGAAGACGGCCCATGTGCCACAAGAAACGTCTGCTGATCAATTTACCGATTGTGTGGCCAACTTGACTGCTGATAATGGGTTGGGCTTCTCTGACGCCGATCTGACTGCCAAGGGAAAGAACCATAACGACGCCTTGCATGTCTCCATTGAATGCAGGGGCACTACTCTTGCCCATGTGTTGGTAGACACCGGTTCTTCATTGAACGTCTTACCCAAGAAGGCCCTAGACAGGTTGGATTGTGAGGGTTTGAAGCTCAAGCCTAGTAACATTGTTGTCCGAGCCTTTGACGGTTCGAAAAGGATGGTACATGGGGAAGTTGACATTCCAATCAGGGTTGGTTCTCAAGTTTTTGATTCAACTTTCTATGTGATGGACATTCGTCCATCCTATTCTTATTTGCTGGGTCGTCCATGGATCCACAAGGCTGGAGCTGTAACCTCCACACTACATCAGAAGCTGAAGTACCCGGTCAGAGGGAAGATTGTTACAGTTCAGGGGGAAGAAGAGTATATGATCAGCCACCTTAACTCATTCTGGTACATAGAGATGAATGGGGAATTCATTGAAACCCCCTTTCAACACTTTGAAGAGGTGCCTCAGACATTGGCATCAGCTGAAACTGTGATTGAAGACCCTCCTTTGAAGATGGCTTCCTTGAAGGATGCCCGGGCTGTTATTGAGAAGGGTGAGTGCATAAACTGGGGCCGACTTCCTGATTTTACTCCAAAGACTGACAAGTTTGGTTTGGGTTTCACTGCAGAGGCTCAGAGGGCTGTTCGTAATACAAGAATTGGAAGACCTCATGTGTTCATCACCAACCCGGGAGTAAATGCTATTGAAGACGACATGGAGGAATCTGAATTCGACAGCTGGATCTACCCAACAACCGACGATGGACCAAGCAACTGGACTGCTAAAGACTTCACACCTATTACTTTTGTCACGCAGTAATGAACTCTTTTGTTTTGAATTTATAACAAACAATATGTTGAAACTTTTATGGCTCGGTGTCCTACCCGGGGCACCGTGGCTTCATTTGTGAGGGCTTTTTGTGTGTCATTTTCATATATCATCAATAAAAACATTGGACGTTTGTTGCATTTCAAAATCTTGCGCTCCTTTTCTTTCTTTGTTATATATTGCAAAACAACTATATTTACACACACTCACTTATACAGGTTCCAATCCACTCTGGATCTCACTGGTAACGACTCTGCTACTGCCAGTTATGACTTCGAAAATCCGATCAACTTAGCCGAAGACGAAGGTGAAGATGATTGCGAAGTGCCTGGTGAACTTGCAAGACTGCTACTCCAGGAAGAGAGGGCCATTCAGCCACATGAAGAGCCAGTGGAAACGGTAAATCTGGGTACTGAGACAGACAGAAAGGAAGTCAAGATTGGTGCCAATCTAGAGCTCAGTGTGAAACAACGGTTGATTCAGATGCTGCATGACTATGTGGAAATCTTTGCCTGGTCTTACGAAGATATGCCTGGGTTGGATACTGACATTGTGGTTCATCACCTGCCTACCAAGGAAGATTTCCCTCCGGTAAAACAGAAGGTCCGCCGTATGCGTCCAGAAATGTCCGAGAAAATCAAAGCCGAGGTTATGAAACAATTTGATGCCAGGTTTCTAGCAGTAACTTCTTACCCTCAGTGGGTTGCCAACGTGGTTCCAGTGCCGAAGAAGGATGGTAAGGTCCGAATGTGTGTTGATTACAGGGATTTGAACAGGGCAAGCCCTAAGGATGATTTCCCTTTGCCTCATATCGACGTTCTGGTTGACAATACTGCTCGACATAAAGTATTCTCCTTCATGGACGGCTTCTCCGATTATAATCAGATCAAGATGGCTCCTGAAGACATGGAGAAGACCACCTTTGTTACTCAGTGGGGCACCTTTTGCTACAAGGTCATGCCTTTTGGGTTGAAGAATGCTGGAGCAACTTACCAACGTGCCATGGTTGCTTTATTTCATGACATGATCCATCATGAGATAGAAGTATACGTCGACGATATGATTGCAAGGTCCCAAACTGAGGAGGAACACCTTGACCATCTACGGAAGCTGTTTGACCGTCTGAAGTTGTACAAGCTGAGGTTGAACCCAAACAAGTGCACCTTTGGGGTGAGATCTGGAAAATTGCTAGGCTTCGTCGTAAGCGACAAAGGTATTCAAGTG
The DNA here is from genome assembly GCA_948472305.1 of Vicia faba. NCBI lineage: Eukaryota > Viridiplantae > Streptophyta > Magnoliopsida > Fabales > Fabaceae > Vicia > Vicia faba. Next base: position 1,270,757,409 of record OX451739.1, read on the forward strand.
GACCCTGCCAAAGTGAAAGCCATACAAGAGACGCCAACTCCCAAGACAGAGAAAGAAGTCAGAGGCTTTCTAGGACGTTTGAACTACATTGCCCGATTCATCTCACATCTAACTGCTACCTGTGAACCAATCTTCAAACTGCTGAAGAAAGATCAAGTGGTATGTTGGAATGATGAATGTCAGGCCGCTTTCGAAAAGATCAAAGAGTATCTCCAAGAACCACCCATTCTTATGCCACCGGTTGAAGGGAGACCTCTAATAATATACTTGACAGTACTTGACAACTCAATGGGGTGTGTGCTGGGGCAGCATGACGAGTCTGGCCGAAAAGAACACGCCATTTATTACCTTAGCAAAAAGTTTATCGACTGTGAGACCCGGTACTCACTGCTCGAGAAAACTTGTTGCGCTTTGGTATGGGCTGCTCGCCGGCTGAGACAGTATATGTTGACTCACACTACTCTGTTGATTTCAAAAATGGATCCAATCAAGTACATATTCGAAAAGCCTGCCTTGTCCGGAAGAATAGCAAGATGGCAAATGATCCTGACGGAATACGACATTCAGTACACGACTCAGAAAGCGATCAAAGGAAGTGTATTGGCAGACCATTTGGCACATCAGGCAGTGGACGATTACCAGTCAATGAACTTTGAATTTCCAGACGAGGATATCATGGTAGTGACTGATTGTGAAGTACCTGGACCGGATGAAGGACCTGAGGAAGGATCCCGATGGTCTATGCACTTTGACGGAGCCTCGAACGCTTTGGGTAATGGCATCGGCGCTGTGATCATATCCCCTAAAGGCACTCATACTCCACTCATCACCCGGCTATGTTTCAACTGCACCAACAACATGGCGGAGTATGAAGCATGCATCATGGGTCTTCAAGCTGCAATTGACTTAAGGATCAAGTTTTTGAGTGTCTTCGGAGATTCCTCTCTCGTGATCAATCAGGTCAAGGGTGAGTGGGATACGAAACACCCGAATCTTATTCCTTACAAGGAGTATGTATTGACGTTGATTCCCCACTTCGAGGAGATAACTTTTGAACACTTCCCAAGAGAGGAGAATCAGTTAGCGGACGCGTTGGCTACGATGACTTCTATGTTCAAAGTCAAATGGGACAACGAGGCTCCCCGGATCATTATCTGGAAATTGGATGAACCTGCACATTGCTGCGATCTCGAGACCGAAGAGGTAACAGAAAAACCCTGGTATCATGAAGTAAAGAGGTACTTGGAAGCTCAAGAATACCCCGAGGGTGCATCTGTTAGTGACAAAAAGTTCCTGAGAAGGTTCGCTGCGAAATTCTTCCTCAGCAATGGCATTCTCTACAAGCGAAACCATGATTCAACCTTATTGCGTTGTGTGGATAAGACTGAAGCAGAAAAGATCATGGCGGAGCTACATGAAGGTACCTTCGGAACACATTCCAGTGGACATACTATGGCAAAGAAAATCCTCCGGGCAGGATATTTATGGTCCACAATGGAAGCCGACTGTTATCAGCATTCTCGAACTTGTCATAAATGCCAGATCTATGCTAATAAGGTGCACATTCCTCCGGTTCCTCTGAACGTCTTGACAGCACCTTGGCCTTTTGCAATGTGGGGCATTGATATGATCGGAGAAATCAGACCTATGGCATCCAACGGGCACCGCATCATCCTGGTAGCGATTGATTACTTCACAAAGTGGGTTGAAGCAGCTTCCTACGCTACCGTAACCAAGAACATCGTGGCACGGTTCATTCGGCACAACCTGATCTGTCGATACGGTGTACCTGAGAGGATCATTACGGATACTGGTACCAATCTTAACAACAAGATAATCACTGAGCTCTGCGAGCAATTCAAGATACAGCACCACAACTCTTCTCCCTACCGGCCGAAGATGAATGGGGCTATAGAAGCGGCGAATAAGAACATCAAGAAGATTGTGCATAAGATGACAGTGACCTATAAAGATTGGCACGGAATGTTACTGTTTGCTCTTCATGGGTACCGTACCTCAGTACAGACGTCAACAGGGGCAACTCCCTTTTCCTTGGTCTATGGCATGGAGGCAGTCTTGCCCATCGAAGTCCAGATACCCTCTTTCCGAATAATGAAGGATGCAGGCTTGAGCGAAGATGACTGGATCCAGACTCGGCTTGATCAGTTAAACCTAATTGACGAAAAGAGACTCACTGCTATTTGTCATGGTCAGATGTACCAAAAACGGATGATCAGGGCATTTAACAAGAAGGTCAGACGACAAGAGTATCAAGTCGGAGACCTGGTAATCAAGCGCATCATTCTTCCTCAAGGTGATCCCAGGGGCAAATGGACCCCTACGTACGAAGGGCCATTTGTGGTTAAACATATCTTCTCAGGAGGAGCCATGATTCTAACCACCATGGATGGTGACGACCTTCCTCACCCTGCCAATGCAGACATAGTAAAAAGATACTACGCATGATCAAAGACCCGCTAGGTTGACACACCTAGGAAAAAATAAGGGCTTCTCGGCGAACCAAAAGGGTTCGGGCAAAAATAAGGGATGAAATGAAAAAATCTGTACACCCGGCAAGTCGAAAACCTGAAAAGGCGGCTTGGGCAAAAATGGGTATCCCGGTGGACTGAAAACCCGAAAGGGCGGTCCAGGCAAAAGTTAGGGATAAAGCGTAATACTATGTCTCATTGGATCACCTTGCATCCAGAATTCGGCATCAACTATCAGGCTCAAATGACGCCAATCGATCAGCTTCATCTTCAACTAAGCAGCAAAGTGATGAGACGCTTGAAGACATAAAGGCGATAGCAGAGTTGGAACCCAGTGGGATTATTTTTTCACATAGCTGTTTTGTTTCCTTTTCAAAATTGTATAAACTATATGTTGCTCGGCGGCGTTCTCTTACTAGGACGTCAGCCTCTTGTACATAAAACGCCTATTTACAGGCGATTTTCAAAATCAATACAAGTTCAATTTTTCAGACAAATTACCCATCGTTTTTCTTTTTTCTGTTTTGTTTTGCAAAAAACGTCCAATGTTAATTTTTGATATATGCATTTGACATTAATTGCTAAGCATAAATGTTTGCATGCGAAACAAAAGGGCTAATTACAGATGACATCAGAAACATGGGCAATAAAGAATTGTCCAAACAATCTAGTTGCTCTGTCCACCAAGGTACCAAGGTAGGGTCGACTGAAGAATGTAACCAAGTTACCTCAACTCCCCATAGAGTAAGACAAGATTCAGCAGTACTCTCGAAGCAGAGCTGGTCTCCCGTCAACCCCGAAAAGGCATATGTTCCCCTAGCAAGTCAGCGACACTCTCCCAAAGCAGAGTTAGCCTACTGTCAACCTTAAGGAAGTTGGGTATCCCCAGAAGATCTCAACATTCCCCGGCGGAGTATAGACATTCCTCAACAAGCATCCCCGGCAGTCTTAATCTAAGATTGTTTCCCGGCGGAATACCAGACACCCCAGTGGAGCCACTTCCCCAGTACAATCTGAAAGGTTTCCCCAGGAAAGTGGAATCCATATCCCCAGCAGATTCTGGAAGCTTATCCCCAGTAGATTCTGGAAGCTTATCCCCTACAGAGTACGAACGTATCTCCCCAGCTTTATTCAAAGGTTATTTCCCACCAGAGCTTATAACTGGGTTATCCTCAGCTAATTACTGCGGAAAGATCGTCCTCGGCGAAGTTCTTCCTATCCCCAGCGGAGTTCATCAAATTCACCAACATAAAATATCAGTGGAATCCCCAGCGGAGCTCTCATCAAAACCTCAGCGAAGTATCTCTTCCCACAGAGTAATCTCTTCACCTATTTTATTCCCCTCAGAGTAATCTCTCCAACAAGTTTATCCCCCAACGGAGTCATCTTCTCCTACCGATTTATTCTTGCAACCATCATCCCCAGCGGAAGCGAAGAACTCCACCCTTCAACATCAGCCCAGGATTCCACAAACTCCCGGCACTCGTCAAGGATTTATTTTCCTAGACGAAAATACATTCATAGACATTTCACATTTCATACATCCTGCTTACATACATGATAAAGTGCATACAACACTATCTCATTTTGAGCATCATGACATCATGCATCTCATACATCATGACATTGCATACAACTAATGTCTTGCCTTTTCAGGAAAAAGGAAAATCCAAAGATGATTACTATCAACTGTCATAATTCCATATTCGATTCTTGTATCTAGCCAGGGCACATCTGTGAGTGATTTGATTGTAGATTCGACACCTGTATCCAGCCAGGGCATATCTGCATGAAGAGTTTGAAGATCAACCCCTGTAACAGGCCAGGAAATTATCTTTCATTCTCAGGTCAGAGGTTTACACTTGTATCCAGCCAGGGAAGCTATCTCTACCAACCTTTTGCAAATTCCAGATTCGATTCCTGTATCCAGCCAGGGCATATCTGTAGACGACCAATTCCAGATTCGATTCATGTATCTAGCCAGGGCATATCTGTGAGTATTTGATTGTGGATTCGATACCTGTATCCAGCCAGGGCATATCTGCATGAAGAGTTTAGAGATTCGACACCTGTATCCAGCCAGGGCACATCTTTAAGTAACCTTTTGAAGTTCCAGATTCGATTCCTGTATCTAGCCAGGGCACGTCTATGAGCAACTAATTGTAGATTCGATACCTGTATCTAGCCAGGGCATATCTACATGAAGAGACTGAAGATCAACACCTGTAACAGGCTAGGAAACCATCTTCCTTTCTCAAAGTACACAAGTTCTCGCTAAGGAATCTCTTACGCGATCAACACTTCCAAATGGCATCTATAAGCCCATTCCCGACAAGGTTCTGTCACACCCCCGATGGCATCTATAAGCCCATCCTCTTATCCACCATATCTCCAAATGGCATCTATAAGCCCATTCCCGACATCAAATGCTGATACTCCACTATGCGAGTGCAAATTTCTGGGCACTCTAGTGTCCAATCTCCTTTTACCTTCGAGTCGCGAACGGCAAACTTGCCAATCTAACTCTTCAGGTCCAAGAAGATTGAAAAGGGGAAACTGTTGTACCCCAAAATTTGCCCTCCCATTTCTCAATATTTTCTCACCACAAGACCCTTGGAGCTCAAGATCAAGTTAGGGTTTGCTCTGCTCAAGACTCCTCCTTGCACTGTTGACCCAAATTAGGGTTTGAGTTTGCACAAATATTTTTTGACCTAAAATGCCCAAAATGACTTTCATGCTTCATGTTGGACTCACAAGTTTATCCATACCAAGTTTCAAGCCTTGATTCCAATCTTTGCCCAGTCAATTGGACAGTTGACCTAGAAATCAGCTGTATTGGGGAAAAAGTCAATTGTGGTCAATTGACAGTCAAGCCTCATGATTTTTGACCCACATCAACATTATGAACTCATATGGATCATTTGATCAAGTTTGGATCACAAATCCACAAGAAATTTGATCAGATCATCAAAAGGGCAAAATGGTCATTTTTAGGGTTTTGACTGTTTGACCTAGCCAATGGCAAACCAAGCTCACATATGGACTCAAGGAATCAATGACATGGTCTTTACACATTCAACAAGTTCAAAAGATCCCAAATGCACAAGATTGACAAATGAATTTTCCAGTCAACTGAGCCAAAATTGACTGTATACTGAAAAGTCAAACTTTGACTTTTTGGTCAAAATCAAGTGTCAAGATTCATTTTTCATCAAAACATGCCAAATCATGAAACTTGTTTATCAAGAAATCAAAAATCACAAATTAGGGTTTGAAATGAAGAAATTTCATAACTTAGAATTTTTCTAAGTTATGAAAATTCCTAATTTTTTCCTAACTTTGTCCCATCTTTTCATCAAGATACATTTGGATTCAAACAAAACTCAAAACATGAAAGTTATAGTCCATTGCAAAATCTACAACTTTGATTCACAAAGTTTCCTCAAAAGAAGCTTGTAGCTCAAGTTATGATTTTTGGAACAAGGATGCAAAACATTCTTAACTTAGAAAAATTTTGACCTATTCTAGGCAGGATTTTTGCCCAACTTCATGGCCACTTTTCACATGCTTCCACTTGTAATTTCAACTTGCATTATAAATATGGATTGTAGTACACATTCCAAGCTTTCCAAAATGTCAAAGAACTCATCAAACACCCTTGTGGTTAGGGAGAATCGAATTTGTCAATATAGGCAAAAGTCACTTTGTTCATGAGCCATTTTCATGTTCATACACTTTGCAATTTTTCAAGTCAGCTTGCACAAGCTAGTTACAGGCCTCTAATCCTTTTCTTACTCAATAATTAAATGCCAATCCATTGTACCAAGATGTTATTTTGTGCATTTGGTCATTACATGAAGAATTAAGCCATATTTGGAAAAAGTGACTTAGCCATTTTTGAAAAGGTGAACTTTATGTCAAGTTTACAATCTATGAGGTACAATGCAGATCTTTGAGGCACAAAGGCATGTACATATCCCACTGATCAAGACTAACATTTGCAGCATACTTGAGGGGCCTGTGGTAGCCTACATTCCAACTTGACAACTTTTGCTTAAGATAGAAGAAAGCTTGCATTTTGAACAACAACTCTCATTGCTGCAAGAACTAGCCAAAACAAACTTTGCAAACACTTTTCCCTTGGTCCAACTAACCTAAAGCACAAATCAATCAGAGTTCAAACCTTCTTATTCATCAAAACACAGTTTTGTGGCAAAACAGGGTACCTACTGCAGATTGAGGTCCACAACTCAATCCATTCGTGCGCCTTGGCCAAAACCAGTTCAAACACACTCCCTACCACCCATACAAACTATCACAAGCCTTGGAAACAAACTGTAACACCTCTAACCAGTTTTGCCATTTTCACTTTTCTCTCTTGCAGGTTGACTTCTGTAGCTTGATACAGCAAGATTCAAAGCACACCAAACATTGGAATAGCATCCCTGGACTTCAAGCAAGCTGTACAAGTCCTCACATTGCCTTGAAAGTACCTCCATTGTTGCACAAGATTCCAGCTGAACAGGTAAAACTTTAGACTTCTATCTCTCAATCTAGGAAGAGTTAGGCTTAGGTTTATGAATGAAAATTGCTCTACTCATGGCACTGAAGCTACACATATAATCACTTTGCATTTATGTTATGTGTACTGAGAGAATTTGGAACCTGAACATTAGAAAAAACTTAGGTAAGGAATTGGGGGAGAAGAAATTCTCTCTCATTTCTGAGAGTTAGATCAAGTTCTTGGTATGTATGGATTCGTGATTTGATGCTTGACATTTTTTGTGTTATAAGTTTGTGCTAAAAATCAAAGAATCAGGAGTTGTGATTGAAGCAAGGAAGCGCGCGAATTTTCAAACAAAATTGTCTGGAGGTTGAAGACAACCTCTTTGGGCTGGGCCTGTGTTGTTCTTTCTATTTGCACCACTCATTTTCCACTTGCACCCCCTTGGCCCATTGTGTTTATTTTTATCATTTTTTGACTTTTTCTTTTTTATTCTGACTTGTTATTTTTTGACAAAACATAAAAAATATTAAAAATATTTTTCTCACATTTTTTGCATTTTATTTGATATTTATTTGTTTCATTTAGTTATATATGTAAATAAATATATATAATACCTTTTATTTTAAATACTAAAAATAATACAAATACATTTTATTTTCTGATTTTATTTTATTTTATCTTTTGAAAACATTTTCTAAAAAATATACTTTTTTTTTGTAAATATTAAATATTATATTTTTGTACATATTTAATATATTTAGTAAATAATATAAATACATATATATTTATTAGAATATTTAGGACCAAAATACAAAATAATACATTTTTACTTTTATTAACATTTGACTTCAAAAATCACTTTTTTATAATATACTTTTTTTTTTTTGTATATAATTAATAAATATTGTATATAATAAATAATTAATACCTTTTATTTGCAAAATTAGGATTTTGCCCTAAAATGTAAAAATATCCAAAATTATTCATTTTTATTTTTTTGTTTATTTGTCACATAAAAAATACTTTTACATACATATAAAAACCATTTTTTGCATCTTGCATATTTATTTTATTTTATTTAATTATTGTGCAATTAAATACCTTGTAAATTCCATTTGGATTGTAATTGCTTAGATTTTAATTTCTTGCTAAATATCCCCATTTGAACATTTGTACCCCCCATCCCATAATTGTGCTGTAATAATTTAGGACCTTTAAATTCCGCATTTAAAAGCTTTCTAAATATGTCATGATAGACTTAGGGTTTTGTATGCAAAAATCAACCAACAATAGCTTGACCTAATTCCAAGATAAAAGCATGAAAATGAACAAACACCAATCACACTTACACCCCCTAGGGTTACTCCACTTGTTGCCTTCAATAATGGGCCATGTTGCATGTTAGGTGTCTTTGGCAAAAACAAAACAATTCAAATGATCATAGTCCCTCGATGACGCTTTCGAAAGTTTGCCTAAACATGATAAAGTCCCTTAAAGGAAAATTTGCCCAAAGACACTTGGCACCATTGCAATCGTGGTCTAAACGATGACCCGCGCCCGTCCCGTTCACATCCTAACACAAGATTGTCCACCAAATACAATGGTGGAACAAAATTGTTAAAAGGGTTAAAACATAGCAAAGATCTTTGAGTAAATTCAGGAGTAGACAACTCTTGGTTACTTGCCAACTTGCAAAACAAAAAACACTTGCCTATTTTTCAAAACCACACATCACAACACACTTTCAAAAACAACTGTCAAAAACATTGAAAACTTTTCAAAAGATAAGTACACCTTTGTATACATCCCAACATGGATCATTACAAAGGTTACCACCACATTGGCCTCTTTTCAAAACATTTTCAAACCCACACACAAAACACCATTTCAAACAATTGAAAATCAAGGCAAGTTGATCTAAGCAAGTAACTAAGAGCCCATGGATAACCATGGATAGAAAGGGTGCTAATACCTTCCCTTTCTATAATCTACTCCCCGAACCCAAGAAAACATCTCAAAGGTTTTTGCTGTGCTTTTTAACCTTTCCTTAGGATAAAATAAAAAGTCGGTGGCGACTCTTGCTCAACCGAAACATTTGCGAAAACAAACACAAAAACTCAAGTCAGTTCTCCCACCGTATCACACTAGGCTTGGGCGCAACCCAGGCCAAAGGGTCTTTCGCGACAGTAGTATCGTTCTCGTGAGTAGCGGGCACGACGTCTTCCTCGACTTGGTGTGCCATCATACCTGAAAAGTAGGGGAAAACAATGAATTCGACATTATCAAATTCACCCTCTATCGCAAATCAAGTGAAAGGGCGATGAATGCGTCAAGGATTATACCTCGAACCAAGCCCTAGACAGCCAACATCGAAATAAATGACGCTCTACGCGAGGACATTTGGTCAAACGGGCAAAGCTACCCAAATTCTCCCCACTATTCGGGGAGGATGACCCTGACACGAATCTATGAAGTTGGATATATGAACCTTCATCCACAACCATGAACTTTGATGAACATTCATGAAGATTCACTCCAGAACCCATGAATCTTTATCCTGGGATTCATCCTTCATCCTCTTCTTTTTCTTTCTTCTTCCTATTTTTATCTTTGAAACAAATATAAATAAGCGATAGTCTGCGACATCGATTTAAATATCGCTTTGATATTTGCAAGCGATGGTTTGCTATCAATAAAACCCATATATGATTTTTTGTGTATTGTTTTATGCAACAACAAAATCTGGAAGAGCACTCTGAGATGCTGGTTCCTCACTCCGAAGAGACTATCATTGAAGGCCCCTAACTTATAGAAGGTAATTTTCTTTTTTCAGTTTTAGAATCTTGCATTTTCAATTTTGCTTTTAGATGTTTAGGGTTAAATTTATGGTTTTTTATTTTATGGTTTTGGATGAAGAATCGTCAAAGTTGTTCAAGATGTGAACTTTTTAGAATTCTCTTCCTTGATAGAAAAAGTGTTTATTTTTTAGGGTTGTGTGTTGATGTTTGATAATTTGGTTGATGGGTTCAACAAAATAAGGAGCTTAGTTTTGAAGGGTTCAACAAACAAATGCTTCTTGAAATGTCATTTGAGGTACATTTGAGTTTGATAATTACAAAAGAATAATGAATGATGAATGGTTGTAGAAAAACCACTAAGTTATACTATAAATATAAATATTATAATTCTTCATAAGTGCTTATTTTGGTTTGGTTGATGTTGTTCATCGGGTTGAGAGGAAAAAAACCAGTAAGTTATGTTTTTTATGTCAATTGCTTTATCAAACATATTACAATGGTGAAAGAGTGGAAAAAAATATTTGTTTGTTCCATAGATAATGATTATGTTAATTATTTTTCATATTGGATATGTAGGTACTTGTCAAGGAGTGATTGTCATAAATATGGAGGATGGGGCACTACATCGTTTTCAAGCTGCTTCAACAATTTTAGCCACAGGGGTAACATGATTTTTCTGTGGTTGATTGTCATTGAAGATTTTATTGAACTTGCTTCTTGTAGATCAGTGAGATATTTTATTCTGCAACAGAGTTATGGTATGGCGTACTTGTCGGAAACCTCAGCTCATGCATTGCAGATGGCAATGCCAATGGCTTGAAGTTTTCTATTCTATAATGTATAAATCCAACCTTAAATAGTTTATAATTAACATGAACGTTATATAATTGGTTTTTCTGAGTTCTTGGCATTAATATTAGTTGTTATGCATTCTCAGTTGTTTGCAATATATGAAGACACAGTTGCTGTAGAAGGTTTCGTATGGGGCATGAATTCTTTTGATCAGTGGGGAGTGGAGCTAGGGAAGGTTTCAAACATGACAAAATGCACCTGGACAGTAGTTGTGTAACAAAAGGGATGAAATAGGATTTTTATGAGCCTTTATCTATTGATAATGTATTGATAGAATGGAGCCTCTATCTAGAAGTTATAAAACACCTTATTTTTTCCCTTTTATGATGAAGATGGAAAGTCAACAATGGAATATATTGGAATATTTACAACATATTGTAGAGAAAGAAATCATAATTATTTCCACAACTTATAATTGTTTCAATTATCTTTGACATGAACAAATTTCACTTCATATTCTTTTTACCACATGACTCTATTAAAACTTAGGTAGACATGGAAAATTCTTTGATGATAGAATTTATTGGCCTCGCTCTGAACTTTATAATTTCATTTGCTCTAACTGATTACGCATCAGAAAGTCATTAAGGAATGTTTACTATCACGCGCAGTTGTTGATCTGAGAGCAGTAACCAAATTTTAAAGTTGTTTTTAATTTAATTTTTGTTTACAATTGTTTTTAATTTAAGTTAAAATACCTTTTTAAAAGAATATAATAATTTGCAAAAATAAATAAATTTATCTATCATTTTTAAAAATAATTTAAAAATATAAAATCAATTATTAACTATTGATCGTTATTGTTAATTATTTATAACTTTAAAAATAATTTAATTTAGAAATATAATTAAAATAAATAGATAATTTTTAAATTATAAATTATTGAAATTCAAACTAAATTTCAAAATTTAATTTTTGCAATCACACTAATATGATACCCACACATAATACTGATATTAAGCTATTGATTTAAATAGTGAAAAAATATTAAGAAATAATTTAGTATTGATTTAAATATTTTTATAAATAATTCTAAAATAAAAATATTTATATATATATAGGAATAATTACACTGTTGATTCAAATATTTTTATATACGAAAAAAATTATAGAAATCGATTTACTATCTCTTTCAAAAATAATAAACTATTTTATTTAAGAATAATTAATAAATTAATAAATTATTTAATTTTTCTTTATTTCATCACAACGCTTTATTTCTTCAAATTTGTAAATAATCGACAATTTAACATACCACAATACTACCCGTGTGAACACACGGGTACTGATATGGTACGCACATATGTAAAATAGTTTTGATAAAACAATTTTGTTTTTATTTCAAAAATATGTCTTTTTAAAAAAATATAATAATCTATTTTAATAAAATAATTTTATTTTTTTATTATATTTAAAAAAAAAGTGTACGGATATCACACTAGTTATCTATCAAAGTTTATGTTTTGGCGATTCGCATCACCGAGTGAACATTGTCTTTTTTTGTCCGACTAAATTGTGTTCTAGTGTATGTTACAAAATATAAAAGAACTTTTTTTTTTGTTTTTTTTAAGTGAACTCACAAATTTAAGATGATATTTGTATATTTAATAAATTTGACAAACCTTTACAATAGTTTAAGATGATATTTTTATATCGAAGAAGTTAAAGATATTGCAAAAGGTGATGAGAAATTTATTTTACATAAATCAATCAATCATCTTAAAATAAGTTTTTAAATGTCTTAGCTTTTAATCAGTTTCAATAAAACATTTCGCGCATATGCGATTCATGTTTGGGAATTGTGTAATGTTAGGTCTATTTTTGACATATTGACGAATAAGAGTTCTCATGAATACGATGGAGAGCAGAATCCAAGATTAAGCTAGACTCTTGACAATTTCTGAAAAGATCGAAAGAGCTCGCCTAAAGTGGTGAAGACGGACTACCATACTTTAAGGTCAGTAGAACCGTCTCAAGTTTTTGGAGATCCTGTGTAAGTTAGCAACAATTTAATCATGAAAAAAATAAATAGAGGCCCTTCTTAATCACAATTTAACTCGACAAATATTTTAAGAGACCTTATTTATATATAGTATAGTCTAGATAAATTTGAGGCCCTATGTGATAGCCCGTCTTGCACTCCCTCAAAGACAACCCTGAAGATCATCTCGGCCCTTAGGGAATGAGTCACCCCGACCAAGGTGACCCAATAACAACATGAAGAAAGCAGCCAAGTAAAAGAGTTTTATTGCATAGACTATATGTTAAATGCAAATTAATGATCATTAAAGGACCAAACGTAGATAAGGGAACAATGGCATTGATGGGAAATAACTAATCGTAAACATTTAGGTTGCTCATATATATATATATATATATATATATATATATATATATATATATATATATATATATATATATATATATATATATATATATATATATATATATATATATATATATATATATATATATATATATATATATATATATATATATATATATATATATATATATATATATATATATATATATATATATATATATATATATATATATGACATGAAAGGAAGAGGGTAAACAATTCATTCACAAATCATCCATAGTTTAATTGAGACTTTACTGGTCATCGGTGGTAAAGTTATGTTGGTGTACTTTTATAAGTATATTTGGTGCCCAACGTGAGACTCAATAAAATTTACTTGGGCCCCATAAATAATTTCAAACACTCAAATCTCATGATGGTAAGGGTTATCATAAGTAGTATCAACAATGATCGAGCAACCATAGTTGAGAAGCTAGCTATAATGGCAGAATTGTGTCTCTAAAATGAAACACTACAAGATAATAATATCTATGACCTACAACAACAACAAGCATAATTGTATTTAATCGATCAAGAAGAGCTCGCATACCCTCAACCACTTGCTACTGAGATTTGGGATGTTTAATACCCTAGTACGTTTAATATCAAGAACGACCTCCAAGAGCACATGATCTCCATCAACACTCAAATGGATATCACTTGGGTAACCTACTCACTAAAATTCAAATTGGTCGTTGGACCTTTGTTCAAATTCGAGCTCCCAAGTTCTAGCAAGAAAAATGATTCATCACTTCTTGATCAAGAAACATCAAAAGGTCTCAACGACGAGCCTGTTCAATTTTCTGCAAAGTTATTACAAATTCTTGCGGGAATATTTGGCCCATTTTAATGGAGAAACCATCAAGGTCTCTAATCATAACTATTGTACCCCAAAATTTTCCCTCTCATATTTCTCAAAATATTCTAAGAAAGATCCTCAAGTTGCTCAAGATAGTCCAAGGGTTGGCCAGACAAGCTCTCTCCTAAGGCAGTATACCTCAAATTAGGGTTTCATGTTGCATCAAGATATTTAAGTCCAAGTAATCCCAAATTCTCACCAATGTACTAATATGTTCTTAAAATCATCCATGTCAAGTTTCAAGCCTTGCAGAGGAAGTTTGCTCAGTCAATTGCTCAAAGGCTTGAAAATCGACTATGCTAGGGCAAAAGTCAATTGTGGCCCATATACAGTCAAACTTCAAGATTTTTGGTCAACATCCTAATTTTGAATTATATTTCATAATTTGATCAAGGTTTGATCACGATTCATCAAGGATTGCTCAGAATTCATCAAGACTCAAAAGTTGCTAAATTAGGGTGTTGAAGGAAAAGTGAACTCAACTTTGAGCAAGCATAACTTTCTCATACTTTATGAGAAATGACCCATCCAAAGCTCATTTTGAATAGGATAAAATTCTATAAAAACCATATTCATCTCCCAAGTTCAAAATATGAACTCACAAGAAATTATGAATTTGGACATTATAGGTCATTTTGAAAAGTCAACAAAAACACCTTTTTTATCAAAGCTTCATACATGAGCATGGAATATCAAAATGATATGAGACCAAAAAGGTTGATTATAGGACATCTCAATCTTTCTAAAAAGTCAAATAACACCTCCAAGGAGTCAAAATTGATGAAGTTATGCATTGGTGAAGTTGACCCTTTTTGCAAAATTGCCAAAAGTCAACTATCCCTAAAACTTCAATTTTTGCCAAATGGGCCCAATATTTTTCACTTGTTTTGAGTTGGAAACATAGTCCAAGAGATCTAGCCTTTACCACTTGTCAATATCTTATTTTTATTATTTATTTTGATTTTTATTTGATTTAAATCAATTTTAATCAAAATAAATCATATAAAATCCAAAGTATTGAAAACACAAGATTTTGTGCTTGTTTCAGGTTTCAACTACAGCTAGCAAGTATTCAAACTCGTGCAAGGCATTAGGGTGGACAAAAAGATTGAAATAAGCTATTTTTGGAATGATATTGAAAGTGAATCAAATCAAATCAAAACTCATTGATGGAGGAAGATTGAGGCCAGGTTTTCAAACCTAATTCACTCCTCAATACTTATAGAGGGCGTGCAGATCCAAAGCTAGGTTAGAAACAAGCGCATCAAGCAAAACAAAATCTGGAAAACAATCAAGAAAAGTGCAAGATTGAATTCCTATTTCTAGGCATCCTCAAGGCCTTCCAGCTATCTCAATCGACCCCCGGGACTCTCAGTAAGCTAAAGCAATCGAAACCAAGCACTTTCAGACCCTATATCCCACTGTAAGTCCATCACGATACCATACATTTCTTGAATTCGAATAGCATGATTTAGGCATTGTTAGGTTGAATTAATCATATATTGTTGATCCATGAAACATTTGCAAGCTTCCTGTATTGATTAATTGCATTTATATGGCCTATACTGGAATTCACCATTATTAGTGTTTGTAGCTCCGAATTAGGGATTTTGCTTGTAGGTGAAATTATCTTTCATGAATGGTACCATCGTGTTCAGGAGGACGAGACGAGTCCAACCATGGCATTAGATGTCATTTATATGGCACATAGAAGATTTTGGAATGAGCTCTGCTTGTAGCTACGGACAAACGTCCGTAGGTAAAAGTCTGAGACTTTTACCCACGGAGAAAGGAAGAAGATGACCAGTTGTCACCATTCCATTGGCCTATTCAAACCTGGCGCTTTTTTTTTATTCTCCATTAATTCTTGTTTTTTTATATATTATTATTATTATTCATTACATGTACAAACAGAAGTAGATGGCCCAGTGGTAGCCAGGTTGGTGTTAAGGCGTGGGAGTGCTTGAAGCCAGGGGTTCGACCCCTACTGTGATACAGTGGGAAGAACTGATTGTTTTTTGGAATGCTGGTTTGCGTTTTGCGTTTGTTTTTTCAAAATGTCGCGGTAAGCAAGAGTCACCACCGGCTTTTATTTTATCCAACAAGGAAAGGAAAAAAGCACATAAAAATTCCTTTTTTCGAGATTATCTCTGAGTACGGGAGGCAGATTATAGAAAGGGAAGGTATTAGCACCCTTTCTATCCGTAGTTATCTACGGGCTCTTAGGTACTTGCTCATTGTTTTCAAAATTGTTTTCTTTGTGCTTGTGGGTTTGAAAAAGTTTTTGTTTGAAACTTCGATTTAACTCTTGCTTCTGTCCTCAAGAGTGTAATAAAGTGTTCTTGAAAACTTGTTCGTAAAAGTGTAAGTGTGAAAAAAAGTTTTGTTTTGAATGAGCAAGTATCTAAGAACTAATCTACCTACTCGAAAAAGGAATCGTTCTATGCTAATTTCCCTTGGACAATGCTATCCTACTATTAGTGAGTAGGTAGCACCGTCGTTGGAACTTGAGGATCAATTCGAAAGAGGGACATGCGGTCACTAAAGAAATGTTAGGACGTCTTAGCGGTAACCCTAGTGTCTTAGATCATTTATTCGAGGAAATGATATCCGAGGCAACCGTTTCGAGGCAACTATGATCTTTAAGACAAGAGGGCAACTTCTAAAACAACCTATACTCAATGACCGTTTACGAAGGCAACCAAGTGGGGTGTACCCTAAGAGTGTGCATGTGCGAGTGTGTTGATTTCAGTTATTTTTATCTTTGCACATGTTAAGGGTGATCTAATTTGATTTTAAGATTAAGCATTCATTCTTGTCATGCAAACCCTATTACCAAACATCTACCAGTTGAATATTTGGAGAATTAAAATGCGGAATGTTAAACTAAACTATTACAAGGCATCGGGTATTTACATCGCCAAAAGCAACCCTTTGAAAATAAAATAAAGTGGTAAAACAAATAAAAGTCCTATTTAAAACTATTACAAGCCGGGAGCAGATACATCAATAATTGAATAAATAAAGAATAAAGCGCGTGAGGTGAAATTGAATCGAAAGCGAGTTAGGGTTTTGACCCTTTTAGTTAAAGAAAATGTTTTTGTTGTTTTTATTTTAAGAAAAGAAATTAAATCCTAAATTAAATAATAAATTGATTATTAAATAAATTAATTAATGAAAAATAATAAATGACATATTTTTGGATATTTTGTTAATTTAAGAAAGCAATAAAATAATTAAAATTAGTAGTTAAAACCTAATTAATTCTAATTGATTTTATTTATTTAAAAAAATAAATTAAGGTTACCTAATTAACATCCTAATTAATTAATTAATATTTATTAATAAAAAATAAAAGTTCTAAAATTTAATTGGATAAAAAGTATTTTTTTGTGATTTTTTGATAAAAAAGAAATTAATTTTAGTTAGTAACTAAATTAAATAAGATAGAATAAATAAACTAAAATAAACAAAATATAAAAAAAGGATGAGATGGGCCTGATATATGGATGTGTGAATAGAAATTCTGTTGGCCCATTAGCATGCAGTCCATTGGACTTTTTGGGATCCCCTGCGTATGCGTTGACTGGCTTATGGTATGCCCTCCATACTTGACCACCAGATCTGGCCATCTCGCCATCTGGCACGCTGAAGAGTGAGAGCCCATGGTGGATTGTAGGCTAGAGTACACACTAGATTTCCTGAAAATAAATAAGAAAATGCAAATTGATGGAGGCAGGGATCGAACTCCTGACCTCCAGCCTTGGGATCCTTATGCGCTGATGTGTCTTTCACTAGGCTGCGTTGTTGTTTTTGTTATTACAATACAAATGAATAATAATATATGAAAACAGAATAAATGACCAGAAAAATAAAAAATTGCGCGCGCTATTTGAACGGGCCTATGGATGGACGACAACTCATCATCCCTATCCTCCATCAGTTGTTAAATATCCCAAGATCTATACCCATGAACAAATGTCCGTCACTACAAACCAAGCTTATTCAAAAATCTTCTACAGGCCATGTAAATGAGTTCTAGGACCATGGTTAAATTCGTCATCTTCTTCTGATCACAACCATGTCCATTATTAAGGTCAATTGTACCTGAAACGAAAACCCCCCAAAAAAAGAACGAAACCCTAGCAATGGTGGATCACAATATAGGTCAGATAAACGAAATCAAGTAATACCAAAAGCTTGCAAATGATGTGTAGATTCAGAATATGCTATCAATTCATGCTAACTATGCCTAAATTCAAAAATACGAAATCAAGAATATAGTGAATCCGTGGATGACTTACAGTGCCCTGGGAAGCTTGAAAACGCGTGGTCTTGGTTGCTTTCGCTTGTAGAGATGGCCAGGAAGAGATTGAGATCATCACTAAGCCCTGAAACTGCCTCTAGACTTGATTTCGATCTCACACTTTTTCTTATTTTTTGCAAATTTGGTTCTTCCTCTAGAACTGATCTCTAACCCTTGTTTTGGTCTGCACACGACCCTTATGTAATGTACAACGCATTAGGTTTGAATTTGTTGTCCAAATCTCTTTCCATCAATGCTTGGATATTTGATTTGATCTTCTTTTACAACCTTCCAATGTTGATCCAAATCATATCTTTTTTTACACTTATGCCTTGATACGAGTTTGGAAGGGTGCTAGCTGTATAACAAGATCTGAAATGATCACAAGATCTTTAGTTTTCAATGTTTTTGATTTTATTTGATTTAATTTGATTTAAATCAAATTAATTCAAATAAAAATCAAAATAATTAATAAAAATATAACATGGACACATGGCCAAAGCTAAAGCACGTGGGCTACAATGCAAACCCAAAACAAGTGAAAAAGAATGGGCCCATTTGGCAAAATTTGAAGTTTTGGGGATAGTTGACTTTTGGCAATTTTGTAAAAAAGTCCAACTTCAACAATGCATAACTTCCTCAACTTTGACTCTTTGGAAGTGTTCTCTGACTTTTTAGAAAGCTTGAGATTTCATCTAATCAACCCTTTTGGTCTCATCTAATTTGGATATTCCATGTTCAAGTAAGAATCTTTGGCAAAAAAAGGTGTTTTTGTTGACTTTTCAAAATGACCTATAATGTCCAAATTCATAACTTCTTGTGAGTGCATATTTTGATCTTGGGAGATGAAGATGGGTTGTAGGGAATTGCATCCTCTTAAAAAGGAGCTTTGGATGGGTCATTTATCATAAAGTATGAGAATGTTATGCTTGGTCAAAGTTGAGTTGACTTTTCCTACAAAACCCTAATTTAGCAACTTTTGATTCCTGATGAATTGTGAGCAATCCTTGATGAATCATGATCAACCCTTGATAAAATGATGAAATATACTTCAAAATGAGAATGTTGACAAAAAATCTTGAAGGTTGACTGTATGTAGGTCACAGTTGACTTTTGCCCTAGCACAGTCGATTTTTGGACCCTTGAGCAATTGACTGAGCAAACTTCCTCTGCAAGGCTTGAAACTTGACATGGATGACCTTTAGAACATATTAGGAAAATGGTGATAATTTGAGGTCATTTGGACTCAATGATCTTGATGCAACACAAAACCCTAATTTGGGGTAGACTGCCTTAGGAGAGAGCTTGTCTGACCAACTCTTGGACTACTTTGAGCAACTTGGAGATCATTCTTGAAATATTTTGAGAAATATGAGAGGGAAAATTTTGGGGTACAACAGATGCCCCTGTTCAATCTTCTTAAACCTGAGGATGTAGATTGGCTTTCGTGCCTTTCGTGATCCGAAGGTTGAAGAGGATTGAACACTAGAGTGCCCTGAAATTTGCACTCGCATGCAGTGGTAGTTGCCTTGTGATGTCGGGAATGGGCTTATAGATGCCATTTGGAGATTGCCGAAGAGGGGATGGGCTTAAATATTCCATCTGAAGGAGTGTCGATCGCATAAGATATTCCTCAGCGAGAGCTTGTATACCTGTTTGTTGAGGAAGATTCCGCTGGGGAAGTCTGATCTTTATTGAGGGAAAGGAACTCGTCTGTAATTCAACTGAGGTGTCGAGATTTACGAACTCGTCCGTAATTCAACTGGGGAAACATCTTCGTCGAGATTTAAGAACTCGCCCGTAATTCAACTGAGAAAAACTTCTCTACTGAGATTTAGGAAACTGTCTGTAATTCAATTGTCGAGATTTAGGAACTCGCCTGTACTTCAACTAAGAAAACATATCTGTTGAGATTTAAGAACTTGTCCATAATTCAACTAGGGAAACATCTTCGTCGATATTTAAGAACTCACCCATAATTCAACTGAGAAAAACTTCTCTGCTGAGATTTAGGAACTCGTCTGTAATTCAACGGAGGAACACTTTTGTCGAGATTTAGGAACTCGCCTGTACTTCAACTGAGAAAACATATCTGTTGAGATTTAAGAACTCGTCCGTAATTCAACTGGGGGGAAACATCTTCGTCGAGATTTAAGAACTCGCCCATAATTTAACTGAGAAAACTTCTCTGCTGAGATTTAGGAACTCGTCTGTAATTCAACAGAGGAACACTTTTGTCGAGATTTAGGAACTTGCCTGTACTTCAACTGAGAAAACATCTCTTCTGAGATTTAAGAACTTGTCTGTAATTCAACTGGAGGGAAACATCTTCGTCGAGATTTAAGAACTCGCCCGTAATTCAACTGAGAAAACTTCTCTGTTGAGATTTAGGAACTCGTCTGTAGTTCAACGGAGGAACACTTTTGTCGAGATTTAGGAACTTGCCTATACTTCAACTGAGAAAACATCTCTGTTGAGATTTAAGAACTTGTCCGTAATTCAACTGGGGAAACATCTTCGTCGAGATTTAAGAACTCGCCCGTAATTCAACTGAGAAAAATTTCTCTGCTGAGATTTAGGAACCTGTCTGTAATTCAACGGAGGAACACTTTTGTCGAGATTTAGGAACTCGCCTGTACTTCAACTGAGAAAACATATCTGTTGAGATTTAAGAACTCGTCCGTAATTCAACTGTGGAAACATCTTTGTCGAGATTTAAGAACTCGCCCGTAATTCAACTGAGAAAACTTCTCTGCTGAGATTTAGGAACTCGTCTGTAATTCAACGGAGGTAAAAGCTTCATAGCTTTGAATTTTGTGAGAATTTAACCGCATCCTTCCTGAAAGGTAAAGGTTAGTTGTATGTAATGTATGATATGTATCAGGCAATGATGTTATCAAAATAAATGAGATTGTGTTGTATAATGCGTATATGCATGTGTCATGATGTATGGAAATGTAATGTTTTTAGCTGGGGAAAATAAATCCAGGATAGCTGCTGGAGAAAAGAGCTGAATTCTTTGTTTCCGCTGGGGATAGCGAATGAAGATGATTGTGAGAATAGAACTGCAGGAGAGGATAACTCCACTTGGGAATAAACTGATGAGGAGATTACTCTTTGGGGAATAGATGTTCTGCTGAGGATTCTGTTGGTAAATTCAGCTGGGGATAAATTACCGTTGCTGGTGATACTGAATCCTGTTGGGGATTTGAGTTTCTGTTTATGAAAGGAATGAACTCCGCTGGGGATGATCTTCAGTTGCGACTTCACTGGGGATAACCTTTTAGGCTCTATTGGGCACAATCTTCCAAAGTCTACTGGGGATGATTCTCCACACTCCACTGGGGAAGCTTTTTCAGACCGCGCTGGGGAAAATTTTCAAACTCTACTGGGGATATATTATACTCCACCGGGGATGATAAGAATTTTCAGTGTTGATGGTAGATAAACTCTGCTTGGGGAGAATAATACCGATTCATTCACAGTTGCGAGTCTCAGCTGGAGAGAGCTAACGTTACTGTCTTTTCTTACTCTGCGGGGAGTGAATGTACCTTAGCCACACTCTTCAGCTGAATTTAACCTTGTACCTGGTGGACAGAGCAACTGTAAAGCTTGGACAATTCTTATTTTCCCGTGTTTCTGATATTATAAGTAATCGTCTTTTGTTTCGCATGTAAATATTCATGAGCAGCAATTAATGTAAAATGCATATATCAAAAATGAACATTGGACGTTCTTTGCAAAACAAAACAGATAAAGGAAAAAACAGTTTGAAATTTCTCTGAAAATAAATTGTATTGATTTTGAAGTTTGGCCTGTAAATAGGCGTTTTTGTACAAGAGGCTGACGTCCCAGTAAGAGAACGCCGTCGAACAATAGAGTTTATACAATTTATGAAAAACTAAACAAACAGTTATGTGAACAATCCCACTGGGTTCCAACTCTGCTATCGCCTTTATGCCCTCGAGCATCTCATCACTTTGCCACTTGGTTGAAGGTAAATCAGATTGATTAGTGCCGTCCGAGCTTGATAGTCGATACCGAAGTCTGGTTGCAAGGTGATCTAGATACGCTTTAATCCCTAATTTTTTCCTGGACCGCCCTTTCGGGTTTTCAGTCTACCGGGATACCCTTTTTTGCCCAAGCCGCCTTTTCAGGTTTTCGACTTGCCGGGTGTACAGATTTTTTTTATTTTCATCCCTTATTTTTGCCCGAACCCTTTTGGTTCGCCGGGAAGCCCTTATTTTTTCCTAGGCCATTCGACCTAGTGGGTCGTTGATTATGCGTAGTATTTTTTCACTATGTCTGCATTGACGGGGTGAGGAAGGTCGTCACCATCCATAGTGGTTAGAATCATATCTCCTCCTGAGAAAATGTTCTTAACCACAAATGGCCCTTCGTAAGTAGGGGTCCATTTTCCCCTGGGATCACCTTGAGGTAGGATGATGCGCTTGATCACTAGATCCCCAACTTGATACTCTTGTCGTCTAACTTTCTTGTTAAATGCCTTGATCATTCGCTTTTGATACGTTTGACCATGACAAATAGCAGTAAGTCTCTTTTCGTCGATTAAGTTCAACTGATCAAGCCGGGTCTGAATCCAGTCATCTTCGCTCAAACCTGCATCCTTCATAATCCGAAGAGAGGGTATCTGAACTTCAATGGGCAAGACAGCTTCCATGCCGTATACCAAGGAATAGGGGGTTTCCCCTGTTGACGTCTGCGCTGAGGTGTGGTACCCATGAAGAGAAAATGGTAACATCTCATACCAGTCTTTATATGTCACCGTCATCTTCTGCACAATCTTCTAAATGTTCTTATTAGCCGCTTCAACGGCCCCATTCATCTTCGGCTGGTAGGGAGAAGAGTTTTGATGCTGTATCTTGAACTGTTTGCAGAGCTCGGTGATCATCTTATTGTTGAGATTTGTACCATTGTCCGTAATGATCCTCTCTGGTACACCATATTGGCAGATCAGATTATGCTGAATGAAACGTGCCACGACGTTCTTGGTTACAGTAGCAAAGGAAGCTGCTTCAACCCACTTCGTAAAGTAGTCAATAGCTACCAGGATGAAACGATTCCCGTTGGATGCAGTAGGTCTGATCTCACCAATCATGTCGATGCCCCACATTGCAAAAGGCCACGGAGATGTCAAGACGTTCAGAGGAACTGGAGGTATGTGCACCTTATCAGCATAGACTTAGCACTTGTGACAGGTCCGAGAGTGCTGATAACAGTCGGCTTCCATGGTAGACCAATAATATCCTGCCCGTAGGATCTTCTTTTCCATGGTATGTCCACTGAAATGAGTTCCTAAAGTACCTTCATGAAACTCCGCCATGATCCTTTCTGCCTCGTTCTTATCCACACATCACAGTAAGGTTGAATAATGGTTACGCTTGTAAAGGATGTCATTACTGATGAAGAACTTCACCGTGAACCTCCTCAGAAACTTCTTGTCATTAACACATGTACCCTCGGGGTACTCCTGAGCCTCAAGGTATCTCTTCACCTCATGAAACCAGGGTTTATCTGCTACCTCTTCAGTCTCAATGTCACAACAATGTGCAGGTTCGTCCAACCTTTCAATGATAATCCGGGGAGCCTCGTTGTCCCAATTGACTTTGAACATAGAAGACATTGTAGCCAGCGTGTCCGCTAACTGATTCTCATCTCTAGGGAAGTGTTCAAAGATTATTTCCTCGAAATGTGGAAGCAATGTCAACACATACTCCTTGTAAGGAATAAGATTTGGGTGTTTCGTATCCCACTCGCCTTTGATCTGACTGATCACGAGAGAGGAATCTCCAAACACACTCAAGAACTTAATCCTTAGGTCAATTGCTGCTCGAAGACCCATGATGCACGCTTCATACTCCGCCATATTGTTGGTGCAATTGAAACATAGTCGGGCGATAAATGGAGTATGAGAGCCTTTAGGAGATATGATCACGGCGCCAATGCCATTACCCAAAGCGTTCGAAGCTCCATCAAAGTACATAGACCATCGGGACCTCTCCTCAGGTCCTTCGTCCGGTCCATGTGTCTCACAATCAGTCACTATCATGATATTCTCATCCGGGAACTCGAAGTTCATAGACTGGTAATCATCCACTACTTGTTGTGCCAAATGATCTGCCAACACACTTCCCTTAATTTCCTTTTGGGTCGTATATTGGATGTCATACTCAGTCAAGATCATCTGCCATCTTGCTATTCTTCCGGACAAGGCAGGCTTCTCGAAGATATACTTGATTGAATCCATTTTTGATATCAATAGAGTAGTGTGAGTCAGCATATACTATCTCAGCCGGCGAGCAACCCATGCCTAAGCGCAACAAGTTTTCTCAAGCAATGAGTATCGGGTCTCACAGTCGTTAAACTTTTTGCTAAGGTAATAAATATCATGCTCTTTTCGACCAGACTCGTCATGCTGCCCCAACACGCACCCCATTGAATTGTCGAGTACTGTCAAGTATAGGATCAGAGGTATCCCTTCAACTGGAGGCATCAGAATAGGTGGTTCTTGGAGATATTCTTTGATCCTTTCGAAAGCGTCCTGACATTCATCATTCCATCTTACCACTTGATCTTTCTTCAGTAACTTGAAGATTGGTTCACAAGTAGCAGTCAGGTGCAAGATGAATCGGGAAATATAATTCAAACGTCCCAGAAAGCCTCTGACTTCTTTTTCTGTTCGGGGAGCTGGCATTTCCTGTATAGCCTTCACCTTTGCAGGATCCACCTGAATACCTTTATCACTTACGATGAAATCCAGTAGTTTACCAAATCTCACCCCGAAGGTGCACTTGTTCAGGTTTAACCTCAACTTGTACAACTTCAACCTGTCAAATAACTTCTGAAGATGGTCAAGATGTTCTTCCTCTGTCTGGGATCTTGCAATCATGTCGTCGACATATACCTCAATCTCATGATGTATCATGTCATGGAACAAAGCAACCATGGCGCGCTGATACGTTGCCCCGACATTCTTCAATCCGAAAGGCATGACTTTGTAGCAAAAGGTACCCCATTGAGTAACAAAGGTTGTCCTCTCCATGTCTTCGGGAGCTATCTTAATCTGATTATAACCGGAGAAACCATCCATAAAGGAGAAGACCTTATGTTGTGCAGTGTTGTCAACCAGAATGTCGATATGAGGTAGAGGGAAATCATCCTTTGGACATTCCCTATTCAAATCTCTATAGTCAACACACATTCGAACCTTACCATCCTTCTTCGTCACTGGAACCACGTTGGCCACCCACTGCGGGTAAGAAGTAACTGCTAGAAAACCGGCATTAAACTGTATCATCACTTCAGCCTTGATTTTCTCAGACATCTCCGGGCGCATTCGGCAATCTTTCTGTTTCACTGGAGGACAGTCTTCCTTGGTAGGTGTTGTACCCCAAAATTTTCCCTCCCATATTTCTCAAAAACATTGCAAGAAAAATCTCCAAGTTGCTCAGGGTTGTCAAAGATTGACCAAACAAGCTATCTCCTAAGGCAGTCTATCCCAAATTAGGGTTTCACATTGCATCAAGATCCTTGAGTCCAAGTGACCCCAAGTTCTCACCAATGTCCTAATATGTTCTCAGGATCATCCATGTCAAATTTCAAGCCTTGCAGAGGAAGTTTGCTCAGTCAATTGCTCAAAGGTCCAAAAATCGACTGTGCTAGGGCAAAAGTCAACTGTGACCCAAATACAGTCAAACTTCAAGATTTTTTGTCAAAATTCTCATTTTTAAGGATATTTCATCATTTGATCAAGGTTTTATCATGATTCATCAAGGATTGCTCAAAATTCATCATGATTCAAAAGTTGCTAAATTAGGGTTTTGTAGGAAAAGTCAACAAAACTTTGACCAAGCATAACTTTCTCATACTTTATGAGAAATGACCCATCCAAAGCTCATTTTGAAGAGGATTCAATTACCTACAATCCATATTCATACCCCAAGTTCAAAAAATGCACTCACAAGAAGTTATGAATTTTGACATTATAGGTCATTTTTGAAAGTCAACAAAACACCTTTTTTGTCAAAGCTACTAACTTGAGCATGGAATATAAAAATGAGATGAGACCAAAAGGGTTGATTATAGGAAATCTCAATATTTCTAAAAAGTCTAAGAACACCACCAAAAGTTCAAAATTGAAGAAGTTATGCATTGTTGAAGTTGGACTTTTTTGCAAAATTGCCAAAAGTCAACTATCCCCAAAACTTCAAATTTTGCCAAATGGGCCCATTCTTTTTCACTTGATTTGAGTTTTCATTGTTGCCCACGTCCTCTAGATTTGGCCATGTGTCCATATCACTTTTTTATTATTTAATTTGATTTTTATTTGAATTAATTCATTTTAAATCAAATAAAATCACATAAAATCTAAGGCATTGATAACAAATGATTTTCTGGTTATTTCAAGCTCCAATTACAGCTAGCTTTGCAATCAAACTCGTATCAAGGCATTAGAGCACATAAATATTGGATTCAAGCCAAAATTGGAAGGTTTTAATGGAAGATCAAATCAAATATCCAAGCATCAATGTAGGAAGATTTGGACAAAGTTTGTTACCCTAATACACTGAGCAATACATAAGGGTCGTGTACACACAAAAATAAGGGTTGGAAATCACTTGTGGAGGCAGAACAAAAACTTGCAAAAACAAGAAAAGTGTGACTTCGAAATCAACCCTAGAGGCATTTTTAGAGATTGATATTGGTCTCAATCGCTTCCTGGCCATCACCACAAGCTAACCCAATCCAAACCACACGTTTTCAAGCTTCCTAGAGCACTGTAAGTCCCCCACGGATCAGCCCCATTCTTGATTTCGATTTGCATTATTCTTGCATCTATAACAAAAACTAATTGCATATTCTGATTCACCATGCCATTTGCAATCTTTTGGTATCATTTAATTTCATTCATCTAACCTGTACTGTGATTCACCATCGTTAGGGTTTCAAGGTTTGGTTTAGGGGTTTTCGTTGCAGGAAAAAACAGCCTTAGTAATGGCCATAGTTATGACCGGAAGAGGAAGAGGAGTCTAACCATGGTGTTATAAGGCATTTTCATGGCCTGTAGAGGATGTTGGAAGGAGATAGGCTTGTAGCGACGAACCTCTGTCCATTGGTATAGGTGATTGTATTTTTTAGCCACGGTTGGAGGTCAGGGATGAGGTGTGTCACGCTACCACTCGCCCATTCAAATTTTGGCACGTTATTTTTTATATTTGTCCAGTGGAATTTGTTTTCTTATATTACTATTAATTCATATTATACTAACAACTGAAGCAACCCAGCATAGTGGCAAGCTTGGCATTGGATATCCCTTCAGGACCTGGGTTCGAATCCCAGGTCCCCCATTTTGTCAATGTTATTTTCTTGCAGGCAATCATGTGCGCGCTTAGGCTTGAGATCTACCATACTCCCTCACTAATCAAAGCGCCAGATGGCCAGATGGCCATATCTGGTGGTCAAATCTTGAGGGCATACCATGAATTCAGGAAATGCACATGCAGGGAATCCCAAAGGTCAAACAGAACAGCTTAATGGGCCAAGCAAAAATGCTTTCAACACCTCCAAAAAGGCCCAATTCCTTCTTTCTCTTATATTTTTTCATTTTAATTTAATTGTTTTATTTTTCTTAATTAATTTATTAACCAATCACACCTTTATTTTTTTTTATCAAAAAATCACAAAAACACTTTTTTTATCCAATCAAATTTTAGAACTTTTATTTTTATTAATAAATACTTATTAATTAATTAGGATATTAATTAGGAAACTTTAATTTATTTTGTAAATATTTAAAATTAATTAGAAATCATTAGGTTTTAATTCATTTAATTATTTTTATTTTCTTTCTTAAAATAATAAAAACTCCAAAAACATGTCATTAATTATTTTTTCCATTTAATTTATTTAATAATTAATTTAGTATTTAATTTAGGATTTAATTTCTTTTCTTAAGTAAAAACAACAAAAAACATTTTCTTTAATCAAAAGGGTCAAAACCCTAATCCCACATTCGATTTAATTTCGCGCCACGCTTTATTTTCTTTATCCAATTAATGTATCTGCTTCCGGTATGTAATAGATAATTAGGACCTTTTATTTATTTTACCGCTTTATTTTATTTTCAAAGGGTTGCTTTTGGCGATGTAAATACCCGACGCCTTGTAATTTAATTTCCGCACCTTTAATTTCTGCAAATTACAACTGCTAGATGTTTGATAATAGGGTTTGTATGACAAGAATGAATGCTTAATCTAAAATCAAATTAGATCACCCTAAACATGTGAAAAGATAAAAGGAACTGAAAACAACACACTCGCACATGCGCACTCTTAGGGTACACCCCACTTGGTTGCCTTCGTACACGGTCATTGAGTATAGGTCGTTTTAGAGGTCGTCCTCTTGTCTAAAAGATCATAGTCGCCTCGAAATGGTTGCCTCAGATATAATTACCTCAAACAAATGATCTAAGACATTAGGGTTACCACTAAGGCGTCCTAACATTGCTTTGGTGACCGTATGTCCGTATTTGAATTGACCCTCAAACTCCAACGACGGTGCTACCCACTCACTAATAGTGGGATAGCATTGTCTAAAGGAAATTAGCATAGAACGATTCTTTTTTCGAGTAGGTAGATAGTTCTTAGATACTTACTCATCCAAAACAAAATTTTTTCGCACTTACACTCCTTTTCAAACAAAGTTTTCAAAAACACTTCATTACACTCTTGAGGATAGAAGCAAGAGTTAAATCGAAGTTTTAAAACAAAAACTTTTTCAAACCCACAAGCACAAAGAAATTTTTTTTGAAAATAATTGAGCAAGTACCTAAGAGCCCATGGATAACCATGGATAGAAAGGGTGCTAATACCTTCCCTTTCTATAATCTACCCCCCGAACCCGAGAAATATCTCGAAAAAGGAATTTTTCTGTGCTTTTTTCCTTTCCTTGTTGGATAAAATAAAAGTCGGTGGCGACTCTTGCTTACCGCGACATTTTGCAAACAAAAAACGCAAAACCAGCATTCCAAAAAATAGTCAGTTCTTCCCACCGTATCACAGAACTGACGAATCTGCTGGGGACATTTTTAAGTGGGGTGTACTTTAGGAATAGTTCATAATGTTTTCAATTGCTTGATTTGCATGATTTATCTTTGTAGGTTTAAATCAGAGTTACTATAGATCCTAACCCGGATCTGGGGGGATACCTTTTAGGTAAGTAGCAAGAAACTGTGAGGGGACTGTACGACATAGACCGATACGGTTGAAACAGTAGCTATGTTGGTGTGACACTTTAGTATGTACCGATATCCCTTGTGGCGCAACGAGGAGAATATGGGTATGCTAAGGGGTCATTAAGCACCAACTGACCTTAGAACATATAATTGACCAACTTGGCCATAAAACAATAGCAGTATGCTACACTCATTGAGACCAAACTCTCGCGATGATTCCAGCCGCAAGAAAAGGTTGCTAAACTGGAATTATGACCGATCGAGGATGGTTAGTGATATTGAGATCCTCTAGAACCCGATTAATATTTCTAGGATAGGTTTGAACCAACTGAACTGAAAGAGGATAGTACCTAAACTCCTTACCAGCCTGAAATCTAAGGGCTATCTGTGTGACTCGTTTGCCCTTATCATGTTTGCTATCTGTGAATACTTGTGGTGTGTTTTCTATCATGACATCATCCATCATGACATTGCATGCATATTGCATTGGACTAACCATTTCAAAGACCGATGGGATTCATCTTTGTTCTGTTTTACAGATCATGGCATCTATGCGTAGAAACACTATTCGGATCAACTTTGTACAGATACCCACTCAGCTTAAGGAATTGGTTTCAAAGGTTCCAGATATTTCCTCCTTTATCAGAAGACATGGGCACCTCCTCAGTCTAGTCACCTCCAAGCTAGATAAACAGATGATGAGTGTTTTGTGCCAGTTCTTTGATCCATTGTACCATTGCTTTACTTTTCCGGACTACCAGTTGGTCCCCACATTGGAAGAGTTCTCTGATCTACTTGGTATCTCCATTCTAGAGAAGACCCTGTTTACAGGTTGGGAGAAAGTCCTTAGGCCAGAAGAGATTGCTTCAGCCTTCCATATGACAAAGACTAAGGTAATGTCTAATTGGGAAACTCGGAGTGGGACAAAAGGCTTCTTGACTAAGGTCTTGGTTGAACGGGCTAATCAGTTCTGGGACAGTTTAGAGTTTCAGGCGTTCGAAGACATCCTGGCTCTTCTTATTTATGGTCTGGTTCTGTTTCCGAACTCAAATTCCTTTGTTGATGTGAACGCGATGAAGATTTTCATATCCTGTAATCCAGTGCCCACTCTCTTGGGTGATATCCTTCACACTCTCTATGCCTGTACTGCTCAGAAACGGGGAAACCTTATGTGTTGTGCATCATTGCTGGCGAGGTGGTTTATTTCTCACCTCCCCAAATCAGTTTTGAAGAACAAGGAAGGCATGGGTTGGGCCTACAGGATTATGTCTCTGGCTCACACGGATATCATTTGGACTACTAAAGGCATGGAAGACGTGGCTATTATTGATCGCTGTGGGGAATACCCCAATGTTCCACTACTAGGAATCAATGGAAGGATCACCTATAACCCTTGTCTGGCCTTACGACAGTTTGGGCGAGCTAGGAGGGAAGGACCTCATGAGTTGCTGATGCCAAGCATTGTCTTTGACTTCCAAGGGGATAGTGATGAGCATCGCCGCAGGTTCATATGAGCTTGGGATAGGGTGCACCAGTCTGATCCGCACGAGCTAGGTGTGAAGACTTCTCTTCCAATGGAACCATATCTCCGGTGGGTTCGTACACGTGCTCAGAAGCTAGGGATGCCCTACGAAGCTGTCTTGCCTGTGATAGTTGAACTTCCTGATAAAGAAGGGGTTCCTCCTACCATCCTCCACCCATACATGCTTGCTGATATTGGGGCACTAAAGAGGTCCTGGATCCAACTGAGGGAAGAACGGGATACTTACAGAGAAAAGTATCATGAGCAAGAGCGGAAGATCCTGAAATTGACAAGGCAACTGGAGAACAAGCAGATCCTCAACAACTATGTCAGCACCAACCGAAAATGACCATGGGAGCGTTGATGTCTTTTGTTATTTCTAGTTTTGATTTAATTTTCAGTTTTTCTTTTTGTAACGCCTTAAAGGCATTTGTTGAACAATTAAATTCAAAGTTTTATCTAATAAAAGTGTGTTTCATTTTGATTTACGAATTTGAATCTCTAAAGTCTTTGAAATTATATCATACGCATTTCATTCCCATGCACCTCATTACAGGTACCCTTATAGGTTTCTCATCTTCTTCGCTGTTTAATTCAGCGCATCATGTCTTCTGAACATCAACTGATAAAGTCATCAAGGCTCTGCAAGCTCAAAACTCCCAATTCCAGGAAATGTTCATGAGTTTGGCCAAGGGTCAGCAAGATCTGAAGACCCTTATCTTGAAGGATTAGAAGAAGAAGAAGAAGAAGAAGAAGACGGTCCTACTGAATATGGGTCGCAGATTCGGAAACAATTTGCGGGAAGAGGTTGATTTGACTCACTCATATGGAGGGGGAGAAAACCAAGAAGAAAGGAGGGCACCTAGCCCTGTGGTTTCTGACAACGAGACTGACTTTGACGAAGACCAGTATCCTCTGGCTGAGGATAGGTATAAACAACTCGAGGACCGGTTGAGCGCAATGGAAGTCCAAAAAGTGCCTGGTCTGGACTTCGGAGATTTGGGTTTGTCATCTGGGGTGGTGATTCCCCACAAGTTTAAAGCACGAGTCTTTGCTAAATAAGACGGGGTTTCTTTCCCAAAGTTACACCTCCGCTCATATGTTAGAAAGATCCAGCCATACACCGCTGATAAGAACCTCTGGATCCACTTCTTTCAAGATAGTCTTTCTGGGACTCAACTTGAATGGTTTTACCAGCTGGAATAAGCTAGTATCCGTAATTGGGAAGATCTTGTTGCTGCTTTTTACAAGCAGTACCAATACAATGCCAACCTCGCTCCCACGCGTACCCAACTTCAGGGTATGTCTATAGGTGCGAGCGAAGGTTTCAAAGACTATGCTCAGAAGTGGAGGGACCTTGCTGGAAGAGTACAACCCCCGCTGGCTGACAGAGAGTTAGTAAATATGTTTCTGGGGACCTTGTCTGGTCCGTATTTCAACCATCTGATTGGAAGTTCATCGTCCGGGTTTATAGAGCTGATTATGACCGGGGAAAGAATTGAGGCTGGTATCAAGAGCGGTAAGATACAAAAGGGTGATTCATCAAGTACCGAAAAGAAGCCTTTTAAGAAGGAATCTAGCGTTGTTTACAGCTCGAAGAGCCATAACAAACCTGAACGCCGCCAAGCAGTTAATGCGGTTGTTATATCAAGACCTGCTGTTGCCCCTCAGCGCAATGATCAACCAAGAAATGAGAGGCTGCGAAGACAATTCACTCGGCTCAACATGACTTTATCTCAAATTCTGCCGCAGTTATTAAAGACCAATCTGGTGATTCCGAGGGAGGCCCCGAAGAATCCCAATACAACATCACCCATGTACAATCCTAACGCCCGCTGTACTTTTCATTCCGATAGCCTGGGGCATGATACGAATGACTATTGGGTCTTAAAGAATAAGGTGCAAGACCTGATTGAGGCTAAGGAGATTCAGTTTGAAGCATCGGAAAAGCCTAATGTCATAACGGAACCTATGCCCAAACATGACGCAGGAGTGAATGCTATTGAAGACGATGATGAAGAGTTTGATATTGACAGCTGGATATACCCGACTGCTGATGGTGGACTAAGCAATTGGACGACAAAGGATTCTATGCCCGTTTCTGTTATTACCCAGTAATGAGACTTTTATTTTAATTTTGTAACAGACAATTTTTAAACTTTACGGCCCGATGTCTTACCCGGGGCACCGTGGCTTTGTTTGTGAGGGCTTGATATTTGTCATCTCCATATATAATTAATAAAAGAATTGGACGTTTCTTGCATTTCAAATTTTGTGTTCCTTGTTTTTATTTTATTATATATTTCTAAATAGCTATTTTACACACACTCACATATACAGGTCTACATCCACTATGGATCCCACTGATAACGACTCTGCTACTTCCAGTTATGACTTCGAAAGTCCGATCAACTTAGCCGAAGACGAAAGTGAAGATGATTGCGAAGTGCCTGGTGAACTTGCTAGACTGTTACTTCAAGAAGAGAGGGCCATACAGCCGCATGAGGAGCCAGTGGAAACAGTAAATCTGGGTACAAAGATAGACAAGAAAGAGGTCAAGAACGGTGC
Organism: Vicia faba; assembly: GCA_948472305.1. Classification (NCBI taxonomy): domain Eukaryota; kingdom Viridiplantae; phylum Streptophyta; class Magnoliopsida; order Fabales; family Fabaceae; genus Vicia; species Vicia faba. The sequence goes on from OX451739.1 coordinate 1,270,790,929, forward strand.
AAATCTGGAGCGTAGCGTTAAACAACGGTTGATTCAGATGTTGCGTGACTATGTTGAGATCTTTTCCTGGTCTTATGAAGATATGCCTGGATTGGATACCAATATTGTGGTTCACCGCCTGCCTACCAAGGAAGACTGTCCTCCAGTGAAGCAGAAGGTCCGCCGAATGCGTCCAGAGATGTCTGAGAAAATCAAGGCTGAAGTTATGAAACAGTTCGATGCCGGTTTTCTAGCAGTTACTTCTTACCCACAGTGGGTGGCCAACGTGGTTCCTGTGCCGAAGAAGGATGGTAAGGTTCGGATGTGTGTTGACTATAGGGACCTGAACAGGGCGAGCCCCAAGGATGATTTCCCTCTGCCTCATATCGACGTTCTGGTTGACAACGCTGCACATCACAAGGTCTTCTCCTTTATGGATGGTTTCTCTGGTTATAATCAGATTAAGATGGATCCCGAAGACATGGAGAAGACAACCTTTGTTACTCAATGGGGTACCTTTTGCTACAAGGTCATGCCTTTCGGATTGAAGAATGCTGGGGCAACGTATCAACGCGCCATGGTCGCTTTGTTCCATGACATGATCCATCATGAGATTGAGTTATACGTTGATGACATGATTGCAAGATCCCATACTGAAGAAGAACATTTGGACCATCTTCAGAAGCTGTTTGACAGGTTGAAGTTGTACAAGCTGAGGTTAAACCCGAACAAGTGCACCTTCGGGATGAGATCTGGTAAGCTGCTAGGTTTCGTCGTAAGTGATAAAGGTATTCAGGTGGATCCTGCAAAGGTGAAGGCTATATAGGAGATGCCAGCTCCCCGAACAGAAAAAGAAGTCAGAGGCTTTCTGGGACGGCTGAACTATATTGCCCGATTCATCTTGCACCTGACTGCTACTTGTGAGCCAATCTTTAAGCTACTGAAGAAATATCAAGTGGTAAGATGGAATGATGAATGTCAGGCCGCTTTCGAAAGGATCAAAGAATATCTCCAAGAGCCACCTATTCTGATGCCTCCAGTTGAAGGGAGACCTTTGATCTTATACTTGACAATACTCGACAATTCAATGGGGTGCGTGCAGGGGAAGCATGACGAGTCTGGCCGAAAAGAGCATGATGTTATTACCTTAGCAAAAAGTTTACCGACTGTGAGACCCGATACTCACTGCTCGAGAAAAATTGCTGCGCTTTGGCATGGGCTGCTCGCCGGCTGAGACAGTATATGTTGACTCACACCACCTTGTTGATATCAAAGATGGATCCAATCAAGTATATCTTCGAGAAGCCTGCTTTGTCCAGAAGAATAGCAAGATGGAAGATGATCTTGACTGAGTATGACATCCAGTACACGACTCAAAAGGCAATTAAGGGAAGTGTGTTGCCAGATCATTTGGCACATCAGGCAGTAGACGATTACCAGTCTATGAACTTTGAATTCTCGGATGATAATATCATGATAGTGACTGACTGTGAAGAAACCTGGACCGGATGAAGGACCTGAGGAGGGATCCCGATGGTCTATGTACTTTGACAGAGCTTTAAATGCTTTAGGTAACGGCATTAGCGTCATGATCATATCTCCTAAAGGCTCTCATACTCCGTTTATCGCCCGACTATGTCTCAACTGCACCAACAATATGGCGGAGTATGAGGCGTGCATTATAGTCTTCAAGCAGCTATTGACCTAAGTATTAAGTTTTTGAGTGTGTTCGGAGATTCCGCTCTCGTGATCAGTAAAATCAAAGGCGAGTGGGATATGAAACACCCTAATCTTATTCCTTACAAGGAGTATGTTTTGACGTTGCTTCCATATTTCGTAGAGATAACCTTTGAACACTTCCCTAGAGAGGAGAATCAATTAGCGGACGCGCTAGCTACGATGTCTTCTATATTCAAAGTCAATTGGGACAACGAAGCTCCCCGGATTATCATTGAAAGATTAGACGAACCTGCACATTGCTGTGAAATTGAGATTGAGGAGGTAGCAGATAAACCCTGGTTTCATGAGGTGAAGAGGTATCTTGAGGCCCAGGAATACCCCAAGGGTGCATCTGTTAATGACAAGAAGTTTCTGAGGAGGTTCGCGGTGAAATTCTTCATCAGTAATGACATCCTTTACAAATGTAACCATGCTTCAACCTTACTGCGATGTGTGGATAAGAACGAAGCAGAAAGAATCATGGCAGAGTTACATGAAGGTACTTTCGGAACTCATTCCAGTGGACACACCATGGCAAAGAAATTCCTACGGGCACGATACTATTGGTCCACAATGGAAGCCGACTGTTATCAGCATTCTCGGACCTGTCACAAGTGCCAAGTCTATGCTGATAAGGTGCACATACCTCCAGTTCCCCTGAACGTCTTGACACCTCCGTAGCCTTTTGCAATGTGGGGCATTGATATGATCGGTGAGATTAGACCTATAGCGTCCAACGGGCATTGTTTCATCCTGGTAGCTATTGATTACTTTACAAAGTGGGTTGAAGCATCTTCCTTTGCTACTGTGACCAAGAACGTCGTGGCACATTTCATTCGGCACAATCTGATCTGTCGATATGGTGTACCAGAGAGGATCATTACATACAATGGTACAAATTTCAACAATAAGATGATCACTGAGCTCTGCAAGCAGTTCAAGATACAACATCACAACTCTTGTCCCTACCGGCCGAAGATGAACGGGGCTGTTGAAGCGGCATATAAGAACATTAAGAAGATTGTGCAGAAGATGACGGTGACGTACAAAGACTGGCACGAGATGTTACCATTTGCTCTTCATGGGTACCGTACCTCAGCACGGACGTCAACAAGGGAAACACCCTATTATTTGGTATATGGTATGGAGGCAGTCTTGCCCATTGAAGTTAAGATACCCTCTCTTCGGATTATGAAGGATGCAGGTTTGAGCGAAGATGACTGGATTCAGACCCGGCTTGATCAGCTGAATTTAATCGACGAAAAAAGACTTAATGCTATTTATCATGGTCAAACGTATCAAAAGCGGATGATAAAGGCATTTAACAAGAAAGTTATATGACAAGAGTATCATGTTGGGGATATGGTGATCAAGCGCATCATACTGCCACAAGGTGATCCCAGGGGCAAATGGACTCCTACTTACGAAGGGCCATTTGTGGTGAAGAACATTTTCTGGAGAGGAGCTATGATTCTAACCACCATGGACGGTGATGAACTTCCTCACCCCGTCAATACAGACATAGTGAAAAAATACTACGCATGATCAAAGACCCGCTAGGTCGACTGGCCTAGGCAAAAATAAGGGCTTCCCGGTGAACCAAAAGGGTTCGGGCAAAAATAAGGGATGAAAATAGAAAAATCTGTACACCCGGCATGTCAAAAATCTGAAAAGGCGGCTTGGGCAAAAAAGGGTATCCCGGTGGACTGAAAACCCGAAAGGGAGGTCCAGGAAAAAATTTGGGATCAAAGCGCAACACTATGTCTCATTGGATCACCTTGCAACCAGAATTCGGTATCGACTATCAAGCTTGGACGACACTAATCAATCTGATCTACCTTCAACCAAGTAGCAAAGTGATGAGATGCTCGAGGACATAAAGGCAATAGCAGAGTTGGAACCCAGTGGGATTATTCACATAACTGTTTTTCTTTGTTTTTCACAAATTGTATAAAATCCATTTTTTCGGCGGCGTTCTCTTACTAGGACGTCAACCTCTTGTACAAAAACGCCTATTTATAGGCTAAAATTCAAAATCAATACAATTCATTTTCAGAGAAATTTCAAACTGTTTTTCCTTTTTCTGTTTTTTTTTTTGCAAAGAACGTCCAATATTCATTTTTGATATATGCATTTGACATTAATTGCTGCTCATGAATATTTACATGCGAAACAAAAGACGATTATTCGTAATATCATAAACAGGGGCAAATAAGTTTGTCCAACCTTTACAGTTGCTCTGTCCACCAGGTACAAAGGTAGATTTAGCTGAAAAATATGGCTGAAGTACATTCGCTCCCCGCAGAGTAAGAAAAGGACAATAATGTTAACTCTCCCCAGCTGAGACTCGCAACTGTGAGTGAATCAGTAATGTTTTCCCCAAGCAGAGTTTATCTACCATCAGCACTGTAAAGTCTTATCATCCCCGGCAGAGTATAAAATATCCCCAGTGGAGTTTGAATTTTTCCCCAGCGCAGTCTGAAAAAGCTTCCCCAGTGAAGTGTGGAGAATCATCCCCAGTAGACTTTGGAAGATTGTACCTAGTAGAGTCTAAAAGGTTATCCCCAGTGAAGCCGCAACTTAAAGATCATCCCCAGCGTAGTTCATTCCTTTCCCAAACAGGAATTAGATCCCCAACAGGATTCAATATCACCAGCAACGGTAATTCATCCCCAGCTGAATTTATCAGCGGAATCCTCTACAGAGCATCTCTTCCCCACAGAGTAATCTCCTCATCAGTTTATTCCCCAACAGAGTTATCCTCTCCTGCAGGTTTATTCTCACAGTCTTCTTCATTCGTCATCCCCACCGGAAACGAAGAATTCAACTCTTTTCTCCAACAGCTATACGGGATTTATTTTCCCCAGCTAAAAACATTATATTTCCATACATCATGACACATGCATATACGCATCATACAACACAATCTCATTTATTTTGAGAACATCATTTCCTAATACATATCATGCATTACATACAACTAACCTTTACCTTTCAGGAAGGATGCAGTTAAGTTCTCACAAAATTCAAAGCTATGAAGCTTTTACCTCAGTCGAATTACTGACAAGTTCTTAAATCTCAATAGAGTTTTTCTCAATTGAAGTACAGGCAAGGTCCTAAATCTCGACAAAGTTCCTCCGTCGAATTACAGACAAGTTCCTAAATCTCAGCAGAGAAGTTTTCTCAGTTGAATTACGGGCAAGTTCTTAAATCTCGATGAAGATGTTTCCCTCAAGTCGAATTACTGACAAGTTCTTAAATCTCAGCAGAGTTTTTCTCAGTTGAATTATAGACAAGGTTCTAAATCTCGACAAAGTTCCTTCGTCGAATTACAGACAGTTTCCTAAATCTCAACAGAGTTTTCTCAGTTGAATTACGGGCGAGTTCTTAAATCTTGATGAAGATGTTTCCCTCCAGTCGAATTACTGACAAGTTCTTAAATCTCAACTGAATTTTTCTCAGTTGAATTACAGACAAGGTCCTAAATCTCGACAAAGTTCCTCCGTCGAATTATAGACAGGTTCCTAAATCTCAGCAGAGTTTTCTCAGTTGAATTACGGGCAAGTTCTTAAATCTCGATGAAGACGTTTCCCTCAGTCAAATTACTGACAAGTTCTTAAATCTCAGCAGAATTTTTCTCAGTTGAATTACAGACAAGGTCCTAAATCTCGACAAAGTTCCTCCATTGAATTACAGACAGGTTCCTAAATCTCAATAGAGAAGTTTTTCTCAGTTGAATTACGGGCAAGTTCTTAAATCATGATGAAGATGTTTCCCCCTCAGTTGAATTATGGGCAAGTTCCTAAATCTTGACAAAGTTCCTCTGTCGAATTACAGACGAGTTCCTAAATCTCAACAGAGAAGTTTTCTCAGTTGAATTACAGGCAAGTTCTTAAATCTCGATGAAGATGTTTTCCAAAGTCGAATTACTGACAAGTTCTTAAATCTCAACAGAGTTTTTCTCAGTTGAATTACAGGCAAGGTCCTAAATCTCGACAAAGATCCTCCGTCGAATTACAGACGAGTTCCTAAATCTCAGCAGAGTTTTCTCAGTTGAATTACGGGCAAGTTCTTAAATATCAATGAAGATGTTTCCCTCCAGTCGAATTACTGACAAGTTCTTAAATCTCAACAAATTTTTTCTTAGTTGAATTACAGGCAAGGTCCTAAATCTCGACAAAGTTCCTCCGTCGAATTACAGACGAGTTCCTAAATCTCAGCAGAGAAGTTTTCTCAGTTGAATTACGGACGAGTTCTTCAATCTCGATGAAGATGTTTCCCCTAGTAGAACAACGAGCAAGGTCCTAAATCTCGAAAAAGTTCCTCCGTTGAATTACAGACAGGTTCCTAAATCTCAGCAGAGAAGTTTTTCTCAGTTGAATTACGGGCAAGTTCTTAAATCTCGATGAAGATGTTTCCCCCTCAGTTGAATTACAGGAAAGTTCCTAAATCTCAACACCCCAGTTGAATTACAGATAAGTTCCTAAATCTAGACACCTCAGTTGAATTACGGGAAAGTTCCTAAATCTCGACACCTCAGTTGAAGTACAGGAAAGTTCCTAAATCTCAGCGAAAATTAGACTTCCCCAGCGGAATCTTCCACAACAACATGTATACAAGCTCTCCCTAAGGAATCTCTTATGCGATCGACACTCCTTCAGATGGCATCGTTAAGCCCATCCCCTTGTCAGCAATCTCCAAATGGCATCTGTAAGCCCATTCCCGACATCACAAGGTTGATACCACTTCAAGCGAGTGCAAATTTCCGGGCACTCTAGTGTTCAATCATCTTCCACCTTCGGATCACGAAAGGCATGAAAGAAAATCTACATCCTCAGGTTTAAGAAGATTGAACAGGGGAAGCTGTTGTACCCCAAAATTTGCCCTCCCATATTTCTCAAAAACATTGCAAGAAAAATCTCCAAGTTGCTCAGGGTTGCTCAAAGATTGACCAGACAAGCTATCTCCTAAGACAGTCTATCCCAAATTAGGGTTTCACATTGCATCAAGATCCTTGAGTACAAGTGACCCCAAGTGCTCATCAATTTCCTAATATGTTCTCAAGATCATCCATGTCAAATTTCAAGCCTTGCAGAGGAAGTTTGCTCAATCAATTGCTCAAAGGTCCAAAAATCGACTGTGCTAGGGCAAAAATCAACTGTGACCCAAATACAGTCAAACTTCAAGATTTTTTGTCAATATTCTCATTTTGAAGGATATTTCATCATTTGATCAAGGGTTGATCATGATTCATCAAGGATTGCTCAAAATTCATCAAGATTCAAAAGTTGTAAATTAGGGTTTTGTAGGAAAAGTCAACTCAACTTTGACCAAGCATAACTTTCTCATAATTTATGATAAATGACCCATCCAAAGCTAATTTTGAAGATGATGCAATTTACTACAATCCATCTTCATACCCCAAGTTCAAAAAATGCACTCACAAGAATTTATGAATTTTGACATTATAGGTTATTTTTGAAAGTCAACAAAAACACCTTTTTTGTCAAAGCGTCTAACTTGAGCATGGAATATCAAAATGAGATGAGAATAAAAGGGTTGATTAGAGGACTTCTCAAGCTTTCTAAAAAGTCCAATAACACCACCAAAAGTTCAAAATTGAAGATGTTATGCATTGTTGAAGTTGGACATTTTTGCAAAATTGCCAAAAGTCAACTATCCCCAAAACTTCAAATTTTGCCAAATGGGCCCATTCTTTTCACTTGATTTGAGTTTTCATTGTTGCCTACGTGCTCTAGCTTTGGCCATGTGTCCATATCACATTTTTATTATTTAATTTGATTTTTATTTGAATTAATTCATTTTAAATCAAATAAAATCACATAAAATCTAAGGCATTGATAACAAATGATTTTCTGGTTATTTCAGGCTCCAATTACAGCTAGCTTTGCAATCAAACTCGTATCAAGGCATTAGAGCACATAAAGATTGGATTCAAGCCAAAATTGGAAGGTTTTAATAGAAGATCAAATCAAATATCCAAGCATCAATGTAGGAAGATTTGGACAAAGTTTGTTACCCTAATACACTGAGCAATACATAAGGGTCCTGTACACACAAAAATAAGGGTTGGAAATCACTTGTGGAGGCAGAACAAAAACATGCAAAAACAAGAAAAAGTGTGACTTCGAAATCAACCCTAGATGCATTTTCAGAGCTTGATATTGGTCTCAATCGCTTCCTGGCCATCACCACAAGCTAACCCAATCCAAACCACGCGTTTTCAAGCTTCCTATAGCGTTGTAAGTCCCTCACGGATCCGCCCCATTCTTGATTTCAATTTGCATTATTCTTGCATCTATAACAAAAACTAATTGCATATTCTGATTCACCATGCCATTTGCAATCTTTTGGTATAATTTAATTTCATTCATCTAACTTGTACTGTGATTCACCATAGTTAGGGTTTCAAGGTTTGGTTTAGGGGTTTTCGTTGCAGGAAAAATCAGCCTTAGTAATGGCCATAATTATGACCGAAAGAGGAAGGCGAGTCTAACCATGGTGTTAGACGGCATTTTCATGGCCTGTAGAGGATGTTGGAAGGAGACAGGCTTGTAGCGACGGACCTCTGTCTGTTGGTATAGGTGGTTGTATTTTTTAGCCACGGTTGGAGGTCAGGGATGAGGCGTGTCATGCTACCACTCGCCCATTCAAATTTTGGCGCGTTATTTTTTATATTTGTCTAGTGGAATTTGTTTTCTTATATTACTATTAATTCATATTATACTAACAACTGAAGCAACACAGCGTAGTGGCAAGCTTGGCATTGGATATCCCTTCAGGACATGGGTTCGAATCCCAGGTCCCCCATTTTCTCAATGTTATTTTTCTTGCAGGCAATCATGTGCGCGCTTAGGCTTGATATCTACCATACTCCATCACTAATCAAAGCGCCAGATGGCCAGATCTGGTGGTCAAATCTTGAGGGCATACCATGGATTCAGTCAATGCACATGCAGGGAATCCCAAAGGTCAAATGGACCAGCTTAATGGGCCAAGCAAAAATGCTTTCAACACCTCCAAAAAATGCCCAATTCCTTCTTTCTCTTATATTTTTTCATTTTAATTTAATTGTTTTATTTTGCTTAATTAATTTATTAACCAATCACACCTTTATTTTTTTAATCAAAAAATCACAAAAACACTTTTTTTATCCAATCAAATTTTAGAACTTTTATTTTTATTAATAAATACTTATTAATTAATTAGGATATTAATTTGGAAACTTTAATTTATTTTGTAAATATTTAAAATTAATTAGAAATCATTAGGTTTTAATTCATTTAATTATTTTTATTTTCTTTCTTAAAATAGTAAAAACTCCAAAAACATGTCATTAATTATTTTTTCCATTTAATTTATTTAATAATTAATTTAGTATTTAATTTCTTTTCTTAAGTAAAAACAAAAAAAAAAACATTTTCTTTAATCAAAAGGGTCAAAACCCTAATCCCACATTCGATTTAATTTCGCGTCGCGCTTTATTTTCTTTATCCAATTAATGTATCTGCTTCCGGTATGTAATAGATAATTAGGACCTTTTATTTATTTTACCGCTTTATTTTATTTTCAAAGGGTTGCTTTTGGCGATGTAAATACCCGACGCCTTGTAATTTAATTTCCGCACCTTTAATTTCTGCAAATTACAATTGCTAGATGTTTGATAATAGGGTTTGCATGACAAGAATGAATGCTTAATCTAAAATCAAATTAGATCACCCTAAACATGTGCAAAGATAAAAATAACTGAAAACAACACACTCGCACATGTGCACTCTTAGGGTACACCCCACTTGGTTGCCTTCGTACACGACCATTGAGTATATGTCGTTTTAGAGGTCGTCCTCTTGTCTAAAAGATCATAGTCGCCTCGAAATGGTTGCCTCAGATATAATTGCCTCAAATAAATGATCTAAGACATTAGGGTTACCGCTAAGGCGTCCTAACATTGCTTTAGTGACCGTATGTCCCTATTCGAATTGACCCTCAAACTCCAATGACGGTGCTACCCACTCACTAATAGTGGGATAGCATTGTCTAAAGGAAATTAGCATAGAAAGATTCCTTTTTCGAGTAGGTAGATAGTTCTTAGATACTTGCTCATCCAAAACAAAACTTTTTCGCACTTACACTCCTTTTCAAACAAAGTTTTCAAAAACACTTCATTACACTCTTGAGGACAGAAGCAAGAGTTAAATCGAAGTTTTAAAACGAAAACTTTTTCAAACCCACAAGCACAAAGAAAACAATTTTGAAAACAATTGAGCAAGTACCTAAGAGCCCATGGATAACCATGGATAGAAAGGGTGCTAATACCTTCCCTTTCTATAATCTACCCCCTGAACCCAAGAAATATCTCGAAAAAGGAATTTTTCTGTGCTTTTTTCCTTTCCTTGTTGGATAAAATAAAAGTCGGTGGCGACTCTTGCTTACCGCGACATTTTGCGAACAAAAAACGCAAAACGCAAAACTAGCATTCCAAAAAACAGTCAGTTCTTCCCACCGTATCATAGTAGGCAGACAGTGAACCATAAATCGGTGTCCAACCCAGGCATATCTTCATAAGACCAGGCAAAGATTTCAACATAGTCACGCAGCATCTGAATCAACCGTTGCTTAACACTAGGCCCCAGATTTACACCGATCTTGACTTCTTTCTTGTCTACCTATGTACCCATATTCAGTTATTCCACCGACTCTTCATACGGGTGTATGGCCCTCTCTTCCTGAAGTAACAGTCTAACAAGTTCACCAGGCACTTCACAATCATCTTCACCTTCGTCTTCGGCTAAGTTGATCTGACTTTCAAAGTCATAACTGGCAGTAGCAGAGTCGTTATCAGTAGGATCTAGAGTGGATGTAGACCTGTATATGTGAGTGTGTGTAAAATAGTTGTTTTGCAAGATAGAAAAAAGAAAAACAAAGAGCGTAAAATTTAAAATGCAAGAAATGTCCAATGCTTTTATTAATGATATATGTTGATGACATATTTAAAGCCCTCACAAACAAAGCCACGGTGCCTCGGGTAAGACACCGGGCCGTAAAGTTCAAAAATTGTCTGTTACAAACTTAAAACAAAAGTCTCATTACTGGGTAATAAAAGAAATTAGCATGAATTCTTTTGTCGTCCAATTGCTTATTCCACCATCGGCAGTTGGGTAAATCCAACTATCAATATCATACTCTTCATCATTGTCTTCAATGGAATTCACTTATGAATTGCTGATAAACAAGGGAGGTCTTCCGATCCACGCGCGCCGAACAGATCTTTGAGCTTCTGCAGTGAAACCCAAACCAAACTTTTTAGTCTTATGTGCAAAGTCAGGGAGTTGACCCCAATTTGCACACCCACCTTTCTCAATAACGGCCTGGGCATCCTTGAGGGAAGCCATCTTCATTGGAGGATCTTCAGTAACAGTTTCAGTCGATGCCAGCGTTTGGGAAACTTCTTCAAAATGTTGACACAGGGTTTCAATGAACTCCCCGTCCATTTCCACATACCGAAAGGAGTTGAGGTGGCTCACCATGTACTCCTCTTCCCCTCGTACTGTAACAATTTTCCCCTTCACTGGGTATTTCAGCATCTGGTGGAGCGTAGAAGTTACTGCCCCAGCTTTGTGGATCCATGGGCGAACCAGTAAACAATAATAAGATTGCCGAATATCCATCACATAGAATGTAGATGCGAAAATCTGAGAACCAACCTTAACTGGAATATCCACTTCTCCGTGCTCCATCCTCTTGGACCCGTCAAAGGCCCTAACCACAATATTGTTTGGTTTCAACACCAACCATTCACAGTCTAACTGGTCTAGTGCCTTCTTGGGTAAAACATTCAGCGAGGACCCAATATCTACCAACACGTGAGCCAGAGTAGTGCCCCTGCATTCGATTGAAACATGTAGAGCGTCATTGTGATTCTTCCCCTTGGCAGTCAAGTCGGCGTCAGAGAAACCCAAACCATTATCAGCGGTTAAACTCGCCACACAGTCTTTGAACTAATCAGCAGATGTTTCTTGCGGCAAGTGCGCAGTTTTCAGGAAAGTAATCAGAGCCTTGGCATGGGCTTCTGAGCATAGCAACAAAGACAACATAGAGATTTTGAACGGGGTTTGCCCCAGCTGCTAGACTACATTGTAGTCGCTCTTTTTGATGATCTTCAAAATTTCCTCTATCTCTTGTCTAGAGGCTTCAACAGAAATCTTCTTCGGTGCCTCCGTCCGAGCAGGCTCACCAGTGATCCCTTTGCCCCGAGCGTCAGACGACTCGACGACAGGGGTAATGATTGGTACATGAACAGGGATAGTAGCAGATGTACTGGTAGGTGTAATAACAACAGGCTTCCGAACATTTGGTGGAGAGATCTCAGGGGAGAAAAGTCTTCCGCTGCGGGTGACTTTACTAGATCCAACAATATTGCTGACGTCAGTATCAGCCTCTTCAGCATTCAAGTCTTGTTTAACTTCGTGATAATACACGTCAGCCCCATAGTGCCATGGAACAGCTTTATCTGACGTATAGGGGATAGGCCCAGGAATGGTAATGATCAGAGGAGCGATTCTTGGAACAGATGTAATTCTAATAGGCTTTCTCGAGGAAGCCTTGGAAGAATTGTCGAAAATGGTGATTATAGAAATGTCTTCAAAAGGAACCAACGAAACAAAAGTCTTCTCAAATAGAATTTCTTTATTATCCATCAGGCGTTGGACACCTGACTTCAAAAGATGGCAACTAGTAGGTAGGACAGAACACAAACGACAACCTTCGCCACAACCCGAAACTAAACCGGCTAACAGAAGGTTCTTCTTCACAATCATCAATGGAGTAGCAATGTCTTTTACAGAAACAATAAACGAGTCTTCATCTACAACATTCACTCCATCCTTGGGCATAGGAGCAGTCATAACATTAGGTTTTTCAGACGCTTCAAACTCGATCTCCTTAGCATTAATCAGGTCCTGTACCTTATTCTTCAGGACCCAACAGTCATTCGTATCATGCCCCGGGCTATCAGAGTGAAAAGTACAGCGGGCATTCAGATTGTACATGGGTGATGTAGTGTTGGGATTCTTCGGGGCCTCCTTCGGAATCACCAGATTGGTCTTTAATAACTGCGGCAGAATCTGAGACAGGGTCATATGGAGCTGAGTGAATTGTCTTTGCAGCCTCTCGGCTCTTGGCTGGTTGTTGCGTTGTGGGGCAACGAAAGGTCTTGATATAACAACTGCATTGACTGTTTGGCGGCGCTCAGGTCTATTATGGATCTTTGAACTGTAAACAACACTGTATTCCTTCTTAAAAGGCTTCTTTTTTGTGCTTGACGAAGCACCCTTCTGTATTTTACCGCTCTTGATACCGGCTTCAACTCTTTCCCCGGTCATAATCATCTCAGTAAAGCCGGACGATGAACTTCCAATCAGATGGTTGAAATACGGACCAGACAAGGTCCCGAGAAACATGTCTACTAACTCCTTATCAGCCAAAGGGGGTTGTACTCTTCCAGCAAGGTCCCTCCCTTTTTGAGCATAGTCTTTGAAACCTTCGCTCGCACCCATAGACATACCCTGAAGTTGGGTACGCGTGGGAGCAAGGTCGGTATTGTATTGGTACTGCTTGTAAAAAGAAGCAGCAAGGTCTTCCCAATTACAGATACTAGCTCCTTCCAGCTGGTAAAACCATTCAAGTTGAGTCCCTGAAAGACTGTCTTGAAAGAAATGGATCCAGAGGTTCTTGTCAGCGGTGTATGGTTGAATCTTTCTAACATACGAGCGGAGGTGCAGTTTTGGGAAGGAGACCCCGTCGTATTTAGCAAAGACTGGTGCTTTAAATTTGTGGGGAATCACCACCCTAGATGACAAACCCAAATCTCCAAAGTCCAGACCAGGCACTTTCTGGACCTTTATTGCACTCAACCGGTCTTCGAGTTGCTTATACCTATCCTCAGTCAGAGGATACTGGTCTTCGTCAAAGTCAGTTTCGTTGTCAGAAACCACAGGGCTAGAAGCCCTCCTTTCTTCCTGATTCTCTCCCCCTCCAGGTGAGTGAGATAAATCAACATCTTACCACAAATTGTTTCCAAATCTGCGACCCATATTCAGTAGGACCATCTTCTTATTCTTCTTCTTCTTCTTATCCTTCAAGATAAGAGTCTTCAGATCTTGCTGACCCTTGGCCAAGTTCATGAACATTTCCTGGAACTGGGTGTTTTGAGCTTGTAGAGCCTTGATGGCTTGTTCAGTTGATGTTTCAGAAGACATGATGTGCTGAAATAAACAGCGAAGAAGATGAGAAACCTGTAAGGGTACCTGTAATGAGGTGCATGGGAATGAAATGCGTATGATATGATTTCAAAGACTTTGGAGATTTAAATTCGTAAACCAAAACAAAGCAGACTTTTATTAGATAAAACTTGAATTCAATGTTCAACAAATGCCTTTAAGGAGTTACAAAAAGAAATACTGAAAAGTAAATCAAAACTAGAAATAACAAAAGACATCAGTGCTCCCATGGTCGTTTCCCTTTGGTGCTGGCATAGTCGTTGAGGATCTGCTCGTTCTCCAGTTGCCTTGTCAACTTTAGGATCTTCCGCTCTTGTTCGTGATACTTATCTCTGTAAGTATCCCACTCTTCCCTCAATTGGATCCAAGACCTCTTTAATGCCCCAATGTCTGTAGGCATGTATATATGGAGGATGGTAGGAGGAACCCCTTCTTCATCAGCATGTTCAACTATAACAGGAAAGACAGCTTCGTAGGGCATACCTAGCTTCTGAGCACGTGTACGAACCCATAGGAGATACGGTTCCATCAGAAGAGAGGTCTTCACACCTAGCTCGTGCGGATCAGACCTGTGCACCCTATTCCAAGCTCGTATGAACCTGCGGCGATGTCCTTCACTATCCCCTTGGTAGTCAAAGACAATGCTTGGAAGTAGTAACTCATGAGGTCTGTCCCTCCTAGCTCGCCCAAACTTTCGTAAGGCCAAACAAGGATTATAGGTGATCCCTCCTTTGATTCCTAGCAGTGGAACATTGGGGTATTCCCCACAGCGATCAATAATATCTACTTCTTCCATGTCTTTAGTGCTCCAGATGATGTCCGTGTGAGCAAGGGACATAATCCTGTAGACCTAACCCATGCCTTCCTTGTTCTTCAAAACTGATTTGGGGAGGTGAGAAATAAACCACCTTGCCAGCAATGGTGCACAACACATAAGGGTTCCCCGTTTCCGAGCAGTACGGGCATAGAGAGTGTGCATAATATCACCCAAGAGAGTGGGCACTGGATTACGGGATATGAAAATCTTTACCGCATTCACGTCAACAAAGGAATCTGAATTTGGAAACAGGACCAAACCATAAATAAGAAGAGCCAGGATGTCCTCGAACGCCTGAAAGTCTAAACTGTCCCAAAACTGATTAGCCTGATCAACCAAGAACTTAGCCAAGTAGCCTTTTGTCCCACTCCGAGTTTCCCAATTAGACATTACCTCAGTCTTTGTCAGATGGAGGGCTGTAGCAACATCCTCTGGCTTAAGGGCTATCTCCCAACCTGTAAATGGGTTCTGCTCTAGAATGGAGATGCCGAGTAGATCAGAGAACTCTTCCAAGGTAGGGACCAACTGGTAGTTTAGAAAAGTGAAGCAGTGGTACAATGGATCAAAGAACTGGAATAAGACACTCATCATCTGTTCATCCAGCTTAGAGGTGACTAGACTGAGGAGGTGACTATGTCTTCTGTCAAAAGAGGAAGTGTCAGGAACCTTGGAAACCAAATCCTTAAGCTGAGTAGGAATCTGTACAAAGCTGATCCGAATAGTGTTTCTACGCATAAATGCCATGATCTGCAAAACAGAACAAAGATGAATCCCATTGGTCTTTGAAATGGTTAGTCCAATGCAATATGCATGCAATGTCATGATGCATGATGTCATGATAGAAACACATCACAGGTATTCACAGATAGCAAACATGGTAAGGGCAAACAAGTCAAACAGATAGCCCTTAGATTTCAGGCTGGCAAGAAGTTTAGGTACTACCCTCTTTCAGTTCAGTTGGTTCAACCTATCCTAGAAATAGTAACTGGGTTCTAGAGGATCTCAATATCACTAACCACCCTCGATCGGTCATAATTCCAGTTTAGCAACCTTTTCTTGTGATCGGAATCATCGCGAGAGTTTGGTCTCAATGAGTGTAGCATACTACTACTTTTCTATGGCCAATTTGGTCAATTATAGGTTCTAAGGTCAGTTGGTGCTTAATGACCCCTTAGCAGACCCATATTCTCCTCGTTACGCCACAAGGGATATCGGTACAAACTAAAGTGCCACACCAACGTAACTACTGCTTCAACCGTATCGGTCTACGTCGTACAGTTCCCTCACAGTCTATTGCTACTTACCTAAAAGGTATCCCCAGATCTGGGTTAGGATCTATAGTAACTCCGATACAAATCCCACAAATATAAAGCAAACAGATCAAACAATTGAAAACAATATGATGAACTAATCCTAAGGTACACCCCACTTATAAACTCCCCAGCAGAGTCGCCAGTTCTGTGATACGGTGGGAAGAACTGACAGTTTTTTGGAATGCTGGTTTGCGTTTTGCGTTTGTTTTTGCAAAATGTCGCGGTAAGCAAGAGTCTCCACCGACTTTTATTTTATCCAACAAGGAAAGGAAAAAAGAACAGAAAAATTCCTTTTTTCGAGATTATCTCTGAGTACGGGAGGTAGATTATAGAAAGGGAAGGTATTAGCACCCTTTCTATCCGTAGTTATCTACGGGCTCTTAGGTACTTGCTCATTGTTTTCAAAATTGTTTTCTTTGTGCTTGTAGGTTTGAAAAAAAATTTTGTTCGAAACTTCGATTTAACTCTTGCTTCTGTCCTCAAGAGTGTAATGAAGTGTTTTTGAAAACTTGTTCGCAAAAGTGTAAGTGTTAAAAAAAGTTTTGTTTTGAATGAGCAAGTATCTAAGAACTAATCTACCTACTCGAAAAAGGAATCGTTCTATGCTAATTTCCTTTAGACAATGCTATCCTACTATTAGTGAGTAGGTAGCACCGTCGTTGGAACTTGAGGGTCAACTCGAAAGAGGGATATGCGGTCACTAAAGCAATGTTAGGACGTCTTAGTGGTAACCCTAGTATCTTAGATCATTTATTCGAGGCAATGATATCCGAGGCAACCGTTTCGAGGCAACTATGATCTTTTAGACAAGAGGGCGACCTCTAAAACAACCTATACTCAATCACCGTTTACGAAGGCAACCAAGTGGGGTGTACCCTAAGAGTGCGCATGTGCGAGTGTGTTGATTTCATTTATTTTTATCTTTGCACATGTTAAGGGTGATCTAATTTGATTTTAAGATTAAGCATTCATTATTGTCATGCAAACCCTATTACCAAACATCTAGTAGTTGAATATTTGCATAATTAAAATGCAGAATGTTAAACTAAACTATTACAAGGCGTCAGGTATTTACATCGCCAAAAGCAACCCTTTGAAAATAAAATAAAGCAGTAAAATAAATAAAAGTCCTATTTAAAACTATTACAAGCCGGGAGCAGATACATCAATAATTGAATAAATAAAGAATAAAGCGCGCGAGGTGAAATTGAATCGAATGCGAGTTAGGGTTTTGACCCTTTTAGTTAAAGAAAATGTTTTTGTTGTTTTTATTTTAAGAAAAGAAATTAAACCTAAATTAAATACTAAATTGATTATTAAATAAATTAATTAATGAAAAATAATAAATCACATATTTTTGGATTTTTTGTTAATTTAAGAAAGAAATAAAATAATTAAAATTAGTAGTTAAAACCTAATTAATTCTATTTGATTTTATTTATTTACAAAAATAAATTAAAGTTACCCAATTAACATCCTAATTAATTAATTAATATTTATTAATAAAAAATAAAAGTTCTAAAATTTAATTGGAAAAAAAGTATTTTTGTGATTTTTTAATAAAAAAGAAATTAATTTTAGTTAGTAACTAAATTAAATAAGATAAAATAAATAAACTAAAATAAACAAAATATAAAGAAGGATGAGATGAGCCTGATATATGGATGTGTGAATAGCAATTCTGTTGGCCTATTAGCATGCAGTCCATTGGACTTTTTGGGATCCCCTGCATATGCATTGACTGGCTTATGGTATGCCCTCCATGCTTGACCACCAGATCTGGCCATCTGGCCATCTGGCACGCCGAAGAGTTAGAGCCCATGGTGGATTGTAGGCTAGAGTACACACTAGATTTCCTGGAAACAAATAAGAAAATGCAAATTGCTGGAGGCAGGGATCGAACCCCTGACCTCCAGCCTTGGGATCCTTATGTGCTGATGTGTCTTCCACTAGGCTGCATTGTTGTTTTAGTTATTACAATACAAATGAATAATAATATATGAAAACAAAATAAATGACCAGAAAAATAAAAAATTATGCGCGCTATTTGAACGGGCCTATGGATAGACGACAACTTATCATCCCTGTCCTCCATCCGTTGCTAAAAGCCCCAAGATCTATACCCACAGACAGATGTCCGTCACTACAAACCAAGCTTATTCAAAAATCCGCTACAGGCCATGTAAATGAGTTCTAGGACCATGGTTAGATTCGTCATCTTCTTCTGATCACAACCATGTCTATTATTAAGGCCAATTGTACCTGGAACAAAACCCCAAAAAAAAAGAATGAAACCCTAGCAATGGTGGATCACAATATAGGTCAGATAAATGAAATCAAGTAATACCAAAAGCTTGCAAATGATGTGTAGATTCAGAATATGCTATCAATTCATGCTAACTATGCATAAATTCAAAAATACGAAATCAAGAATATAGTGAATCCGTGGATGACTTACAGTGCTCTGGGAGGCTTGAAAACACATGGTCCTGGTTGCTTTCGCTTGTAGAGATGGCCAAGAAGAGATTGAGATCAACACCAAGCCCTGAAACTGCCTCTAGACTTGATTTCGATCTCACACTTTTTCTTGTTTTTTGCAAATTTGGTTCTGCCTCTAGAACTGATCTATAACCCTTGTTTTGGTCTGCACACGACCCTTATGTAATGTACAATGCATTAGGTTTGAATTTGCTGTCCAAATCTCTTTCCATCAATGCTTGGATATTTTATTTGATCTTCTTTTACAACCTTCCAATTTTGATCCAAATCACATCTTTTTGTACACTTAGGCCTTGATACGAGTTTGGAAGGGTGCTAGCTGTATAACAAGACCTGAAATGATCATAAGATCTTTAGTTTTCAATGTTTTTGATTTTATTTGATTTAATTTGATTTAATTTGATTTAATTTGATTTAAATCAAATTAATTCAAATAAAAATCAAAATAATTAATAAAAATATGACATGGACACATGGCCAAAGCTAAAGCACGTGGGCTACAATGCCAACCCAAAACAAGTGAAAAAGAACGGGCCCATTTGGCAAAATTTGAAGTTTTGGGGATAGTTGACTTTTGGCAATTTTGTAAAAATGTCCAACTTCAACAATGCATAACTTCTTCAATTTTGAACTTTTGGATGTGTTCTTGGACTTTTTAGAAATCTTGAGATGTCTTATAACCAACCCTTTTTGTCTCATCTCATTTTTATATTCCATGCTCAAGTTATAAGCTTTGGAAAAAAAGTGTTTTTGTTGACTTTCAAAAATGACCTATAATGTCCAAATTTATAACTTCTTGTGAGTGCATTTTCTGAACTTGGGGTATGAAGATGGATTGTAGGAAATTGCATACTATTAAAAATGAGATTTGTATTGGTCATTTATCATAAAGTATGAGAAAGTTATGCTTGGTCAAAGTTGAGTTGACTTTTCCTACAAAACCCTAATTTAGCAACTTTTGAATCTTGTTGAATTGTGAGCAATCCTTGATGAATCATGATCAACCCTTGATAAAATGATGAAATATACTTCAAAATGAGAATGTTGAAAAAAAATCTTGAAGGTTGACTGTATGTAGGTCACAGTTGACTTTTGCCCTAGCACAGTCGATTTTTTGACCCTTGAGCAATTGACTGAGCAAACTTCCTCTGCAAGGCTTGAAACTTGACATGGATGACCTTGAGAACATATTAGGACAATGGTGAGAATTTGAGGTCATTTGGACTCAAGGATCTTGATGCAACACAAAACCCTAATTTGGGGTAGACTGTCTTAGGAGAGAGCTTGTCTGACCAACTCTTAGACTACTTTGAGCAACTTGGAGATCTTTCTTGAAATGTTTTGAGAAATATGAGAGGGAAAATTTTGGGGTACAACACCTGCCTCCAACATTTGTGTTTTTTCTTAATTTATTTAAGGCAATCACATGTGTACATAAATCCAAGACCTATCATACTCCCTCAAGATCCAACCATTCAGGAATCCAATAAGCCAGATCTGATGGCTATGGCATGATGACCATGATGGACCTCAGTCAAGGCAATGTGCTGGATCTCAGAAGTCAACGTGGACTTCCAATCATTGGGCCCAAATTGATATTCACACCCCCATAATTCTCAGGCCCATTTCTTTTTCTCTATTCCTTTTATATTTTATTTAACTCATTTAATTTATTTTACTAACAAAATTAATTTTTTTTTTATTAAAAAAAATCACA
Source organism: Vicia faba (assembly GCA_948472305.1). Classification (NCBI taxonomy): domain Eukaryota; kingdom Viridiplantae; phylum Streptophyta; class Magnoliopsida; order Fabales; family Fabaceae; genus Vicia; species Vicia faba. The sequence goes on from OX451739.1 coordinate 1,270,811,272, forward strand.
AAAATATTTTTCTGTCCAATTAAATTTAAGATATTTACCTTCATTAAAAAAAATTTAATTAACTTAATTAGGTTATTAATTTTAGACAATTTTAATTCTTTTTGTACATAATTAAAAATAATTAGAATAAATAGGTTTTATTACTAACTTAATTATATTTTATTTTTTCCTAAAATAATCAAAAAAACAAAAATAGGTCTTGTAATTACTTTTATTAATTAATTTAATCACTAATTTATTTGTACATTAATTTTTTAAAAACCTAATTCTTTTCTTTAAAAAAATATTAAAAAAACAACAAAAACATTTTCTATTATCATTAGGATAGAAGGGTCAAAACCCTAGTTCACATTCGATCTAATTTGTCATCGCGCACTTTATTTTATTTTTTATCCCAATTATTTTAACTGCCTACAATTTGTAATAGTTTAATTAGGACTTTATTTACATTTACCACTTTACTTTTCAAGGGTTTGTTTTTTTCGCTATGTAAATACCCGAAGCCTTGTAATAACGTAGTTTAATTCCCGCATTTTAAATTCCACAAATATTTAACTATTAGATGTATGACATTAGGATGCATGACAAGAATGTATGTAATTTTAAAACAGTTAGACAACCCTAAACACGTGCAAAGATAAATAATCTGAAATCGAATCACTCGCACATGTGCACTCCTAGGGTACACTCCCACTTGGTTGCCTTCGGTAACAGTCATTGAGTATAGGATGCTTTAGTGGTCGCCCTTTTGTCCAAAGATCAAAGTTGCCTCAAAAAGTTTGCCTCGGATATTGTTGCCTCAGATAATTGATCTAAGACATTAGGGTTACTACTAAGACGTCCTAACATTGCTTTAGTGACCATACGTCCCTTTAGAATTGACCCTCAAAACTCCAACGACGATGCTACCTACTCACTAATAGTGGGATAGCGCTGTCTAAAGGAAACGAACATATAATGATTCTTTTTTCGAGTAGGTAGATTAGCTCTTAAGTACTTGCTCAATCAAAACAAACTTTTTCCCACACTTACACTCCTTTACAAACAAGTTTTCAAAAACACTTCATTACACTCTTGAAGACAGAAGCAAGAGTTAAATCGAAGTCAAAACAAATTTTTTTTCAAAGCACACAAACACAAAGAAAACAATTTTGAAAATGATAAGCAAGTACCTAAGAGCCCGTAGATAACTACGGATAGAAAGGGTGCTAATACCTTCCCTTTCTATAATCTACCCCCCCCCCCCCCCCCCCCCCCCCCCACCCCCACCCCGTACTCAGAAATATCTCAGAAAAGGAATTTTTCTGTGCTTTTTCCTTTCCTTGTTGGATAAAATAAAAGTCGGTGGCGACTCTTGCTTACCGCGACATTTTGAAAACACAAACGCAAAATGCAAACCAGCATTTCAAAACAGTCCGGTTCTGACCACCGTATCACAGAACTGGCAACTCTACTGGGGAGCTAATAAGTGGGGTGTACCTTAGGATTAGTTCATGATATTGTTTTCAATTGTTTGATCTATTTGCTTTATCTTTGTGAGATTTGTACCTGAGTTACTATAGATCCTAACCCGGATCTGGGGACATCTTTTAGGTAAGTAGCAATAGACTGTGAGGGAACTGTATGGCGTAGACCGATACGATTGAAGCAGTAGCTACATTGGTGTGACACATTAGTTGGTACCGATATCCCTTATGGAGGAACAAGGAGAGTATGGGGCTGCTAATGGGTCATTAAGCATCAACTGACCTTAGAACCTATAATTGACCAACTTGGCCATAGAAAAGTAGCAGTATGCTACACTCATTGAGACCATACTCTCGCGATGATTCCGGCTGCAAGAAAAGGTTGCTAAACTGGAATTATGACCGATCGAGGATGGTCAGTGATATTGAGAACCTCTAGAACCCGGTTACTATTACTAGGATAGGTTGAACCAACTAAATTGCAAGAGGGTAGTACCTAAACTCCATGCCAGCCTGAAATTTAAGGGCTATTGTGTGACTTGTTTGCCCTTACCATGTTTGCTATCTGTGATACATGTGGTGTGTTTTTCTTCATGACATCATGCATCATGACATTGCATGCATATTTCATTAGGCTAACTATTTCAAAGACCGAGGGGATTCATCTTTGTTCTGTTTTGCAGATCATGGCATCTATGCACAAAAATACCATTCGGATCAACTTCGTGCAGATCCCCGCTCAACTTAGAGAATTGGTTTCAAAGGTTCTTGATACTTCTTCCTTTGTTAGAAGACATGGTCATCTCCTCAGCCTGGTCACTTCCAAGTTAGATAAGCAAATGATGAGCGTCTTGTTCCAGTTCTTTGACCCGTTGCATCACTGTTTCACCTTCCCGGACTATCAGTTGGTCCCTACTTTGGAGGAGTTATCTGATTTACTTGGCATATCTATTCTAGAGAAGACCCCATTTACAGGTTTGGAGATAGCTTCTAGGCCAAAGGATATTGCTTCAGCCCTCCATCTGATAATGGCTGATGTAGTATCAAACTAGGAGACTCGGAGTGGGGAGAAGGGTTTCTTGGCTAAGTTCTTGATTGATCAGGCTCAACAGTTCTGGGATAGTTTGGACTTTCGAGCATTTGAGGACATCCTGGCTCTCCTCATCTATAGCTTGGTTCTGTTCCCAAACTCAGATTCTTTTGTCGATGTGAACGCATTCAAGATCTTCATGTCCCGTAACCCAGTGCCTACTCTCTTGGGTGATATTCTACATGATCTTTATACCCGCACTGTTCGGAAACAGGGAACTCTCATGTGCTATGCACCGCTGCTGGTGAGGTGGTTTATTTCTCACCTCCCCAAATCTGTATTGAAGGATGAGAAAGGTATGGATTGGGCTTACAGAATCATGTCCCATGCTCATACGGACATCCTTTGGAGTACTAAAGATATGGAAAAGGTAGCTGTCATTGATCGCTGTGGGGAATACCCCAATGTTCCATTGTTGGGAATTAGAGGAGGTATAACCTATAATCCTTGTTTGGCCTTATTACAGTTTGGACGAGCTCGAAGGGACGGTCCTCATGAGTTGCTGCTTCCAGACATTGTCTTTGACTTCAAGGGGGATGTTGAGGGACATCGCTGCAGATTTATACGAGCTTGGGATAGGGTGAACAGGTCTTATCCGCATGAGCTACGAATGAAGACTTCTCTCCCAATGCAACCATATCTCCAGTGGGTTCGATCCCGTGCTCAAAAGTTGAGGATGCCATACGAAGCTGTTTTACCGGTGATTTTAGAGCGTACTGATAAAAAAGGTGTTCCCTATACCATCCTCCATCCTCATATGCCTACTGATCTGGGGGAATTGAAGAGGTCTTGGATCCAGCTAAGGGAAGAACGGGATACCTACAGAGAGAAGTATCATGAGCAGGAACGGAAGATCCTGAAGCTTACAAGGCTGCTAGAGACTGAGAGGACAATCAACGATTATGTCAGCATGAAAGGAAAACGACCATGGGAACGCTGATGTCTTTTATTGTTTCTAGTTTAGATTTGATTTCCAGTATTTCTTTTGTAACGCCTTAAAGGCATTTGTTAAACATTGTTTCAAGTTTTTATCTAATAAAGTTTGTTTTATTTTGGTTTACAAATTTGAATCTCCATAAAGTCTTTGAAATCATTTCATACGCATTCCATTCCCATGCACCTCATTACAGGTACCATTACAGGTTTCTTATCTTCTTCGCTGTTTATTTCAGCAATCATGTCTTCTGAAACACCTACTGATCAAGCCATCAAGGCTCTTCAAGCTCAGAATGCTCAGTTCCAGGAAATGTTCATGAACTTGGCCAAGAGTCAACAAGATCTGAAGACTTTTATCTTAAAGGACAAGAAGAAGAAGAAGAAGACGACCCTCCTGAATATGGGTCATAGGTTTGGGAACAGGTTGAGACAAGAAGCTGATTTATCTCACTCATCTGGAGGGGGAGAGAATCAAGAAGAAAGGAAGGGTCCTAGCCATATGGTTTCTGACAATGACACTGACTTTGATGAAGACCAGTATCCTCCGGCTGAGGACAGGTATAAGCAACTCGAAGACCGGTTAAGCGCAATGGAGATCTAGAAAATACCTGGGTTGGACTTTGTAGATTTGGGTTTGGCATTTGGGGTGGTGATCCCACACAAGTTTAAAGCGCATGTCTTTGCTAAGTACGACAGGGTCTCCTGCCCAAAGCTACACCTCCGCTCGTATGTTAGAAAGATTTAACCGTATACTGCTGATAGGAACCTCTGGGTTCATTTCTTTCAAGATAGTCTGTCAGGGACTCAACTTGAATGGTTCTATCAACTGGAAGGAGCTAACGTCTGCAACTGGGAGGACCTTACCGCTGCTTTTTACAAGCAATACCAGTATAATTCCGACCTTGCCCCCACGCGTACCCAACTTCAGGGTATGTCTATGGGTGCGAGCGAAGGTTTTAAGGACTACGCTCAGAAGTGGAGAGATCTTGCTGGAAGAGTCCAACCCCCTCTGGCTGACAGGGAGTTGGTGGATATGTTTCTTGGGACTTTGTCTGGTCCGTATTTTAATCATTTGATCGGTAGCTCATCGTCTGGGTTCACTGAATTGATTATGACTAGGGAGAGAGTTGAAGCCGGTATTAAAAGTGGCAAGCTACAAAAGGGTGCTTCGTCAAGTACAGAGAAGAAGCCTTTCAAGAAGGAATCTAGTGCAGTTTACAGCTCGAGGAGCCAAAATTGACCTGAGCACCGCCAAGCAGTTAATGTGGTAGTAATATCAAGACCTGTTGTTGCCCTATAACGCAAAAATCACCAAAGAGCAGAGAGACTGCAAAGGCATTATACTCGGCTCAGTATGACTCTATCTCAAATTCTGCCGCAATTGTTGAAGACTAACTTGGTGTTTCCGAAAGAGGCTCCAAAGAATCCAAACACCATATCTCCGTTGTATAATCCGAACGGCCGCTGTGCTTATCACTCCGATAGCCCAGGGAATGACACCAATAACTGTCGGGCTTTTAAGAATAAAGTGCAGGATCTGATTGATGCTAAGGAGATTGAGTTTGAAGCGCCAGAAAAGCCAAATGTTATGTCTGCTCCTATGCCCAAGCATGGAGTGAATTATATGGATGATGACTCATTTGTGACTTCTGTGAAAGACACTTCTACTCCGTTGATGACTATGAAGAAGAATCTTCTGTTAGCCGGTTTATTTCTGGGCTGTGGCGAAGGTTGCTACCTATGTTCCATCCTACCTGCTGGTTGTCATTTGTTGAAGTCAGGTGTCCAACGCCTGATGGATAACAAAGAAATATTGTTCAAGAAAACTTTGGTTCCGTTGATTCCTGTTGAATATATTTCTATAATCACCATTTTCGCCAATTCTTACAAGGCTTCCTCGAGAAAGCCTGTTAGAATTATATCTGTTCCGAGAGTTGCTCCATTGATCATTACTATTCCTGGAACTATCCCTTACACGTCGAATAAGGCTGTCCCGTGGAATTATGGGGCCGATGTGTATTATCATGGAATTAAACAAGATGTGAAAGTTGAAGAGGCTGATACTGACGTCAGCAATATTGTTTGGTCTAGCAAGGTCACCCGCAGCGGAATACTTTTCTCTCCTGAGATATCCCCACCAACTGTTCGGAAGCCCGTTGTCATTTCGTCTGCCAGCACATCTGCTACTGCCCCTGTTCATGATCCAATCATTACCCCTGTCGCTGAGTCATCTGACGCTCGGGGCAAAGAGATCATCGGTGAGCCTGCCCGGATGGAGACACCAAAGAAGATTATTGTTGAAACCTCTAGGCAGGAGATAGAGGAAATTTTGAAGATCATCAAGAAAAGCGACTACAACATAGTCAAACAGATGGGGCAAACCCCGTCAAATATCTCTATGTTATCTTTATTATTGTGCTCAGAAGCCCATGCTAAGGCTCTGATTGCTTTCCTTAAAACTGTGCATGTGCCACAGGAGACATCTGCTGATCAATTCAAGGACTGTGTGGCTAGTTTGACAGCTGACAACAGGTTGGGTTTCTCTGATGCAGATTTGACTGCCAAAGGAAGGAATCACAATGACGCTCTGCATGATTCAATCGAGTGCAAGGGAACTACTCTGGCTCACGTGTTGGTGGATACTGGGTCCTCGTTGAATGTTTTACCCAAGAAAGCGTTAGACCGGTTAGACTGTGAAGGGTTGGTGCTGAAGCTAAGTAATATTGTGGTCAGGGCCTTTGACGGGTCCAAAAGGATGGTACACGGGGAAGTGGATGTTTCTGTTAAGGTTGGTTCCCATACTTTCGCGTCTACATTCTATGTGATGGACATCCGACCGTCTTATTCCTGTTTGTTGGGTCGCCCGTGGATTCATAAGGCTAGGGCAGTAACTTCTACGCTCCATCAGATGTTAAAATATCCAGTGAAGGGGAAATTGTTACAGTACGAGGAGAAGAGGAATACATGGTTAGCCACCTTAACTCTTTTCGGTATGTGGAGATGGATGGGGAGTTCATTGAAACCCCGTGTTAAAACTTTGAAGAAGTCCCCCAGACTCTGGCGTCGACTGAAACTGTTGCTGAAGATCCTCCAATGAAGATGGCTTCCCTCAAGGATGCCGAGGCTGTTATTGAGAAAGGTGGGTGTGCGAATTGGGGCCAACTCCCTGACTTTGCACATAAGACTGACAAGTTTGGTTTGGGTTTTACTGCAGAAGCTTAAAGGGCTGTTCGGCGTGCGCAGATTGGAAGACCTCCCCTGCGTATCACTAATTCCAAAGTGAATGCAAATGAAGACGATGATGAAGAGTCTGAGTTCGACAGCTGGATTTACCCGACTATCGATAGTGGATTAAGAAATTGGACGACAAAGGACTTCATGCCCATTTCTTTTATTACACATGTGATACGGTGGGAGAACTGACTTGAGGTTTTGCATTTGTGTTAGCAAATGTTTCGATTTAGCAAGAGTCGCCACCGACTTTTATTTTATCCAAAAGGAAAGGTCAAAAAGCACAGGAAAGACCTTTGAGATGTTTTCTTGAGTTCAGGGGGTAGATTATGAAAAGGAAAGGTGCTAGCACCCTTTTCATCCATGGTTTTCCATGGGCTCTTAGTTACTTGTTTAGATCACTTGCTTTGCTTTTCCAATTCTTTGAAATGGTGCTTTGTATGGTTTTGAAAGTATTTTGAAAAGAGGCCTTTGTTTAGGAAATCTTTGTAATGATTCTCGTTCGTAAGAATGTATACAAAGATGTTTGTCTTTTGAAAAATGTTTCAATATTTTGAAAGTTGTTTGAAAATGTTTTGAAATTGTGTGTTTTTGTTTGAAAATAGCAAGGATGGTTTGCAAATTGATCAAGTAACTAGAAGCTATCTACCTACTCAAAAGTCTTTCCTATACATTTTTATTCCTTTGATATTGTTTATTTACCATTGCTTTGGTAAACAACCCTATCTTTGGATGTTAAACGACACGGGCGTGGGTCATCGTATGACCATGATAGCAATGGTGCCAAATATCTTAGCAAGTTTTGAGGGACCAATATCATCTTTGTTTAGGCAATCTTTTGATAGCTTCATCGAGGGACTATGATGTTTTGTTTTGTTTTGTTTTGCCAAGATACCTAGCATGCATACCATGGCCATTTATTTTAAGGCAGCCAAGTGGATGAAACCTTAGGGGTGCTTGTGTGCAATGTGCTGTCATTTTCCATGCATTTTGTCTTGTATTTAGGTCATGCTATTTGTTTGATTTTGTCTTATCATACAAACCCTAATTTACTAAACATGTATATAATGCGATAAATTGCGTAAAGTAAATCTAAACTATTACAACAATTATTATGGGAGGGGGGATACAAGTTTGAATGGGGGATATTGCTCAAAATAAAACCCTAATTCACTATTACAACCCAATTGAATTTATTGTATAATAAATAAATAAGCAATTATTTAAATATGCAATTAAATGTATGTATGCAAAAAATGTTTTTGTATTAATTTTATGTATGTAAGAATAAATTATTTAAGTCTAAAATAAGAAAAAATATTGTGATTATTTTTGAAAGGGTGAAAAACCCTAATTTTTGTTTAAAAGAAAATATATTCTATATTATTCATTTTATTCATTTTTGTTCAAGAAAAATAATAATAATATGTATAAAATGTTAAAAAATTGAAATATGTATGAAAATAATATTTTAAATGTGAAAAATAATAAAATAAAAATGTATGATATTTTTATATTATTTACAAGTTATTTTAAGAAAATAATTTCTATTTATTAAAATAAAACTATTTTTATATGTAAAAAATAAGATAAAAAATAAAATAAAATGTAAAAAATTAAGAAAATATTTTTGGGATTTTTTTAATGTTTAGAAAAATAAATGTAAGTCAAAAATATAAAATATGCAAGAAAATATGCAAAAATATAAAAATAATCAAAGGGGGTGCAGATAGGAAACAAGGGGGTGTGGAAAGTAGGAAAAAACAAGGCCCAGGCGCGCCAGGCCCAGACAAGTCGTCCCTGTCCTCCAGCTCTTCTCAAACGCGCGTTTCTGTGCTTCAGTCTGTAACTTGCTATTCTTTGCATAAATCAAAAACTTGTAACATGAAAAATGTAGTTCATGACCTCACGATTCCAGTGATATAAAGTTTGAAACCTAACTCTAAGAAACTAGGGAGAATTTCAATGGCCCTAATTCCTGACCTAATTTTTTCATGAACTTCAACAATCAAATACTCTTAGCTCAGTTAATATAAATGACAACTATGCACATGTACAGCTTAAGCAAGTTAAGGACTACATTTTTGCTTCACAAATCTAAGCTTAAGGATGCCTAAATAAGGAGATATAACTTTGAAAAATACCTTGTTCAGTTGAGTTTGGATATGGCAATGTGGGAACTTTGAGTGAGGCCTGAAGATCGTGTGAGCTTCCTTGAAGTTCCCTCTACCTTTTCCAATGCTTAGCTGGACTTGTAGATGCTTGAATCTCCTTGCACGAGTCAACCTGCAACCTTGCAAAATGAAAATGGTAAAGTGTGAAACTGAGCTCACAGTTGCAAGATGAATGCTTGGATAGCTTGGATGTGATGTAGGGAAGATGTTTCAAGGGTTGAAAGGCAAAACGCACGAGCAAGTTTCAAGTTGGCAAGTGTTTTGCAGATGATGCCCTGTTTAGGCAGAAAAGTGTGATTTTGGTGTTTGAGAGTGTTTGGGATGTTAGGCAACCGTGTATTGGCTTGTTACAAGGTTCTGAAGTTGTTTGAAATGAAGCCAAGCCTTTCCTTTATCAGCTGGACAAGTTGTCTTGACTTTTGCAAGTTTACTTGCTTTTGAAGAAAGTTGGAAGTGACAATGCCCAAGGTGCTGTACTTGCTAGCTCTAAGGCTGCAAGGAGTTGGTATGCTTTGCCTGATAATTGTGGACTTTTCTTGTGACAAAGAAACATGTTCAATGCTCAAGGATAGCAAAGTTGTAAAAGCAAGCTTTATCAAAGTAGTATTATGAACTTTATGCCATTTTTGGAATAATTCTTTGTACAATGCTTAAAAGATCAAAATAAAACCATTATCCATTGTGTTAGCATTTAATTATGGAGTTTAGAAGGGATTAGGACCTGTAATACCAAGTACAAGCATGCTAGGACATATTTGCAACTTGAACCATTGTGAAAAATGCATTGAACAAAAGTGATAAATTGCCATTTTCCTTTCTTCGATTCTCCCTAACCATAAATGATCTTGGAGAGTTCTTGGACATTTTGGAAAGCTTGTAATATTATCTACAATCCATATTTGAAATGAATTTTGATATTACTCTTGGAACTAGGTGAAAAGTTGCCATGAAGTTAGGTCAAAAATCTGCCTAAACTAGGGCAAAATTTCACTAAGTTAAAAAGTTTATGGACCCCTATTCACAAAATCATAACTTGATATCCAAGAATCTTTTGGGAAAACTTTGTGAATAAAAGTTCTAGATTTCATGGAGTACTACAACTTTCATGTTTGAAGTTTTCTTTGAATCCAATTGCATCATGGTGAAAAAGTTGTGGAAAGTTGGAAAAAAATAAGAAATTTCCATAACTTAGAAAAATTCTAAGTTATGAAAAATTTCAAATTAAAACCCTAATTTTAAAAATTGGTTTTCTTGGTGAACAAGTTTCATATTTTGACATATCTTGATGAATTATGACCCTTGATACTTGATTTTGACCAAAAAGTCAAAGTTTGACTTTTCAGTGTACAATTGACTTTTGATCAGTTGACTGCAAAATTCATCTATCAATCCTATGCATTTGAGATCTTTTGAACTATGTGATTAGGTCAAGATGATGCTATTGGGTCCTTGAAATCATGCTTGAACCCAATTGGTCATTAGCTAGGTCAAAAATCAGAAATTGCCCTTTCCCAGTCAAAACCCTAATTTTGACCATTTTGCCCTTTTGATGATCTGATCAAATTTCTTGAGGAGTTGTGATCCAAACATGATAAAATGGTACATAGGAGCCTAGAATGTTGTTATGGATCAAAAATCATGAAGTTTGACTGTAAATCGGCCATGGTTGACTTTTTCCCCAATACAGCTGATTTTTAGGTCAACTGTCCAATTGACTGGGCAAAAATGTGATTCAAGGCTTGAAACTTGGTATGGGGAATCTTAGGGGTCCAAGATGGTGTATGAAAGTAAAACTAAGCATTGATGATCCAAAAATCCTTGTGCAAAATCAAACCCTAATTTCAGGTCAATAGTGCAAGAGGAGGTCTTGAGCTGAGCAAACCTTAATCTGGTCTGGAGTCCAAGAAGTCTTGTGAGGAAAAATCTTGATAAATGAGAGGGAATATTTTGGGGTACAATAACACAATAATATAATTTTGTTTTGGATTTGTAACAGACAATTTGAAACTTTTACGGCCTGGTGCCTCGCCCGAGACACCGTGGCTTTGTTTGTGAGGGCTTAATATTTGTCATCTCCATATATCATCAATAAGAGCATTGGACGTTTTCTTGCATTACAAATTTTGTGTTCCTTGTTTTTCTTTTATATCTTGCAAAACAACTATTTGTCTTACACACACTCACATATACAGGTCTACATCCACTCTGGATCCCACTGATAACGACTCTGCTACTGCCAGTTATGACTTTGAAAGTCCGATCAACCAAGACGAGGATAAAGGTGAGGATGATTGTGAAGTGCCTGGGGAACTTGCTAGACTGTTACTTCAGGAAGAGAGGGCCATTCAGCCGTATGAAGAGCCAGTGGAAACAATAAATCTGGGTACAGAGGAAGACAAGAAAGAGGTCAAGATCGGTGCAAATCTGGAGCCTAGTGTTAAGCAACGGTTGATACAGATGATGCGTGACTATGTTGAGATCCTTGCCTGGTCTTATGAGGATATGCCTGGGTTGGATACCAATATTGTGGTTCACCGCCTGCCTACCAAGGAAGACTGTCCTCTAGTGAAACAGAAAGTTCGCCGAATGCGCCCAAAGATGTCTGAGAAAATCAAGGCTGAGGTTATGAAACAGTTTGATGCCGATTTTCTAGCAGTTACTTCTTACCCACTGTGGGTTGCCAACGTGGTTCCGGTGCCAAAGAAGGATGGTAAGGTTCGTATGTGTGTTGACTATAGGGATTTTAATAGGGCAAGCCCCAAGGATGATTTCCCTCTGCCCCACATCGACGTTCTGGTTGACAACATTGCACAACATAAGGTCTTCTCCTTTATGGATGGTTTTTCTGGTTACAATCAGATTAAAATGGCTCCCGAGGATATGGAGAAGACAACCTTCGTCACTCAATGGGGTACCTTTTGCTACAAAGTCATGCCTTTCAGATTGAAGAATGTTGGGGCAACGTATCAGCGCGCCATGGTCACTTTGTTCCACGACATGATTCATCATGAGATTGAGGTATACATTGATTACATGATTGCAAGGTCCCAGACTGAAGAAGAACATCTTGACCACCTTCAGAAGCTATTTGACAGGTTGAAGTTGTACAAACTGAGGCTAAATCCGAACAAGTGCACCTTCGGGGTGAGGTCTGGTAAACTGCTGGGTTTCGTTGTTAGTGATAAAGGTATTCAGGTGAATCCTGCAAAGGTGAAAGCTATACAGGAAATGCCAACTCCTTGAACTGAAAAGGAAGTCAGAGGCTTTTTGGGACGTCTGAACTATATTTCCCGATTCATTTCACATTTGACCGCTACTTGTGAGCCAATCTTCAAATTACTGAAGAAAGATCAAGTGGAAAAATGGAACGATGAATGTCAGGCCGCTTTCGAAAGGATCAAGGAATATCTCCAAGAGCTACCTATTCTGATGCCTCCAGTGGAAGGGAGACCATTAATCTTATACTTGACAGTACTCGACAATTCAATGGGGTGTGTGATGGGGCAGCATGACGAGTCTGGCTGAAAAGAGCATGCTATTTATTACCTTAGCAAAAAGTTTACCGACTGCGAGGCTCAATACTCGTTGCTTGAGAAAACTTGTTGTGCTTTGGTATGGGCTGCTCGTCGGTTGAGACAGTATATGCTGACTCACACTACTCTATTGATATCAAAGATGGATCCAATCAAGTATATCTTCGAAAAGCCTGCCTTGTCCGGAAGAATAGCAAGATGGCAGATGATCTTGACCGAGTATGACATCCAATGCACGACCCAAAAGGCAATCAAGGGGAGTGTGTTGGCAGATCATCTGGCGCATCAGGCAGTGGATAATTACCAGCCTATGAACTTCGAGTTCCCGGATGAAGGCATCATGTTGGTAACTGACTGTGAGACACCTGGACTGGATGAAGGACCTGAGGAGGGATCCCGATGGTCTATGTACTTTGATGGAGCTTCAAACACTTTGGGTAATGGAATTGGCGCCGCGATCATATCTCCTGAAGGCTCTCATACTCCATTCACCGCCCGACTATGTTTCAACTGCACCAACAATATGGCGAAGTATGAAGCGTGCATCATGGGTCTTCAAGCAACAATTGACCTAAGGATTAAGTTCTTAAGTGTATTCGGATATTTCACTCTCGTGATTAGTCAGATCAAAGGTGAGTGGGATACGAAGCACCCAAATATTATTCCTTACAAAGCATATGTATTAACTTTGCTTCCACACTTCAAAGAGATAACCTTTGAACACTTCCCTAGAGAGGAGAATCAGTTAGTGGACGCGCTAGCTACTATGTCTTCTATGTTCAAGGTCAGGTGGGACAACGAGGCTCCCCAGATTACCATTGAAAGGTTGGACGAACCCGCATATTGCTGCGACATTGAGACTGAAGAGATAGCAGATAAATCCTGGTTTCACGAGGTAAAGAGGTATCTTGAGGCTCACGAGTACCCCGAGGGTGCATCTCTTAATGATAAGAAGTTTCTGAGGAGGTTCGTGGCGAAGTTCTTCATCAGTAATGGTATCCTTTACAAGCGTAACCATGATTCGACCTTACTGCGATATGTGGATAAGAGCAAGGCAGAAAAGATCATGGTAGAGTTACATTAAGGCACTTTCGGAACTCATTCCAGTGGACACACCATGGCAAAGAAGATCCTACGGGCAGGATATTATTGGTCTACCATGGAAGCCGACTGTTATCAGCATTCTCAGACCTGTCATAAGTGCCAAGTCTATGCTGATAAGGTGCACATACCTCCAGTTCCTTTGAACGTCTTGACATCTCCTTGGCCTTTTGCAATGTGGGGCATCAACATGATCGGTAAAATCAGACCTACTGTGTCCAACGGGCATCATTTCATCCTGGTAGCTGTTGATTACTTTACGAAGTGGGTTGAAGCAGCTTCCTTTGCTACGGTAACCAAGAACGTCGTGGCATGGTTTATTCGACACAACCTGATCTGTCGATACGGTTTACCAGAGAGGATCATTACGGACAATGGTACAAATCTCAACAATACAATGATCACCGAGCTCTGCAAGCAGTTCAAGATACAACATCACAACTCTTCTCCCTACCGGCCGAAGATGAATGGGGCTGTTGAAGCGGCTAATAAGAACATCAAGAAGATTATGCATAAGATGACGGTGACATACAAAGATTAGCACGAGATGTCACCGTTTTCTCTTCATGGGTACCGTACCTCAGCGCGGACGTCAACAGGGGCAACACCATATTCCTTGGTATACGGTATGGAGGCAGTCTTGCCCATTGAAGTTCAGTTACCTTCTCTTTGGATTATGAAGGATGTAGGTTTGAGAAAAGATGATTGGATCCAGACCCGACTTGATCAGCTGAACTTAATTGACGAAAAGAGACTTACTTCTATTTGTCATGGTCAAACGTATCAAAAGAGGATGATCAAGGCATTTAACAAGAAAGTTAGACGACAAGAGTATCAAGTCGGGGATCTGGTGATCAAACGCATCATCCTACCGCAAGGTGACCCCAGGGGAAAATGGATCCCTATGTATGAAGGGCCATTTGTGGTTAAGAACATTTTCTTGGGAGGAGCTATGATTCTAACCACCATGGATGGTGACGAAATTCCTCACCCCGTCAATGCAGACATAGTGAAAAAATACTATGCATAATCAAAGACCCGCTAGGTTGACTGGCCTAGGCAAAAATAAGGGCTTCCCGGCGAACTAAAAGGGTTCGGGCAAAAATAAGGGATGAAAATGAAAAAAACTGTACACCCGGCAAGTCAAAAACCTGAAAGGGAGGCTTGGGCAAAAAAGGGTATCCCGGTGCACCGAAAACCCGAAAGGGCGGTCCAGGAAAAAATTAGTGATCAAAGCGTAACACTATGTCTCATTGGATCATCTTGCAACCAGACTTCGGTATCGACTATCAAGCTCGGACGGCACTAATCAATCTGATCTACCTTCAACCAAGTAGCAAAGTGATGAGATGCTCGAGGGATTAAGGGCAATAGCAGAGTTGGAACTCAGTGGGATTGTTCACATAGCTGTTTTTCTTTATTTTTTACAAATTGTATAAATTCTATTTGTTCGGCGGTGTTCTCTTACTAGGACACCAGCCTCTTGTACAAAAAACGCCTATTTACAGGCCAAACTTCAAAATCAATACAATTCATTTCACAAATAAATTTCAAACTGTTTTCTTTTTTCTGTTTTGTTTTGCAAGAACGTCCAATGTTCATTTTTGATATATGCATTTGACAATAATTGCTGCTCATGAATATTTACATGCGAAACAAAAGACGATTACTCGTAATATCAGAAACATGGGAAAAAAAGAACTGTCCAAACCTTATAGTTTCTCTGTCCACCAGGTACAGGGATATATTTAGCTGAAGAACATGACTAAGGTACATTCACTCCCCGCAGAGTAAGAGAAAGACAATAGTGTTAATTCTCCCCAACGGAGGCTCGCAACCGCGAATGAGTCGGTAAAAGTCTCCCCAAGCAGAGTTTATCTACCACCAGCACTGGAAAATTATCCCTAGTGGAGTTTGGAGATTTATCCCCAGTAGACTCTGGAAGATTGTCCCTAGTATAGCCTAAAAGGTTATCCCCAGTGAAGTCGCAACTGGAAAATCATCCCCAACGGAGTTCATTCCTTCCACAAATAGAAACTCAATTCCCAACAGCGTTCCATTATCGCCAACAACGGTAATTCATCCCCAGCTAAGGTTATCCTTCCAAATCAACAGATTCTATAGCAAGGCATCTCTTCCCCACAGAGTCAGTTCCTCGTCAGCTTATTCCCCAGCGGAGTTATTCTTTCCCACAAGATTATTTCCTCGCCGGTTTATTCTCTAGCAGGATTATTCTCACAATCACCTTCATTCACTATCTCCAGCGAAAACTAAGAATTCAACTCTTTTCTCCAGCAGCAATCCGGGATTTATTTTCCCCAACTCAAAACATCACTTTTCCATACATCACGACACATGCATATACGCATCACACAACACAATCTCATTTATTTTGAGAACATCATTGCCCGATACATATCATGCATTACATACAACTAACCTTTACCTTTCAGGAAGGATACGATCAAATTCTCACAATATTCAAGCTATGAAGCTTTTACCTCAGTTGAATAATGGACGACCAAAGTTCCTAAATATCAGCAGAGATGATTCCTCAGTTGAATAACGGACGACCGAAGTTCCTAAATGTCAGCAGAGATGATTCCTCAGTTGAATAATGGATGACCGAAGCTCCTAAATGTCAGCAGAGATGATTCCACAGTTGAATAACGGACGACCGAAGTTCCTAAATGTCAGTAGAGATGATTCCTCAGTTGAATAACGGATGACCGAAGCTCCTAAATGTCAGCAAAGATGATTCCTCAGTTGAATAACGGACGACCAAAGTTCCTAAATGTCAGCAGAGATGATTCCTCAGTTGAATAACAGACGACCGAAGTTCCTAAATGTCAGCAGAGATGATTCCTCAGTTGAATAACGGATGACCGAAGCTCCTAAATGTTAGCACAGATGATTCCTCAGTTGAATAACGGATGACTGAAGTTCCTAAATGTCAACAGAGATGATTCCTCAGTTGAATAATGAATGACTGAAGCTCTTAAATGTCAGCAGAGATGATTCCTTAGTTGAATAACGGATGATCGAAGCTCCTAAATGTCAGTAGAAATGATTCCTCAGTTGAATAACGGATGACCGAAGTTCCTAAATGTCAGCATAGATGATTCCTCAGTTGAATAACGGATGACCGAAGCTCCTAAATGTCAGCAGATATGATTCCTCAGTTGATTAACGGACGACCGAAGCTCCTAAATGTCAGTAGAGATGATTCCTCAGTTGAATAACGGATGACCGAAGCTCCTAAATGTCAGCAAAAATGATTCCTCAGTTGAATAACGGATGACCGAATTTCCTAAATGTCAACATAGATGATTCCTCAGTTGAATAACGGATGACCGAAGCTCCTAAATGTCAACAAAGATGATTCCTTAGTTGAATAACGGATGACCGAAGTTCCTAAATGTCAGCAGAGATGATTCCTCAGTTGAATAACGGACGACCGAAGTTCCTAAATGTCAACAGAAATAATCCCCAATTGAATAACGGACGACCAAAGTTCCTAAATTCAACTTTCCTCTTCAATAGAGATTATTCCTCAGTTGAATACGGACGACTGAAGTTCCTAAAATTCAACAGAGACGTTTCCTCAGTAGAATACGGACGACTGAAGTTCCTAAAATTCAATAGAGACGACTCACCATCAGAATAACAGACGATCGAAGCTCCTAAAATTCAACTTCTCTCAACAAAGATTAGCCTTCCCTAGCGGAATCTTCCTCAATGACAGGTATACCAGCTCTCGCTAAGGAATCTCTTATGCGATCGACATTCCTTCGGATGGCATCTTTAAGCCCATCTCCCGTCATCAGTCTCCAAATGGAATCTGTAAGTCCATTCCCGAAATCACAAGACAATTACCACTTCATGCGAGTGCAAATTTCTGGGCACTCTAGTGTTCAATCATCTTCCACCTTCAGATCACGAAAGGCAGACGAGCCAATCTAAATCTTCAGATTTAAGAAGATTAAACAGGGGCAGCTGTTGTACTCCAAAATTTTCCCTCTCATATTTCTCAAAATATTCCAAGAAAGATCCTCAAGTTGCTCAAGGTAGTCCAAGGGTTGGCCAGACAAGCTCTCTCCTAAGGAAGTCTACCTCAAATTAGGGTTTCATGTTGCATCAAGATATTTGAGGCCAAGTAATCCTAAATGCTCACCAATGTCCTAATATGTTCTCAAGATCATCCATGTCAAGTTTCAAGCCTTGTAGAGGAAGTTTGCCCAGTCAATTGCTCAAAGGCTTGAAAATCGACTGTGCTAGGGAAAAAGTCAATTATGGCCCATATACAGTCAAACTTCAAGATTTTTGGTAAAAATCCTCATTTTGAAGTATATTTCATCATTTTATCAAGGGTTGATCATGATTCATCAAGGATTGCTCAGAATTCATCAAGACTCAAAAGTTGCTAAATTAGGGTTTTGTAGGAAAAGTCAACTCAACTTTGACCAAGCATAACTTTCTCATACTTTATGAGAAATGACCTATCCAAAGCTCATTTCGAATAGGATGAAAGTCTATACAAACCATCTTCAGCTCCCAAGTTCAAAATATGCACTCACAAGAAATTATGAATTTGGACATTATAGGTCATTTTGAAAAGTCAACAAAAACACCTTTTTTGTCAAAGCTTCATACATAAGCATGGAATATCAAAATGAGATGAGACCAAAAAGGTTGATTAGAGGACATCTCAAGCTTTATAAAAAGTTCAATAACACTTTCAAGGAGTCACAATTGAGGAAGTTATTCATTGGTGAAGTTGACCCTTTTTGCAAAATTGCCAAAAGTCAACTATCCCTAAAACTTCAATTTTTGCCAAAAGGGCCCAATCTTTTTCACTTCTTTTGAGTTGGAAACATAGTCCACGAGCTCTAGCCTTTTCCACTTGTCAATATCTTATTTTTATTATTTGTTTTGATTTTGATTTGATTTAAATCAATTTTAATCAAAATAAATCATATAAAATCCAAAGTATTGAAAACACAAGATTTTGTACTTGTTTCAGGTTTCAACTACAGCTAGCAATTATTCAAACTCGTGCAAGGCATTAGGATGGACAAAAAGATTGAAATAAGCTATTTTTGGAATGATATTGAAAGTGAATCAAATCAAATCAAAAATCATTGATGGAGGAAGATTGAGGCCAGGTTTTCAAACCTAATTCACTCCTCAATACTTATAGAGGGCGTGCAGACCCAAAGCTAGGTTAGAAACAAGCGCAGCAAGCAGAACAAAATCTGAAAATAATCAAGAAAAGTGCAAGATCGAATTCCTATTTCCAGGCATCCTCAAGGCCTTCCAGCTATCTCAATCGACTCCTGGGACTCTCAGCAAGCTAAAGCAATCGAAACCAAACACTTTCAGGCCCTACATCCCACTGTAAGTCCATCACGATACCATACATTTCTTGAATTCGAATAGCATGATTTAGGCATTGTTAGGTTGAATTAATCATATATTGTTGATCCATGAAACATTTGCAAGCTTCCTGTATTGATTAATTGCATTTATGTGGCATATACTAGAATTCACCATTGTTAGGGTTTGTAGCTCCGAATTAGGGATTTTGCTTGCAGGTGAAATTAGCTTTCATGAATGGTACCATCGTGTTCAGGAGGACGAGACGAGTCCAACCATGGCATTAGATGTCATTTATATGGCACATAGAATATTTTGGAACGAGCTCTGCTTGTAGCTACGGACAAACATCCGTAGGTAAAAGTCTGAGACTTTTACCCACGAAGAGAGGAAGAAGATGACCAATTGTCACCATTCCATGGGCCTATTCAAACCTGGTGCGCGTTTTTTTTATTATCCACTAATTCTTCTTTTTATATATTATTATTATTATTATTCATTACATGTTGTGATATGCTGGGAGAACTGACTTGAGGGTTTTGCGTTTCGAACGCACTTGTACGGTTAGCAAGAGTCGCCACCGACTTTTCTTTTATCCAAAAGGAAAGGTAAAAAAGCACAGGAAAGACCTTTCAATGTTTTCTCTCGGGTTCGGGGGGTAGATTATGAAAAGGGAAGGTATTAGCACCCTTTTCATCCATGGTTTTCCATGGGCTCTTAGTTACTCGTCTAGATCACTTGCTTTCATTTGATAGTGTGCTTGTGGTGTGGGCTTTGAAAGTATTTTGAAAAATCTCTTTGTAATGGTTCTCGTCTCTATAAGAACGTATACAAAGTTTTGTTTCGAAAAGTGGTTCAAAGATGTGTTTGTGAATCATGCTTTGGAAAGTGTTTTGAAAAGATGTTTTGCAATGGTTCTCGTCTCTATAAGAACGTATACAAAATGTTTTGTCTTTTTGAAAATGTTTTGAAATGAGAGTGTAGGTGTAAAAGTTTTTGTCGTGAGCAAGCGAGTAACTAAGAGTGAATCTATCTACCCGAAAGGTCTTAAATTGTTCTTTTCTTCCTCCTTTTAATGGTGCTATCTTACCATTGATTTGGTAAGAAGCCCCACCATTGGATGTGAAGGGACAAGCACGGGTCAATTTTACAATCATTGAAGGCAACTTGTGAGACGCTTTAGCAATTTTTGTAAGGGACGAGATCGTTTTAATCGAAGGCAACATCGAGGGTCATCGAGGGACTACGATCTTTTTTTAATCGAAGGGTCATTGCTAGAGCGTCCCATATTTGAGGGACATGATTGTATTTCCGAGGCAACGAGCGAGGTTACCCTAGAGGTGCGCGTGTGAAAAAGTGTGTTGGTTTCAAGTTATTTTATTCTTTGATTAGGTCATCTAGCGATTGATTTTTGAATCTTTCCATACACGCCTAGTTACTATTCAGTATATGGAAAACAGTAAATTGCGGGAATTGAAATTCTAGGCTATTACAAAATATTCGGGAATGGGGGTACAATTTTTTACAAATGGGGATGAATCAAATGAGATAGAAATGTCCGAATAACAAGCAATACAACCAAATCGAATTTTGTGCGATTTAATTAAAGCTATGATGATCCATAAAATTAATAAAATATGGAAAATGAAATGTTAAGTATTTACTTGAAAAGAGAAAGGTAAAACCTATTCTAAAAATAAAAATAATTGACTAAAGAAAATTAAAATCGTATGCATTATCTTTTTGTGTATTTTATTAATTTAAGTAAAAACTAAAGAAAAAAAACAAACTAAATTACTATTTTTAGTGTTTTATTATATCAATTAAATCTAAAACAAAAATTTATTAAGAAAAAGAAAATGATTAATTACAAAACTTAAATTAATGACTAAAAAATGTTTTTATGTTTTATTTAATATGGTGCATAACAAAAAACATGAGGAGAAAACAAATAAAAAAACATGGGCTTAAGGGATTAATTTGGGATGAGGCCCAACGGAATTAGTTGTCATTGCTGTTACAAAAACAAAACAAAGGGGGGGGGTATGGCCAGCAAAACAGATGGGCTTAGGGGAATTGTAAACAAAACAAAGCCCAAGCTTCTTAAGTGGCATTAGTTATCTGATTAAGAGAGAAAAGTGAAATTAGGGTTCTTGGAATGTTGTGGTTCACAGTAGCTCTCTCATCCCTCTCATTCATCTCTGTATCATCTTCTCCCTTTTGCTGAAACTTCCTATCATTACTGACTTAAACCACCCCTGTCTCATTTTCACGAACAAAATCGCTCATGATGTCTCTTTGCCTCATCGCGATTCGCAATTTTGAAACCCTAATTTTGGATTTTACCCTAAAGGAATGAAATCGGTTTGTCTGATCTCCCCCCCCCCCAACTCTCTGTTGCCGGAACGCCACCAATCTCGGTAATCGAGCTTCTAGAGTTTTTCTTGAAAAGGTGAAGTTCTGTTCTTATTAAAGCTTAAACGATTTCGTTGGTTTTTGTCATGTTATGTTTTTTTTCTATTAATCAACCTTGTTGTCCATTGAAATGCAGGAATTAATTATAGGGATTTATGAGAAAGAGGGAAAGTTCATACCTGTTAAAATTCTTTGTGTGAAATGGAAAGGGGACGGCGAGATTGAGGACGGCGCTCCTTGGTGGCCGGAGCTGCACGGGGGGGAGGAGATTAGGATGAAGGCGTCGGTGTTTCTGACTCTTTGGTAACTTCTTCTATTTTTCTTTGAATGATGGTGATTTAACAGTTTTTCTGGATTTTATGGCTGGTTACTGTTTTGTTTGATGATGGTTTTAGGCTTTTGGTTTTGGAGGTTACTGTGTTTGACCTGTTGTAATGCTGGTTTTTGTTTATCAGTTTGAGGCTCGTGTGTTTCAGTTTGAGGCTTGGTGATGTTTCTGGTTTTTTTTGAGTTTGAGGTTTGGATACTGGTTTTATGAGTTTGGAGATGGTGACTGTTTTCTTGAGAGTTTTGATACTGATTCTGTTAGCTTGATGGTTAACCGTTTTTGTTTTGTTTGTGGCTTTTGGAGGCTTAGTGCCGGTTTTGATTTGATGATGGTTGTTGGTTTGTGTTTGAGGCTTGGCTATAGTTCTGGTTGTTTTAGACTTGTTACAGGTTTGGTTGATGGTGTTACTGATTTGCTGTTTTCGTGATTTTTCTTGGACAACTGATGGGCATTTTGATGGTTCAACAGGTTTTTGGTTAGTAGGTTTCAGGTTTGATGGTGGTTCTGTAAGCTTGAAGCTTGAGACCTGTGTTCTGTTTTTGGGAGTTAACAGGTTTTGTTGAGTTTGTTGATAGTTGACTCTGTTTTTGGTTTTAGATCAGGTTTGATGAGTTTGACAGTTTTAGACTTTTGGTTTTGGAGGTCTTTGGTTTTGACAGTTTGAGACTTGTGTATATTTTGAGTTTGGTGATTTTTTTTTTGTATTTGATGATGGTTCAGATTTTTTTAGACCCCTATCCACTGTTCTATTGCTTTCTTCTTATTATATTCACCCTACTTCTGTTATCTCTATTCAAAATGGTGGGAAACCAACAATTTTGAATATTTTGGCATATTGTTCTTATGGCCTTTTTGTTGCAGTTTTATTTTTTAGCATATTCTGTGCAACTTATGACAGACAGGACAACAAAGTTGTGCATCCCAATAACCTAGGTGACTTCTTTCCTCTCTTCTCCCTCAATGACAATAGAAAAGCAAATTGCTTTTTGCCCCCTTTTTCCAATTCTGAAAAGTTTGCAATGGAAAATGATAATTTATGCCTCTTGAACAAGCTTTTGTTTATTTGGCTTAGCTATTTATTTTTCCATACTGCTGCACTGCTTTTGTTGATGTTGTCTATTGTTTGCTATATTGCTGCCTCGTTTTTGTTGATGCTGTTTGCATTTTGTTTGGACAAAGCTGTTTGTTTGGCTTTTGGGGCTGCTGTTTGTTGTTTACCATATTGCTGTTTGTTTGGTTCTGTTTCCAATATTTGTTTGGGAAATTTTGCAGCATTTGTTTTATTCAGTTTTGCTGCATTTTGTTTGGAAAATTTTGTAGCATCTCTTCTTATTTGGACAACTTTGTAGCATTTCTTGGACAATTTTGTAACATTTGCTTGTTTGGACAGCTTTGTAGCATTTGCTTGTTTGGACAACTTTGTAGCATTTCTTTTCCTCTTTCTTTTTGTGAACTAAGAAGAATAATATTCTTGTGATTTGCAAATAGAGGAAATAAATTGTGATGAATTAAAATGGCCTTCTGATTCCACTTTGCAAACTTTAATGATGAATAGCATTTAAAATCTCTGTTCATGTCCAAATGATTTTGTACTAATCACATTTTATTTCTTTTATTTTCATGTGAGAAAAATGGAGATGACAAAGCAAGGAACGCAAGAACTTTATGGCAAGCATGGAAGTCTTCAGAGATAAACAAAAGAATTGGATACGACTTCAATCTTCAGACAAGCTTAGGCATAGATTAATTTTCCTAGGCCAATCAAACATTTGGATTTTCTTTGTAATTTAGAAAAAATCATTCTTGTATTGTAATCAATAATTGTATCAATTCATTTTCAAATACGATAAGTTGTAATACCTAAAGTATTTAAAAGAATAAATTGTTTTGTAACAATATATGAAATTGGAGAAAATCATATGAAATGTTCCGGTGTTACTTGAAATCCTTTACCAACAACAACTTGTAATTTCTCCTCGCATCCTATTTGATTTTTGAAATGCCCAATCTAGATATTTTTAAAATGTTCCAGTCTGGTAACTTAAATTCCAAGTAATCCCAATAATTTTGTAATTGCATTTCAAACAAACACGCACTGTATATTCCATTTCCTAACCAAGCAAATGTTTTAAAAGATGCAAATCATCTGGTTAACTTAGATCAAACAATCATGAGTGTCCTACATGACAGTCTTAAATTCCATCTCTTGTCCCAAACAACCATGCCTTGAGAACAAACATTGTCTTTTTTTTAGTAAACCTGAGGAAGCATGAAGACCTGTGAAAACCAATTGAATTTCTGAGAATTCATTTTCTTTTGAGAATTGCAAGAAAAACCCTAATTACTGGTTTACTGCCACAGAAGAGAATATGTATGGTCGATTCCTGAGCCAACTTGAATATCCGAGAAACCTTAGGGTTGTGTCTTCTATGAAAAATGGGAGGGAAGATTTTGGGGTACAACAGCTGCCCCTGTTCAATCTTCTTGAACCTGAAGAGTTAGATTGGCGAGTTTTGCCATTCGTGACTCGAAGGTAAAAGATGATTGGACACTAGAGTGCCCGTAAATTTGCACTCAACAAAAGTGTAGCTGAGGGAATGGGCTTAAAGATGCCATTTGGATAGGTGTTAGAATCTTGTTGGAGATGGGCTTGTAGATGCCATCCGAGAATGTTTGTTGTAAATCAAAAGAATAAGCATCAGAATGGTGTCCGTATTTGGAACGTATTTGAACTGTATCTGTCCTTGAATCTGAATAAGTAATAGAATGGCAACCGTGTTTGGAGAGTATCTGAATTGTATCTGAAGGATGAACCTGAATAAGCGACAAAATGGCTTCTGTGTCTAGAGCATACCTGGACTGTATCTTGAAATTGAAATCTGAATGAGTGACAGAATGACAACCGTGTCTGGAGCGTACCTGGACTGTATTTTGAAATTGAAATCTGAATGAGTGACAGAATGGAAACCATGTCTGGAGCATATCTGTATTGTATCTTGAAATTAAGTCTGAATGAGTAACATAATGACTTCCGTGTCTGGAGTGTATCTGTACTGTATCGGTACTTGGAATTTGAATAAGTAGCAGAATGGCTTCTGTGTCTGGAGCGTATCTAAACTGTATCTGAATGAGAAATAGAATGGATTCCGTGTATGTAGTGTATCTGAACTGCATCTGAAATCTGAATCTGAATGAGTATCAGGATGGCATCCGTATCTGGAGCATATTTGTATTGTATCATGATTTCATATTGTTAAACGGTAGCTGTTAATCTTATCCTAAAAAGGGTAAAATGTTAGCTGAAGCACAAAGTTATGATGCATGAAATGCATGATGAAATATATGTACTTTATCAATGTTTATGATATATGGATGTAATGTATGCGCATGTAAGCTGATTTGCTGTATTTCTGAGGAAAATAAATCCTGCTGAGGATTCCGTTGTGAGAGTAATGCCATATACTTCTTGAGGAATCTGCTTGGGGAATCTAGAGAATTTTAATGACTTCTACTGGGGATTATTGACGGGAGTCTTTGTTCTGTCGAGGAGCAATAAAAACTCTGTAGGGAAAAGCTTATTCCTGTTTGGAAAAAGTTCAGGAGCTTCGGTCGTCTGCCACTCTACTGGGGAGTTACCCTAGGTTGGGGAGAAACAAAAGTTAACCGTTATCTGGTTGATTTTCAGGCTTCAAAATAACTTGCTGGGGGAACCTGGAGAAACTGGATGATTTCCATTGTGGGTTGATAGTTTTAAGTTTCAGCTCCGCCGAGGATTGGTAGTTCGTAGTCTCAGCTCCGCTGGGGATCTGTAGTTCAAAGTTTTGGCTCCGCTGGGGATCTTAATGACGTGCTGTAGGGATTGCTCATGGAATAGCCTAAAGAAGTTTTCCTAATCTTTCTACCTGTCAGTAATTGTCCTTTTTCATCATGTTTTATTTGTAAACAGTAATTATGTTCAAATGCATATGTTCATTAATGAATCATTGGACGTTTTTTGCAAATAAAACACAAGTGTAAAAAGAAAAAGACAAATGGTTTTCTGCACTTTAAAGAGATATCTTTGTATTTACTTTGAATAAGTATTTTGTACAAAGGATACAGACATCCTAGTAAGAGGATGGTGTCATAACTAAGAAAAAATTTACAAAGAAAGATAGCTATGTGTAATAGTCCCATGGGGTTCCCATTCTGTTATAGCCTCCGTATCTCCAAATATCTTATCCATTTGTTGCTTCGTCCGAAGATGATTGAATTGATCAGAAGCTCTGAGTTTGTCTGTGAAGAGATTATCCTTAAAGTGATCCGACGAGACATAGTCATACGCTTTAATTCCCTAATTTTTGCCTGGACCGCCCTTTTGGGTTTCAGTCCACTGGGAAACCCCTTTTTGCCCAAGTCGCCCTTTCGGGTTTTCAACTTGCCGGGTGTACAGATTTTTTGTTTTATCCCTTATTTTTTCCCGAACCTTTTTGGTTCGCCGGGATGCCCTTGTTTTGTCTAGGTGTGTCAACCTAGCGGGTCTCTTATGCGTAGTATCTTTTGACTATGTCTGCGTTCGCAGGGTATGGCAGGTCGTCGCCGTCCATGGTGGTTAAGATCATCGCCCCACCAGAAAAGATGTTCTTGATTACAAATGGTCCTTCATAGGTAGGAGTCCATTTTCCTCTGGGATCACTTTGTGGCAAGATGATGCGCTTGATCACAAGATCTCCAACTTGATACACTTGGCATCTCACTTTATTGTTGAAAACCTTGATCATCCGCTTTTGATACGTCTGACCATGGCAAATAGCAGTAAGTCTCTTCTCGTCAATTAAGTTCAACTGATCAAGTCGGGTTTGGATCCAATCGTCTTCACTCAAACCTGCATCCTTCATGATTCTTAAAGAGGGGATCTGGACCTCAATAGGTAAAACAACCTCCATGCCATAAACTAAAGAATAGGGTGTTGTCCCAGTTGAAGTGCGAGCCGTGGTACGGTACCCGTGGAGAGAAAACGGTAGCATTTCATGCCAGTCCTTGTAGGTGACTATCATTTTTTGTATGATCTTTTTGATGTTTTTGTTCGCAGCTTCGACAACACCATTCATCTTTGGCCGATAGGAAGACGAATTGTGATGTTTAATTTTGAACTGTTCGCACAAGGCGGTGATCATAGTATTATTAAGGTTTGTACCGTTATCAGTGATGATCCTTTCGGGGGTACCGTACCGACAAATAAGGTTCTGCTTGATGAAGCGGGCAACAACATTCTTAGTAACGGATGCGAAGGAACCTGCTTTGACCCACTTTGTGACATTGTAGCTAGAGCATCTGCTAGATGATTTTCTTCTCGCGGGAAGTGCTCAAAGGTAATCTGCTTGAAATGTGGTAACAATGTCAAAACATGTTCTTTGTAAGGGATGAGGTTTGGATGCTTAGTATCCCATTCTCCTTTGATCTGACTGATGACCAAAGCTGAATCCCCAAACACAACTAAAGATTTGATCCCCAAGTTTATGGAAGCCTTGATTCCAAAGATGCACACTTCATACTCTGCCATGTTGTTCTTACAATTGAAGCAAAGTCTGGCAGTGAAAGGAGTATGGCATCCTTCCGGAGATATAAGTACAACACCGATGCCATTGCCAAGTGCATTGGAGGCACCATCAAAGTACAGGGTCCATCGGGATCCTTGTTCAGGTCCGTCATATGGTCTGAAATCTCTAACATTGTCCAATGTCATGATGTCTTCGTCAGGGAAGTCAAACTTCATGGATTGATAATCTTCTACAGGTTGATGGGCCAGATGATCAGCTAGCACACTGCCCTTTATAGCTTTTTGGGTAGTGTACTATATGTCATATTCCGTTAGGATCATCTGCCATCTAGCTACCCTTCCATATAAAGCAGGCTTTTCAAAGATGTATTTGATCGGATCCATCTTAGATATTAGCAAAGTGGTATGAGTCAACATGTACTGCCTTAGCCGGCGAGCAGCCCATACCAAAGCGCAGCAAGTTTTCTCGAGCAGTGAATATCTTGTTTCAAAGTCGGTAAAATTTTTGCTAAGGTAATAAATTGCATGCTCTTTTCAGCCAGACTCGTCATGCTGCCCAAGTACACACCCCATTGAATTCTCTAGGACGGTCAGATACATGATTAGCGGTCTTTCTTCGACTGGTGGCATCAAGACGGGAGGCTCTTGTAAATACTCCTTGATCTTATTGAAAGCAATTTGACAGTCATCATTCCATCTAACTACCTGATCTTTCTTCAACAACTTAAATATTGGTTCACAAGTAGATGTTAGGTGAGAAATGAACCTAGCAATGTAGTTTAGGCGTCCCAAGAAACCTCTGACCTCCTTCTCAGTGCGAGGAGCAGGCATTTCTTTTATAGCTTTGACTTTGGCACGATCAACCTCGATGCCTTTGTTGCTGATAATGAAACCTAAGAGCTTATCGGACCGGACTCCGAATGTGCACTTGTTTGGATTCAATCTTAGCTTGTACTCCTTCAACCTGACAAACATCTTTTGCAGGTGATCAAGGTGTTCTTCTTCATTTTGTGATCGGGATATCATGTCATCTACGTAGACCTCTATCTCATGATGTATCATATCATGACACAAAGCTACCATGGTGCGTTGATAGGTTGCTCCGGCATTCTTCAGTACAAATGGAATCACTTTGTAGCAGAACGTACCCCACTGTGTGACAAAAGTAGTTTTCTACATGTCCTCAGGTGCCATTTTGATCTGGTTATAGCCTGAGAAACCGTCCATGAAAGAAAATACTTTGTGTTGGATTGTATTGTCAACCAGGATGTCGATGTGTGGAAGTGGAAAATCATCTTTAGGGCTGGACCTGTTTAAGTCTCTATAATCCACGCACATTCTCACTTTGCCATCCTTTTTAGGCACGGGAACTATGTTAGCAACCCATTGTGGATAGGAAGTAACATCCAGAAATCCAGCATTGAACTGCTTCATAACTTCTGCTTTAATCTTCTCTGACATGTCGGGTCTCATGCGGCGAACTTTTTGCTTCACTGGTGGACAATCTTCTCTTGTGGGTAGACGGTGTACCACAATGTCTGTATCGAGTCCCAACATGTCTTCGTATGACCAGGAAAAGATCTCAACATAATCATGCAACAGCTGGATTTGGCACTCCTTGACACTCGGCTCTAGATTGGCACCCACTCTGATTTCCTTTCTGTCTTCCTCAGTACCCAAGTTGATTGTATCCAACAACTCCTCATGAGGCAGAATAGCCCTTTCCTCTTGTTGTAGAAGTCTAGCCAATTCCCCTGGAACCTCAAAATCTTCCTCACCTTCGTATTCGGCTTGGTAGATCAGATCTTCAGAGTCACTGAAGGCTATAGCAGTATCGTTACCCATGGGATCCGGAATGGAAGGGTACCTACATTTGTGAGTGTGGGTGTGTGTAAGGGTATAGCCATCTTAAAACAACAAAATGTAAAAGAAAGACAATGAGCACGAAAGGTTCATATATGAAAAAGCGTCCATGATTCATTGGAATGACATATGAAAATGAAATAAGAACCCTTACAAATGGACCATTGTGCCTCGGGTAAGACACAAGGTTGAAAAAAATACAAATTGTTTGTGAGTCATTACAGTCCAACAGAAATGTTAAAAGATAAATTAATGTGGTATGAAAGTAATCGGAACAAAGTCTTTGGCTTCCCAGTTGCACAGTCCTCCACCGACCATAGGAAATATCCAGTCTTCCAAGCTGCCCTCTTCTTCACTGTCCTCTAGTGCATTAACCCCTTGGTGACTGATCTTCACAGGTGGCCCTCCGGCACGGGCGCGACGCACGACCTTCTGAGCAGTTGAGGTGAACCCCAAGCCAAACTTGTCTAATTTATAGGGAATGTCTGGTAGTTATCCCTAGATGGTGGATCCACCTTCTTCCACTGCTGCCTTTGCATCCTTGAGAGAGGACATCTGAGGTGGAGGTCTTGCAATCACAGGAGTTGAGGATACCGCCTTGGTCGCCGCTATTTCTGGAAAGATTTCTTCAAAATGTTGGAAAGAGGTTTCAATGAACTCGCCATCTAACTCCATATAACGGAAAGAATTTAGATGACTAATCATATACTCCTCCTCCCCATGGACAATTATGATCTTCCCTTGGACATGTTACTTGAGCATCTGATGCAAAGTGGAGGTGACAACACCGACATTGTGAATCCAGGGGCGTCCCAATAGACAAGAGTAGGAAGGACGAATGTCCATCACGTAGAATGTTGAATTGAACGTCTGAGTTCCCAATTTGATCGGGATGTTTACCTCCCCATGGACCATCGTTTTAGAGCCGTCGAATGCTCTCACAATTATGTTGTTGGGTTTTAAAGTCAGCCCCTCACTATCCAACCTATCCAGGGCTTTCTTCGGCAAGACATTTAAAGATGATCCAGTATCAACCAAGACATGGGCTAGGGTAGTCCCCCTACACTCCACTGAGACATGTAGTGCATCGTTGTGTTTTCTCCCTTTGGAGGTTAAGTCATCATCGGAGAAACCCAGGCCATTGTCAGCTGTTAAACTGGCCACACACTCTTGGAATTAATCCGTAGACGTCTCTTGCGGTACGTGCGTTGTCTTCAGAAACTTGACCAAAGCTTTAGCATGTGCCCCAGAGCACAACAATAATGCTAACATAGATATTTTGGAGGGGGTCTGCCCCAGTTGTTCTACCACATCATAATCGCTTTTCTTAATGATCCTAGGGATTTCTTCCATCTCCTTCTTGGATGTCTCAGGAATAACTAGGGATTGAGCCTTCGTCAGGACAGGCTCCTCTTGAACGTTCTTTCCTTTATTCTCAGCAGTGGAAGTAGGGATAGGAATTGTATTGTCTTTGTCGGTGGGTACTCTTGCAGGGACAGTTGCTGGTGTAGAGGTAATCTTCGGAATGGCCATGGGTCCAAAGACTGCTGTTAGAGGAGCAATCTCTGGAGAAAAGATTCTCCCACTGCGGGTAATTTTGCATGTTCCGGAAATGTTACTGATGTCAGAATTGTCCTCTTCGGAGCTTTCTTCTTCGGCAGTCTGTTCAATCTGTTTGACACCATGGTAGTAGATTTCTCCACCATAGTTCCATGGTATCGTTTTATCTGATTTGTATAGGGTTGGCCCGGGCATTGTCATCTTAAGCGGAGCAGTCACTGGAGCAGATGTAATCCTAACGGGTTTTTTAGGAACCCTGGAAGGATTGGCATATATGGTTATTATTGAAACTTCTGGAACTGGAACTGGAACTGGAATGGCCTTTCCACCCTTTGCTGATTATGTCTCAGCTGATTGTTTCTCGGCTGGTCTGATGCAGGCTTTTGAATCATAACGGCCCCCACCGTTGGTCGGCGCTCAATTCTTCCCTGATTCCTCTGTGTATAGACAACAAACACTTCCTTCTTTCATGTGAAGGGCTTTTTAACAGCAGCAGAGGCAGATGCGTCTTTTTGAATTTTCCCGCTTCTTATACCGGCTTCCACCCTTTCGCCAGTCATGATTAATTCGGTAAACCCAGATGAAGAACTCCCAATCAAGTGATTGAAAAATGGACCTGACAAGGTACCAAGGAACATATCCACTAATTCTATGTCGAATAGAGGGGGCTGGACTCTACCTGCAAGTTCCCTCCATTTCTGAGCATAGGTTTTGAATCCCTCATCTTTTCCCATAGACATACTCTGTAACTGTGTCCTAGTCGGGGGCCAAATCAGCATTGTACTGATACTATTTGTAGAAAGCGGAAGCCAACTCTTCCCAATTACGGACATTGGACCCTTCTAATTGGTAGAACCAATCCAACTGAGTCCCCGATAAGCTTTCCTGGAAGAAATGCACCCACAAATTTTTGTCAGCCGTGTGGGGCTGAACCTTTCTGACATATGACCTCAGATGTAGTTTTGGGCAAGAGATACCATCATACTTGGCGAAGGTTGGGACCTTGAATTTTTGTGGGATGACAACCCCCGAGATGAGTCCTAATTCTTCAAAATCCAAATCGGGCACTCTCTGAATCTCCATGGCATTCAAACGATCATCTAGCTGTTTGTATTTATCATCAGCAGGAGGATATTGCTCCTCAGAGTAATCAGGATCTTCCTCTCCTTCGGATGCTGGGTAGTTGTTCACTTCCTGGGTATCGGCCCCTCAGTTATCTCCTTCATCTGACGATGTTGCAAAGTCCAAGGTTCGCCCGCTTATGTCCTTTAAACCTTCTTCCCATAATCACAACCCCGGTTGGTTTCTTCGTCTTCTTCTTCTCTTTGGCTAGCAAAGTCTTCAACTCCTCTTGCCCTTTTGTCAGAGCCATGCGCATTTTTTGAAACTGGGCATTCTGCGCCTGAAGATCTTTCATAGTCTGTTCAACATCCATCTCACTGAAATAAACAGTAGAAGGATAAGGTGACCTGTTATGAGAAACCTGTATGATGTCATGATGAATAAAGATGCAATATGCAAATGATTTCAAGGAAATTTAGAAGATTTAAATTTGTTCAAACCAAAAAGAACACACGTCATATTAAATAAAACCAAGTTTGAATACATCATGCCTCCTTTGGCTTACAAAGAAAGAAACAAAATACAACAAAAATTCTTAAGACAAGAAGACCGAACGCATCCTCTTCGGAGCAATGTAGGTATTCAGATTCTTCTCTTCATGAAGCAGTTTGGTGAGCTCCAGAACCTTCTTCTCACTGGCGTAGTATTGGGTTTCAAAGGTGTCTTGCTCTTCCTTCAACTAAATCCAAGCTTTCTGTAGGTTTTCGAGAGAGGTAGGCATGTCAGGATGAAGAACAGTGTATGGGACGTCTCCTTCAATGACAGGCTCAATGATAACATGGAGGATGGAAGGGTAAGGCATTAAGAGACTCTGGGAACGAGCCCGTACCCACTTAAGGTAAGGCTCGAGAGGGATAGTGTTTTTATGTCCCAAAGTCCTACTGTCCACTTTGTTCACCCTTCCCCAAGCATGTGTGTGATACGATGGGAAGAACTGACTGTTTCTTAGAATGCTGGTTTGCATTTTGCATTTGTTTTTCGCAAAATGTCGTGGTAAGCAAGAGTCGCCACCAACTTTTATTTTATCCAACAAGGAAAGGAAAAAAGCACAGAAAAATTCCTTTTTCGAGATATTTCTCGGGTTCGGGGGGTAGATTATAGAAAGGGAAGGTGTTAGCACCCTTTCTATCCATGGTTATCCATGGGCTCTTAGGTACTTGCGCAATTGTTTTCAAAATTGCTTTCTTTGTGCTTGTGGGTTTTGAAAATTTTTTTGTTTGAAAAAACTTCGATTTAACTCTTGCTTCTGTCCTCAAGAGCGTGTGAAGTGTTTTTGAAAACTTTGTTCGAAAAGTGTAAGTGTGAAAAAGATTTTGTTTTCTGAAAGAGAAAGTATCTAAGAACCATCTATCTACTCGAAAAAAGAATCGTTCTATGCCATATTACTTTAGACAATGATATCCCACTATTGATGAGTAGGTAGCATCGTCGTTGGAGTTTGAAGGGTCAATTCGAATTTAGGGACATGCAGTCACTAAAGCAATGTTAGAACGCCTTAGCGGTAACCCTAATGTCTTAGATCATTTGTTTGAGGCAACAATATCTGAGGAAACCGTTTCGAGGCGACTATGATCTTTAGACAACAGGGCGACCTCTAAAGTGACCTATACTTAATGACCACGTACGAAGGCAACCAAGTGGGGTGTACCCTAGGTGTGCGCATGCGCGAGTGTGTCGTTTTCAGTTACTTTTATATTTGTACATGTTAAGGGTGATCTAAGTTGATTTTAGGTTAAAACATTCATTCTTGTCATGCATTCCTATTATCGAACATCTAACAATTATATTTGCGGGAAATAAAATGCGAAAATTTAACTAACTATTACAAGGCATCAGGTATTTACATCGCCAAAAACAACCCTTTGAAATTTAAATGCGGAAAAATAAATAAAGCGATAAAGATAATTAAATGGTCCTATTAGCTATTACAAGCCGGGAACAAGTACAATATTGAATAAATAGATCGCGTGCGGGAAATTAAATCGGGTGCAAGTTTAGGGTTTTGACCCTTTTTTGAGAGAAAGTATCTTTTTTCGTTATTTTTTGAATTAAGAAAGAAATTACCTAAGTTAAATACTAAATTAAATTAATTAATTAATTAATAAAAATAAGTTATTTTTGGGTTTTTGGTATTTAAAGAAAGTAAAATAAAATTAATCAATGTTAGTAAAAAAACTAATTAAGTCTAATTAGTTTTAATTATTTACAAAAATATATTAAAGTTATTTATAATTAATAGCCTAAATTAATTAATAGATTTGTTAAGAAAAATAAAATACTAAAATTTAA
Source organism: Vicia faba (assembly GCA_948472305.1). NCBI lineage: Eukaryota > Viridiplantae > Streptophyta > Magnoliopsida > Fabales > Fabaceae > Vicia > Vicia faba. The sequence continues at coordinate 1,270,845,295 of OX451739.1, forward strand.
CTTAATAAAGAAAATATATATATTTTTTGTGGTTTTAATTTTATAAAAGAAAAAAATTGATTGGTTAGTTAATTAAATAAAATATAATAAAACAATTAAAACAAAAATAAATGAAATAGAGAGAGATAGGGGGGTTTGGGCCTGATTATGAGTGTTTGAGAAGCAATTCTGAGGCCCATAACAAGCTGGCCTTATTGACTTTTCTGGATCTGATGTATGCGCATTGACTGGATCTATGATGAACCCTCACTCCTGGATCACCAGATTTGGCCTTGGGCCATCTGGCACTTTGATATGTGAAGGAGCATGGTACACTACGCGCCTGGATCTGCATGTTATTACCTGAAGAAAAAATATATTGAGAAAGTGGGGACCTGGGATTCGAACCCAGGTCCTGTATATGATTTCCAGCTCGCTTTACCACTAGGCCATTCACTTCAGTTGTTAACAATATACAAACAAAATATAATATGGTAAAATACGTTAATATGCCAGCAAACAAAAAAAAATGGGCGAAAATTTGAAAGGGCCAATCAGAGGAGGACACGATCTCGTCCCTGTCCTCAGACCTGTAACAAAGTTACATGCGGATTTGAATCCGCAGCTAAAAGCATAGGCCATTCCTAAAATTCATCTCAGGCCATATAAATTCCTCCCAAGACCATGGTTGCATTCGTCTTCCTCTCCCGGTCACGTCCATAGCCATCATTAAGGCTAATTTTATCTGTAACAAAAAACCCTAATCCAAGAAGCAAAACCCTAACAATGGCGTTTTGCACCACAGAGCTGATAAATGAAATCAAATAATGCAAAATGCTTAGAAATGATCTGGTGATTACAAAGATGCCACTGATTCATTGTAACAATGCATAATTTTTGAAATACGAAATCAAATACAGAAGGGGATCGCGTGACATTTACAGCGCTCTAGGAGGTTGAAAAATGCATGCTTTTGATCCCAGAAGGTTGAGTGAACACCCAACAATCGATTGGAATGCTTCTTGGCTTCTGAAAACCTCTCTTGCTATGATTTCAAATTCCAACTTTTTCACCACTTTTTCAAGTTTTGTTTTGCTTGTTCTTACAGCCTCTCACCCTATTTTTCGTGCCTTTGCCTTCCTTATGTATTGTGGAATGTGTTAGGGTAACAAATATGGCTTGAATCTTCCACAGCAATGCATTGCATATTTGATTTGATTCACTTTTGAAAGCTTGCCAAATTTGTCAAAAATCCATCCTTTTGCACATGATCTTGTGCGATACGAATTTGATGCTCTTAATGATGATGATTCAATCCTGAAATAGCCAAAATATATCTTGTAATCAAAGCTTTGGATTTTTTATGATTTAATTTGATTTAAAATGAAATAATTCAATAAAAAATCAAATAAAATAATAAAAATAAGATATGGGCTCATGGCTGAAGATAGGACACGTGGACACTGATGCAGGCTCAAATCAAGTGGAAAAGAATGGGCCCATTTGACAAAATTTGACGTTTTGGGGATAGTTGACTTTTGGCAATTTTGCAAAAATGTTAAACTTCAACAATGCATAAATTCTTCAATTTTGAACTTTTGGAGGTGTTCTTGGACTTTTTAGAAAGCTTGAGATATCCTATAACCAACCCTTTTGGTCTCATCTCATTTTGATATTCCGTTATCAAGTTATAAGCTTTGGAAAAAAAGGTGTTTTTGTTGACTTTCAAAAATGACTTATAATGTCCAAATTTATAACTTCTTGTGAGTGCATTTTCTGAACTTGGGGTATGAAGATAGATTGTAGGAAATGGCATCCTCTTCAAAATGAGCTTTTGATGGGTCATTTCTCATAAAATATGAGAAAGTTATGCTTGGTCAAATTTGAGTTGACTTTTCCTCCAAAACCCTAATTTAGCAACTTTTGAGTCTTGATGAATTTTGAGCAATCCTTGGTGAATCATGATCAACCCTTGATAAAATGATGAAATATCCTTCAAAATGAGAATGTTGACAAAAAATCTTGAAGTTTGACTATTTATAGGTCATAATTGACTTTTGCCCTAGCATATTCGATTTTTGGACCTTTTGAGCATTTGACTGAGCAAACTTCCTCTGCAATGCTTGAAATTTGACATGGATGATCTTGAGAGAATATTAGGAAAATGGATAGCATTTGAGGTCATTTGGACTCAAGGATCTTGATGCAACAAAAAACCCTAATTTGGGGAAGACTGCCTTAGGAGATGATTGTCTGTCCAACTTTTGAGCAAGCTTGAGCCACTTGGAGATTTTTCTTGCAATGTTTTGAGAAATATGAGAGGGGAAATTTTGGGGTACAACAACGTGTAAACCTATGGCGGTAACCTTGGTCTTCTTTGTTATAGTCGAAAACCATACCTTGGACGAGTATCTCATGAGGGCCATCTCTTCGGGCATACCCAAATTGCCGAAGAGCTAAACACGGGTTGTAGGTGATACCTCCCCTAATACCAAGCAGAGGTACATTAGGGAACTCCCCACAGTGGTCAATGACAGAGATATCTTCCAAATATCTTGAGCACCAACGAATATCAGAGTGGGTGAGAGACATCATCCTTTGAGACCAAGTCAATCTTTGCTCGTTCTTCGATGTTGACTGAGGTAGGTGTGAAGTGAACCACTTAGCGAGTAGGGGTATACAACACAAAAGGGTACCTCTTTTCTTCATGGTACGGGTATGAAGGCAATGCAAGATGTCTCCTAGCAAGGTGGGTATAGGATTGCGAGAGAGAAAGACTTTGATGGAATTAATTTCTATGAATTGGTCCGAATTAGGAAACAAAACCAAACAATAAATGAGGAGAGCTAGCACGTCTTAGAAAGCTTGGAAATCCATGTCATCCCAGAATGAACGAGCTTTTTCCAACAGAAACTTAGCTAAAAATCCTTTTAACCCCACTTCTTGTCTCCCAATTGGCTGTGACGTCGGCCCTCTTCATATGTAAAGCTTCGACGATGACTTCAGGTTTTGGAATCCCTTCTAGATCGGTGAAAGGTATATGATTAAGCACAGTCACCCCTAAGAGTAGAGAGAACTCTTCCAATGTTGGTACCAACTGATAGTCCAGAAAAGTGAAATAATGATGTACGGGATCAAAGAATTGGAATAGTACACACATCATCTCTTCTTGGAAGTTGGATGTAGCCAAACTGAGGAGTCGACCATACTTCTTGGTAAAAGGATAATCCCCGGGCACTCTTGAGGCTAGCTCTTGAAGTTGAGGATGTGCTTTTACAAAGCTGGTTCGGATAGTGTTTCTTCCGAGAGAATTCATATCCTACAAAACAAAGATAAATTTCTAAATCCTTGAAATGGTTAGTGAGCATGCATATGATGTTGATGATGTTTATGATGTTTATGTACAAGCAAACATATACACACACAACAAACAAATCCCTATGTTTCAGGATTGCATGAGTTTGTAGGTAAGTACCCTCTTGAAGTTTTAGTTGGCTCAACCTGTCCTAGAAATAATGATCAGGTTCTAAAGGATCTCAATATCACCGACCTTTCTCTTAGGCATTGTCTCAGCACAACAATCTTTTCTTGCAGCTGACATATCCCAAAAGTCTAGCCTCAATGAGTGTAGTATCAAGTGTCAACCAATTTTCAGCTTTACACCGAAACCGGTTACCTCACGATGTCCTAATGGCCAAGTTTGTTCAATTAGGGTTCTAAGATTAATTAGTGCTTCACGACGCCACTCAGCGGCCCCGTATTCTCCTTGATTCACCACGAGGGATACCGGTACCCACAAATGCGTCACACCAATGTAGCTACTACTTTAACCGTATCGGTATACGTCGTACAGTTCCCTCACAGTTTATTGCTACATACCTAAAAGGTATTTCCCAGATTCGGGTTAGGATCAAAGCAAGCCCAATATAAAGAACTGAATATAAAGCACACAAATCAAATAATGAAAGCGAGTAAAGGTGATATAACCCTAAGGTAACCCCACTTTTTATTATTCTCCCCAGCAGAGTCGCCAGTTCTGTGATATGGTGGGAGAACTGACTTAAGAGTTTTGAGTTTTGATTGCACTTGTGCGGGTAGCAAGAGTCGCCACCAACTTTTCTTTTATCCAAAAGGAAAGGTAAAAAAGCACAGGAAAGACCTTTCGAGATTTTCTCTCGGGTTCGGGGGGGTAGATTATGAAAGGGGAAGGTATTAGCACCCTTTTCATCCATGGTTTTCCATGGGCTCTTAGTTACTCGTCTAGATCAATTTCTTTCATTTGATAGTGTGCTTGTGGTGTGGGCTTTGAAAGTATTTTGAAAAATCTCTTTGTAATGGTTCTCGTCTCTATAAGAACGTATACAAAGTTTTGTTTCGAAAAGTGGTTCAAAGATGTGTTTGTGAATCGTGCTTTGGAAAGTGTTTTGAAAAGATGTTTTGCAACGGTTCTCGTCTCTATAAGAACGTATACAAAACATTTTATCTTTTTGAAAATGTTTTGAAATGAGAGTGTAGGTGTAAAAGTTTTTGTCGTGAGCAAGCGAGTAACTAAGAGCAAATCTATCTACCCGAAAGGTCTTAAATTGTTCTTTTCTTCCTCCTTTTAATGGTGCTATCTTACCATTGATTTGGTAAGAAGCCCCACCGTTCGATGTGAAGGGACAGACACGAGTCAATTTTACAATCATTGAAGGCAACTTGTGAGACGCTTTAGCAATTTTTGTAAGGGACGAGATCGTTTTAATCGAAGGCAACATCGAGGGTCATCGAGGGACTACGATATTTTTTTTATCTAAGGGTCATTGCTAGAGCGTCCCATATTTGAGGGACATAATTGTATTTCCGAGGAAACGAGCGAGGTTACCCTAGAGGTGCGCGTGTGAAAAAGTGTGTAGGTTTCAAGTTATTTTATTCTTTGATTAAGTCATCTAGCGATTGATTTTTGAATCTTTCCATACACGCCTAGTTACTATTCAGTATATGGAAAACAGTAAATTGCAGGAATTGAAATTCTACGCTATTAGAAAATATTCGGGAATGGGGGTACAATTTTTTACAAATGGGGATGAATCAAATGAGATAGAAATTTCCGAATAACAAGCAATACAACCAAATCGAATTTTGTGCGATTTAATTAAAGCTATGATGATCCATAAAATTAACAAAATATGGAAAATGAAATGTTAAGTATTTACTTGAAAAGAGAAAGGTAAAACCTATTCTAAAAATAAAAATAATTGACTAGAGAAAATTAAAATCGTATGCATTATCTTTTTGTGTATTTTATTAATTTAAGTAAAAACTAAAGAAAAAAACAAACTAAATTACTATTTTTAGTGTTTTATTATATCAATTAAATCTAAAACAAAAATTTATTAAGAAAAAGAAAATGATTAATTACAAAACTTAAATTAATGACTAAAAAATGTTTTTATGTTTTATTTAATATGGTGCATAACAAAAAACATGAGGAGAAAACAAATAAAAAAACATGGGCTTAAGGGATTGATTTGGGATGAGGCCTAAAGGAATTAGTTGTCATTGCTGTTACAAAAACAAAACAAAGGGGGGGTATGGCCAGCGAAACAGATGGGCTTGGGGGAATTGTAAACAAAACAAATCCCAAGCTTCTTAAGTGGCATTAGTTCTCTGATTAAGAGAGAAAAGTGAAATTAGGGTTCTTGGAATGTTGTGGTTCACAGCGGCGCTCTCATCCCTCTCATTCATCTCTGTATCATCTTCTCCCTTTTGCTGAAACTTCCTATCATTACTGACTTAAACCACCCCTGTCTCATTTTCGTGAACAAAATCGCTCATGTCGTCTCTTTGCCTCACTGCGGTTCGCAATTTTGAAACCCTAATTTAGGATTTGAACCCTAAATGAATGAAATTGGTTTGTCTGATCTCCCCCTCTCCCCCCCAACTCTCTGTTTTCGGAACGCCACCAGTCTCGCTAATCGAGCTTCTAGAGTTTTTCTTGAAAAGGTGAAGTTCTGTTCTTATTAAAGCTTAAACGATTTCGTTGGTTTTTGTCAAGTTATGTTTTTTTCTGTTAATCAACCTTGTTGTCCATTGAAATGCAGGAATTATTTTTAGGGATTTATGAGAAAGAGGGAAAGTTCATACCTGTTGAAATTCTTTTTGTGAAATGGAAAGGAGACGGCGAGATTGAGGACGGTGCTCCTTGGTGGCCGGAGCTGCGCGGGGGGAGGAGATTAGGATGAAGGCGTCAGTGTTTCTGACTCTTTGGTAACTTCTCCTATTTTTCTTTGAATGATGGTAATTTAACAGTTTTTCTGGATTTTGTGGCTTGTTACTGTTTTGTTTGATGATGGTTTTAGGCTTTTAGTTTTGGAGGTTACTGTGTTTGACCTGTTGTAATGCTGGTTTTTGTTTATCAGTTTGAGGCTCGTGTGTTTCAGTTTGAGGCTTGGTGATGTTTCTGGTTTTTTTTCCTGAGTTTGAGGTTTGGATACTGGTTTTATGAGTTTGGAGATGGTGACTGTTTTCTTGAGATTTTTGATACTGATTCTGTTAGCTTGATGGTTAACAATTTTTTTTTGTGTTTGTGGCTTTTGGAGGCTTAGTGCAGGTTTTGATTTGATGATGGTTGTTTGTTTGTGTTTGAGGCTTGGCTCTAGTTCTGGTTGTTTTAGACTTGTTACATGTTTGGTTAATGGTGTTACTGATTTGCTGTTTTGGTGATTTTTCTTGGACAATTGATGGGCATTTTGATGGTTCAGCAGGTTTTTGGTTAGCAGGTTTCAGGTTTGATGGTGGTTCTGTAAGCTTGAAGCTTAAGACTTGTGTTCTGTTTTTGGGAGTTAACAGGTTTTGTTGAGTTTGTTGATAGTTGACTCTGTTTTTGGTTTTAGATCAGGTTTGATGAGTTTGACAGTTTTAGACTTTTGGTTTTGGAGGTCTTTGGTTTTGACAGTTTGAGACTTGTGTATATTTTGAGTTTGGTGATGTTTTTTATTTGATGATGGTTCAGGTTTTTTTAGACCCCTCTCCACTGTTCTATTGCTTTCTTCTTATTATATTCATCATACTTTTGTTATCTCTATTCAAAATGGTGGGAAACCAACAATTTTGAATATTTTGGCATATTATTCTTATGGCCTTTTTGTTGCAGTTTTTTTAGCATATTCTGTGCAACTTGTGACAAGCAGGACAACAAAGTTGTGCATCCCAATAACCTAGGTGACTTCTTTCCTCTCTTTTCTCTTAATGATAATAGGAAAGCAAATTGATTTTTGCCCCCTTTTTCCAATTCTGAAAAGTTTGCTGTTGTACCCCAAAATTTGCCCTCCCATATTTCTCAAGACATTGCAAGAAAAATCTCCAAGTTGCTCAAGGTTGCTCAAGAATTGGTCAGACAAGATATCTCCTAAGGCAGTCTATCCCAAATTAGGGTTTTGTGTTGAATCAAGATCCTTGAGTCCAAATGACCTCAAGTGCTCCCCAATGTGCTAATATATTCTCAAGATCATCCATGACAAGTTTCAAGCCTTGCAGAGGAAGTTTGCTCAGTCAATTGCTCAAAAGGTCCAAAAATCGACTGTGCTAGGGCAAAAGTCAATTGTAACCCACATACAGTCAAACTTCAAGATTTTTTGTCAACATTCTCATTTTGAAGGATATTTCATCATTTGATCAAGGTTTGATCATTATTCATCAAGGATTGCTCAAAATTCATCAAGATTCAAAAGTTGCTAAATTAGGGTTTTGCAGGAAAAGTCAACCCAACTTTGACCAAGCATAACTTTCTCATACTTTATGAGAAATGACTCATCCAAAGCTCATTTTGAAGAGGATTAAACTTCCTACAATCCATATTCATACCCCAAGATCAAAAACTGCACTCACAAGAAGTTATGAATTTGGACATTAAAGGTCATTTTTGAAGGTCAATAAAAATACATTTTTTGTCAAAGCTTATAACTTGATCATGGAATATAAAAATGCGATGAGACCAAAAGGGTTGATTAGAGTACATCTTAATATTTCTAGAAAGTCCAAGAACACCTCCAAAAGTTTAAAATTGAAGAAGTTATGAATTGTTGAAGTTGGACTTTTTTACAAAATTGCCAAAAGTCAACTATCCCCAAAACTTCAAATTTTACCAAATTGGCCTATTCTTTTTCACTTGATTTGAGTTTTCATTTTTGCCCACGTGCCCTAGCTTCAGCCATGTGCCCATATCTAATTTTTATTATTTAATTTGATTTTTAGTTGAATTTATTCATTTTAAATCAAATAAAATCATATAAAATCCAAGGCATTGATAACTCATGATTTTTTGGTTGTTTTAGGCTTTGATCACAGCTAGCATTACAATCAAATTCGAATCAAGGCTTGTATGCACAAAAAGATCCAAATCAAATCAAATTTGGAAGGTTTTAATGGGAGGATCAAATCAAATTCATGAGCATTGATAGGGCAGGATTTGGACCAAGTTCTTTAACCTAATGCAATGCACAATACATAAGGAAGCTAAGCACATGAAAATCAGGGTTAGCAAGCATTGGTAGAGGCAGAACAAAAGTGGAAAAAAATCACAAAAAAGCTTGAGATCGAAATCCAGGTTAGAGGCATTTTCAAGGATCGAGACTTGTTCCAATCGATTGCTGGCCATTCTCACAAGCTAAACCAATCACAACCAGGAGTTTTCCAGCCTCCATACGCACTGTAAGTGTCATGCAACTCACCCCTGTTCTTGATTTTGATTTGAGTTATTCTGGAATCTATTGAATAGACTAATAGCATATTTGTGATCATAAGAACATTTTTAAGCTTTTGGTATTAGCGAATTGCATTTATATGATCTGTAACAAGAATCACCATAGTTAGGGTTCTTGGAGTTTTTTTGGGGTTTTCTGTTTCAGGTACACTTGGCCCATAAGAAGAACATGGTTGTGATCAGGAGATCATGACGAACTCAACCCTAGCCTTGAAAATCATTTATATGGCCCGAGGACGATCTTAGGATGAACCTGCGTTTTTTGCTGCGGATAGAAATCCGCGGGTAAAGTTACAGAGGTTTGAGGAAGGGGATGAAAACGTGTCGTCAATTCATTAGCCAATTCAAATATTACGCGCGTTTTTCTTCTTTCTGGCAATTGTTTTGTTTTTTATATAATATATATTATTTGTATTGTTATAACAAAGACAACAACACGCCCCAGAGGTCAACACATCAGCGTCCAAGGCATTAGTGGCTAGAGGCCAGGGGTTCGATCCCTGCCTCCAGCAATTTGTATTTTCTTCATATTTTTCAGGTGATTGCATGCATGCTCAGGCTTGATCCATACCATACGCACTCATCAATCCAAGCGCCAGATGGCCAAGGGCCAGATCTGATGATCAACGTTGGAAGTCCACTAAAGGCCAAGTCAACATGCCTGCACTGGATCCAAAAAGTTAAACGGATCAGTAAATGGGCCAAATAAAAATTGCTACCAACACCCTACAAACAGGCCCAATTCTTCTCCCTTTTTATTTCTTTTGTTTATTTAATTTAATTGTTTAATTTTATTTAATTAATTTTCTAACCAATAACAAAATTCTTTTTATCAAATAAAATCACAAATTTTTTTTTATCTAATCGAATTTTAAAATTTTATTTTTCTTAATAAACTTATTAATTAATTAGGTTTTTTAATTAGAAAACTTTAATTCATTTTTGTAAATAAATAAAATTAATTAGATTTAATTAGATTTTAACTACTAATTTAATTATTTTATTTCTTTCTTAAAACATCGAAAAAACCCAAAAATATGCCATAACTTATTTTTTGTTTATTAATTTATTAATTTAATTTAGTTATTTAATTTTAGGATTAATTTCTTTCCTTAAATAAAAACAACAAAACACAAATATTGTTTCTTTCAAAAGGGTCAAAACCCTAATTCGCACTCGATTTAATTCCCCGCGCGCTTTATTTATTTTTACCCATTAATGTATCTATTTACGGATTGTAATAGTTAAATGGGACATTTAATTTTTTTTTACCGCTTTATTTTTATTTTCAAAGGGTTGCTTTTGGCGATGTAAATACCCGAAGCCTTGTAATTTAATTCCCGCGCCTTTAATTTCTGCAAATTATAACTGTTAGATGTTTGATAATAGGGTTTGCATGACAAGACTGAATGTTTAATCTTAAAATCAAATTAAATCACCCTTAACATGTAAAAGATAAAAATAACCGAAAACGACACACTCGCACATGCGCACTCTTAGGGTACACCCCACTTGGTTGCCTTGTACACGGTCATTGAGTATAGGTCGTTTTAGAAGTCACCCTCTTGTCTAAGAGATCATAGTCGCCTCGAAACGGTTGCCTCAGATATTGTTTCCTCGAACAAATGATCTAAGACATTAGGGTTACCGCTAAGGCATCCTAACATTGCTTTAGTGTCCGTAAGTTCCTCATTCGAATTGACCCTTAAACTCCAACGACGATGCTACCTACTCATTAATAGTGGGATAGCATTGTCTAAAGGAAATTAGCATAGAACAATTCCTTTTTCGAGTAGGTAGATGGTTCTTAGATACTTGCTCTTTCAAAAAACAAAACTTTTTGCACTTACACTCCTTTTCAAACAAAGTTTTCAACTACACTTCATTACACTCTTAAGGACAAAAGCAAGAGTTAAATCGAAGTTTCAAACAAAAACTTTTTTTTCAAAACCCACAAGCACAAAGAAAACAATTTTGAAAACAATTGAGCAAGTACCTATGAGCCCGTGGATAACCACAGATAGAAAGGGTGCTAATACCTTCCCTTTCTATAATCTACCCTCCGAACCCGAGAAATATCTCGAAAAAGGAATTTTCTGTGCTTTTTTCCTTTCCTTGTTGGATAAAATAAAAGTCGGTGGCGACTCTTGCTTACCGCGACATTTTGCAAAAACAAAACGCAAAACATAAACCAGCATTCTAAAAAACAGTCAGTTCTTCCACCGTATCACAGAACTGGCGACTCTGCTGGGGAAGCTTTTAAGTGGGGTGTACCTTAGGAATAGTTCATAATGTTTTAAATTTCTTGACTTGTATGCTTTATCTTTGTGGGATTGAATCAGAGTTACTATAGATCCTAACTCGGATCTGGGGGATACCCTTTAGGTAAGTAGCAATAGACTGTGAGGGAACTGTACGGCGTAGACCGATACGGTTGAAGCAATAGCTACGTTGGTGTGACACTTTAGTTTGTACCGATATCCCTTGTGGCGCAACGAGGAAAATATGGGTCTGCTAAGGGGTCATTAAGCACCAACTGACCTTAGAACCTATAATTGACCAACTTGGCCATAGAACAGTAGCAGTATGCTACACTCATTGAGACCAAACTCTCGTGATGATTCTGGCTACAAGAAAAGGTTGCTAAACTGGAATTATGACCGATCGAGGGTGGTCAGTGATATTGAGATCCTCTAGAACTCGGTTACTATTTCTAGGATAGGTTGAACCAACTAAACTGAAAGAGGGTAGTACCTAAACTCCTTGCCAGCCTAAAATCTAAGGGCTATCTGTGTGACTTGTTTGCCCTTACCATGTTTGCTATATGTGAATACTTGTGGTGTGTTCCTATCATGAGATCATGAGATCATGACATTGCATGCATATTGCATTGGACTAACCATTTCAAAGACCAATGGGATTCATCTTTGTTCTATTTTGTAGGACATGGCACCCATGCGTAGAAACACTATTTGGATCAACTTTGTCCAGATTCCTACTCAACTTAAGGAATTGGTTGTAAAGGTTCCAGATACTTCCTCCTTCATCAGAAGACATGGGAACCTCCTTGGTTTGGTCACCTCCAAGATGGATGAACAGATGATGAGTGTCTTAGTCCAGTTCTTTGATCCACTGTACCACTGCTTTACTTTTCTGGACTGCCAGTTGGTCCCTACCTTGGAAGAGTTCTCTGATCTACTTGGTATCTCTATTCTGGAGCAGACCCCGTTCACAGGTTGGGAGAAAATCCTTAGGCCGGAAGAGATTTCTTCAGCCCTCCATCTGACAAAGGCTGAGGTAATGTCTAATTGGGAAACTCGTTGTGGGACAAAAGGCTTCTTGACTAAGTTTTTGGTTGATCGGGCTAATCAGTTCTGGGACAATCTAGACTTTCAGGCATTTGAAGACATTCTGGCTCTTCTCATATATGGTTTGGTGTTGTTTCCTAACTCAGATTCTTTCGTCAAAGTGAATGCAGTGAAGATTTTCATGTCCGGTAATCCTGTGCCCACTCTCTTGGGTGACATGTTGCACTCTCTTTATGCCCGTACTACTCGGAAACGGGGAACCCTTATGTGCTGTGCACCATCGCTGGCGAGGTGGTTTATTTCTCACCTCCCTAAATCAGTTTTGAAGAACAGGGAAGGCATGGGTTGAGCCTACAGGATTATGTCCCTAGCTCACACTGACATCATATGGACTACTAAAGGCATGGAAGATATGGCTATTATTGATCTCTGTGGGGAATACCCCAATGTTCCGCTTCTAGGAATCAATGGAGGGATCACCTATAACCATTGTTTGGCCTTACGCCAGTTTGGGCGAGCTAGGAGAGAAGGACCTCATGAGTTGCTGATGCCAAGCATTGTCTTTGACTTCCAAGGGGATAGTGACGAGCAGCGCTGCAGGTTCATACGAGCCTGTGATATGGTACACAGGTCTGATCCGCACGAGCTAGGTGCGAAGACTTCTCTTCCGATAGAGCCATATCTCCGATGGGTTCGAATCCGTGCCCAAAAGCTGGGAATTCCGTACGAAGCCGTCTTGCCTATAATTGTTGAGGTTGCTGATGAAGAAGGGGTTCCTCCTACCATCCTCCATCCATACATGCCGATTGACATTGGGGCATTAAAGAGATCTTGGATGCAACTGAGAGAAGAGCGGGATACTTATAGAGAAAAGTATCACGAGCAAGAGCAGAAGATTCAAAAGTTGACAAGGCAATTGGAGAATGAGAAGATCCTCAACGACTATGTCTGCACCGACGGGAAACGACCATGGGAGCGTTAATTGTCTTTTGATTATTGCTAGTTTTGATTTACTTTTCAGTTTTTCTTTCTTGTATCGCCTTAAAGGAATCTGTTGAACAATTGAATTCAAAGTTTATCTAATAAAAGTGTGTTTCATTTTGGTTTACGAATTTGAATCCCTAAAGTCTTTGAAATCATATCATGCACATTTCATTCCCATGCACTTCACCACAGGTACCCTTACAGATTTCTCATCTTCTTCGTTGTTTATTTCAGCATCATGTCTTCTGAAACATCAACTGAACAAGCCATCAAGGCTCTACAAGCTCAAAACGCCCAGTTCCAGGAATTGTTCATGAGTTTGGCCAAGGGTCAGGAAGATCTGAAGACCCTTATCTTGAAAGATAAGAAGAAGAAGAAGAAGAAGAAGAAGAAGAAGAAGGTCCTACTGAAAATGGGTCGCCGATTTGGAAACAATTCGCGAGAAGAGGTTGATTTGACTCACTCATCTGGAGGGGGAGAGAATTAGGAAGAAAGGAGGGCTCCTAGCCCTGTGGTTTCTGACAACGAGACTGACTTTGACGAAGACCAGTATCCTCTGGTTGAGGATAGGTATAAGCAACTCGAAGACCGGTTGAGTGCAATGGAGGTCCAGAAAGTCCCTGGTCTAGAATTCGGAGATTTGGGTTTGTCATCTGGGGTGGTGATTCCCCACAAATTTAAAGCACCAGTCTTTGCTAAATACGACGGGGCTCTTGCCCAAAACTGCACCTCCACTCATATGTTAGAAAGATCCAGCCATACACCGCTGATAAGAACCTCTGGATCCACTTCTTTCAAGATAGTCTTTCAGGGATTCAACTTGAATGGTTTTACCAGCTGGAAGGATCTAGTATCCGTAATTGGGAGGACTTGGCTGCTGCTTTCTACAAGCAGTACCAATATAATGCCGACCTCGCTCCCACGCGTACCCAACTTCAGAGTATGTTTATGGGTGCGAGCGAAGGTTTCAAAGACTACGCTCAGAAGTGGAGGGACCTTGCTGGAAGAGTACAACCCCCTTTGGCTGATAGGGAGCTAGTGGATATGTTTTTGCGGACCTTGTCTGGTCCGAATTTCAACCATCTGATTGGAAGTTCATCATCCGAGTTTACTGAGCTGATTATGACCGGGGAACAAGTTGTAGCCAGTATCAAGAGCGGTAAAATACAGAAGGGTGCTTTGTCAAGTACCGAAAATAAACCTTTTAAGAAGGAATCCATCGCTGTTTACAGCTCAAAGAGCCATAACAAACCTGAACGCCGCCAAGCAGTTAATGCGGTGGTTATATCAAGACCTGTTGTTGCTCCTCAGCGCAACAATCAGCCAAGGGCCGAGAGACCGTGAAGACAATTCACTTAGCTCCATATGACCCTGTCTCAGATTCTTCCGCAGTTATTGAAGACCAACTTGGTGATTCCGAAGGAGGCCCCGAATAATCCCAATACAACATCACCCATGTACAATCCGAACGCCCGCTGTGCTTTTCACTCTGATAGCCCGGGGCATGATATGAATGACTGCAGGGTTTTGAAGAATAAGGTGTAGGACCTGATTGATGCTAAGGAGATTGAGTTCGAAGCGCCTGAAAGGCCTAATGTTATGACTGCTCCCATGCCTAAGCATGGAGTGAATGCTGTAGATAAAGACTCGTTTGTGGTTTCTATGAAGGATATTGCTACTCCATTGATGATTGTGAAGAAGAACCTTATGTTAGCCGGTTTATTTCCGGGCTGTGGCGAAGGTTTCCATCTGTGTGCCGTCCTACCTACTGGTTGCCATCTTTTGAAGTCAGGTGTCCAACGCCTGATGGATAATAAAAAAATTCTATTTGAGAACAATTTTCTTCCTTTGGTTCCTATTGAAGAAGTTGCTATAATCACCATTTTTGACAATTCTTCCAAGGCTTCCTCGAGAAAGCCTGTTAGAATTACATTCGTTCCAAGAATCGCTCCTTTGATCATTACCATTCCTGGGCCCATCCCCTATACATCAGATAAAGCTGTCCCATGGCACTACGAGGCTGGCGTGTATTATCACGGAGTTAAACAAGACTTGAATGCTGAAGAGGCTCATATTGACATCAGCAATATTGTTGGTTCTAGTAAAGTCACCCGCAACAGAAGACTTTTCTCCCCTGAGATCTCTCCACCAACTGTTCGGAAGCCTGTTGTTATTACACCTACCAGTACATCTACTACTGTCCCTGTTTATGTTCCAATTCTTACCCCTGTTGCCGAGTCATCTGACACTCGGGGCAAAGGGACCACTTGTGAGCCTTCCCGGATGGAGGCACCAAAGAAGATTACTATTGAAGCCTCTAGACAAGAGATGGAGGAAATTTTGAAGATCATCAAAAAGAGCGACTACAATATAGTCGAGCAGTTGGGGCAAACCCCGTCAAAGATCTCCATGCTATCTTTATTGTTGTGCTCCGAGGCCCATGCCAAGGCTCTGATTGCTTTCCTAAAGACTGCACACGTACCGCAGGAAACATCTGCTGACTAGTTCAAAGATTGTGTGGCGAGTTTAACTGCTGATAATGGGTTGGTTTCTCTGACGCCAACTTGACTGCCAAGGGGAAGAATCACAATGACGCCCTGCATGTCTCCATTGAGTGCAGGGGCACTACTCTTGCTCACGTGTTAGTGGATACTGGGTCCTCGCTGAATGTTTTACCCAAGAAGGCACTAGACCGGTTAGGCTGTGAAGAGTTGGAGCTGAAACCAAGCAACATTGTGGTCAGGGCCTTTGATGGGTCCAAGAGAATGGTACACAGAGAAGTGGATATTCCGATTAAGGTTGGTTCTCAGGTTTTTTCATCTACATTCTATGTGATGGACATTTGGCCATCTTATTCTTGTTTGCTGTGTCGCCCATGGATTCACAAAGCTGGGGCAGTAACTTCTACGCTCCACCAGATGCTAAAATACCCAGTGAAAGGGAAAATAGTTACAGTACGAGGGGAAGAGGAGTACATGGTGAGCCACCTCAACTCTTTTCGGTATGTGGAGATGGAAGGGGAGTCCATTGAGACCTCATTCCAACATTTTGAAGAGGTTCCCCAGACGCTGGCATCAACTGAAACTGTTGTCGAAGATCCTCCAATGAAGATGGTTTCCCTAAAGGATGCCCGGGCTGTTGTTGAGAAAGGTGGGTGTGCAAATTGGGGCCAACTCCCTGATTTTGCACATAAAACTAACAAGTTTGGTTTGGGTTTCACTGCAGAAGCTCAAAGGGTTGTTCGGAGTGCACGGATCGGAAGACCTCCCCTGTTTATCAACAATTCAGGAGTGAATGCCATTGAAGACGATGTTGAAGAGTCTTAGTTTGACAGCTGGATTTACCCAACTACCAATGGTGGATTAAGAAATTGGACAACAAAAGACTTCGTACCAATTTCTTTTATTACCCAGTAATGAGACTTTTGTTTTGTGCTGCATGATTATGTTGAGATCTTTTCCTGGTCTTATGAAGATATGCCTGGGTTGGATACCAATATTGTGGTTCACCGCCTGCCTACCAATGAAGACTGTCCTCCAGTAAAACAGAAGGTTCGCCGAATGCGCCCAGAGATGTCTAAGAAAATCAAGGCTGAAGTTATGAAGCAGTTTGACGCCGATTTTCTAGCAGTTACTTCTTACCCACAGTGGGTAGCCAACGTGGTTCCAGTACCGAATAAGAATGGTAAGGTTCGAATGTGTGTTGACTATAGGGATCTGAACAGGGCAAGCCCCAAGGATGATTTCCCTCTCCCTCATGTCGATGTTCTGGTTGACAACACCGCACAACATAAGGTCTTCTCCTTTATGGATGGTTTCTCTTGTTATAATCAGATTAAAATGGCTCCCGAAGACATGGAGAAGACAACCTTTGTTACTCAATGGGGTACCTTTTACTACAAGGTCATTCCTTTCGGATTGAAGAATGTTGGGGCAACGTATCAGCGCACCATGGTCGTTTTGTTCCATGACATGATCCATCATGAGATTGAGGTATACGTTGACGACATGATTGCAAGGTCACAGACAGAAGGGGAACATCTTGACCACCTTCAGAAGTTGTTTGACAGGTTGAAGTTGTACAAGCTGAGGTTAAACCCGAACAAGTGCACGTTCGGGGTGAGATCTGGTAAGCTGATGGGTTTCATCGTAAGTGATAAAGGTATTCAGGTGGATCCTACAAAGGTGAAGGCTATACAGGAAATGCCAGCTCCCCAAACAGAAAAAGAAGTCAGAGGCTTTCTGGGACGTTTGAACTATATTGCCCGATTCATCTCACACCTGACTTCTACTTGTGAGTCAATCTTCAAGCTACTGAAGAAAGATCAAGTGGTAAGATGGAGCGATGAATGTCAGGCCGCTTTTGAAAGGATCAAAGAATATCTCCAAAATCCACCTATTCTGATGCCTCCAGTTGAAGGGAGACCTTTG
Organism: Vicia faba; assembly: GCA_948472305.1. Lineage (NCBI taxonomy): Eukaryota > Viridiplantae > Streptophyta > Magnoliopsida > Fabales > Fabaceae > Vicia > Vicia faba. Next base: position 1,270,862,739 of record OX451739.1, read on the forward strand.
ATCTTATACTTGACAGTACTCGACAATTCAATGGGGTGTGTGATGGGTCAGCATGATGAGTCTGGCCGAAAAGAGCATGCTATTTATTACCTTAGCAAAAAGTTTACTGACTGCGAGACCCGATACTCATTGCTTGAGAAAACTTGCTGCGCTTTGGCATGGGTTGCTCGCCGGCTGAGACAATATATGCTGACTCACACTACTCTACTGATATCAAAGATGGATCCAATCAAGTATATCTTCGAAAAGCCCGCCTTGTCCGGAAGAATAGCAAGATGGATGATGATCTTAACTGAGTATGACATCCAATACACGACCCAAAAGGCAATCAAGGGAAGTGTGTTGGCGGATCATCTGGCACATCAGGCAGTGGATGATTACCAGTCTATGAACTTTGAATTCCCGGATGAGAGTATCATGATAGTGACTGATTGTGAGACACCTGGACCGGATGAAGGACCTGAGGAAGGATCCCGATGGTCTATGTACTTTGATGAAGCTTCAAACGCTTTGGGTAATGGCATTGGCACCGTGATCATATCTCCTAAAGGCTCTCATACTCTGTTTACCGCCCAACTTTGTTTCAACTGCACCAACAATATGGCGGAGTATGAAGCATGCATCATGGGTCTTTGAGCAGCAATTGACCTAAGGATAAAGTTTCTGAGTGTATTCGGAGATTCCGCTCTCGTGATCAGTCAAATCAAAGGCGAGTGGGATACGAAACACCCAAATCTTATTCCTTACAAGGAGTATGCATTGACGTTGCTTCCACACTTCGAAGAGATAACCTTTGAACACTTCCCTAGAGAGGAGAATCAGTTGGCGGACGCGCTAGCTACAATGTCTTTTATGTTCAAAGTCAATTGGGACAACGAAGCTCCCCAGATTACCATTGAGAGGTTGGACGAACCTGCACATTGCTGTGATATTGAGACTGAAGAGACAACATATAAACCCTGGTTTCATGAAGTGAAGAGGTATCTCGAGGCTCAGGAGTACCCCGAGGGTGCATCTATTAATGATAAGAAGTTTCTGAGAAGGTTCGCGGCGAAGTTCTTCATTAGCAATGACATCATTTACAAACGTAACCATGATTCAACCTTACTGCGATGTGTGGATAAGAACGAGGCAGAAAGGATCATGACAGAGTTACATGAAGGTACTTTCGGAACTCATTCCAGTGGACACACCATGGCAAAGAAAATCCTTCGGGCAGGATACTATTGGTCCACAATGGAAGCCGACTGTTATCAGCATTCTCGGACCTGTCACAAGTGCCAAGTCTATGCTGATAAAGTGCACATACCTCAAGTTCCTTTGAATGTCTTGACGGCACCTTGGCCTTTTGCAATGTGGGTGTGATACAATGGGAGAGAACTAACTGTTTTTGAAATGCTGGTTCGCGTTTTGCATTTTTGTTTGCAAAATGTCGCGGTAAGCAAGAGTCGCCACCGTCTTTTATTTTATCCAACAAGGAAAGGAAAAAAGCACAGAAAAATTCCTTTTTTGAGATGTTTCTCGGGTCCGGGGGGTAGATTATAGAAAGGGAAGGTGTTAGCACCCTTTCAATCCATGGTTATCCACGGGCTCTTAGGTACTTGCTCAAAGTGTTTTCAAAATTTGCTTTTCTTTGTGTTTGTGGGTTTGAAAAGGGTTTTTTGTTTTTGAAAGGGGTGTAAGTGCGAAAAGTTTTATTTAGTTTTGAAAGAGAAAGTACTTAAGAACCATCTACCTACTCGAAAAAAGAAATCAATTTGTGCTAATATCCTTTAGACAATGCTATCCCACTATGAATGAGTAGGTAGCACCGTCGTTGGAGTTTTAGGGTCAATTCGATTAAGGGACGTGTGGTCACTAAAGCAACGTTAGGATGCCTTAGCGGTAACCCTAATGTCTTAGATCATTTTTCCGAGGCAACCGTTTCGAGGAAACTATGATCTTTGGACAAGAGGACGACCTCTAAAACTTCCTATACTCAATGACCATGTTCGAAGGCAACTAAGTGAGGTGTACCCTAAGAGTGCGCATGTGCGAGTGTGTTATTTTCAGTTAATTTTATCTTTGTACATGTCAATGGTTATCTATGTTGATTTTAGGTTTAACATTTGATCTTGTCATGCATTCCCTATTATCAAACATCTAACAGTTTATATTTTGCGGGAAATAAATTGCGGAAATTAAAGTTAACTATTACAAGGCGTCAGGTATTTACATCGCCAAAAACAACCCTTGAAATTAAAATGCAGAAAATAAATAAAGCGATAAAAATGTCCTAATTAAAGCTATTACATTCTGGGAAACAAATACAATAATATGGTAAAATGGATCGCGTGCGAGAAATTTAAATCGGACGCATTCTAGGGTTTTGACCCTTTAATTATCAAAGAAAAGATTTTTTTTGTTATTTTTGAATTAAAAAGAAATTAGACCTAAGTTAATTATTAAATTAAATAAGCTAATTAATTAATTAATTAAAAAGAATAATATTTTTTGGATTTTTTTGATATTTAAAGAAATAAAATAAACTAATCAAAGTTAAAAAACCTAATTATCTACATTAATTTTAATTATTGCAAAAGATATTAAAGTTAATTCCTAATTAGACTAAATTAATTAAATTTATTTTATTTACAAAAATAAAGTGCTGAATTTAATTTTAATAAATAAAAAATATTTTTTTGGTTTTTGATGTTATGAGAAAAAGTTTAATTGGTCAATAAAAAAATAACAATAAATAAATCAATAAAAAGAAAGAAAGAAAAAGAAATAACCAAGGGGGGTTTTGGGCCTGATTGGAGGTCTGATTAGCAAATTCAAGGCCCATTTGTGCAAGCCTGCCTTGACTTCTCCAGATTCCATGTATGCACGTTGACTTTGGCATATGGTAGGCATCCCATCTGGGCCATCAGATTTGGCCTGGGGGCCATCTGTCCACTGATTGCATGAGGGAGCATGGTATGCTACGCGTTTGATATTGCATGGGATCACTTGGCTGAAAAATACAACAAATAATATGGGGACCTGGGATTCGAACCCAGGTCCTGCAAGCCATTGCATACACGCCTTTGCCACTGGACCATTGAACGTTAGTTGTATACATAGTGGATAATAATAATAAAATATGAAAACGTGTAATATTCCAGAAAATATAAAACAAAGCACGCGAATTATGAATGGTCCAATGGGGGAGGGCCACGTCTTCATCTTCCTCGTTGAGACCTGGATATTTACCTACGGATTTACATCCGCAGCTAAATCCGTATGCTCATTCCAAAATCCATTCTAGGCCACTAAAACCAACCCCAAGACCATGGTTGTGCTCGTCTGGACATCCTGAGCACGTCTATGTCCATTAATGGCCTTGATTTCACCTGTACATAAAGCGCCCAAAAACAAAGACCAAGAACCCTAGATTCGGATAGGGAGTTACAGGCTATACAAATACAATCAAATAATGCAGAAAGTTTAGAAATTGCACAAGGATCATGAATATGCAAAGATTTTGTCAAAAATATGCAAGAATAATGATATATGAATTCGACTGAAAGGTGGTTTTTTGAAACACTTACAAAGCTCCTGGATGCGTATGGAGGCTGGTTCTGGATTGATTTCTCTTCAAGGATGGTCCAGCAATCGATTAGTGTGGAGATTTGATTCTGAATTAGCCTTTATGCACGACTTCAGATTCAAGCTTTTTTCAAGTTTTCTCAAGTTTTGATTTTATGATTTTGCAGCCTCTAACCTTTGATTCGTGTTCCTCTAGCTTGTATATGTAATGAGCATTGGATTAGGTCAAATAATAGGTCTTGAATCTTTGTGCATTGATGTTTTAGGATTTGATATGATCCTCCATTGAAAACCTTCCAAAATTGTCCAAATTCCATCTTTTCGTTCATGATATGGCTTGATACAGATTTCATCATGTCCATGATGACAATTAAGACCTATATCAATCAAAAAGATTCCAAGTGATCAATATTTGGATTTTATTTGGATTTAAATTGATTTAAAATGAATTCATTCAATAAAAATCAAATAAAATAGAAAAATTAATAAATGGACACAAGACTGAAGATAGGACACGTGTGGAGTGTGATAAGATCAAATCAAGTGGAAAAGAATGGGCCCATTTGACAAAATTTGAAGTTTTGGGGATAGTTGACTTTTGGCAATTTTGCAAAAATTCCCAACTTCAACAATGCATAACTTCTTCAATTTTGAACTTTTGGAAGTGTTCTTTGATGTATTATAAATCTTGATATGTCCTCTAACCAAACAATTTTGTCTCATCTCATTTTTATATTCCATGCTCAAGTTATAAGTTTTGGAAAAAAAGGTGTTTTTGTTGACTTTCAAAAATGACCTATAATGTCCAAATTTGTAACTTTTTGTGAGTGAATTTCTTGATATTGGGGTATGAAGATGGATTGTAGTAAATTTCATCCTGTTCAAAATGAGCTTTGGATGGGTCATTTATCATAAAGTATGAGAAAGTTATGCTTGGTCAAAGTTGGGTTGACTTTTCCTACAAAACCCTAATTTAACAACTTTTGAGTCTTGATGAATTTTGAGCAATCCTTGATGAATCATGATCAACCCTTGATCAAATGATGAATTATCCTTCAAAATTAGAATGTTTACAAAAAATATTGAGGTTTGACTGTATGTAGGTCACAGTTGACTTTTGCCCTAACACAGTCGATTTTTGGACCCCTTGAGCAATTGACTGACCATACTTCCTCTGCAAGGCTTGAAATTTGACATGGATGATCTTGAGAACATATTAGGACATTGGGGAGCACTTGAGGTCATTTATATGCAAGGACCTTGATGCAACACAAAACCCTAATTTGAGGTTGACTGCCTTAGGAGATGACTTGACTGTCCAATTCTTGAGCAATCTTGAGCCACTTGGAGACTTTTCTTGCCATGTCTTGGGAAATATGAGAGGGAAAATTTGGGGTACAACAGCTGCCCCTGTTCAATATTCTTAAACCTGAGGATGCAGATTAGCTTTCAGGCCTTTCGTGATCTGAAGGTGGAAGATGATTGAACACTAGAGTACCCAGAAATTTGCACTCGCATAAAATGGTATCAGCATTGTGATGTCGGGAATGGGCTTACAGATGCCATTTGGAGATTGTTGATAGGTGATCTGATCAGCGATCTGACTGAACCAGAGGAGGTCTTGGATCAACTTTGACTGGATCCGCATCAGAAAAATCTTTAGGAATCGATTTAACTGGACCAGACAAGGTCTTGGAATAACTTAAACTGGATCGGCATCAGAAAAATCTTTAGGAAACGATTTAACTGGACCAGAGGAGGTCTTGGATTAACTTTGACTGGATCGGCATCAGAAAAATCTTTAGGAATCGATTTAATTGGACCAGATAAGGTCTTGGAATAACTTCAACTGGATCAGCATCAGAAAAATCTTTAGGAATCGATTTAACTGGACCTGAGGAGGTCTTGGATTAACTTTGACTGGATCCACATCAGAAAAATCTTTAGGAATCGATTTAACTGGACCAGACAAGGTCTTGGAACATCTTCAACTGGATCGGCACCAGACAAATCTTTAGGAATCGATTTAGCTAGACCAGAGGAGGTCTTGGTTTAACTTTGACTGGATCGGCATCAGAAAAATCATTAGGAATCAATTTAGCTGGACCAGACAAGGTCTTGGAACAATTTCAACTGGATCGGCATCAGAAAAATCTTTAGGAATCGATTTAACTAGACCAGAGGAGGTGTTGGATTAACTTTGACTGGATTGGCATTAGAAAAATCTTTAGGAATCGATTTAACTGGACCAGACAAGGTCTTGGAACAACTTCAACTGGATCGGCACCAGAAAAATCTTTAGGAATCGATTTAGCTGGACCAGAGGAGGTCTTGGATTAACTTTGACTGGATCGGCATCAGAAAAATCTTTAGGAATCGATTTAACTGGACAAGACAAGGTCTTAGAACAACTTCAACTGGATCGGCATCAGAAATATCTTTAGGAATTGATTTAACTGGACCAGAGGAGGTCTTGGATTAACTTTGACTGGATCGACATCAGAAAAATCTTTAGGAATCGATTTAATTGGACCAGACAAGGTCTTGGAACAACTTTGACTGGATCGGCATCAGAAAAATCTTTAGGAATCGATTTAACTGGACCAGAGGAGGTCTTGGATTAAATTTGACTGGATCGACATCAGAAAAATCTTTAGGAATCGATTTAACTTGACCAGACGAGGTCTTGGAATGACTTCAACTGGATCGGTCAGAAAAATCTTTAGGAATCGATTTAACTGGACCAGAGAAGGTCTTGGATCAACTTTGACTGGATCGGCATCAGAAAAATCTTTAGGAATCGACTTAACTGGACCAGACAAGGTCTTGGAACAACTTCCACTGGATCGGCATCAAAAAAATCTTTAGGAATCGATTTAACTGAACCATAGGAGGTCTTGGATTAACTTTGATTGGATCGGCATCAAAAAAATCTTTAGGAATCGATTTAACTGGACCAGAGGAGGTCTTAGATTAACTTTGACTGGATCGACATCAGAAAAATCTTTAGGAATCGATTTAACTGGACCAGATAAAAAGTCAGGCATAATTGAGCACTTAACTGCATCTTTCCTGAAAGGTAAAGGCCAGTCATATGCAAAGCATGATATGGATCAAGCAATGATGTTCTCAAAATAAATGAGATTGTATTGTATGATGCGTATATGCATGTATCATGATGTATGGAAATGTAATGTTTTAGTCGGGGAAAATAAATCCCGGATAGATGCTAGAGAATAGAGTTGAATTCTTCGCTTCCGCTGGGGATGATGAACAAAGATAATTGCGAGAATAAACTTGCATGAGAAAATAACTCCGTTGGGGAATAAACTGATGAGGAGATTACTCTGTGGGGAAGAGATGCTCTGCTGAGGATTCCACTGATAAGCTCCACTAGGGATGGATTACCATTGCTGGTGATATTGAATCTGTTGAGGATTGAATTCCTGTTTGTGAAAGGAAAGAACTCTGATGGGGATGATCTTTCAGTTGCAACTTGATGGGGATAAACCTTTAGACTCTTATGGGGATAACCCTCTGAGTTTCGCTGGGAATGATCTTTTGAACTTGGCTGGGGAGATTTATTTTTGTACTCCGCTGGGGATAAACTTCTAGAGTCTACTGGGGATGATGCTTCAACTCCATTGGGGAAGCTATTTCAGACTGTGCTGTGAAAATATTGACTCCACTGGGGGTATCTTGTATTATGCCGGGGAACATTCTTATACTTTTCTGGGGAATATCCTTATACTCCGCTGGGGAATATTAAGACTGCCTGGGATATCGAGCCTTGTTTAATGTTGATGGTAGACAAACTGATTAGGGAGAGCATTGTTGATTCATTCACTATTACAAGTCTCAGCTGGGGAGAGCTACCATTACTGTCTTACTCTGAGGAAAGTGAAGGTATCTTGGTCATATTCTTCAGCTGAATTTACCTTATACCTGGTGGACAAAGCAACTATACAGCTTAGACAATTCTCATTGCCCCTGTTTCTGATATTACCAGTAATTCAACTTTTGTTTCGCATGTAAATATTTATGAGCAGCAATTAATGTCAAATGCATATATCAAAAATGAGCATTGGACGTTCTTTGCAAAATAAAACAGATAAAGGAAAAACAGTTTGAAATTTCTTTGAAAATGAATTGTATTGATTCGAAGTTTGGCCTGTAAATAGGCGCTTTTATACAAGAGGCTGACGTCCTAGTAAGAGAACGCCGCCAAACAAATAGAATTTATATAATTTGTGAAAAGAAAACAAAATGTCTATGTGAACAATCCCACTGGGTTCCAACTCTGCTATTGCCCTTATGTCCTCAAGCATCTCATCACTTTGCTGCTTGGTTGAAGGTAGATCAGATTGATTAGTGCCATCTGAGCTTAATAGTTGATATCGAAGTTTGGATGCAAGGTGATCCAATGAGACATAGTGTTACGCTTTGATCCCTAACTTTTTCCTGGACCACCCTTTCGGGTTTTCAGTCCCCCGGGATACCCTTTTTTTCCCAAGTCACCTTTTCAGGTTTTCGACTTGCCGGGTGTATAGATTTTTTCATTTTCATCCCTTATTTTTTCCCGAACCCTTTTGGTTCGCGGGGAAGCCCTTATTTTTTCCTAGGTCAGTCAACCTAGCGAGTCTTTGATTATGCATAGTATCTTTTTACTATGTCTGTATTGACGGGGTGAGCAAGGTCGTCACCATCCATGGTGGTTAGAATCATAGCTCCTCCTGAGAAAATGCTCTTAACCACAAATGGCCCTTCGTAAGTAGGGGTCCATTTTCCCCTGGGATCACCTTGAGGTAGAATAATGCGCTTGATTACCAGATCCCCAACTTGATACTTTTCTCGTCTAACTTTCTTGTTAAATGCCTTGATCATTCGCTTTTGATACGTTTGACCATGACAAATAGCAGTAAGTCTATTTTCGTCGATTAGGTTCATCTGATCAAGCCGGGTCTGAATCCAGTCATCTTCACTCAAACCTGCATCCTTCATGATCCGAAGAGAGGGTATCTGAACTTCAATGGGCAAGACTGCCTCCATACCATATACCAAGGAATAGGGTGTTGCCCCTGTTGACGTCCGCGCTGAGGTAGGTAATGTGATTGGTGGAAATAGAACTGACTATTTTTTAATGCTGGTTCGCGAAACGTCGCGGTAAGCAAGAGTCACCACCGTCTTTTATTTTCTCCAACAAGGAAAGGACAAAAGCACAGCAAAATTCCTTTTCGAGATGTTTCTCGGTTCGGGAGGTAGATTATAGAAAGGGAAGGTGTTAACACCCTTTCTATCCATGGTTATCCACGGGCTCTTAGGTACTTGCTCACTATGTTTTCAAAAATGTTTTGCTTTTCTTGTGTTTGTGGGTTTTGAAAAAGTTTGTTTGAACACTTCGTTTTAACTCTTGTATCAGTCCTCAAGAGTATACGAAGTGTTTGTTTGAAAACTTTTGTCAGAAAAGTGTAGGTGCGAAAAGTATTTTTTTTGTTTTGAAAAAGCAAGTACCTAGGAACCTCTACCTACTCAAAAGAAATTAAGCTGTGTAAATGTCCTTTAGACAGCACTATCCCACTATTGAGAAATAGGTAGCACCATCATTGGAGTTATTCGAGTCAATTCGATTAATGGGACATGTGGCCACCAAAGCAATAGTAGGACGCCTTAGCGGTAACCCTAATGTCCTAGATCCTTTTTATCCGAGGCAACCGTTTCGAGGCAACTTGGATCTTTAGACAAGAGGGCGACCTCTAAAACACCCTGTACTCAATGACCACGTCGAGGCAACCAAGTGAGGCGTACCCTAAGAGTGGCATGTGCGAGTGTGTCAGGATTCAGTTAAGTTATCTTTGCACATATTATGGTGAGCTACGGGTTGATTTTATTTTCAGAGAAGTCTTGTCATGCATAGCCTAATTAACATACATCTAGCAGTTATTAGTTGTGCAGAAAGTAAATCTAAACTATTACAAGGCGTCGGGTATTTACATCGCCAAAAACAACCCTTGAAAAAGTAAATTGCGGAAAATTAAAGGAAAGCGATAAAAAGTCCTAATTAAAGCTATTACATCCTCGGAGCAATTACATAATAATGATCAAAAATATGAATAAAAAATAAACATGCGTGAGATAAAATTGAATCGGGGAAGTCCTTAGGGTTTTGACCCTTTTTTGAGAAAGAATGAAGTTTTTTGTTATTATTCTGTAATTAGTTAAATTAACCCTAAAACTAATTAATTAATTAAAAGAAATATTTTTGGTTTTTTTATGTTTTAATGAAATAAATAGAAAATAGTCAAAAGTTAGTAAAAACCCTATTCTAATTTATTTTATTTATTGCAAAAAATCTGGAAATTAACCTAATTAAAAAAAACTAAATTAATTTGTTAGTATTTATTTACAAAAATAATAAAGGGTGAAATTAATAAATAATAATAATAATAACAAAATATTACATTTTTAGTTTTCTGAATTTTATTATGAAAAAAAAAGTTAATTTGGTTAATTAAATAATAATAATAATAATAATTAATGAAAGAAATAAAAAGGAAAAGAAATAAACTTGTGGGGGTGATGGCCCAATATGGAGGTGTTTCTTGCAATTCTCAGGCCCAACAAGCTGCAAGCCTCTTTGACCTTTTGGATCGTCCACACATGCATTGACCAGGGACTATGGTAGTCACTCCATCCTGGCCATTGGATTTGAGTTTGAGACACATGGCACGTTGATGCTTGAGGTATATGGTGGATGCCCTTTGGAAACATGTATGTGATTATGCAAAGAAAAATAGAAACAAATATTTTGGGGGACCTGGGATTCGAACCCAGGTCCCAATGCTTCCAAGCCAGCATGCTAACCACTCCACCATCATGTTTCAATCGTTAGTAGAATAACAAACAATTATTATATTAAGAAATTATTCAATATTGCTGTAATTATAAAAACGCGCGCTTCTTTTCAAATGGTCCAACCAGACGCTAACACGTCTTCATCTTCTTCCTTTGTACCTGTAAAACATAATCAATTAGCGGGGGTTTTTAACCCCCACAAACTACAACAAGGAATAATAGTGAATAGAGATACAATGCACATAAATATTTCGCGAGGGGGGCATCATATTCGTCTGATTCTCACGATTTCAACCATATGCCTTAGGAGTCCTAATTTTGCCTGGATTGCAAAGCCCTAAATTCACAACTTAAGAACCCTAGAAATTGATCATGGCAAATTTTGATTTATGGCGTTCCAATGCAATTAAACTATACCATTAGCTTTGTACAGTCCCTAGTAACACAAAACGATCATGAAAACATATTAAAGATGCATGAATCACGATATACGATTGTGAATAAAAGCTGCAAACCGTGACTCTGTATAGGGTGATTCTTTGTGCTTCAAGGCTTGAATTTGATTTCCACACACTCATGGGAACTCCTGCAAGATGTTAGAATCAACAAAAAGCTTTGAATCGCCCTGGAATATAGAAATCAGTTTTGAGTTTTTCTTGGAATTTTTCAATATGCTATGGCCTTTGTCTGCAGCTTTCTCACGTGTTTTGCATCAGGGTTTGCTTGCATATATATAGAGGAATGGAATTAGGTCAAAATCTTGAACAAAAATCCATTGCAATGATGATTGAATATTTGATTGAAAATCAAATCTTTTTGCATTTTCATGATTGAACAAAGTTGCCAATTTTGGAGATTTTGCATCTTTGACTTGGTGCACGAAATTGCCAGCATATCTTGACCATATTTGCTTCACAAAAAGATTGAAAAATCAAATCTTTGTATTTTCCTACAATTTAAATGAATTAAATGAATTAATATTAATTAAAAATCCAATTAATTAATAAAAATAAGAAAATAAATTCAATTAGGCTTGATGGGTCGTGCATAGGCCATAGATGAAGTTTCAAGAAGAGATTTGAGGCCCATTAGCAAAAATAAGGTGTTTTAAGCAAAGTTGACTTTTGCAAATTCACAAATATTTCCCAACTTCTCCAATGCATATCTTGCTCAATTTTGATCATATGAACATGTTCTTGGACATTTTGGAAAGGTCTTGAGGTCCTCTAACCAATGCCTTTGGTCCCATGTCATATGGATTTACCAATATCAAGTTATGGCATTTGACTTAAAGTGCATTTTTGTTGACTTTTGAATTTGACCTATAATGTCAAAATTGATAACTTTTTATGAGAGCATTTATTGGACTTGCAATGTGAATATGGATTGTAGGAAATCACATCCCCTTCAAAATGAGCATTGGATGGAATTTTTCTGATAAACCATGAAAAAGTTATGCCCTGGTCAAGATACAGTTGACTTTTCTACTGTCCAAAAATAGTAACTTTTTGCATCTTGATGGTTTTTGAGCTATCCTTGTGGAATCATGATCAAGACTTGATCAAATGATTATTGTGTACTCAAAATAATATGTTGACCAAAAATTCTGATTCTTGACTGCAAAATGACCATTTTGCCCTTGTAGTTGACTATAGGTCAAATGAGGCTTTTGACTGTGCAAATTGGCATTGTGAGTCTTGAAACTTGGCATGTAGGTGCTTGAGGATGTATATAGACCCTTGAGACTTGATTGAACCATTGAAAACCTCAAATTCCTTGAAAGAACCAAAACCCTAATTTCAGTTGTCTTAGGAGGTGGTTTGACTGTGTAACCCTTGAGCAATCTTGAGCGATTTGAGAATTATTCTTGTCAAATCTTGAAGACTATGGGAGGGAAAATTTTGGGATACAACAGTTTCCCCTGTTCAATCTTCTTAAATCTGAGGATGTAGATTGGCTTGCGTGCCTTTCGTGATCCGAAGGTGGAAGATGATTGAACACTAAAGTGCCCAGAAATTTGCACTCGCATGGTGTAGTATCAGCAATGTGATGTCGGGAATGGGCTTACAGATGCCATTTGGAGAGATGATGGATAGGAGGATGGGCTTATAGATGCCATCTGGAGATGTAATGGATAGTTGTGGAGATGGGCTTAAAGATGCCATCCAAGAGTGATTGTTGAATTGTTTGAATTGGTCGAGTAGATAGTTGTCCTATCTGGTTTCAGGTATTAATCTACAATTCATCATCCACAGATACTTCCTGGCTAGTTACAGGTATTAATCCGGAATTTAAGAAAGGTTGGTCGATGAGATAGTTTTCCTGTCTGGTTTCAGGTATTAATCTCTGATCTGAGAAATAAAGATGACTTCCTGGCTTGCTACAGGTATTGATCTTCAATCGCTTCATGTAGATAACTTTCCTAGCTAGTTACAGGTATAGATCTACAATCAATCGTCCACAGATACTTCTTGGCTAGATACAGGTATTAATCTGGAACTTAAAAAAAGGTTGGTCAAGATAGCTTTCCTGGCTGGTTTCAGGTATAGATCTCTGACCTGAGAAATAAAGATGACTTCCTGGCTTGCTACAGGTATTGATCTTCAATCTCTTCATGTAGATAACTTTCCTGGCTAGTTACAGGTATAGATCTACAATCAATCGTCCACAGATACTTCCTGGCTAGATACAGGTATTAATCTGGAACTTAAAAAAAGTTGGTCAAGATAGCTTTCCTGTCTGGTTTCAGGTATAGATCTCTGACCTGAAATAAAGATGACTTCCTGGCTTGCTACAGGTATTGATCTTTAATCTCTTCATGTAGATAACTTTCATGTCTGGTTTCAGGTATAGATCTACAATCAATCGTCCACAGATACTTCCTGGCTAGATACAGGTATTAATCTGGAACTTTACAAAAGGTTGGTCAAGATAGCTTTCCTGTCTGGTTTCAGGTATAGATCTCTGACCTGAGAAATAAAGATGACTTCCTGGATTGCTAAAGGTATTGATCTTCAATCTCTTCATGTAGATAACTTTTCTGTCTGGTTTCAGGTATAGATCTACAATCAATCGTCCACAGATACTTCCTGGCTAGATACAGGTATTAATCTGGAACTTAAAAGAGGTTGGTCGAGATAGCTTTCCTGCCTGGATACAGGTGTAGATCTCTGACCTGAGAAATAGAGATGACTTCCTGGCTTGCTACAGGTATTGATCTTCAATCTCTTCATGTAGATAACTTTCCTGGCTAGTTACAGGTATAGATCTACAATCAATCGTCCATAGATACTTCCTGGCTAGATACAGGTATTAATCTGGAACTTAAAAAAAAGTTGGTCAAGATAGCTTTCCTGGCTGGATACAGGTGTAGATCTCTGACCTGAGAAATAAAGATGACTTCCTGGCTTGCTACAGGTATTGATCTTCAATCTCTTCATGTAGATAACTTTCCTGTCTGGTTTCAGGTATAGATCTACAATCAATCGTCCACAGATACTTCCTGGCTTGCTACAGGTATTGATCTGGAACTTAAGAAAAGGTTGATGGTAATCATCTCTAGATTGACTTTTTCCTGAAAAGGCAAAACATTAGTTGTATGCAATGTCATGATGTATGAAATTCATGATGCCATGATGTTCTCAAGAATAAATGAGATCGCATCGTATGCACTTTATCATGTATGTAAATAGGAGGTATGAGATGTGAAATGTTTATGAATGTATTTTCGTCTGGAAAATAAATCCTTGACAAATGTCGGGAAGTTTGTTAAGTCCTGGGCTGATGTTGAAGATTAGAGTTCTTCGTTTCCACTGGGGATGATGAACGAAGATGATTGCAAGAATAAACCGGTAGGAGAAGATGACTCTGTTAGGGAATAAACCTGGTGAATTGATTACTCTGCGAGGAATTACTCTGTGGGGAAGAGATGCTTCACTGAAGATTTGAACGATAAACTCCGCTGGGGATTCCGTTGTTATGCTTTGTTGGGGACTTTGATGAACTCCGCTGGGGGATAGAAAGAACTTCGCTGAGGATGATCTTTCAGTTGCAATTTGCTGAGGATAACCCAGTTAGACTCTGGTGGGGAATAACCTTTGTACTCTGCAGGGGACAAGCTTCCAGAATCTACTGGGGAGGATGATTCAACTCTCCTGGGGAAACTTTTGGACTGTATTGGGGAAATGGCTCCACTGGGGGTATCTTGTATTCTGCCGGGGAACAATCTTATATTTCTGTCGAGGAATATTAAGACTGTCGGGGATGCTTGCTGAGGAATATTTGTATACCCTGCTAGGGAATATTAAGATCTTATGGGGACACCTATCTTCTTCAAGACTGATGGTAGACCAACTCTGCTCGGGAGAGAGTATTGCTGACTTGTTGGGGATACTGTGCCTTTTTAGGGCTGATGGGAGACCAACTCTGCTTGGGGAGAGTATTGCTGATTCTTTTGTAGTTGCAGGTCCCAGCGGGGAGAGCTTTCATTATTGTCTTACTCTACGGAGAGTGAAGGTATCTTGGTCATATTCTTAAGCTGAAGCTACCTTGGTACCTTGGTGGACATAGCAACTGCACAGTTCGGACAATTCTTATTGCCCCAGTTTCTGCGGGAGAAGAAGGCCTATGAGGCGCTTGATAACTGCCGATTGACAAATATTCTTCTGGTAGGCACGTGACGAGATGACGGGACATAGTCGTACGCTTTGATCCCTAATTTTTGCCTGGACCGCCCTTTCCGGTTTTCAGTCCACCGGGATACCCATTTTTGCCCAAGCCGCCTTTTTAGGTTTTCGACTTGCCGGGTGTACAGATTTTTTTTCTTCATTTTTATCCCTCATTTGCCCGAACCCTTTTGGTTCGCCGGGAAGCCCTTATTTTTGCCTAGGCCAGTCAACCTAGCGGGTCTTTGATTACGCGTAGTACTTTTTTGACTATGTCCATGCTCTCAGGATGTAGGGAGTTGTCACTGTCAGCAGTGTTGTGTTATCATATTACCAGAAGATGTTTGATCGTACCAGATTTGTCGCTGGGATTCATGCCTAATGCCCCTTGGTTGGAAGTGTTTCTTCCACTTGAGATGACTCCTTTTTATTGAAAAGGTTTTTGTTCACTAGATATTCATCGTGCGAATTTCTCTGCTGTTTTAAACAAATAGTTATATGCAAACAATGTTATTTTAAGAATGCAAAGCTTATGTCTGTTTTGAAGTTTTTGAAAATGCAGTTTTCAATAAAACAAGTGAATTTTTTGTAAAATGTGATGACAACTCAGGATTTTTACAGCAAGCTCTACAGGAGTCAGGATACCTTTTGTAACAGTATGCTTTCGAACTAACCCATGGTTCAGCTAGGACTTTTAAGGGTTATAACGTGGCCTGGTTCACGGTTTAAGAAACAAAGGATAAAGGCTCAAAGTATATTTGTTCCCACCCGCTCTTTGTGATGTTCTTCAATCCTAAATTCAGTTAATCATGCATTAGATCGTGTTTGAGTCTTTGCTCTGATATTCCGGTGATGGTTCGGATACTGATAGTTTATTTTGAATAGGCAGTCATTTTTTTTGAGAGTTTGTAGGACCTATTTCTTTTTTTGATTTTATTATCCCTGTCTTTTTTCCTGAACTGTTTCTTTTGTGATTACAGTCAGCGGGATGCCCCCGTTTTTGTAAGTCTCCTTCGTAGGTTTTGACTTATTGGGCTTTTATTTTGGGAGATAATGACTTCCTGTCTTGACGATTATAGGGAACCATCACTGTTTTTTTTTCCGGAAGGACTCCTTTGATGCCGTTCGTTGGGCACCTGGATCAACTGAGAGAACTACCCTGCCCCAGGTTATAATTAAGGGTTTTAATTTTTGCGTGAAAAGAAAAAACTCCAACTTCTTTGGCTCAAAGGGGTTGACTAGGGATTATCTTCCTTATAACTCCACTATTTAGGATTTGAAACAATGCTTGTACTTCATCAGCGGGGTCTGTTCAAAAGCATATTGTAAATATCGTGGTATCGTTTTTGTCATCCTCCCTCAAAAGGCTTAGCATTTTTTTAATCGAGAGTTGAATCATCAAAAAGTGGAAGCAATTTTAAGCATAGTGAAAACAATTAATTCAAAACAGACACGTGTGATGCATTAATGAAATAAGAGAGTTTGACATGATAATTGTTTGAACAATCAAAAGAAAATTACAAATTGAAAATTCTAATGCACAAAAGACATTCTCAATGATTTGGTGTAGGATCAGTGATCAAACTTAATCTCCTTGGCATCAATCAAGTCTTGGATCTTGTTCTTCAAACTCCAACAGTCATCGGTGTCATGTCCTGGACTGTCAGAATGGTAGGCACATCTCACACTCGGGTTATACTTGGAAGAGGAAGTATCAGGATTTTGAGGAGGGTCCTTTAGTGTGATCAATTTCACCTTCAGCAATTGTTGTAACGCTTGAGACAAAGGCATGTTGATGTCAGTATACTTCCTTTATTGATATCTTACCCTACGCCTATTGCTCTGTTTTTGTTGAACAGGCATGGGATCGGAGATCTGGGTTGCCCCTACATGTTGATCATGACGACTCTTTTTACCATACACAGCATTGGACTCTTTTTTTCCATTGTAGGGATTTTTCTGAGTATCAGAAGGTGTAGCTTCTTGAATCTTCCCGCTTTTGATGCCATCTTCAATTCTCTCCCCAGTCAAGATAAGGTCCGTGAACCCGGATGAAGAGTTTCCAATCAAATGGTTGAAGAACGGACCAGACAGGGTCCCCAGAAACATGTCAACAAGCTCACGATCAGTCAAAGGTGGCTGCACCC
Source organism: Vicia faba (assembly GCA_948472305.1). Lineage (NCBI taxonomy): Eukaryota > Viridiplantae > Streptophyta > Magnoliopsida > Fabales > Fabaceae > Vicia > Vicia faba. Next base: position 1,270,879,972 of record OX451739.1, read on the forward strand.
TTCCAGCAAGGTCTCTCCATTTTTGGGTGTATTCTTTAAATCCTTCGCCCGTCCCTAGTGACATACCCTGGAGTTGGGTACGCGTAGGAGCGAGGTCGGAATTATACTGATACTGCTTATAGAAAGCAGTAGCCAAGTCTTCCCAGTTACTGATACTGGCCCCATGCAGCTGATAGAACCATTCGAGTTGAGTCCCTGAAAGACTATCCTGGAAGAAATGGATCCACAAATTCTTGTCAGCCGTGTAAGGTTGGATCTTCCTTACATGCGATCAAAGGTGCAGCTTAGGACAAGAAGCTCCGTCATATTTGGCAAAGGCAGGTGCCTTGAACTTATGGGGAATCACTACCCCAGAGGATAAGCCTAGGTCTCCAAAGTCCAACCTGGGCACATTCTGAATCTCCATGGCGTTCAAACGGTCTTCCAGCTGTTTGTACTTATCCTCAGCAGGAGGATATTGTTCTTCATCATAATCCATCTCGTTGTCGGAGACTACGGGGCTAGGAACCCTTTCCTCTTGCTGACTATCTTTTCCTACAGATGAAGTAGTCAGCTCAACCTCATTCTGCAGTGCATTCCCAAATCTGCATCCAGTGTTGAACAAGACAGTCCTCTTCTTCTTCTTCTTCTTCTTCAGAATCAGAGTCTTCAACTCCTGTTGACCCTTGGCTAAACTCATAACCAACTCTTGGAACTGGGCATTCTGGGCCTGGAGGGCCTTGATAGCTTGTTCAGTGGAAGGTTCAGTAGACATGATGATTGCTGAAATAAACAGCGAAGAAGATGAGAAACCTGTAATGGTACCTGTAATGCGATGATATGTATGATATATGTATGCAATGTTTTCAAGGATCTCGCGAGGTAAACAAAGAAACTTGTTAGAATTTGAATTTGGTAGCTTGATTGAAAGAACTTCATGGTGCTGAGAGTCCTTCCTCAAGAGTCAAAGCTCACCATATCGAGTGGGTCATAGCCCCTGACTCAAGTCATCATATTTTGATCTCCAAACAACCTTGGCCAGAGGAAAATAAATCCCCCTTGCCCCTTGCTAGACAGTTGGTTCATCATGACCTGCATCACAAACCCTTGAGATCCTTAAAATGGGTTAGTCCTTATGCCGGATGTATGCAATGTTATGATGTTATGATGTTATGACGTTATGGTAAAGGCACACCACAAGTATTCACAAAAGGCAAACATGGTAAAGGCACCAAGTCACACAAGACAACCCTTAGAGTTTAGGCCAACATGAAGTTTAGGTACTACCCTCTTTCAGTTTCAGTTGGTTAAGACCTGTCCTAAAAATAGTAACCGGGTGCTAGAGGATCTCAATATCACTGACTACCCTCAATCGGTCATAACTCCAGCTTAGCAACCTTTTCTTGCGGCCGGAACCATCGCGAGATTTTAGCCTCAATGAGTGTAGCATACTGTGATACGGTGGGAGAACTGACTTGAGGTTTTGCGTTTGTATTCGCACTTGTTCGGTTTAGCAAGAGTCGCCACCGACTTTTTATTTTATCCTAAGGAAAGGTTAAAAAGCACATCAAAAACCTTTTTGAGATGTTTCATGGGTTCGGGGGGTAGATTATGAAAAGGGAAGGTATTAGCACCCTTTTCATCCATGGTTATCCATGGGCTCTTAGTTACTCGTTTAGATCACTTGCCTTTGATTTTCAATTGCTTGAAATTGTGGTGTGTGTGTGTGTTTTGAAAATGTTTTGAAAAAGATGCCTTGTCTTAGGCAACCATTGTAATGACTCGTGTTTGAGTGTTTCACAAAGGTGTGTATCTTTTCGAAAAGATGTTTCAAATGTTTTTGAAAGTTTGTTTTGAAAGTGTTTGTGGAGTGTGGTTTTTGAAAAGTAGGCAAGTGTGTTTGCAAGTTTGATCAAGTAACTAAGAGTGGTCTACCCCTAAATTTACTCAAAGGTTTTTCTCATGTTTTAACCCTTTTAACAATTTTGTTCCACCATTTTATTTGGTGGACAATCTTGCGTTTAGGATGTTTAAAGGGACAGGCGCGGGTCATCGTATGGACCATGAATGCAATGGTGCCAAGTGTCTTTGGCAATTTTGCTTGAAGGGACTATGATTATTTTGATTAGGCAACTTTCGAAAGCGTCATCGAGGGACTTATGATCATTTGAATTGTTTTGCCAAAGAAACTCGACGTGCAAGCATGGCCCATTTTGGAAGGCAACAAGCGGGATTACCCTAGGGGTGTAAGTGTGATTGTGTATTGATTTCATGTATTTGTCTTTGTATTAGGTTATCTAGCGTTTGATTTTATGTACATACAAACCCTAGGTCTAACCATGGTATATTTGAAAGCGATAAATTGCGGGAATTTAAAATCTACGCTATTACAAATAAGTATCCGGGAGCGGGGGTACAAATATTTACAAATGGGGATAAGACTTAATAGGAGAGTAGTGTCCAAATATTTACAACCAAATCGAATAGCGATCAAATGTAAAATGTATCAATGTACAAGAATAAAGGCAATGTAAAATGTACCAATGTATCAATATATTTGTGTAAGTGTAGGTGAATATTTACAAGGTTGAGAAAGTGTATTTATTAAATATTGTTAACTTAATGTAAGATTAAGTATTTATTATTCTTTTTGTATTTTGTTAATTATGTATAAACAAGAAAGTTTAATAAAAGAAAAGAAAATGTTTTAAGTTCTATTCTTTTATGTATTAATGTTCTTATGTATTTTTCATGTACAAAACTTAGACTTAAAAAAAATAAACTTAATAGAACTAAGTTTTTATGTCTTTTTAATTGTTCACAAAAAATAAAATATAAACTATCCTAGAAAATTTTGTATATGTGTAAAAAAGGGTTAAAATGTTTTTATTTACAAAAGAAACAATTTGTATTATAAAGAAAGTAAAATAGTATTAGTATAAGAATTTAATGTGAAAAAATAGTATATCAATTTGTTTAACAAAAAGATAAGATATGATTTATGTAAAAAAGAGAGATTAGTTTAGAAATTGAATGGGCTTCGTGGATTTGGCCCAAACTGAATTTGTAAAGAATGGTGAAAGGGGGGTATGCATGTCAGGAGGGGGGGGGGGGGGGGGTGCGCCTGAAACGGGCTTAAGGCGTCCTGAATGGGCAAGGCCTACACGTTGTGACAACATTTTGCAAAGGGATTGAGTCATTGTGTTTCAGAAAGAGGAATTAGGGTTTGTGAGTTACAAACGGCGCTCATCTTCCTTCGTCTTCCTTCGTTCTTTCTCAAGCTATAGCCACTGAACAACGTCCTTTGCCCAGGCCAACCAACGCCATCTCCGTTTCTCCTCTCTCCACAAGGTTACTCTAGACGGTGGTTACGAGGTTTGATTTTCGTTCTTTGGTGAATGGAGACGGAGGAGGAGCGAATTTGGAGGCGCAAAGGATGGCCAGAGGCGGAGGGGAAACACATGATGTTAAGCTCGCTTGCTTTGTTGGAGAACCTGGTATTCTGTTTCACCTTTTTTAGGTTTCGTGATGATAACTGAAAACCTTTGTATGACTTCCTTTTCCTCTTCTGTCTCTTTGCCTCGTATGCTAGCTCGATGTCTTTGATTGCTTCTTTTCCTCGTCCATTAACTTGCCTGCTGATATGCTTGATATGAATCTGAGTGTTGCTTTGTGTGCTTACCCAATGATGAAATCTTTCTGAGGGTTTATTGCCTTGAAATGCTTGTCTGCTTCTGATATGCTTATAGATTGATATGCTGATATATTTGGTATGTTGTGATATTGATGATATTGGTAGCCCAATGATGAGGATGCTCTGAGGGCTTGTGTTGGTTGGAAAGCTGGTTTTGGAAAGGGCTTTGAAGGTTGAGCTTGTTTTGACAGGTTATGCTTTGTTTGATAAGTTTAAGCTTGACAGGTTTAGGTTTGTATGGTTTAGGCTTCAGGCTGGACAGTTTGTGTTGTTCTTGGCCTTTACTGCAGGCTTCAGGTTTGAGTTATGCAGGTCTGGTTTAAGGTTTGACAGGTTGGGACTTTGTCTTGCTGTTGAAGCAGGTTAAAGGATTTTGTTTGAAAGGCCTTTTGAGGTTTTGAACTGGTTTGTTTGCAGTAGGTAAGGCTTGAGCTTTTAATGATTACAAGCTTAGAGGGTTGATATGCTTTGAGAGCTTGTGTTTGTTTGAGGCAGGACTGTGTTTCTATGTTACAGTTTTGAGAGTTTTATCTTTTTGATATCTCTGCCTCTCGTACTGTCCTGATAAGTTTGTTTATATCTCCTTGCCTAAAGCCTGTAAGCCTCCTTTTCTTCTTCTCTTTTTCTCTCTCTACAGTTTTAAAAGCATAAAATATTGCTTAGCACTGTACTAATTCTGAAAAAGCAAATGGCCTTGAAAATGATGAAATTGAAACTTGCTTGCGTTGTTGGTTTACTCTGCATATTCCTGCTTTCCTGCATACTTTATGTACTTCTTTGACAGCCCTTTGTACTTTGATATCTTTCCATATCCTTTTGGACAACTTTGATATCTTTGGCTTAGTTTGACATTGTGACTTTGTAGTTCCGTTTGGACTTTGTTGGCAATGATTTTGAAACTTTGAAATGTGCAGTTTGTTTGACCATTTTGAAATTGTGCAATATTACAACTTTGTGCATTCATACTTTAATTGCAAACATTTTCATCCCTCTTTATGAACCGAGAGAAATCTCTTGATTTGCTGAGAGGGCAAACTGATTCCGGCCAGTTGCTTTTAATGATGAATTTTAACTGTGTATGCTCTTTTATTTATTTTTATCTGTGTTGACTTTTCTTCTTTTCTTTGTTTTGTAGATAAAACTCAATGGAGCATTGGAGAGCAGCAAATGGAGGATGAAGAATTAGGATAGCTTTATTTCAATTTTAATCATTTGTAAAATTATTATTGTAAACAAAAAATGTAAATAAATTTACAATTGTTCGAATAATAATTTTGTGACGAAACAATTAAAGATGAATAAGAAAAATCCTTTTTGATCAATTAATTCCCTTTTTTAGCTGTCTATTTTAATTACTTATAAATTCTTAAATTATAATAAATGGAAATAAATTCCAATTATCCTAACTTAGAATAAATAAACAATTAATAAACACTGTGGTTTTAGCATCGATCAATAATAAACCCGACGCTCCAATTAAACAATGCACCGTTAATCAAACCAACATCCAGATACTTATCTTTTTACTGATTAAATCAACACTGCAGATTCTCAATTTAAGCACCTCAGCTTTTATCTCATCTCAAATCAAATGCCTTAGCCTTTACTGATTAAACAAAACACTGCAAATTCTTGATTCAAATGCCTCAATCCAAATCTCAGAGTAAACTGAAAAGAACTGTAAAATTAATTCTTTCTGAGAAATATGCGCACAAAAACCCTGATTCTTGATTAAATGCCAAAGAAGCGTCTGCTTGATCAAAACCTGAGCCAACTCAAACAAACCTCAGCAATCTGCCTGAACTGCTTTAAAATCAATGCAACCCTAATTTTGTCTGACTGATAAGAAAAGTCCGTTTGACCGATTCTTGCGCTAATCTAAAAAATCAGGAAAAGTCCGAAGCTGTGATTTCTTGTGGAAAAAATACGAGGGCAAATTTTGGGGTACAACAGTTGCCCCTGTTCAATCTTCTTGAACATGAAGAGTTAGATTGGCAAGTTTGCCGTTCGCGACTTGAAGGTAAAAGGAGATTGGACACTAGAGTGCCCAAAAATTTGCACTCGGTAATGTGATGGTGGAGGGAATGGGCTTAAAGATGCCATTTGGTGATGGGCTTAGAGATGCCATCTGGGGATGTGACAGAACCTTTTCGGGAATGGGCTTATAGATGCCATTTGGAAGTGTGATGGATAGTTGTGGATATGGGCTTAAAGATGCCATCGGGAGGTGTCGATCGCGTAAGAGATTCCTTAGCGAGAACTTGCATACCTGAGAAAGAAAGATAATTTCCTGGCCTGTCACAGGGGTTGATCTCCAAACTCTTTATGTAGATATTCCCTGGCTGGATACAGGTATCGAATCTACAATCAAATGCTCACAGATATGCCCTGGCTAGATACAGGAATCGAATCTGGAAATGGCCGTCTACAGATATGCCCTTGCTGGATACAGGTATCGAATCTGGAAATTGTTGTCTACAGATATGCCCTGGCTGGATACAGGTATCGAATCTGGAAATTGTCGTCTACAGATATGCCCTGGCTGGATACAGGTATCGAATCTGGAAATTGTTGTCTACAGATATGCCCTGGCTAGATACAGGTATCGAATCTCTAAACTCTTCATGCAGATATGCCCTGGCTGGATATAGGTATCGAATCTACAATCAATCACTCATAGATATGCCCTGGCTAGATACAGGAATCGAATCTGGAATTGTGACGGTTGACAGTAATCATCTTTGGATTGACCTTTTTCCTGAAAAGACAAGACATCAGTTGTATGCAATGTCATGATGTATGAAATGCATGAGGTCATGATGTTTTCAAGAACAAACGAGATTGTGTGATATGATGCGTATATGCATGCGTCCTGGTGTATGATAATGTGATGAATGTATATGAATGTGTTTTCGTCTAGGAAAATAAATCCTTGACGAGTGCCGGGAACTTGTTAGATCCTGGGCTGACGTTTTGAAGAGTAGAGTTCTTCGTTTCCACTGGGGACGATGGTTGCAAGAATAAACCGGTAGGAAGAGATGACTCCTTTGGGGAATAAACTTGTTGGAGAGATTACTCTGCGGAGAATTACTCTGTGGGAAGAGATACTTCGCTGAGGTTTTGATGAGAACTCCTCTGGGGATTCCACTGATAAGTTATGTCGGGGAATTTGATGAACTCCGCTGGGGATAGGAAGAATCTTAACTGCTGCAGGGGAGGGCAAGGATCTTTTGATGGTTGAAAGTGAGAAATCCTGGGACCGCTGTTGGGGAATCAGGAGCTTGGGTTGTATGCCAATCTACTGGGGATTCTTGTCTTGAGGAGATCTTCCCTGGAGAATATTCGAATATCCTGCGAGGAACTGAGAATGAGAGTCTTCACTCTGCTTGGAGATTGATAGTTGGAAGTTTTAGCTCCGCTGGGGATTGATAGTTTTGGCTCCAGGATTTTGAAACTTGACTCTGAGGGGAGTTAGCTTCTGGAAGGCTCTCTGGCTGGGGATTACAAGAATCTTTTGAGTTTGAGAAGGAACCGATGTAGGGTTGCTTCATAATGAGTCCGTGTAAAACTGCATCTTCCAACAGGTGATGAAGGAATTGTTGAACACTTTTGACATTCGAATGCCCCAAGTGGTGATGAAAGAGACTCTTTATGTAGATAATTTCCTGGCTTGTTACAGGTGTTAATCCACAATCAGCCGTCCACAGATATTTTCCTGGCTTGTTACAGGTGTTGATCTGGAACTTAAGATATGTTGGTCGAGGAGATACTGTTTTGGCTTGTTATAGGTGTCGATCTCTGACCTGAGAAAGAAAGATGGTTCCCTGGCTTGTTACAGGTGTTGATCTTCAATCTCTTCATGTAGATAATTTCCTGGCTTGTTACAGGTGTTGATCCACAATCGATTGCTCACAGATATGCCCTGGCTAAATACAGGAATCGAATCCGTAACTTCAAAAGGTTGCTTACAGACGTGCCCTGGCTGGATACAGGTATCGAATCTCTAAACTCCTCATGCAGACATGCCCTGGCTGGATACAGGTATCGAATCTATATTCAGTTGCTCACAGATATGCCCTGGCTAGATACAGGTATCAAATCTGGAATTTGCCGTCTACAGATATGCCCTGGCTAGATATAGGTATCGAATATGGGATTCTTCATGCAGATATGCCCTGGCCGGATACAGGTATCGAATCTACTCACAGATATGCCCTGGCTAGATACAGGAATCGAATCTGGAATTGTGATAGTTATTCTGTTGGTGGTTGTAATTTCCAGTAGGTGATGAAGGAATTATTGGACACTTTTGACATTCGAATGTCCCAAGTGGTGATAAAGGAGACTTGCCCCAAGTTCACTGAACTTTTGAGAGATTTGTTGAAATCTTGACTGGACTGCCCCAGGTTAACTGAACTTTGAAAGATCTGCTGAAACCTTGACTGGACTGCCCCAGGTTAACTGAACTTCGAAAGATCTGTTGGACCTTGACTGGACTGCCCCAGGTTAACTGAACTTCGAAAGATCTGTTAGACCTTGACTGGACTGCCCCAGGTTAATTGGATGGTGACATGTCATGCCCCTTGTTGATAGGAGACTTTTGTAATGGAGGTGTCATCCTTTTGAAGTGATTTTTGTTCACTGAGAGAGTTTTCGTTCTTCCGAACATTCGCTGTATGAATTTCTTCGCTGTCAAACAAATAGCCAAATGCGAACAGTGATATTCAGGTAATGCAAAGTTTATGTTTGTCTCGAAGTTTTGAAAAATGCATTTTTTAGCAGAAAACTTTTCACAAATCAACACAAGATTTAGAGCAAAGCCTTACAGGAGTCAGGATACCTTTTGTAATAGTATGCTTTTGAACTAACCCATGCTTCAATTAGGACTTTTGAAGGGTTGTAACGTGGCTTGGTTCACGGTTTAAGAAACAAAATTATAAAGGCTCAAAGTATATTTGTACCCACCCGCTCTTCGTGATGTTCTTCAACCCTAAGCTTAGTTATTTGTGCGTCGCACTCTATTCGAGTTTGGAACGACTTTTTGGGTGATGGTTCACCAGTTGAATTTTGGAAAACAGTCATCATCTCCTTTTTCTTCTGCAACATTTTTCATGTTGTTGAGGATTTGTAATGACCTCTCTATTTTGATTTTGATTTGTTATCCCTAACTTTTGCCTGACTGTTCCCGTTTTCGAGATTACAGTCAGCGGGATGCCCCAGCTTTCTTAAGCCTCCTTTACAGGTTTTGGCTTGGTGGGCTTTTCTCTTTTGAGAGATTGACTGCCTATGTGGTAGGGAACCATCACTGTGTTTTGATTCCAAAGGAATGCCTTTCCCTTTTTGATGTCGTTCGTTGTATTACGAACCGAGGGTTTGCGACTTCAATGCGCACATTCTTTTGATTAACTGAGATACTACCCTGCCCCAGGTTTATATCAAAGGTTTTGATTGTTTAGAACAGAAAACTCCTACTTCTCTGGCTCAAAGGGGTTGACTAGGGATTATCTTCCTTATAACTCCAGTGTTTGGGAATTGAAAGAAATGCCTGTACATCATCAGCAAGGTCTGTTCAAAAGCATACTATATGAGATTATGGTATTGTTTCGTCATCCTCCCTTTAAAGGCTTGCAGCTTTTTATCAAGAGTTAAATATCATAAAGAAAGCACAAGAGTAGTGAAAAAGAATGGATGAATTCAATACAAACATATGCAATGCATTAATATAACAGAGTTTAACATCAACAGATAATTGTTTGAATAATAAAAGAAATTACAAATTTGGAAATTCAAATGAAGCAAAAGCCTCTCAGTTTGAGCCATGTCACTACAGGTGGAGAACTTATTAACGAAAGATTTTCATCTCGCCGTCTGGCGTGAACCTCAGCACTCCAATGTCAATCAGATCTTGAATCTTGTTCTTCAAGGCCCAACAGTCGTCGGTGTCATGCCCCGGGCTGTAGGAGTGGTACACACAAAATGCATCGGGTTGATAGTTAGGAGCGGAGGTATTGGGCTTCCGAATAGGATCCCTCAAAGCAGTCAGATTGACCTCCAACAAGCGCTCCAGAATTAGAGATGACGGTATGTTAGTCTCAGTGAACTGTCTTCCCGACGTATTTTGACTACGTCGATTACCCCGTTGACGCTGGCGAGGTTGTTGATGGGCTTGTGACCCTGAAGCAAGCAAGGGAGCCTTCCCTTTGTCTTCTTGAGTGGATGGGGGTTGAGTGGTGACTTGCTCTTCAACTTCAGATGTTTTCCCCAGTTGGTTGTTTTGAAGCAGTTGTTGACGAGAACTCGGAGTTCCTCTTGTCTTTGAGATAAATCCTGGATGAGAGCCATCTGGACCACTAGTTGCCCCATCACTTGGATCCTTAATTGCTAAATCAAACTGCAGTTCCCCCAGCTGATCACTCCTGGCATTGTTTGAATTCTCCTGGACCAAGCTCTTTGTGAGGAGAGCTTTTATTTCTTCTTGCCCTAGGGACAGGTTCAAGAATAATTCCTGCAGCTGAGCAGTCTGGTCCTGGATATCCTTGACAGTCCTTTCTAGAGCCATCTCTTACTGAAATAAACAGCAGGAGAGTAAGGAAACCTGAAAAAGAAAAGATCGTCAAGATGCAATGCATGATATGTGGATGCATACTTTCAAGGATCTCTTGGGGTAAACACAAGAGAATGTTAGAGGTTGAAACTTCGGTCTTCGATTGGAGAACTTTGCACCGGTGGATGTCTTTCCACGAGAATCAAGCTCACCATGTCGAGTGGGTCATAGCCCCTGAATCAAGTTGTTGCACTTGATCTTTGATTGGAGATCTTTGCCCCGGTGGATGTCTTTCCACGAGAATCAAGCTCACCATGTCGAGTGGGTCATAGCCCCTGATTCAAGTTGTTGCACTTGATCTTTGATGGCATTTGTTTAGAGGAGACACCTCTTGCCCTTTGGTAGACATCTGGTTCAACGTAACCCTGTATCAAAAGAACCCTCGAGATCCTTGAAATGGTTATTGAAAATGCTATGGTATGATGATGTTATGTACATGTATGCAAAAGCAAGTGAGTGTATATACAGGCAATCATATTCACACAGAGCAAGAAAGTCCTTAGGTTTAGGCTTGCATGGGGTTGTAGGCAAGTACCCTCTTGAAGTTAGTTGGCTCATCCTGTCCTAAAATAGAAACCGGGTTCTAAGGAGCTCAATATCATTGGATTGTTTTCTGTGTTCATTGTTTCGGTTTAGCCACTTAACTGGCGACCAAAATAGTCCAAGAAAAACAACCCTCAATGAGTGTAGTATCGAGTATCTACCAACTTCGGACTGCACCAAAGCCGGTCATCTCACTACCCCTAAAAAGGCTAAGATGGTCAATTAAGGTTCTAAGAGTTCGTTAGTGCTTCACGACATCACTCAGCGGCCCCGTACTCTCCTTGACTGAACTCAAGGGTTACCGGTACTCACAAATATGTCACACTAACATAGCTTACTGTTTCAACCATGTCAGTATACCCCGCACAGTTCCCTCACAGTTTTATTTCTATTTACCTAAAAAGGTGCCCCAAATCCGGGTGTAGGATTTACAACAAACCCAAACAAGGAACCAAAAAGTAAAGTAATCAAAGCAATCAAAGCAAGAATGTAAAGGTGATCTAAACCCTAAGGTAACCCCACTTTTAGTTTTTTCCCCAACAGAGTCGCCAGTTCTGTGATACGGTGGGAGAACTGACTTGAGATTTTGTGTTTGTATTCGCACTTGTTCGGTTTAGCAAGAGTCGCCACCGACTTTTTATTTTATCCTAAGGAAAGGTTAAAAAGCATAGCAAAAACCTTTTGAGATGTTTCGTGGGTTCGGGGGGTAGATTATGAAAAGGGAAGGTATTAGCACCCTTTTCATCCATGGTTATCCATGGGCTCTTAGTTACTCGTTTAGATCACTTGCCTTTGATTTTCAATTGCTTGAAATTGTGGTGTGTGTGTGTGTTTTGAAAATGTTTTGAAAAAGATGCCTTGTCTTAGGCAACCATTGTAATGACTCGTGTTTGAGTGTTTCACAGAGGTGTGTATCTTTTCGAAAAGATGTTTCAAATGTTTTTGAAAGTTTGTTTTGAAAGTGTTTCTGGAGTGTGGTTTTTGAAAAGTAGGCAAGTGTGTTTGCAAGTTTGATCAAGTAACTAAGAGTGGTCTACCCCTAAATTTACTCAAAGGTTTTTCTCATGTTTTAACCCTTTTAACAATTTTGTTCCACCATTGTATTTGGTGGACAATCTTCCGTTTAGGATGTTTAACGGGACAGACGCGGGTCATCGTATGGACCATGAATGCAATGGTGCCAAGCTTCTTTGGCAATTTTGCTTGAAGGTACTATGATCATTTTGATTAGGCAACTTTCGAAAGCGTCATCGAGGGACTTATGATCATTTGAATTGTTTTGCCAAAGAAACTCGACGTGCAAGCATGGCCATTTTGGAAGGAAACAAACGGGATTACCCTAGGGGTGTAAGTGTGATTGTGTGTTGATTTCATGTATTTGTCTTTGTATTAGGTTATCTAGCGTTTGATTTTATGTACATACAAACCCTATGTCTAACCAGGGTATATTTGAAAACGATAAATTGTGGGAATTTAAAATCTACGCTATTACAAATAAGTATCCGGGAGCGGGGGTACAAATATTTACAAATGGGGATAAGACTTAATAGGAGAGTAGTGTCCAAATATTTACAACCAAATCGAATAGCGATCAAATGTAAAATGTATCAATGTACAAGAATAAAGGCAATGTAAAATGTACCAATGTATCAATATATTTGTGTAAGTGTAGGTGAATATTTACAAGGTTGAGAAAGTGTATTTATTAAATATTGTTAACTTAATGTAAGGTTAAGTATTTATTATTCGTTTTGTATTTTGTTAATTATGTATAAACAAGAAAGTTTAATAAAAGAAAAGAAAATGTTTTAAGTTCTATTCTTTTATGTATTAATGTTCTTATGTATTTTTCATGTACAAAACTTAGACTTAAAAAAAATTAACTTAATAGAACTAAGTTTTTATGTCTTTTTAATTGTTCACAAAAAATAAAATATAAACTATCCTAGAAATTTTGTATATGTGTAAAAAAGGGTTAAAATGTTTTTATTTACAAAAGAAACAATTTGTATTATAAAGAAAGTAAAATAGTATTAGTATAAGAATTTAATGTGAAAAAATAGTATATCAATTTGTTTAACAAAAAGATAAGATATGATTTATGTAAAAAAGAGAGATTAGCTTAGAAATTGAATGGGCTTCGTGGATTTGGCCCAAACTGAATTTGTAAAGAATGGTGAAAGGGGGGTATGCATGTCAGGAGGGGGGGGGGGGGGGGTGCGCCTGAAACGGGCTTAAGGCATCCTGAATGGGCAAGGCCCACACGTTGTGACAACATTTTGCAAAGGGTTTGAGTCATTGTGTTTCAGAAAGAGGAATTAGGGTTTGTGAGTTACAAACGGCGCTCATCTTCCTTCGTCTTCCTTCGTTCTTTCTCAAGCTATAGCCACTGAATAACGTCCATTGCCCAGGCCAACCAGCGCCATCTCCGTTTCTCCTCTCTCCACAAGGTTACTCCATGCGGTGGTTACGAGGTTTGATTTTCGTTCTTTGGTGAATGGAGACGGAGGAGGAGTGAATTTGGAGGCGCGAAGGATGGCCGGAGGCGGAGAGGAAACATGTGATGTTGAGCTCGCTTGCTTTGTTGGAGAACCTGGTATTCTGTTTCACCTTTTTTAGGTTTCGTGATGATAACTGAAAACCTTTGTATGAATTCCTTTTCCTCTTCTGTCTCTTTGCCTCGTATGCTAGCTCGATGTCTTTGATTGCTTCTTTTCCTCGCCCATTAACTTGCCTGCTGATATGCTTGATATGAATCTGAGTGTTACTTTGTGTGCTTACCCAATGATGAAATCTTTCTGAGGGTTTATTGCCTTGAAATGCTTGTTCGCTTCTGATATGCTTATATATTGATATGCTGAGATATTTGGTATGTTGTGATATTGATGATATTGGTAGCCCAATGATGAGGATGCTCTGAAGGCTTGTGTTGGTTGGAAAGCTGGTTTTGGAAAGGGCTTTGAAGGTTGAGCTTGTTTTGACAGGTTATGCTTTGTTTGATAAGTTGAAGCTTGACAGGTTTAGGTTTGTATGGTTTAGGCTTCAGGCTGGACAGTTTGTGTTGTTCTTGGCCTTTACTGCAGGCTTCAGGTTTGAGTTATGCAGGTCTGGTTTAAGGTTTGACAGGTTGGGACTTTGTCTTGCTGTTGAAGCAGGTTAAAGGCTTTTGTTTGAAAGGCCTTTTGAGGTTTTAAACTGGTTTGTTTGCATAAGGTAAGGCTTGAGCTTTTAATGATTACAAGCGTAGAGGGTTGATATGCTTTGAGAGCTTGTGTTTGTTTGAGGCAGGACTGTGTTTCTATGTTACAGTTTTGAGAGTTTTATCTTTTTGATATCTCTGCCTCTCGTACTGTCCTGATAAGTTTGTTTATATCTCCTTGCCTAAATCCTGTAAGCCTCCTTTTCTTCTTCTCTTTTTCTCTCTCTACAGTTTTAAAAGCATAAAATATTGCTTAGCACTGTACTAATTCTGAAAAAGCAAATGGCCTTGAAAATGATGAAATTGAAACTTGCTTGCATTGGTTGTTTACTCTACATATTCCTGCTTTCCTGCATACTTTATGTACTTCTTTGACAGCCCTTTGTACTTTGATATCTTTCCATATCCTTTTGGACAGCTTCGATATCTTTGGCTTAGTTTGACATTGTGACTTTGTAGTTCAATTTGGACTTTGTTGGCAATGATTTTGAAACTTTGAAATGTGCAGTTTGTTTGACCATTTTGAAATTGTGCAATATTACAACTTTGTGCATTCATATTTTAATTGCAAACATTTTCATCCCTCTTTGTGAACCGAGAGAAATCTCGTGATTTGCATAGATGGCAAACTGATTTCGGTCAGTTGCTTTTAATGATGAATTTTAACTATGTATTCTCTTTTATTTATTTTTATCTGTGTTGACTTTTCTTCTTTTCTTTGTTTTGCAGATAAAACTCAATGGAGCATTGGAGAGCAGCAAATGGAGGATGAAGAACTAGGATAGCTTTATTTCAATTTTAATCATTTGTAAAATTATTATTGTAAACAAAAAATGTAAATAAATTTACAATTGTTCGAATAATAATTTTGTGACGAAACAATTAAAGATGAATAAGAAAAATCCTTTTTGATCAGTTAATTCCCTTTTTTAGCTGTCTATTTTAATTACTTATAAATTATTAAATTATAATAAATGGAAATAAATTCCAATTATCCTAACTTAGAATAAATAAACAATTAATAAACACTGGTTTTAGCATCGATCAATAATAAACCCGACGCTCCAATTAAACAATGCACCGTTAATCAAACCAACATCCAGATACTTATCTTTTTACTGATTAAATCAACACTACAGATTCTCAATTTAAGCACCTCAGCTTTTATCTCATCTCAAATCAAATGCCTTAGCCTTTACTGATTAAACAAAACACTGCAAATTCTTGATTCAAATGCCTCAGTCCAAATCTCAGAGTAAACTGAAAAGAACTGTAAAATTAATTCTTTCTGAGAAATATGCGCACAAAAACTCTGATTCTTGATTAAATGCCAAAGAAGCGTCCGCTTGATCAAAACCTGAGCCAACTCAAACAAACCTCAGCAATCTGCCTGAACTGCTTTAAAATCAATGAAAACCCTAATTTTGTCTGACTGATAAGAAAAGTCTGTTAGACCAATTCTTGTGCTAATCTGAAAAATCAGGAAAAGTCCAAAGCTTTGATTTCTTGTGGAAAAATACGAGGGAAAATTTTGGGGTACAACAGTTGCCCCTGTTCAATCTTCTTGAACCTGAAGAGTTAGATTGGCAAGTTTGCCGTTCGGGACTTGAAGGTAAAAGGAGATTGGACACTAGAGTGCCCAAAAATTTGCACTCGGTGATGTGATGGTGGAGGGAATGGGCTTAAAGATGCCATTTGGTGATGGGCTTTGAGATGCCATCTGGGGATGTGACAGAACCTTTTCGGGAATGAGCTTATAGATGCCATTTGGAAGTGTGATGGATAGTTGTGGAGATGGGCTTAAAGATGCCATCGGGAGGTGTCGATCGCGTAAGATATTCCTTAGCGAGAACTTGCGTACCTGAGAAAGAAAGATAATTTCCTGGCCTGTTACAGGGGTTGATCTCCAAACTCTTTATGCAGATATGCCCTGGCTGGATACAGGTATCGAATCTACAATCAAATGCTCACAGATATGCCTTGGCTAGATACAGGAATCGAATCTGGAATTGGCCGTCTACAGATATGCCCTGGCTGGATACAGGTATCGAATCTGGAAATTATTGTCTACAGATATGCCCTGGCTGGATACATGTATCGAATCTTGAAATTATCGTCTACAGATATGCCCTGGCTGGATACAGGTATCGAATCTGGAAATTGTTGTCTACAGATATGCCCTGGCTGGATACAGGTATCGAATCTCTAAACTCTTCATGCAGATATGCCCTGGCTGGATACAGGTATCAAATCTACAATCAATCACTCATAGATATGCCCTGGCTAGATACAGGAATCGAATCTGGAATTGTGACGGTTGACAGTAATCATCTTTGGATTGACCTTTTTCCTGAAAAGACAAGACATCAGTTGTATGCAATGTCATGATGTATGAAATGCATGAGATCATGATGTTTTCAAGAATAAACGAGATTGTGTGATATGATGCGTATATGCATGCGTCCTGGTGTATGATAATGTGATGAATGTATATGAATGTGTTTTCGTCTAGGAAAAAAAATCCTTGACGAGTGTCGGGAACTTGTTGGATCCTGGGCTGACGTTTTGAAGAGTAGAGTTCTTCGTTTCCGCTGGGGACGATGGTTGCAAGAATAAACCGGTAGGAAGAGATGACTCCGTTGGGGAATAAACTTGTTGGAGAGATTACTCTGCGGAGAATTACTCTGTGGGAAGAGATACTTCGTTGAGGTTTTGATGAGAACTCCTCTGGGGATTCCACTGATAAGTTATGTCGGGGAATTTGATGAACTTCGCTGGGGATAGGAAGAATCTTGACTGCTGCAGGGGAGGGCAAGGATCTTTTGATGGTTGAAAGTGAGAAATCCCGGGACCGTTGTTGGGGAATCAGAAGCTTGGGTTGTATGCCAATCGACTGGGGATTCCTGTCTTGAGGAGATCTTCCCTGGAGAATATTCGAATATCCTGCGAGGAACTGAGAATGAGAGTCTTCACTCTGCTTGGAGATTGATAGTTGGAAGTTTTATCTCCGCTAGGGATTGATAGTTTTGGCTCCACTGGGGATTTTAAAACTTGACTCTGAGGGGAGTTAGCTTCTGGAAGGCTCTCTGGCTGGGGATTACAAGAATCTTTTGAGTTTGAGAAGGAACCGATGTAGGGTTGCTTCATGATGAGTCCGTGTAAAACTGCATCTTCCAACAGGTGATGAAGGAATTGTTGAACACTTTTGACATTCGAATGCCCCTAGTGGTGATGAAAGAGACTCTTTATGTAGATAATTTCCTGGCTTGTTACAGGTGTTAATCCATAATCAGCCGTCCACAGATATTTTCCTGGCTTGTTACAGGTGTTGATCTGGAACTTAAGAAATGTTGGTCGAGGAGATACTGTCCTGGCTTGTTACCGGTGTCGATCTCTGACCTGAGAAAGAAAGATGGTTCCCTGGCTTGTTACAGGTGTTGATCTTCAATCTCTTCATGTAGATAATTTCCTGGATTGTTACAGGTGTTGATCCACAATCGATTGCTCACAGATATGCCCTGGCTAGATACAGAAATCGAATCCGGAACTTCAAAAGGTTGCTTACAGACGTGCCCTGGCTGGATACAGGTATCGAATCTCTAAACTCCTCATGCAGACATGCCCTGGCTGGATACAGGTATCGAATCTACAATCAGTTGCTCACAGATATGCCCTGGCTAGATACAGGTATCGAATCTGGAATTTGCCGTCTACAGATATGCCCTGGCTGGATACAGGTATCGAATCTGGGATTCTTCTTGCAGATATGCCCTGTCCGGATACAGGTATCGAATCTACTCACAGATATGCCCTGGCTAGATACAGGAATCGAATTTGGAATTGTGATAGTTATTCTGTTGGTGGTTGTAATTTCCAGCAGGTGATGAAGGAATTGTTGGACACTTTTTACATTCGAATGCCCCAAGTGGTGATAAAGGAGACTTGCCCCAAGTTCACTGAACTTTTGAGAGATTTGTTGAAATCTTGACTGGACTGCCCCAGGTTAACTGAACTTTGAAAGATCTGCTGAAACCTTGACTGGACTTCCCTAGGTTAACTGAACTTCGAAAGATCTGTTGGACCTTGACTGGACTGCCCCAGGTTAACTGAACTTCGAGAGATCTGTTGGACCTTGACTGGACTGCCCCAGGTTAATTGGATGGTGACATGTCATGCCCCTTGTTGATAGGAGACTTTTGTAATGGAGGTGTCATCCTTTTGAAGTGATTTTTGTTCATTGAGAGAGTTTTCGTTCTTCCGAACATTCGCTGTATGAATTTCTTCGCTGTCAAACAAATAGCCAAATGCGAACAGTGATATTCAGGTAATGCAAAGTTTATGTTTGTCTCGAAGTTTTGAAAAATGCGTTTTTTAGCAGAAAACTTTTCACAAATCAACACAAGATTTAGAGCAAAGCCTTACAGGAGTCAGGATACCTTTTGTAACAGTATGCTTTCGAACTAACCCATGCTTCAATTAGGACTTTTGAAGGGTTGTAATGTG
Source organism: Vicia faba (assembly GCA_948472305.1). Lineage (NCBI taxonomy): Eukaryota > Viridiplantae > Streptophyta > Magnoliopsida > Fabales > Fabaceae > Vicia > Vicia faba. Next base: position 1,270,898,494 of record OX451739.1, read on the forward strand.
GCTTGGTTCACGGTTTAAGAAACAAATGATAAAGGCTCAAAGTATATTTGTACCCACCCGCTCTTCGTGATGTTCTTCAACCCTAAGCTCAGTTATTTGTGCGTCGCACTCTATTCGAGTTTGGAACGACTTTTTGGGTGATGGTTCACCAGTTGAATTTTGGAAAACAGTCATCATCTCCTTTTTCTTCTGCAACATTTTTCATGTTGTTGAGGATTTGTAATGACCTCTCTATTTTGATTTTGATTTGTTATCCCTAACTTTTGCCTGACTGTTCCCGTTTTCGAGATTACAGTCAGCGGGATGCCCCAGCTTTCTTAAGCCTCCTTTACAGGTTTTTGGCTTGGTGGGCTTTTCTCTTTTGAGAGATTGACTGCCTATGTGGTAGGGAACCATCACTGTGTTTTGATTCCAAAGGAATGCCTTTCCCTTTTAGATGTCGTTCGTTGTATTACAAACTGAGGGTTTGCGACTTCAATGCGCACATTCTTTTGATTAACTGAGATACTACCCTGCCCCAGGTTTATATCAAAGGTTTTGATTGTTTAGAACAGAAAACTCCTACTTCTCTGGCTCGAAGGGGTTGACTAGGGATTATCTTCCTTATAACTCCAGTGTTTGGGAATTGAAAGAAATGCCTGTACATCATCAGCAAGGTCTGTTCAAAAGCATACTGTATGAGATTATGGTATTGTTTCGTCATCCTCCCTTTAAAGGCTTGCAGCTTTTTATCAAGAGTTAAATATCATAAAGAAAGCACAAGAGTAGTGAAAACGAATGGATGAATTCAAGACAAACATATGCAATGCATTAATGAAACAAAGTTTAACATCAACAGATAATTGTTTGAATAACAAAAGAAATTACAAATTTGAAAATTCAAATGAAGAAAAAGCCTATTAGTTTGAGCGTTGTCACTCCAGGTGGAGAACTCCTTAACGAAAGATTTTCATCCCGCCGTCTGGCGTGAACCTCAGCACTCCAATGTCAATCAGATCTTGAATCTTGTTCTTCAAGGCCCAACAGTCGTCGGTGTCATGCCCCGGGCTGTAGGAGTGGTACACACAAAATGCATCGAGATGATAGTTAGGAGCGGAGGTATTGGGCTTCCGAATAGGATCCCTCAAAGCAGTCAGATTGACCTCCAACAAGCGCTCCAGAATTAGAGATGACGGTATGTCAGTCTTAGTGAACTGTCTTCCCGATGTATTTTGACTACGCCGATTACCCCGTTGACGCTGGCGAGGTTGTTGATGGGCTTGTGACCCTGAAGCAAGCAAGGGAGCCTTCCCTTTGTCTTCTTGAGTGGATGGGGGTTGAGTGGTGACTTGCTCTTCAACCTCAGATGTTTGCCCCAGTTGGTTGTTCCGAAGCAGTTGGTTGACGAGAACTCGGAGTTCCTCTTGTCTTTGAGACAAATCCTGGATGAGAGCCATCTGGCCCACTAGCTGCCCCATCACTTGGATCCTTAATGTTGCTAAATCAAACTGCAGTTCCCCCAGCTGATCACTCCTGGCATTGTTTGAATTCTCCTGGACCAAGATCTTTGTGAGGAGAGCTTTTATTTCTTCTTGCCCTAGGGACAGGTTCACGAACATTTCCTGCAGCTGAGCAGTCTGGTCCTGGATATCCTTGACAGTCCTTTCTAGAGCCATCTCTTACTGAAATAAACAGCAGGAAAGTAAGGAAACCTGAAAAAGGAAAGATCGTCAAGATGCAATGCATGATATGTGGATGCATGCTTTCAAGGATCTCTTAGGGTAAACACAAGAGAATGTTAGAGGTTGAAACTTCGGTCTTCGATTGGAGAACTTTGCACCGGTGGATGTCTTTCCACGAGAATCAAGCTCACCATGTCGAGTGGGTCATAACCCCAGATTCAAGTTGTTGCACTTGATCTTTGATTGGAGATCTTTGCCCCGATGGATGTCTTTCCATGAGAATCAAGTTCACCATGTCGAGTGGGTCATAGCCCCTGATTCAAGTTGTTGCACTTGATCTTTGATGGCATTTGTTTAGAGGAGAAACCTCTTGCCCTTTGGTAGACGTCTGGTTCAACGTAACCTTATATCAAAAGAACCCTCGAGATCCTTGAAATGGTTATTGAAAATGCTATGGTATGATGATGTTATGTACATGTATGCAAAAGCAAGTGAGTGTATATACAGGCAATCATATTCACACAGAGCAAGCAAGTCCTTAGGTTTAGGCTTGCATGGGGTTGTAGGCAAGTACCCTCTTGAAGTTAGTTGGCTCATCCTGTCCTAAAATAGAAACCGGGTTCTAAGGAGCTCAATATCATTGGATTGTTTTCTGTGTTCATTGTTTCGGTTTAGCCACTTAACTGGTGACCAAAATATTCCAAGAAAAACAACCCTCAATGAGTGTAGTATCGAGTATCTACCAACTTCGGACTGCACCAAAGTCGGTCATCTCACTACCCCTAAAAAGGCTAAGATGGTCAATTAAGGTTCTAAGAGTTCGTTAGTGCTTCACGACATCACTCAGCGGCCCCATACTCTCCTTGACTGAACTCAAGGGTTACCGGTACTCACAAATATGTCACACTAACATAGCTTACTGTTTCAACCATGTCGGTATACCCCGCACAGTTCCCTCACAGTTTTATTGCTATTTACCTAAAAAGGTGCCCCAAATCCGGGTGTAGGATTTACAAGAAACCCAAACAAGGAACCAAAAAGTAAAGTAATCAAAGCAATCAAAGCAAGAATGTAAAGGTGATCTAAACCCTAAGGTAGCCCCACTTTTAGTTTTTTCCCCAGCAGAGTCGCCAGTTCTGTGATACGGTGGGAGAACTGACTTGAGGTTTTGAGTTTGTATTCGCACTTGTTCGGTTTAGCAAGAGTCGCCACTGACTTTTTATTTTATCCTAAGGAAAGGTTAAAAAGCACAGCAAAAACCTTTTGAGATGTTTTGTGGGTTCGGGGGGTAGATTATGAAAAGGGAAGGTATTAGCACCCTTTTCATCCATGGTTATCCATGGGCTCTTAGTTACTCGTTTAGATCACTTACCTTTGATTTTCAATTGCTTGAAATTGTGGTGTGTGTGTGTGTTTTGAAAATGTTTTGAAAAAGATGCCTTGTCTTAGGCAACCATTGTAATGACTCGTGTTTGAGTGTTTCACAAAGGTGTGTATCTTTTCGAAAAGATGTTTCAAATGTTTTTGAAAGTTTGTTTTGAAAGTGTTTGTGGAGTGTGGTTTTTGAAAAGTAGGCAAGTGTGTTTACAAGTTTGATCAAGTAACTAAGAGTGGTCTACCCCTAAATTTACTCAAAGGTTTTTCTCATGTTTTAACCCTTTTAACAATTTTGTTCCACCATTGTATTTGGTGGACAATCTTGCGTTTAGGATGTTTAACAGGACAGGCGCGGGTCATCGTATGGACCATGAATGCAATGGTGCCAAGTGTCTTTGGCAATTTTTCTTGAAGGGACTATGATCATTTTGATTAGGCAACTTTCGAAAGCGTCATCGAGGGCCTTATGATCATTTGAATTGTTTTGCCAAAGAAACTCGACGTGCAAGCATGGCCCATTTTGGAAGGCAACAAGCGGGATTACCCTAGGGGTGTAAGTGTGATTGTGTATTGATTTCATGTATTTGTCTTTGTATTAGGTTATCTAGCGTTTGATTTTATGTACATACAAACCCTAGGTCTAACCATGGTATATTTGAAAGTGATAAATTGCGGGAATTTAAAATCTACGCTATTACAAATAAGTATCCGGGAGCGGGGGTACAAATATTTACAAATGGGGATAAGACTTAATAGGAGAGTAGTGTCCAAATATTTACAACCAAATCGAATAGCGATCAAATGTAAAATGTATCAATGTACAAGAATAAAGGCAATGTAAAATGTACCAATGTATCAATATATTTGTGTAAGTGTAGGTGAATATTTACAATGTTGAGAAAGTGTATTCATTAAATATTGTTAACTTAATGTAAGATTAAGTATTTATTATTCTTTTTGTATTTTGTTAATTATGTATAAACAAGAAAGTTTAATAAAAGAAAAGAAAATGTTTTAAGTTCTATTCTTTTATGTATTAATGTTCTTATGTATTTTTCATGTACAAAACTTAGACTTAAAAAAAATTAACTTAATAGAACTAAGTTTTTATGTCTTTTTAATTGTTCACAAAAAATAAAATATAAACTATCCTAGAAAATTTTGTATATGTGTAAAAAAGGGTTAAAATGTTTTTATTTACAAAAGAAACAATTTTTATTATAAAGAAAGTAAAATAGTATTAGTATAAGAATTTAATGTGAAAAAATAGTATATCAATTTGTTTAACAAAAAGATAAGATATGATTTATGTAAAAAAGAGAGATTAGTTTAGAAATTGAATGGGCTTCGTGGATTTGGCCCAAACTGAATTTGTAAAGAATGGTGAAAGGGGGGTATGCATGTCAGGAGGGGGGTGTGCGCCTGAAACGGGCTTAAGGCGTCCTGAATGGGCAAGGCCCACATGTTGTGAGAACATTTTGCAAAGGGTTTGAGTCATTGTGTTTCAGAAAGAGGAATTAGGGTTTGTGAGTTACAAACGGCGCTCATCTTCCTTCGTCTTCCTTCGTTCTTTCTCAAGCTATAGCCACTGAACAACGTCCTTTGCCCAGGCCAACCAGCGCCATCTCCGTTTCTCCTCTCTCCACAAGGTTACTCCAGGCGGTGGTTACGAGGTTTGATTTTCGTTCTTTGGTGAATGGAGACGAAGGAGGAGCGAATTTGGAGGCGCGAAGGATGGCCTGAGGCGGAGGGGAAACACGTGATGTTGAGCTCGCTTGCTTTGTTGGAGAACCTGGTATTTTGTTTCACCTTTTTTAGGTTTCGTGATGATAACTGAAAACCTTTGTATGACTTCCTTTTCCTCTTCTGTCTCTTTGCCTCGTATGCTAGCTCGATGTCTTTGATTGCTTCTTTTCCTCATCCATTAACTTGCCTGCTGATATGCTTGATATGAATCTGAGTGTTGCTTTGTGTGCTTACCCAATGATGAAATCTTTCTGAGGGTTTATTGCCTTGAAATTGTTGTCTGCTTCTGATATGCTTATAGACTGATATGCTGAGATATTTGGTATGTTGTGATATTGATGATATTGGTATCCCAATGATGAGGATGCTCTGAGGGCTTGTGTTTGTTGGAAAGCTGGTTTTGGAAAGGGCTTTGAAGGTTGAGCTTGTTTTGACAGGTTATGCTTTGTTTGATAAGTTGAAGCTTGACAGGTTTAGGTTTGTATGGTTTAGGCTTCAGGCTGGACAATTTGTGTTGTTCTTGGCCTTTACTGCAGGCTTCAGGTTTGAGTTATGCAGGTCTGGTTTAAGGTTTGACAGGTTTGGACTTTTTCTTGCTGTTGAAGCAGGTTAAAGGCTTTTGTTTGAAAGGCCTTTTGAGGTTTTGAACTGGTTTGTTTGCAGCAGGTAAGGCTTGAGATTTTAATGATTACAGGCTTAGAGGGTTGATATGCTTTGAGAGCTTGTGTTTGTTTGAGGCAGGACTGTGTTTCTATGTTACAGTTTTGAGAGTTTTATCTTTTTGATATCTCTGCCTCTCGTATTGTCCTGATAAGTTTGTTTATATCTCCTTGCCTAAAGCCTGTAAGCCTCCTTTTCTTCTTCTCTTTTTCTCTCTCTACAGTTTTAAAAGCATAAAATATTGCTTAGCACTGTACTAATTCTGAAAAAGCAAATGGCCTTGAAAAGGATGAAATTGAAACTTGCTTGCAATGTTGGTTTACTCTGCATATTCCTGCATTCCTGCATACTTTATGTACTTCTTTGATAGCCCTTTGTACTTTGATATCTTTCCATATCCTTTTGGACAACTTTGATATCTTTGGCTTAGTTTGACATTGTGACTTTGTAGTTCAGTTTGGACTTTGTTGGCAATGATTTTGAAACTTTGAAATGTGCAGTTTGTTTGACCATTTTGAAATTGTGCAATATTACAACTTTGTGCATTCATACTTTAATTGCAAACATTTTCATCCCTCTTTGTGAACCGAGAGAAATCTCGTGATTTGCAGAGAGGGCAAACTGATTCCGGCCAGTTGCTTTTAATGATGAATTTTAACTGTGTATGCTCTTTTATTTATTTTTATCTGCGTTGACTTTTCTTCTTTTCTTTGTTTTGCAGATAAAACTCAATGGAGCATTGGAGAGCAGCAAATGGAGGATGAAGAATTAGGATAGCTTTATTTCAATTTTAATCATTTGTAAAATTATTATTGTAAACAAAAAATGTAAATAAATTTACAATTGTTCGAATAATAATTTTATGACGAAACAATTAAAGATGAATAAGAAAAATCCTTTTTGATCAGTTAATTCCCTTTTTTAGCTGTCTATTTTAATTACTTATAAATTATTAAATTATAATAAATGGAAATAAATTCCAATTATCCTAACTTAGAATAAATAAACAATTAATAAACACTGTGGTTTTAGCATCGATCAATAATAAACCCGACGCTCCAATTAAACAATGCACCGTTAATCAAACCAACATCCAGATACTTATCTTTTTACTGATTAAATCAAAACTGTAGATTCTCAATTTAAGCACCTCAGCTTATATCTCATCTCAAATCAAATGCCTTAGCCTTTACTGATTAAACAAAACACTGCAAATTCTTGATTCAAATGCCTCAATCCAAATCTCAGAGTAAATTGAAAAGAAATGTAAAATTAATTCTTTCTGAGAAATATGCGCACAAAAACCCTGATTCTTGATTAAATGCCAAAGAAGCGTCCGCTTGATCAAAACCTGAGCCAACTCAAGCAAACCTCAGCAATCTGCCTGAACTGCTTTAAAATCAATGAAAACCCTAATTTTGTCTGACTGATAAGAAAAGTCCGTTTGACCGATTCTATCGCTAATCTGAAAAATCAGGAAAAGTCCGAATCTGTGATTTCTTGTGGAAAAAATACGAGGGAAAATTTTGGGGTACAACAGTTGCCCCTGTTCAATCTTCTTGAACCTGAAGAGTTAGATTGGCAAGTTTGTCGTTCGCGACTTGAAGGTAAAAGGAGATTGGACACTAGAGTGCCCAAAAATTTGCACTCGGTGATGTGATGGTGGAGGGAATGGGCTTAAAGATGCCATTTGGTGATGGGCATAGAGATGCCATCTGGGGATGTGACAGAACCTTGTCGGGAATGGGCTTATAGATGCCATTTGGAAGTGTGATGGATAGTTATGGAGATGGGCTTAAAGATGCCATCGGGAGGTGTCGATCGCGTAAGATATTCCTTAGCGAGAACTTGCGTACCTGAGAAAGAAAGATAATTTCCTGGCCTGTTACAGGGGTTGATCTCCAAACTCTTTATGCAGATATGCCCTGGCTGGATACAGGTATCGAATCTACAATCAAATGCTCACATATATGCCCTGGCTAGATACAGGAATCGAATCTGGAATTGGCCGTCTACAGATATGCCCTGGCTGGATACAGGTATCGAATCTGGAAATTGTTGTCTACAGATATGCCCTGGCTGGATACAGGTATCGAATCTGGAAATTATCGTCTACAGATATGCCCTGGCTGGATACCGATATCGAATCTGGAAATTGTTGTCTACAAATATGCCCTGGCTGGATACAGGTATCGAATCTCTAAACTCTTCATGCAGATATGCCCTGGCTGGATACAGGTATCGAATCTACAATCAATCACTTATAGATATGCCCTGGCTAGATACAGGAATCGAATCTGGAATTGTGACGGTTGACAGTAATCATCTTTGGATTGACCTTTTTCCTGAAAAGACAAGACATCAGTTGTATGCAATATCATGATGTATGAAATGCATGAGGTCATGATGTTTTCAAGAATAAACGAGATTGTGTGATATGATGCGTATATGCATGCGTCCTGGTGTATGATAATGTGATGAATGTATATGAATGTGTTTTTGTCTAGGAAAATAAATCCTTGACGAGTGCCGGGAACTTGTTGGATCCTGGGCTGACGTTTTGAAGAGTAGAGTTCTTCGTTTCCGCTGGGGACGATGGTTGCAAGAATAAACCGGTAGGAAGAGATGACTCTGTTGGGGAATAAACTTGTTGGAGAGATTACTCTGTGGATAATTACTATGTGGGAAGAGATACTTCGCTGAGGTTTTGATGAGAACTCCTCTGGGGATTCCACTGATAAGTTATGTCGGGGAATTTGATGAACTCCGCTGGGGATAGGAAGAATCTTGATTGCTGCAGGGGAGGGCAAGGATCTTTTGATGGTTGAAAGTGAGAAATCCTGGGACCGCTGTTGGGGAATCAGGAGCTTGGGTTGTATGCCAATCTACTGGGGATTCCTGTCTTGAGGAGATCTTCCCTGGAGAATATTCGAATATCCTGCGAGGAACTGAGAATGAGAGTCTTCACTCTGCTTGGAGATTGATAGTTGGAAGTTTTAGCTCCGCTGGGGATTGATAGTTTTGGCTCCACTGGGGATTTTGAAACTTGACTCTGAGGGGAGTTAGCTTCTGGAAGGCTCTCTGGCTGGGGATTATAATAATCTTTTGAGTTTGAGAAGGAACCGATGTAGGGTTGCTTCATGATGAGTCCGTGTAAAACTGCATCTTCCAACGGGTGATGAAGGAATTGTTGAACACTTTTGACATTCGAATGCCCCAAGTGGTGATGAAAGAGATTCTTTATGTAGATAATTTCCTGGCTTGTTACAGGTGTTAATCCATAATCAGCCGTCCACAGATATTTTCCTGGCTTGTTACAGGTGTTAATCCATAATCAGCCGTCCACAGATATTTTCCTGGCTTGTTACAGGTGTTGATCTGGAACTTAAGAAATGTTGGCCGAGGAGATACTGTCCTGGCTTGTTACAGGTGTCGATCTCTGACCTGAGAAAGAAAGATGGTTCCCTGGATTGTTACAGGTGTTGATCTTCAATCTCTTCATGTAGATAATTTCCTGGATTGTTACAGGTGTTGATCCACAATCGATTGCTCACAGATATGCCCTGGCTAGATACAGGAATCGAATCCGGAACATCAAAAGGTTGCTTACAGACGTGCCCTGGCTGGATACAGGTATTGAATCTCTAAACTCCTCATGCAGACATGCCCTGGCTGGATACAGGTATCGAATCTACAATCAGTTGGTCACAGATATTCCCTGGCTAGATACAGGTATCGAATTTGGAATTTGCCGTCTACAGATATGCCCTAGCTGGATATAGGTATCGAATATGGGATTCTTCATGCAGATATGCCCTGGCCGGATACAGGTATCGAATCTACTCACAGATATGCTCTGGCTAGATACAGGAATCGAATCTGGAATTGTGATAGTTATTCTGTTGGTGGTTGTAATTTCCAGCAGGTGATGAAGGAATTGTTGGACACTTTTGACATTCGAATGCCCCAAGTGGTGATAAAGCAGACTTGCCCCAAGTTCACTGAACTTTTGAGAGATTTGTTGAAATCTTGACTGAACTGCCCTAGGTTAACTGAACTTTGAAAGATCTGCTGAAACCTTGACTGGACTGCCCCAGGTTAACTGAACTTCAAAAGATCTGTTGGACCTTGACTGGACTGCCCCAGGTTAAATGAACTTCGAAAGATCTGTTGGACCTTGACTGGACTGCCCCAGGTTAATTGGATGGTGACATGTCATGCCCCTTGTTGATAGGAGACTTTTGTAATGGAGGTGTCATCCTTTTGAAGTGATTTTTGTTCACTGAGAGAGTTTTCGTTCTTCCGAACATTCGCTGTATGAATTTCTTCGCTGTCAAACAAATAGCCAAATGCGAACAGTGATATTCAGGTAATGCAAAGTTTATGTTTGTCTCGAAGTTTTGAAAAATGCGTTTTTTAGCAGAAAACTTTTCACAAATCAACACAAGATTTAGAGCAAAGCCTTACAGGAGTCAGGATACCTTTTGTAACAGTATGCTTTCGAACTAACCCATGCTTCAATTAGGACTTTTGAAGGGTTGTAACGTGGCTTGGTTTACGGTTTAAGAAACAAAGGATAAAGGCTCAAAGTATATTTGTACCCACCCGCTCTTCGTGATGTTCTTCAACCCTAAGCTCAGTTATTTGTGCGTCGCACTTTATTCGAGTTTGGAACGACTTTTTGGGTGATGGTTCACCAGTTGAATTTTGGAAAACAGTCATCATCCCCTTTTTCTTCTGCAACATTTTTCATGTTGTTGAGGATTTGTAATGACCTCTCTATTTTGATTTTGATTTGTTATCCCTAACTTTTGCCTGACTGTTCCCGTTTTCGAGATTACAGTCAGCGGGATGCCCCAGCTTTCTTAAGCCTCCTTTACAGGTTTTGGCTTGGTGGACTTTTCTATTTTGAGAGATTGACTGCCTATGTGGTAGGGAACCATCACTGTGTTTTGATTCCAAAGGAATGCCTTTCCCTTTTTGATGTTGTTCGTTGTATTACGAACTGAGGGTTTGCGACTTCAATGCGCATATTCTTTTGATTAACTGAGATACTACCCTGCCCCAGGTTTATATCAAAGGTTTTGATTGTTTAGAACAGAAAACTCCTACTTCTCTGGCTCGAAGGGGTTGACTAGGGATTATCTTCCTTATAACTCCAGTGTTTGGGAATTGAAAGAAATGATTGTACATCATCAGCAAGGTCTGTTCAAAAGCATATTGTATGAGATTATGGTATTGTTTCGTCATCCTTCCTTTAAAGGCTTGCAGCTTTTTATCAAGAGTTAAATATCATAAAGAAATCACAAGAGTAGTGAAAACGAATGGATGAATTCAAGACAAACATATGCAATGCATTAATGAAACAAAGTTTAACATCAACAGATAATTGTTTGAATAACAAAAGAAATTACAAATTTGAAAATTCAAATGAAGCAAAAGCCTCTCAGTTTAAGCCTTGTCACTCCAGGTGGAGAACTCCTTAACGAAAGATTTTAATCTCGCCGTCTGGCGTGAACCTCAGCACTCCAATGTCAATCAGATCTTGAATCTTGTTCTTCAAGGCCCAACAGTCGTCGGTGTCATGCCCCAGGCTGTAGGAGTGGTACACACAAAATGCATCGGATGATAGTTAGGAGCTGAGGTATTGGGCTTCCGAATAGGATCCCTCAAAGCAGTCAGATTGACCTCCAACAAGCGCTCCAGAATTAGAGATGACGGTATGTCAGTCTCAGTGAACTGTCTTCCCGGCGTATTTTGACTATGCCGATTACCCCGTTGACGCTGGTGAGGTTGTTGATGGGCTTGTGACCCTGAAGCAAGCAAGGGAGCCTTCCCTTTGTCTTCTTGAGTGGATGGGGGTTGAGTGGTGACTTGCTCTTCAACCTCAGATGTTTGCCCCAGTTGGTTGTTCCGAAGCAGTTGGTTGACGAGAACTCGGAGTTCCTCTTGTCTTTGAGACAAATCCTGGATGAGAGCCATCTGGCCCACTAGCTGCCCCATCACTTGGATCCTTAATGTTGCTAAATCAAACTGCAGTTCCCCCAGCTGATCACTCCTGGCATTGTTTGAATTCTCCTGGACCAAGCTCTTTGTGAGGAGAGCTTTTATTTCTTCTTTCCCTAGGGACAGGTTCGAGAACATTTCCTACAGCTGAGCAGTCTGGTCCTGGATATCCTTGACAGTCCTTTCTAGAGCCATCTCTTACTGAAATAAACAGCAGGAGAGTAAGGAAACCTGAAAAAGGAAAGATCGTCAAGATGCAATGCATGATATGTGGATGCATACTTTCAAGGATCTCTTGGGGTAAACACAAGAGAATGTTAGAGGTTGAAACTTCGGTCTTCGATTGGAGAACTTTGCACCGGTGGATGTCTTTCCACGAGAATCAAGCTCACCATGTCGAGTGGGTCATAGCCCCTGATTCAAATTGTTGCACTTGATCTTTGATTGGATATCTTTGCCCCGGTGGATGTCTTTCCACGAGAATCAAGCTCACCATGTCGAGTGGGTCATAGCCCCTGATTCAAGTTGTTGCACTTGATCTTTGATGGCATTTGTTTAGAGGAGAAACCTCTTGCCCTTTGGTAGACGTCTGGTTCAACGTAACCCTGTATCAAAAGAACCCTCGAGATCTTTGAAATGGTTATTGAAAATGCAATGGTATGATGATGTTATGTACATGTATGCAAAAGCAAGTGAGTTTATATACATGCAATCATATTCACATAGAGCAAGCAAGTCCTTAGGTTTAGTCTTGCATGGGATTGTAGGCAAGTACCCTCTTGAAGTTAGTTGGCTCATCTTGTCCTAAAATAGAAACCGGGTTCTAAGGAGCTCAATATCATTGGATTGTTTTCTGTGTTCATTGTTTCGGTTTAGCCACTTAACTGGCGACCAAAATATTCCAAGAAAAACAACCCTCAATGAGTGTAGTATCGAGAATCTACCAACTTCGGACTGTACCAAAGTCGGTCATCTCACTACCCCTAAAAAGGCTAAGATGGTCAATTAAGGTTCTAAGAGTTCGTTAGTGCTTCACGACATCACTCAGCGGCCCCGTACTCTCCTTGACTGAACTCAAGGGTTACCGGTACTCACAAATATGTCACACTAACATAGCTTACTGTTTCAACCATATCGGTATACCCCGCACAGTTCCCTCACATTTTTATTGCTATTTACCTAAAAAGGTGCCCCAAATCCGGGTGTAGGATTTACAAGAAACCCAAACAAGGAACCAAAAAGTAAAGTAATCAAAGCAATCAAAGCAAGAATGTAAAGGTGATCTAAACCCTAAGGTAACCCCACTTTTAGTTTTTCCCCAGCAGAGTCGCCAGTTCTGTGATACGGTGGGAGAACTGACTTGAGGTTTTGCGTTTGTATTCGCACTTGTTCGGTTTAGCAAGAGTCACCACCGACTTTTTATTTTATCCTAAGGAAAGGTTAAAAAGCACAGCAAAAACCTTTTGAGATGTTTCATGGGTTCGGGGGGTAGATTATGAAAAGGGAAGGTATTAGCACCCTTTTCATCCATGGTTATCCATGGGCTCTTAGTTACTCGTTTAGATCACTAGCCTTTGATTTTCAATTGCTTGAAATTGTGGTGTGTGTGTGTTTTGAAAATGTTTTGAAAAATATGCCTTGTCTTAGGCAACCATTGTAATGACTCGTGTTTGAGTGTTTCACAAAGGTGTGTATCTTTTCGAAAAGATGTTTCAAATGTTTTTGAAAGTTTGTTTTTAAAGTGTTTGTGGAGTGTTGTTTTTGAAAAGTAGGCAAGTGTGTTTGCAAGTTTGATCAAGTAACTAAGAGTGGTCTACCCCTAAATTTACTCAAAGGTTTTTCTCATGTTTTAACCCTTTTAACAATTTTGTTCCACCATTGTATTTGGTGGACAATCTTGCGTTTAGGATGTTTAACGGGACAGGCGCGGGTCATCGTATGGACCATGAATGCAATGGTGCCAAGTGTCTTTGGCAATTTTGCTTGAAGGGACTATGATCATTTTGATTAGGCAACTTTCGAAAGCGTCATCGAGGGACTTATGATCATTTGAATTGTTTTGCCAAAGAAACTCGACGTGCAAGCATGGCCCATTTTGGAAGGCAACAAGCGGGATTACCCTAGGGGTGTAAGTGTGATTGTATATTGATTTCATGTATTTGTCTTTGTATTAGGTTATCTAGCGTTTGATTTTATGTACATACAAACCCTAGGTCTAACCATGGTATATTTGAAAGTGATAAATTGCGGGAATTTTAAATCTACGCTATTTCAAATAAGTATCCGGGAGCGGAGGTACAAATATTTACAAATGGGGATAAGACTTAATAGGAGAGTAGTGTCCAAATATTTACAACCAAATCGAATAGCGATCAAATGTAAAATGTATCAATGTACAAGAATAAAGGCAATGTAAAATGTACCAATGTATCAATATATTAGTGTAAGTGTAGGTGAATATTTACAAGGTTGAGAAAGTGTATTTATTAAATATTGTTAACTTAATGTAAGATTAAGTATTTATTATCCTTTTTGTATTTTGTTAATTATGTATAAACAAGAAAGTTTAATAAAAGAAAAGAAAATGTTTTAAGTTCTATTCTTTTATGTATTAATGTTCTTATGTATTTTTCATGTACAAAACTTAGACTTAAAAAAAATAAACTTAATAGAACTAAGTTTTTATGTCTTTTTAATTGTTCACAAAAAATAAAATATAAAGTATCCTAGAAAATTTTGTATATGTGTAAAAAAGGGTTAAAATGTTTTTATTTACAAAAGAAACAATTTTTATTATAAAGAAAGTAAAATAGTATTAGTATAAGAATTTAATGTGAAAAAATAGTATATTAATTTGTTTAACAAAAAGATAAGATATGATTTATGTAAAAAAGAGAGATTAGGTTAGAAATTGAATGGGCTTCGTGGATTTGGCCCAAACTGAATTTGTAAAGAATGGTGAAAGGGGGGTATGCATGTCAGGAAGGGGGGTGTGCGCCTGAAACGGGCTTAAGGCGTCCTGAATGGGCAAGGCCCACACGTTGTGACAACATTTTGCAATGGGTTTGAGTCATTGTGTTTCAGAAAGAGGAATTAGGGTTTGTGAGTTACAAACGGCGCTCATCTTCCTTCGTCTTCCTTCGTTCTTTCTCAAGCTATAGCCACTGAACAACGTCCTTTGCCCAGGCCAACCAGCGCCATCTCCGTTTCTCCTTTCTCCACAAGGTTACTCCAGGCAGTGGTTACGAGGTTTGATTTTTTTTCTTTAGTGAATGGAGACGGAGGAGGAGCGAATTTGGAGGCGCGAAGGATGGCCGGAGGCGGAGGGGAAACACGTGATGTTGAGCTCGCTTGCTTTGTTGGAGAACCTGGTATTCTGTTTCACCTTTATTAGGTTTCGTGATGATAACTGAAAACCTTTGTATGACTTCCTTTTCCTCTTCTGTCTCTTTGCCTCGTATGCTAGCTCGATGTCTTTGATTTCTTCTTTTCCTCGTCCATTAACTTGCCTGCTGATATACTTGATATGAATTTGAGTGTTGCTTTGTGTGCTTACCCAATGATGAAATCTTTCTGAGGGTTTATTGCCTTGAAATGCTTGTCTGCTTCTGATATGCTTATAGATTGATATGCTGAGATATTTTGTATGTTGTGATATTGATGATATTGGTAGCCCAATGATGAGGATGCTCTGAGGGCTTGTGTTGGTTGGAAAGCTGGTTTTGGAAAGGGCTTTGAAGGTTGAGCTTGTTTTGACAGGTTATGTTTGTTTGATAAGTTGAAGCTTGACAGGTTTAGGTTTGTATGGTTTAGGCTTCAGGATGGACAGTTTGTGTTGTTCTTGGCCTTTACTGTAGGCTTCAGGTTTGAGTTATGCAGGTCTGGTTTAAGGTTTGACAGGTTGGGACTTTGTCTTGCTGTTGAAGCAGGTTAAAGGCTTTTGTTTGAAAGGCCTTTTGAGGTTTTGAACTGGTTTGTTTGCAGCAGGTAAGGCTTGAGCTTTTAATGATTACAAGCTTAGAGGGTTGATATGCTTTAAGAGCTTGTGTTTGTTTGAGGCAGGACTGTGTTTCTATGTTACAGTTTTGAGAGTTTTATCTTTTTGATATCTCTGCCTCTCGTACTGTCCTGATAAGTTTGTTTATATCTCCTTGCCTAAAGCCTGTAAGCCTCCTTTTCTTCTTCTCTTTTTCTCTCTCTACAGTTTTAAAAGCATAAAATATTGCTTAGCACTGTACTAATTCTGAAAAAGCAAATGGCCTTGAAAATGATGAAATTGAAACTTGCTTGCATTGTTGGTTTACTCTGCATATTCCTGCTTTCCTGCATATTTTATGTACTTCTTTGACAGCCCTTTGTACTTTGATATCTTTCCATATCCTTTTGGACAGCTTTGATATCTTTGGCTTAGTTTGACATTGTGACTTTGTAGTTCAGTTTGGACTTTGTCGGCAATGATTTTGAAACTTTGAAATGTGCAGTTTGTTTGACCATTTTGAAATTGTGCAATATTACAACTTTGTGCATTCATACTTTAATTGCAAACATTTTCATCCCTCTTTGTGAACCGAGAGAAATCTCATGATTTGCAGAGAGGGCAAACTGATTCCGGCCAGTTGCTTTTAATGATGAATTTTAACTGTGTATGCTCTTTTATTTATTTTTATCTGCGTTGACTTTTCTTCTTTTCTTTGTTTTGCAGATAAAACTCAATGGAGCATTGGAGAGCAGCAAATGGAGGATGAAGAATTAGGATAGCTTTATTTCAATTTTAATCATTTGTAAAATTATTATTGTTGTGATTGGTGGATCTGGAACTGACTGTTTAACGCTGGTTCGCGAAATGTCGCGGAAGCAAGATTCGCCACCGTCTTTTATTTTCTCCAAATGGAAAGGACAAAAGCACAGAAAAATTCCTTATAGAGATTGCTCTCGGTTCGGGAGGTAGATTATAGAAAGGGAAGGTGTTAGCACCCTTTCTATCCATGGTTGTCCATGGGCTCTTAGATACTTGCTCATTGTGTTTTCAAAAATGGTTTGTTTACTTTTCAACTGTGGGTTTAAAAATTTTCTTTGAAAATTTCAGTTCGACTCTTGTATCAGTCCTCAAGAGTGTTTGAAAAGTTGCTTTCGAAAGCTTTTTGAAAAGTGTCAGTGTGAAAAGTATTTTTTTTATTTGTTTTGAAATTAGAGCAAGTATCTACGAGTTCTCTTCCTACCCTAAGGAATTCGTCTGTGTAAATGTCCTTAAAGTAGTGCCATCCCACCATTGAGAGGTAGGTAGCACCACCGTTGGAGGTGTTCGGGTCAATTTGAGGGTTCGGGACATGGTGATCACCGGAGCAATAGGAAGACACCTTAGAAGCTACCCTCATGCCATGTTCATGGACATGAGGACTTACTAAAACATCCTCTACTCGACGACCACCTTTCGAGGGGCAAGGCAACAGTGAGGCGTACCCTAGGGGTGGTGTGTGATTTGTGTGTCATGTTCATTTATGTTTATCTTGTTCATGCATTGGTGATCTACGCGTTGCTTTTATTTTTGACATTCATTCTTTCATGCAAGTTATTAACAGTTAAAAAAGATGCGGAATTAAAAGTCCTACGCGTTGCTTTTATTTTTGTATTTATGGATTTTTAGTAAGAAAATAAAATAAAACTAAAAAGAAAAGTTAATTAACCCTAATTCTAAATTTTTTTTTTAATTTATTAAGAAATATTTTTAGTTTGACCTAATTTTAATTAATTATTTACAAGGCAATTTATTTACAAAAATAAATAATTAATTATTAAATATGGTGAAAGGAACAGAAAAAAAGATAAAAGTATTTAAAACCCTAATTCTACATTTTTTAGTTTATTGAATAAAACATTAAAATTAAACCTAGAATTAAAAAACTAAATTAATTAATAAAATTTATTTACAAAAAAATGCATTAAATAAAATATTTTTATATTTTTTGTCTTTCTGTTTTTTTTTGTTATTTTTATATTAAGGAAAAATTAATTTAAAGAATTAAAATAAATAATGTAATTAAAATAAATAAGAGAAAAAATAAAAAAGAGAAAGAATGCAAACATGGGGGGTTTGTTGGCCCTTTTGAGGTAATATTGTAGCAATCAGGCCCAATGAATTAAGGCCTTTAGTTAACTTTTCAGTGCGCGTGTGGCATGGTCAATGGAGGTGCATGATAGACCTCTCATCCTGGCTTTTGTATTGATCTCAGTGGCCATGTGGCAAGTCTCAGCGCTGCGTGTTTGGTGGTCATCTGGACATGTTGAGTACCTGATCATATTACAAGAAAAAATAGAAAGACATATGGGGGACCTGGGAATCGAACCCAGGTCCCAAGGCTTGCCAACAAGGTTCCCAACCACTACACCATTCAACGCATTCATAAATATTATGCAAAACAAAATATAATAATTAAAGAATCACGCTAATGATAAAACACGCTAAAAATTCAAACGAACCAACCAAGAGGGGACACGCAGGCTTCGTCTTCGTTGCACCTGTAATCAGAAAAGAGATAGCGGGGGTTTTAAACCCCCACTAAATATGGCCTGCGAAAAATAGCGATTACGCCATGGTTGCTCATAAATTGAGCGCGACTAGTGGTTCTGAATCGTGTGAAGCTCCTGATTCTAATGGCATAAGTCCCGTGTCCTGATTTTTCCAAAGGAGCAAAGCCCTCTTTTAAAGTCCCTGCAACCCTAAATGGCTTCCATGGCAAGTTTGCATATAGGCAACGAAAACTCAATTAAACAATATCAATGGACTCAGAAGGTCCATGTTAGTATAAAACAACAATCAAAATGTATGGAAAATACCCAGAAGTTAAAATACGATTATGCATAAAGTATGATGAATTTTGAGTTCTATATACCAATTCTTGATGCGTGGGGACTGGAAAAGGATGCAGTTAGGTTCCTTGAAGCCTTGGCAAGCTATTGAAATTGGTTAGAAGCTTTGAATCGTCCTCTAATGCAGTTTTCAGTTTTGACTTTTTCACCAAAAATTGTAAAGTGTGTTCTTAGGTTTGGGTGCAGCTTCAAGGTTCTCTGCATTAGGGTTAGGTTTGTGCTTGTATAAGGAACGATTTTGGTCAATAATCCAAGCCCAAAGCTTTGTCTTTAATGGTTTTCAAAATTTGATTTTTATGAATCTTTTTCAATATTTTCTTCATGAAGAACATGCCAATTTGCACCAAATCTTTCCCTTTTTTTTGATAGGCACGAGATCTTGAGTCTTTAAGGAGTCTATTAGCTGTATCACAAGATTCAAAACACATGCTTTGCTATTTTTGTCATATTTTATTTAATTAAATGAATTAATGGTGATTAAAAATTCAAATAAATAATAAAAAATGGTGAAATAACTTCCCTTTGGGCCAATGGTCGTGCATAGCCTTTGGATGATGATTCTTGGAAGAAATTGTGGCCCATTAGCAATTTTAAGGCATTTGAAGCAGAGTTGACTTTTCAAAATTCCCAAAAATTTCCCAACTTCCACAAGGCATATCTTGCTCAATTTTTAAGCTTTGATCATGTTCTTTGACATTTTGGAAAGGTCTTGAAGTCCTCTAACCAATGCCTTTGGTCCCATGTCATTTTTATTTACCAATCTCAAGTTATGGTCTTTGACTTAAAGTGCCTTTTTGTTGACTTTTGAAAGTGACCTATAATGTTGAAATTGATAACTTTTTGTGAGAGCATTTCTTGGACTTGAAGTGTGAAGAGGAGTTGTAGGAAATGTCTTTCTCTTCAAAATGAGCTTTGGATGGAATTTTTCTGATAAACCATGTGGAAGTTATGCCTTGGTCAAGTTACAGTTGACTTTTTCAACTGTCCAAATATGGAAACTTTTGCATCTTGAGACTTTTTGAGCCATGCCTTGAGAATCATGATCAAGAATTGATCAAATGATGTTTGTGGCTTCAAAATAAGATGTTGGCCAAAAATTTGAACTTTTGACTGTCAAATGACCATTTTGCCCCTGCAGTTGACTATTGAGCAATTAGGGCATTTGACTGTGCAATTTTGTGTTGTAAGTCTTGAAACTCGGCATGAGGATGCTTGATCATGTTTGTAGGCATGTGGTACTTGATTGGGCCCTTGGAAACTTCAACTTCTTTGCCAGAACCAAAACCCTAGTTTTTGACTGTTAGGAGGCCCTTGAACTGTACAACCCTTGGGGAGATTGTGAAGCATGTTCTTTGCAAATTTTGAAGAATATGGGAGGGCAAATTTTGGGGTAAAACAGTTGCCCCTGTTCAATCTTCTTAGACCTGAGGATGCAGATTGGCTGACGTGCCTTTCGTAATCCGAAGGTGGAAGATGATTGAACACTAGAGTGCCCAGAAATTTGTGCTCACATGGTAGTGTGATGGTGGGAATGGGCTTATAGATGCCATTTGGAGATTGATGGATAGGATGATGGGCTTATAGATGCCATGCTAAGAGATGATGGATAGGTGGATGGGCTTATAGATGCCATCTGGATGTTGATCGCGTAAGAGATTCCTTAGCGAGAACTTGCGTACCTGCAAAAGAAAATGATTACCTGACCTGTTACAGGAGCTGGTCTTCAAACTTTTTATATAGATGTGTCCTGACTGGTTACAGGGACTGAATCTGGAACTTCAAAAAGTGATGAATGAACCAGGGATGGTTACTATCTCAACAGGACGGTGAGAGAACCTTGGACGATTACTACCTCAACAGGAACGCTGAGAGAATCTTGGAGCGATTACTACCTCCACAGTAACGGGGAGAGAATCATAGGCGACTTCAACCTCAACAGTAATGCTGAGAGAATCATAGGTGACTTCAATCTCAACAGTAATGCTGAGAGAATCATAGGTGACTTCAATCTCAACAGTAACGCTGAGAGAATCTTGGGCGACTTCAACCTCAACAGTAACGCCGAGGGAATCTTGGATGTCTTCTACTGAGTCTTTATCAGGAAAATCTTTTAGGGATCGATTTAACTGGACTAGAGAAGGCCTTTGATTGGATAAGAATCAAGAAAAATCTTAGGGTCGACTTAACTGAACCAAGCAAGGTCTTGAAATGTCTTCAATTGGATAAGAAACAGGGAGATCTTAGGGTCGATCTGACTGAACCAGAGCAGGCCTTTGACTGTATAAGCAACAGGAAAATCTTAGGGTCGATTTAACTGAACCGGACAAGGTCTTGAAATCTTCAACTGGATAAGAAACAGGGAGATCTTAGGGTCGATCTGACTGAACCAGAGAAGGCCTTTGACTGGATAAGAATCAGGAAAATCTTAGGGTCGATTTAACTGAACCAGGCAAGGTCTTGGAATCTTCAACTGGATAAGAACAGGGAGATCTTAGGGTCGATCTGACTGAACCAGAGCAGGCCTTTGACTGGATAAGCAACAGGAAAATCTTAGGGTCGATTTAACTGAACCAGACAAGGTCTTGAAATCTTCAACTGGATAAGAAACAGGGAGATCTTAGGGTCGATCTGACTGAACCAGAGAATGCCTTTGACTGGATAAGAATCAGGAAAATCTTAGGGTCGATTTAACTGAACCAGAGCAGGCCTTTGACTGGATAAGCAACAGGAAAATCTTAGGGTCGATTTAACTGAACCGGACAAGGTCTTGAAATCTTCAACTGGATAAGAAACAGGGAGATCTTAGGGTCGATCTGACTGAACCAGAGAAGGCCTTTGATTGGATAAGAATCAGGAAAATCTTAGGGTCGATTTAACTGAACCAGGCAAGGTCTTGGAATCTTCAACTGGATAAGAACAGGGAGATCTTAGGGTCGATCTGACTGAACCAGAGAAGGCCTTTGACTGGATGAGAATCAGGAAAATCTTAGGGTCTATTTAACTGAACCAGGCAAGGTCTTGGAATCTTCAACTGGATAAGAAACAGGGAGATCTTAGGGTCGATCTGACTGAACCAGAGAAGGCCTTTGACTGGATAAGAAACAGAAAAATCTTAGGGTCGATTTAACTGAACCAAACTAGGTCTTGAAATCTAGCTTGAGAACTTAACTGGATCTTTCCTGAAAGGTAAAGGTCAGTCATATGCAAGGCATGATATGAATCAAGCGATGATGTTCTCAACATAAATGAGATTTGTAAGATATGATGCATATATGCATGCTGTAATGTATGGAAATGTGATGTTTATGAATGTATCTTTTCGTCTTAGGAAAATAAATCCTTGACGGGTGCCGGGAAGTCACATCCTGGGCTGATGTTGAAGAATAGTTTTTGTTGCCTCCGCTGGGGATGATAGTTGCAAGATGTTGTACCCCAAAATTTGCCCTCCCATATTTCTCAAAATATTCCAAGAAAAATTCACAAGTCCAACCCGGCGCGTCATATTCAGGTATTCTTTCACCAAGATATCTCTGATAACATATTCTCAAATTCAGGTTCGGCTCAAGAGATAATTCTTTAAAGAAGGTATCCGAATGTGTGAGTTTTCTTGAAGAAATATAGTGAAAAAATGTGCTGAAAGTGCAATTTTTACGCGCTAAAAAATTCATAACTTGAAGATCGTGACTCGTTTTGAACCCGTTCCGGTGGCCAAAATTCCGTCTCGACATTATCTACGTTTTCATCTCTCACGGCTGGAAGCCAATTTCGATCAGAAGGTCTTCAAAAATGTGAATTTATCAAGTATTTTCGTGCAGAAATTTGTGACAGAAGTTTATTTGCGTCATGTTCAAAAAATCATAACTTGGTCGATTTTCATCGTATCGAGCTGGTTCCGGTGCCAAAATTTCACAAATTGAGTTGGCTACATTTTCATAGAAGGTATTGAGTTCAAACGGTATTCAAAAGGCCTTCGTTTTTTGCTCAGAGTGCGTGACACGCTGAAAATCCTGAATGCTGAATATTATTTCATCTGAGCCGAAACTTCGAAAATTCATAACTCGGTCAATTTTTATCGGATTGGACTCATATTTTTACACAAGGTCACTGACTCATAGATCTACAACTTTGCTTCAAAAGTCGAGACCAAATTATGCACCGATCAATACCAGTTTTTTATTGAAGAACGTGTCAGAGCCGACACTGGAGCCCAAAATAAGTTTGTCTGAGCTGAAACTTCAAAAATTCATAACTAATTCACCGTTTATCCGATTGAGTCGATTTTTGGACAGGAGTTAGTTCTCGATGTCGGCTACATTTTGTTTTCACATTTCAACTTCAAAAAATGCACTTAAGTCCCTGCGATTTAGCCTGGAAAGTGACGAATTCAAGTGAATATTGGAGGCCCAATTGCACATTCAAAGCCCATTTTCTTTACCCTAATTTCCACTATATAATCACCTTCTTGTCACACAAAAAAAGAGAGAAAAAAAGAAGGAGAAAAAGAGAGAAAAAAAGAAGGAGAAAAAGAGAGAAAAAAAGAAGGAGAAAAAGAGAGAAAAAAAAGAAGGAGGAAAAGAGAGAAAAAAAACCTTGCCACAACAAACCTTGAAATCCTTATTACAAATCCCTCTCTCACTACAAACAAGCCATCTCAGTTACAAACCAACATCTTATTACTTCTTCAGTAAGGGTAAGGCTGACTTGATCTCCATGATCCAAAGGGCATAAAAGCATTCATGTCACTACTTTTCCAGTAAGGGTAAGGTTGATTTGATCTCCATGATCAAAAGGGTATAATCATTCATACATGCCATATTGTGTCTAAACATTAAATTTCTTTATATATTGGCTTTATTTGCATTTTATGATTTTATTTGATGTGTTTGTGAGATTCGACACTGCAGATTTAGACAGGATCCCAGGCAGGTTCATTAAGGAACGTTGAGGCCAAAAGCCAAATGGCCAAAAGCCAAAAGCCAAATGGCCAAAGTAGAACAACTTATGCATGAAACTCAATCCAATGGCCAAAGAATGCAGACCACGGTACTCAGGAGTCAATACTTCAAAAAACCTCCCCTTGGGCCAGACATCCCCTATGGTTTGCTCAATTTTTAATTTTTATTTGTTTTTCCTTTTTATTCTTTTAATTGTTTTTAATTGTTTTCTTTTAATTCCATAAAATAATTTTCATAATAAATATAAAATACAGAAAAATAAAAAAAATGTTTATTTTATTAATATTAATTTTACTATTATTATTTTTGTAAATAAACTTTAAACAATTAATTAGATTAATTTAGGTTTCAAAACTTTAATATTTTTCTTAATAAATTAAATATGTAGAAATTAGGTTTTTTAACTTTTTCATCATTTTTTTTAATAAATAATTCTCTCATCATTATTATTATTATTAATTACTAATTTATTTTGTAAATAAACATGTACATAAATTCTTTAGTAAATTAAGTTAAACTATAACATTTTTCTCAAATAATTAAAAATAACTTAGAATTAGGGTTTCTTTTAATTTTAATTTTAATTTTCTTATTTCATAAATACAAAAAAAAAACCTAAAAAACACTTCTTTTATTTCAATAATTAATTAATTTTTAATTTCATTTAATTTCTTTAAAGGGTCCAACGCCCTCGAACGTTCTATTTTTATTTCTTTCATTTATTTTCTTTCAAATATTATGTAATTGCTCAAGCCATGTAACTCGGACATTTTATTTCTCGCACTTCTTTATTTACTTTCTGTCAAATCGGGTCCTGGATTTATTTTGGCGATGTGGACCCGCGCCTTTTGTAATAGCTTAGAATTTTTACTTTCCCGCAATATTTTTAACTATTAAATAAATGCATGAAAGAATGTATGGACAAAAATAAAAACAAGCGTAGATCACCCATAACCTGACAAGACAAAAATAAATGAATCTGACACACAAATCACACACCACCCCTAGGGTACGCCTCACTGTTGCCTTGCCTCGAAAGGTGATCGTCGAGTAGAGGATGTCTTAGTAAGTCCTCATGATCCGGGAACCTGGCATGAGGGTAGCTTCTAAGGTGTCTTCCCATTGCTCTGGTGATCACCATGTTCCGAACCTCGAATTGACCCGAACACCTCCAACGGTGGCGCTACCTACCCCTCAATGGTGGGATGGCACTACTTTAAAGGACATCTACACAGACGAATTCCTTAGGGTAGGTAGACGACTCTAGATACTTGCTCTAAATTTCAAAACAAATCAAAAATACTTTTCACACCGACACCTTTTCAAAAAGCTTTCGAAAGCAATTTTTCAAACACTCTTGAGGACCGATACAAGAGTCGAACTGAAATTTTCAAAGAGACTTTTTAAAACCCACAGTTGAAAAGCAAAACAAACCATTTTTGAAAACACAAGTGAGCAAGTATCTAAGAGCCCATGGATAACCATGGATAGAAAGGGTGCTAACACCTTCCCTTTCTATAACCTACCTCCCGAACCGAGAGCAATCTCTTTAAGGAATTTTTCTGTGCTTTTGTCCTTTCCATTTGGAGAAAATAAAAGACGGTGGCGACTCTTGCTTCCGCGACATTTCGCGAACCAGCGTTAAACAGTCAGTTCCAGATCCACCGATCACAGAACTGGCGACTCTGCTGGGGACTTAACTTAAAGTGAGGTGTACCTTAGGATTAAGATCACTGTGTTTTCAATTGTCTTCTTTGCTTGCTTTATTATTGTGGGTTGCTTGGGAGTTCTATAGATCCTAACCCGGATCTAGGGGATACCTTCTTAGAAAGTAGCAACAAGGCTGTGAGGGAACTGTGCGGGGTATACCGACATGGTTGAAACAGTCTGCTACGTTGATGTGGCACTTTGGTGTGTACCGGTAACCCTTGAGTTCAGTCAAGGAGAGTACGGGGCCTCCGCGTGGTGTCGTGAAGCATCAACAGACCTTAGGAACCTTAATTGAACTATCTTGGCCTCTTTAGGGTAGTGAGATAACTGACTTTGGTGCAGTCCGAGGTTGGTTGATACTCGATGCTACACTCAATTGAGGGTTGCTTTCCTGGAATATTTCGGTCGCCAGTTCAGTGGCTAAATCAAAACGATGAACAATGAAAGCAATCCCGTGATATTGGGAACCTTAGAACCCGGTTACTTTGATTAGGACAGGTTGAACCCACCAACTTCAAGAGGGTAATACCCAGACCCCATGCTGGCCTAAACTCTAAGGGTTTCTCTTGTGTGACTTGTGTGCCTTTGTACTTGCCTACTTGCATGCTTGTTAGCTGACACATGAACTACTTGCAGGTTTTGTTTATAGTCCTTAACTAGGACTCATGACAGGGTTTACCAAATTTCTTGCAGGTTTTGTTTATAGTCCTTAACTGGGACTTATAACAGGGTTTACTAGATCTCTTGCAGGGTTTGTTTATAGCCCTTAATTGGGACTCATAACAAAGTATACTGAATTTCTTGCAGGGTCTGTTTATAGTCCTTAATTGGGGCTCATAACAGGGTTTACCTACATCACCCCATGCATAGCATGACATCATACCATTGCATACATCCTAACCCATTTCAAGGATCTCAAGGGCTTGTGATGCAGGTCACGATGAATCAACTATCCCAGCAAGGGGCAAAGGGGATTTATTTTCCTCTAGCCAAGGTTATCAGGGGCTATGACCCACTGGATATGGTGAGCCTTTGACCCTTGAAGAAGGGCTCTCTACAACAGGAAGTTCCTTCAATCAAGTTGCCAGTTTCCAACTCTAACAAGTTTCTCTGTTTACCCTGCGAGGTCCTTGAAATCATTGCATGCATGTCATACATCTCATTGCATTGCAGGTTTCCCTTTGACAGGTTGCTTACCCTTCTTCGCTGTTTATTTCAGCCGATCGTCATGAATCCTGAATCATCAGCCGAGCAGACTATCAAGGACCTCCAGGCTCAGAACGCCCAGTTCCAAGAGCTGATCATGAATTTGACCCAGGGGCAACAAGATCTGAAGGCTCTGCTCTTGAAGAAGGACAAGAAAAAGAAGAGGACTGTCTTGTTCAGCCCTAGACGCAGATCTGGGAATGCACCGCAGATTGAAACTGAGAGGACAACTCCATCTGTGGGGAAGAGCAGTCACCAAGAGGAAAGGGTTCCTAGTCCAGTGGTCTCCGACAACGAGACAGATTTTGACGACGAACAATACCCTCCGGCTGAGGACAAGTACAAGCAGTTGGAAGACCGTTTGAAGGCTATGGAAATACAACAAGTACCTGGGCTGGATTTCGGGGATCTGGGTTTGTCTACTGGTGTGATCATCCCTCGGAAGTTCAAGGCACCATCATTCACTAAATATGACGGGGCGTCTTGTCCCAAGTTACATCTCAGGTCCTATGTTCGGAAGATTCAGCCATACTCAGCAGATAAAAACTTGTGGATCCACTTCTTCCAGGAGAGTCTTTCAGGGACTCATCTCGAATGGTTCTATCAGCTAGATGGGACCAAGGTTCGTAACTGGGAGGAGTTGGCAACTGCTTTCTATAAGCAGTACCAGTACAATGCCGACCTTGCCCCCACACGTACCCAACTCCAGGGTATGTCGTTAGGTGCAAGCGAAGGTTTTAAGGAGTACGCTCAGAAGTGGAGAGACCTGGCTGGCAGGGTGCAGCCACCATTGACTGATCGAGAGTTGGTAGACATGTTCTTGGGGACCCTATCTGGGCCATTTTTCAACCATCTCATCGGGAATTCTTCTGCTGGGTTCACAGATCTTATCTTGACTGGGGAGAGAATTGAAGCCGGCATCCGATCTGGGAAAATTCAAGAGGCTGCACCTTCTGATAAAAAGCCTCATCATGGAAAGAAAGAATCCAATGCCGTGCACGGTAAAAAGAGCCGTCATGAGGTAGGGGCAATCCAGATCTCCAATCCCGGACCTGCTCAACAAGGACAGGGGCAGCAGCGAAAGGAGAAACGACAGTATACCAAACTCAACATGTCGCTGGATCAAGCACTGCAACAAATGTTGAAGGCAGGGCTGATCACCTTAAGGGCCCCTCTTCGGAATCCGAACACTTCTGCGCCCAACTATCATCCCAACGATAGGTGCGCATATCATTCAGATAGCCCGGGGCATACTACAGACAACTGTTGGCCTCTCAAGAATAAGATCCAAGATATGATTGACGCCGGAGAGATTTAGTTTGAAGTGCCAGAGATTCCGAACATAATCACTGCTCCGTTGCCCAATCATTGAAGCCTTTTGTTTATTTGAATTTTTGAGTTGTACTTTTCTTTGCTTATACAAACAATTAATGTCATAGCAAACTATTTTATTCTATCAATGCATCGCATACGTCTGTTTTGGAAATTAATACAATTGTTTTCATTATGTTCAAATATCTTTTCATATTTTTTCTGATGTCAACTCTGGATCTAAAATTCTAAGCCTCTTGAGGGAGGATGACGAAAACGATACCACAATCTACAGTATGCTTTTGAACAGACCCCGCTGATGAGGTACAGGCATTGTTTCAATCCCTAAACACTGGAGTTATAAGGATGATAAACCCTCGTCAACCCATCTGAGCCAAAGAAGTAGGAGTTTTTATTTTCGAAAATTAAAACCCTTTATCATAACCCGGGGCAGGGTAGTCTTCTCAGTTGATCCAAGTGCATGACGAATGACACCAAAGAGATCCTTACGAAAAAAACAGTGATGGTTCAGAACAATCAAAAGGACAGGCAGTCATCATCAAAATTCATAAATGAAAAGCCCAAAAAGTCTAAACCTACAAAGGGGACTTATGAAACTGGGGCATCCCGCTGACTGAAATTCCAAAAAAGGAAATAGCTCAGGCAAAAAAAGAAAGGGATAACAAAAGTCAGACAAGGAAGAGGTCCTACAAACCCTCAACAAAAAGAAATGACTGCCTATTCAAAATAAGTTATCAACATCTGAACCATTATTGGAACATCAAAGCAAAGACTCAAACAAGGTCTAACGTATGATCAACTGAGTTTAGGTTTGGAGAACATCACGAAGAGCGGGTGGGTACAAATAATTTGAGCCTTTATCCTTTGTTTCTTAAACCGTGAACCAGGCCACGTTATAACCCTTAAAAGTCCTAGCTGAAGCATGGGTTAGTTCGAAAGCATACTGTTACGAAAGGTATCCTGACTCCTTAAGGCCTACGGTAAATACGGAGCTGACATCACGTTTTACAAACAATCACTTGTTTTACGAAAAAAGAATGCATTTTCAAAATCTTCAAGACAGACATAAGCTTGGCATTTTTAACATAACTTTGTTTGCATATGACTTTTTATTTGAACAGCAGAGAAATTCGCACGATGAATACCTAGTGAACAAAAGCACTTCCAATCAAGGGGCAGACGTGATTATTGTCCATCATCTGGGGCAATTCAGTCAAGATTCGGAGAATCTCTCAAAGGCCAAATAGCCTGAGGCAAATCTCCGCCTGAGTCACTTGGGGCATTTCAACAACGAATCTTGCCTGATCAAATACCTTCTGGTGGCATGACAAAACACTCCTAACAGGGGCAACTCCTTACATTCTGAAAGCACGGACATAGTCGAAAAAATACTACGTATAATCAAAGACCCGCTAGGTTGACACACCTAGGCAAAAATAAGGGCTTCCCGGCGAACCAAAAGGGTTCGGGCAAAATGAGGGATGAAATAAAAAAATCTGTACACCCGGCAAGTCGAAAACCTGAAAAGGCGGCTTGGGCAAAAATGGGTATCCCGGTGGACTGAAAACCAGAAAGGGCGGTCCAGGCAAAATTTAGGGATTAAAGTGAACGACTATGTCCTATCATCTCGTCACCTGCCTACCAGAAGAAGGTTTGTCCATCAACCACTATCAGCACCTCACAGGTCTTCCTCTCATACCTCAGAAACAGGGGCAATAAAGAGTTGTCCAAGCAATCTAATTGTTCTATCCTCCCAGGTACCAAGGTAGGTTCAACTAAAGAGCATAACCGGCATATCTTAATTCCCCAGAGAGTAAGTCAGCAAGATAGGTCACTCTCTCCAAGCTATATTATCAAATCTTAAGGAAGTTGAGTATCCTCCAGTAGATCTCGACATTCTCCAGCAGCATATATACATTCTTAACAAGCATCCCCGGAAGTCTTGACCTAAAGATTGTTCCCCGGCAGTATACCAGGCATTCAGCAGAGCCACTTCCCCAGCATATCAAACTTCCCCAGGAAAGTCCAATCTAGTTCCCCAGGAAAATTGGAATTCATATCCCCAAGCAGTAAGCTTATCCCCAGTAAAATTCTGGAAGCTTACCCCCTCGCAGAGCACGAACGCGTCGTCCGGCTTGGTTTAAAGAGTTATTTCCTTAACAGGATATAACTGGGTTATCCTCAGCCAAAAGCCACGGAAAGAGCGTCCTCGACGAAGTCATCTTACCCCAGCGAAGTCCCTCAACACTTCCAACAACAAGACATCCTCAGCAAGTTACTATCAACATTCAGCAAAGCATCTCTCTCCCCAGAGTGTTGCTTCCCAGCATGGTCGCTAGAGTATCTTTTCTCCCCGCAGAATCTTCCATTTGCCAAGTTTATTCCGCAACGGAGTCATCTTCTCCTACCGGTATTCTTGCAGTTATCATCCCCAGCGGAAGCAAAATCTATTCTTCAACATCAGCCCAGGATACGACTTCCCGGCACCCGTCAAGGATTTACTTTCCTAGACGAAAAACACATTCATAAAACGTCGCATACATCATTATAGCATGCATAGACGCATCATATCACCCCAATCTCATCTATTTTTGAGAACATCTTAAAATCAGGCAATTCATGCATTATGACATTGCATACAACTAATTCGTTACTTTTTCAGGAAAGAACGATCAATAGATAAAAGTCTTTACCCGTTGAGGTAGTAATCGTCCCAGATTCCTTCATCATCCTGCTGAGGTAGTAATCGTCCCAGATTCCTTCATCATCCTGCTGAGGTAGTAATCATCCCAGATTCCTTCATCATCCTGCTGAGGTAGTAATCGTCCCAGATTCCTTCATCATTCTGCTGAGGTAGTAATCGTCCCAGATTCCTTCATCATCCTGCTGAGGTAGTAATCGTCCCAGATTCCTTCATCATCCTGCTGAGGTAGTAATCGTCCCAGATTCCTTCATCATCCTGCTGAGGTAGTAATCGTCCCAGATTCCTTCATCATTCTGCTGAGGTAGTAATCGTCCCAGATTCCTTCATCATCCTGCTGAGGTAGTAATCGTCCCAGATTCCTTCATCATCCTGCTGAGGTAGTAATCGTCCCAGATTCCTTCATCATCCTGCTGAGGTAGTAATCGTCCCAGATTCCTTCATCATCCTGCT
Source organism: Vicia faba (assembly GCA_948472305.1). NCBI lineage: Eukaryota > Viridiplantae > Streptophyta > Magnoliopsida > Fabales > Fabaceae > Vicia > Vicia faba. The sequence continues at coordinate 1,270,929,168 of OX451739.1, forward strand.
GAGGTAGTAATCGTCCCAGATTCCTTCATCATTCTGCTGAGGTAGTAATCGTCCCAGATTCCTTCATCATCCTGCTGAGGTAGTAATCGTCCCAGATTCCTTCATCATCCTGATGAGGTAGTAATCGTCCCAGATTCCTTCATCATCCTGCTGAGGTAGTAATCGTCCCAGATTCCTTCATCATTCTGCTGAGGTAGTAATCGTCCCAGATTCCTTCATCATCCTGCTGAGGTAGTAATCGTCCCAAATTCCTTCATCATCCTGCTGAGGTAGTAATCGTCCCAGATTCCTTCATCATTCTGCTGAGGTAGTAATCGTCCCAGATTCCTTCATCATCCTGCTGAGGTAGTAATCGTCCCAGATTCCTTCATCATCCTGCTGAGGTAGTAATCGTCCCAGATTCCTTCATCATTCTGCTGAGGTAGTAATCGTCCCAGATTCCTTCATCATCCTGCTGAGGTAGTAATCAGATTCCTTCATCATTCTGCTGAGGTAGTAATCGTCCCAGATTCCTTCATCATTCTGCTGAGGTAGTAATCGTCCCAGATTCCTTCATCATCCTGCTGAGGTAGTAATCGTCCCAGATTCCTTCATCATTCTGCTGAGGTAGTAATCGTCCCAGATTCCTTCATCATCCTGCTGAGGTAGTAATCGTCCCAGATTCCTTCATCATCCTGCTGAGGTAGTAATCAGATTCCTTCATCATTCTGCTGAGGTAGTAATCGTCCCAGATTCCTTCATCATAGATTTGGAGTAGCAATCGTCTCAGATTCCTTCATCACATCCTTATCAAAAAAACATCCTCTGGTTCAGTCAGATCGACCCTAAGATCTCCCTGATTCTTATCCCAGTAGAAGACACCCAAGATTTTTCTCAACGAGCGTTGTTGAAGGTAAAATCGCCCAAGATTCTCTTACCATTCATGCTAAGGCAGTAACCATCCCTGGTTCATTCATCGTCATTTGAAGCTCCAGACTCAGCTCCTGTAACCAGTCAGGACATATTTATACCAAGCATCTGAAAACCAGCTCCTGCAACGTGTCAGGTACTCATTTGTTCTTTTGCAGGTACGCAAGTTCTCGCTAAGGAATCTCTTACGCGATCAACCTCCAGATGGCATCTATAAGCCCATCATCCTATCCATCAATCTCCAAATGGCATCTATAAGCCCATTCCCATCATCACACTGCTACTATGTGAGCGCAAATTTCTGGGCACTTTAGTGTTCAATCATCTTCCACTTTCGGATTACGAAAGGCACGTCAGCCAATCTGCATCCTCAGGTCTAAGAAGATTGAACAGGGGCAACTGTTGTACCCCAAAATTTGCCCTCCCATATTTCTCAAAATATTCCAAGAAAAATTCACAAGTCCAACCCGGCGCGTCATATTCAGGTATTCTTTCACCAAGATATCTCTGATAACATATTCTCAAATTCAGGTTCGGCTCAAGAGATAATTCTTTAAAGAAGGTATCCGAATGTGTGAGTTTTCTTGAAGAAATATAGTGAAAAAATGTGCTGAAAGTGCAATTTTTACGCGCTAAAAAATTCATAACTTGAAGATCGTGACTCGTTTTGAACCCGTTCCGGTGGCCAAAATTCCGTCTCGACATTATCTACGTTTTCATCTCTCACGACTGGAAGCCAATTTCGATCAGAAGGTCTTCAAAAATGTGAATTTATCAAGTATTTTCGTGCAGAAATTTGTGACAGAAGTTTATTTGCGTCATGTTCAAAAAATCATAACTTGGTCGATTTTCATCGTATCGAGCTGGTTCCGGTGCCAAAATTTCACAAATTGAGTTGGCTACATTTTCATAGAAGGTATTGAGTTCAAACGGTATTCAAAAGGCCTTCGTTTTTTGCTCAGAGTGCGTGACACGCTGAAAATCCTGAATGCTGAATATTATTTCATCTGAGCCGAAACTTCGAAAATTCATAACTCGGTCAATTTTTATCGGATTGGACTCATATTTTTACACAAGGTCACTGGCTCATAGATCTACAACTTTGCTTCAAAAGTCGAGACCAAATTATGCACCGATCAATACCAGTTTTTTATTGAAGAACGTGTCAGAGCCGACACTGGAGCCCAAAATAAGTTTGTCTGAGCTGAAACTTCAAAAATTCATAACTAATTCACCGTTTATCCGATTGAGTCGATTTTTGGACAGGAGTTAGTTCTCGATGTCGGCTACATTTTGTTTTCACATTTCAACTTCAAAAAATGCACTTAAGTCCCTGCGATTTAGCCTGGAAAGTGACGAATTCAAGTGAATATTGGAGGCCCAATTGCACATTCAAAGCCCATTTTCTTTACCCTAATTTCCACTATATAATCACCTTCTTGTCACACAAAAAAAGAGAGAAAAAAAGAAGGAGAAAAAGAGAGAAAAAAAGAAGGAGAAAAAGAGAGAAAAAAAGAAGGAGAAAAAGAGAGAAAAAAAAGAAGGAGGAAAAGAGAGAAAAAAAACCTTGACACAACAAACCTTGAAATCCTTATTACAAATCCCTCTCTCACTACAAACAAGCCATCTCAGTTACAAACCAACATCTTATTACTTCTTCAGTAAGGGTAAGGCTGACTTGATCTCCATGATCCAAAGGGCATAAAAGCATTCATGTCACTACTTTTCCAGTAAGGGTAAGGTTGATTTGATCTCCATGATCAAAAGGGTATAATCATTCATACATGCCATATTGTGTCTAAACATTAAATTTCTTTATATATTGGCTTTATTTGCATTTTATGATTTTATTTGATGTGTTTGTGAGATTCGACACTGCAGATTTAGACAGGATCCCAGGCAGGTTCATTAAGGAACGTTGAGGCCAAAAGCCAAATGGCCAAAAGCCAAAAGCCAAATGGCCAAAGTAGAACAACTTATGCATGAAACTCAATCCAATGGCCAAAGAATGCAGACCACGGTACTCAGGAGTCAATACTTCAAAAAACCTCCCCTTGGGCCAGACACCCCCTATGGTTTGCTCAATTTTTAATTTTTATTTGTTTTTCCTTTTTATTCTTTTAATTGTTTTTAATTGTTTTCTTTTAATTCCATAAAATAATTTTCATAATAAATATAAAATACAGAAAAATAAAAAAAATGTTTATTTTATTAATATTAATTTTACTATTATTATTTTTGTAAATAAACTTTAAACAATTAATTAGATTAATTTAGGTTTCAAAACTTTAATATTTTTCTTAATAAATTAAATATGTAGAAATTAGGTTTTTTAACTTTTTCATCATTTTTTTTAATAAATAATTCTCTCATCATTATTATTATTATTAATTACTAATTTATTTTGTAAATAAACATGTACATAAATTCTTTAGTAAATTAAGTTAAACTATAACATTTTTCTCAAATAATTAAAAATAACTTAGAATTAGGGTTTCTTTTAATTTTAATTTTAATTTTCTTATTTCATAAATACAAAAAAAAAACCTAAAAAACACTTCTTTTATTTCAATAATTAATTAATTTTTAATTTCATTTAATTTCTTTAAAGGGTCCAACGCCCTCGAACGTTCTATTTTTATTTCTTTCATTTATTTTCTTTCAAATATTATGTAATTGCTCAAGCCATGTAACTCGGACATTTTATTTCTCGCACTTCTTTATTTACTTTCTGTCAAATCGGGTCCTGGATTTATTTTGGCGATGTGGACCCGCGCCTTTTGTAATAGCTTAGAATTTTTACTTTCCCGCAATATTTTTAACTATTAAATAAATGCATGAAAGAATGTATGGACAAAAATAAAAACAAGCGTAGATCACCCATAACCTGACAAGACAAAAATAAATGAATCTGACACACAAATCACACACCACCCCTAGGGTACGCCTCACTGTTGCCTTGCCTCGAAAGGTGATCGTCGAGTAGAGGATGTCTTAGTAAGTCCTCATGATCCGGGAACCTGGCATGAGGGTAGCTTCTAAGGTGTCTTCCCATTGCTCTGGTGATCACCATGTTCCGAACCTCGAATTGACCCGAACACCTCCAACGGTGGCGCTACCTACCCCTCAATGGTGGGATGGCACTACTTTAAAGGACATCTACACAGACGAATTCCTTAGGGTAGGTAGACGACTCTAGATACTTGCTCTAAATTTCAAAACAAATCAAAAATACTTTTCACACCGACACCTTTTCAAAAAGCTTTCGAAAGCAATTTTTCAAACACTCTTGAGGACCGATACAAGAGTCGAACTGAAATTTTCAAAGAGACTTTTTAAAACCCACAGTTGAAAAGCAAAACAAACCATTTTTGAAAACACAAGTGAGCAAGTATCTAAGAGCCCATGGATAACCATGGATAGAAAGGGTGCTAACACCTTCCCTTTCTATAACCTACCTCCCGAACCGAGAGCAATCTCTTTAAGGAATTTTTCTGTGCTTTTGTCCTTTCCATTTGGAGAAAATAAAAGACGGTGGCGACTCTTGCTTCCGCGACATTTCGCGAACCAGCGTTAAACAGTCAGTTCCAGATCCACCGATCACACAAGAATACCGGTGGGAGAAGATAACTCCATTGGGGAATAAACTTGGCGAATGGATTACTCTGCGGGGAGAAAAGTACTCTAACGATCTTGCTGGGGAGCAATACTCTGTGGGGAGAAAAGTACTCTAACGATCTTGCTGGGGAGCAATACTCTGTGGGGAGAAAAGTACTCTAACGATCTTGCTGGGGAGCAATACTCTGTGGGGAGAGAGGTACTTTGCTGAAATGTTGATGGTAACTTCGCCGGGGATGCCGTTGATGTTGGAAGTGTTAATGGACTTCGCTGGGGATAAGAAGACTTTGTCGAGGACGATCTTTCCGTGGCTTTTGGATGAGGATAACCCAGTTATATCCTGGTAGGGAAATAACCTTTGAATAAAGCCGGGAGACGCGTTCGTGCTCTACGGGGATAAGCTTCCAGAATCTACTGGGGATACGCTTACTGCTTGGGGAGATGGATCCCAACTTTCCTGGGGAAACTGGATTGGACTCTCCTGGGGAAGATTTAAACTATATTGGGGAAGTGACTCCATTGAATGTTTGATATATCACCGGGGAACAATCTTTAGACCAAGACTGCCGGGGATGCTTGTTAAGAATGTCTGTATATTGCTGGGGAATGTTGAGATCTGCTGGAGGATACCCAACTTCCTTAAGGCTGATAATAGCTGTGCTTGGGGAGAGTGTATTGACTTGCTGGTTCACTCTCTAGGGAATTAAGATATGCTGGTTGTGTTCTTCAGCTGAACCTACTTTGATACCTTGGAGGACAGAACAATTAGATTGCTTAGACAACTCTTTATTGCCCTTGTTTCTAATGTTACCTGTAATTAATCCTTTGTTTCGTATGCAAATATTCATGAGTTAGCAAATTATTGTCAATGCATATATCACAAATTGAACCTTGGACGTTCTTCGCAAAACAAAACAGAAAAAAGGAAAAAACAAAAGGCAGTTTGTCTGAAAAGTGTATTTATATTGATTTTTGAATTTGCCTGTAAAATAGGCGTTTATGTACAAGAGGCTGACGTCCTAGTAAGAGAACGCCGCCAAACAAAAGAGTTTATACAAATTTGTACAAGGGAAAATAAAACAGCTGTGTGAAAAGAATGATCCCACTGGGTTTCAACTCTGCTATCGCCTTTATATTTTCGAGCGTCTCATCACTTGATGACCTAATTCGAGGATGAAGTTGATCGATCGATACCGTCTGAGCCTGATGTAGATACCGGATTCTGGATGCAAAGTGATCCAATGAGACATAGTATTACGCCTTATCCCTAACTTTTGCCTGGACCGCCCTTTCGGGTTTTCAGTCCACCGGGATACCCATTTTTGCCCAAGCCGCCTTTTCAGGTTTTCGACTTGCCGGGTGTACAGATTTTTTTCATTTCATCCCTTCATTTTGCCCGAACCCTTTTGGTTCGCCGGGAAGCCCTAATATTTGCCTAGGTATGTCAACCTAGCGGTTCTTTATCATGCGTAATATCTTTTTACTATGTCTGCATTGGCGGGGTGAGGAAGGTCGTCACCATCCATGTTGGTTAGAATCATGGCTCCTCCTGAGAACACATGTTTAACCACAAATGGCCCTCCGTACGTAGGGGTCCATTTGCCCCTTGGATCACTCTGAGGAAGGATGATACGTTTGATTACCATATCCCCGACTTGGTATTCCTGTGGTCTAACCTTTTTGTTAAATGCCCTGATCATCCGCTTTTGATACGTCTGACCATGACAAATAGCAGCAAGTCTCTTTTCGTCAATTAGATTTAATTGATCAAGTCGTGTCTGGATCCAATCATCTTCACTCAGATCTGCATCCTTCATTATCCGGAGAGAGGGTATTTGCACTTCGATCGGTAAGACTGCCTCCATACCGTAGACCAAGGAGAAAGGAGTTGCCCCAGTTGACGTCCTGGCTGAGGTACGGTACCCATGTAGAGCGAACGGTAACATCTCGTGCCAATCTTTATAAGTCACTGTCATCTTCTGCACGATTTTCTTAATGTTCTTATTTGCTGCTTCTACAGCCCCATTCATCTTCGGTCTGTAAGGAGAAGAGTTATGGTGATGTATCTTAAACTGCTCGCAGAGCTCAGTGATCATCTTATTATTAAGATTGGTACCGTTGTCTGTAATGATCCTTTCGGGGACGCTGTATCGACAGATCAGGTTGTGCCGAATGAACCGTGCCACAACAGTCTTGGTTACCGTAGCGTAGGATGCTGCTTCAACCCACTTCGTGAAGTAATCAATCGCTACCAGGATGAAGCGATGCCCATTGGATGCCGTAGGTTTAATCTCACCGATCATATCAATGCCCCACATTGCAAAAGGCCAAGGCGCTGTTAGGACGTTTAGAGGAACCGGAGGAACATGCACCTTGTCTGCGTATATCTGGCACTTATGGCATGTCCGAGAGTGTTGGTAACAGTCAGCTTCCATTGTGGACCAGAAATACCCTGCCCGAAGGATTTTCTTTGCCATAGTGTGTCCACTGGAATGTGTTCTGAAAGTCCCTTCATGTAGCTCTTCCATGATCCTTTCTGCCTCTGTCTTATCCACACAACGCAGTAAGGTCGAATCATGGTTTCTCTTATACAGAATGCCGTTGCTAAGGAAGAACTTCGCTGCGAACCTTCTCAGAAACTTCTTATCGTTGACAGACGCACCTTCAGGGTATTCCTGAGCTTCCAAATATCTCTTCACCTCATGGTACCAAGGCTTCTCAGTCACCAATTCAGTCTCAAGATCACAACAGTATGCCGGTTCGTCCAGTTTCCAGATAATGATCCGGGGAGCCTCATTGTCCCACTTGACTTTGAACATGGAAGACATCATAGCTAACGCGTCCGCCAGCTGATTCTCCTCTCTTGGGAAATGTTCAAAGGTTATCTCTGTGAAGTGGGGGATCAATGTCAACACACATTCTCTGTAAGGAATAAGATTCGGATGTTTCGTATCCCACTCTCCTTTGATCTGATTGATCACGAGAGCGGAATCTCTGAAGACACTCAGAAACTTGATCCTTAGGTCGATCGCAGCTTGAAGACCCATGATGCACGCCTCATACTCCGCCATGTTGTTGGTACAGTTGAAACATAGCCGAGCAATGAGTGGAGTATGGGTGCCTTGAGGGGATATTATCACAGCGCCGATACCGTTACCCAAAGCACTGGAGGCCCCGTCAAAGTGCATAGACCGTCGGGATCCTTCCTCAGGTCCTTCATCCGGTCCAGGTACTTCACAATCAGTCACTATCATGATGCTCTCGTCTGGAAACTCGAAGTTCATTGACTGATAGTCGTCTACTGCCTGATGTGCCAAGTGATCTGCCAATACACTTCCTTTGATAGCTTTCTGAGTTGTGTACTGGATGTCGTATTCTGTCAAGATCATTTGCCATCTTGCTATTCTCCCAGATAGAGCAGGCTTTTCAAATATGTACTTTATAGGATCCATCTTTGAGATCAACAAGGTAGTGTGAGTCAGCATATACTGTCTCAGCTGGCGAGCAGCCCATACCAAAGCGCGGCAAGTTTTCTCAAGCAGTGAGTATCGGGTCTCACAGTCGGTAAACTTTTTGCTAAGGTAATAAATGGCATGCTCTTTTCGGCCAGACTCGTCATGCTGCCCCAGCACACACCCCATTGAGTTGTCAAGTACTGTCAGGTATAGTATCAGAGGTCTCCCCTCAACCGGTGGCATAAGAATGGGTGGTTCTTGGAGATACTCTTTGATTTTGTCAAAGGCGGCCTGACATTCATCATTCCAACATACTACCTGATCTTTCTTCAGCAGCTTGAAGATTGGTTCACAAGTAGCAGTTAGATGCGAGATGAACCGAGCAATGTAATTCAGGCGTCCTAAAAAGCCTCTGACTTCTTGCTCTGTCTTAGGAACTGGCATCTCTTGAATGGCTTTAACCTTGGCAGGGTCCACTTGAATACCTTTATCACTTACAACGAAGCCTAGCAACTTTCCAGATCTTACCCCGAAGGTGCATTTGTTCGGGTTCAACCTCAGCTTGTACAATTTCAACCGGTCAAACAATTTCTGCAGATGATCTAGGTGTTCTTCCTCAGTCTGGGACCTTGCGATCATGTCGTCAACATACACTTCTATCTCATGATGGATCATGTCATGAAATAAAGCAACCATGGCACGTTGGTAGGTTGCCCCAGCGTTCTTCAACCCGAATGGCATGACCTTGTAGCAGAAGGTGCCCCACTGAGTAACAAAGGTAGTCTTTTCCATGTCTTCAGGAGCCATCTTGATTTGATTATAACCTGAAAAACCATCCATGAAAGAGAACACCTTATGCTGAGCAGTATTGTCAACAAGGACATCAATGTGAGGTAGGGGAAATCATCCTTGGGGCTGGCCCTGTTCAGATCCCTGTAATCGACACACATTCTGACCTTTCCATCTTTCTTAGGTACCGGCACCACATTGGCAACCCACTGAGGGTAAGAAGTCACTGCAAGGAACCCGGTGTCAAACTGTTTCATAACCTCGGCTTTGATCTTCTCAGACATCTCTGGACGCATACGGCGAACCTTTTGCTTGACCGGAGGGCAGTCTTCCTTGGTAGGCAAGTGATGGACCACAATGTCGGTATCCAACCCGGGCATGTCTTCGTAGGACCAGGCAAAGATCTCCACATAATCATGCAGCATCTGAGTCAACCGTTGCTTCACGCTGAGCTCTAGGTGGGCACCAATCTTTACCTCCTTTCTGTTTGTATCATTACCCAGATTTATCGTTTCCACCGGCTCTTCATGTGATTGAATTGCCCTCTCTTCCTGGAGTAACAGTCTTGCAAGCTCGCCAGGCACTTCGCAATCGTCTTCACCTTCATCTTCGGCTAAGTTGATCGGATTTTCGAAGTCATAACTGGCAGTAGCAGAGTCGTTACCAGTGAGATCCAGAGCGAATTGAAACCTGTATGAGTGAGTGTGTGTAAATACAGCTGTTTTGCAATATATAAAGAAAGGAAAGAAAGAAAAGGAGCATAAGATTTGAAATGCGAGAAAACATCCAAGGTCTTTATTCATGATATATGAAATGACAATTGATATACCCTCACAAATGAAGCCACGGTGCCCCGGGTAAGACACCGGGCCATAGAGTTTTAAATCATTGTTTATTACAAATAACAAAACAAAGGAGTTTATTACTGCGTAACAAAAGTAACAGGAGTATGATCCTTGGCAGTCCAATTGGTCAATCCACCATCAGTCGTCGGGTAGATCCAGCTTTCAAACTCTGACTCTTCCACTTCATCTTCGTCCCCAACAGCATTCACTCCTGGATTGGTAATGAGCACAAGAGGTCTTCTGGTCTTTGCCTTGCGCACAGCCTTCTGACCCTCTTTCTTGATCACAGCCCGGGCATCCTTCAAGGAAGCCATCTTCAAAGGAACATCCTCTTTGACCACTGTTTCCGCTGCTGCCAATGTTGGAGGTACCTCTTCGAAATGCTGAAAGGGGGTTTCAATAAACTCCCCGTCCATCTCAATATACCTGAAGGAATTCAAATGACTCACCATATACTCCTCCTCTCCCTGCACAGTGACAATCTTCCCTCTGACAGGGTATTTTAGCTTCTGGTGTAGGGTAGAGGTCACTGCCCCAGCTTTGTGGATCCAAGGTCGACCTAGTAGACAAGAATACGATGGACGGATATCCATCACATAGAAAGTAGAGTCGAATACTTGAGAACCCACCCGGATAGGAATGTCTACCTCTCCATGGACCATCCTTTTAGAACCGTCAAAGGCTCTGACGATGATGTTGCTAGATTTCAGCTCCAGGCCCTCACAATCCAAACGGTCTAAGGCCTTCTTGGGTAGCACATTCAGGGAAGAACCAGTGTCCACCAGCACGTGCGCAAGAGTAGTGCCCCTGCATTCAATAGAGACATGCAGGGCATCATTGTGGTCTTTTCCCTTAGCCGTAAGGTCAGCATCTGAGAAACCCAAACCATTGTCGGCTGTCAAATTGGCTATGCAATCAGTAAACTGGACTGCAGATGTCTCCTGTGGCACATGGGCCGTCTTGAGAAATGAAATCAGGGCCTTAGCATGGGCCTCTGAGCACAGTAGCAAGGAGAGCATAGAGATCTTGGAGGGTGTATGCCCCAGCTGCTCGACAACATTAAAGTCACTCTTCTTGATTATTTTCAGGATTTCCTCCATCTCTTGTTGGGAGGCCTCAACATTCACAGATCTTGGTGCCTCCATCCGGGCAGGCTCATCTTCAATCCCTTTACCCCGAGCATTAGATGACTCAGCGGCAGGGGAAACAACTTGATCAGAAACGGGAACAGGTACGCTTGCAGGTGTTATAGTGAGGGGTCTTCGAATAGCTGGTGGTGCAATGTCAGGCGAGAAGAGCCTGTTACTGCGGGTTACTTTGGCCGGACCAGTGATATTGCTGATGCTGGTGCCAGTGTTGAACTCTTGCTTGATTCCATGTACATACACGTCTGCCCCATAGTGCCAGGGGACGGCCTTATCAGATTCGTAGGGGAGAGGCCCCGGAACAGTAATAACAACGGGTGCGACAGTCATGATTTTAACCGGCTTCCTTGGGAGAGCCTTGATCGGATTATTAAAGATTGTAACAACAGAAATTTCTTCCACCGGGACAAACTGAACAGCAGTCTTCTTGAACAGAATCTCTTTGCTGTCCATTAGGCTTTGGATACCCAACTTCAGCAAAGGACAACCAGAAAGGGAAACAGCACAGAAAAGGCAACCTTCACTACAACCCGGAAATAAACCGGCCAGTAGTAGGTTCCTCTTAACAGTCATCAGAGGAGTAGCTACATCATTCACAGAAACGGCATACACATCTTCATCAACGGCATTCACTCCATGTTGGGGCATGGGAGCAGTCACCACATTTGGCCTCTCAGGCGCTTCAAATTGTATCTCTTTTGCGTCAATAAGGTCTTGCACCTTATTCCTTAAGGCCCAACAATCATCAATGGAATGCCCCGGGCTATCGGAGTGATAAGCACAGCGGGCATTTGGATTGTACTTGGGAGAAGCCGTATTCACAACCTTCGGGGCCTCTCTAACAGTCACCAAATTGGTGGATAGCAACTGCGGCAAGATTTGCGACAAGGTCATACTCAGCCGGGTGAACTCCCTTCTGGGTCTTTCAGCCCTTTGAGGATTGGTTTGTCGAGGAGCGGCAGTAGGCTTGGCAATCATCACCGCGTTGACAGACTGGCGGCGCTCAGGTTTCTCTTGTCTTCTAGACCCGTATACAGCACTGGCCTCCTTCTTAAAGGGTTTCTTCTCAGAGCTTGCAGATGCACCCTTCTGAATTTTACCAGACTTCATTCTAGCCTCTATTCTCTCCCCAGTCAGAATAAGATCAGTAAACCCTGCAGACGAGTTACCGATAAGATGGTTGAAAAATGGCCCAGATAGGGTCCCCAAGAACATGTCTACCAACTCCCGGTCAGTTAACGGAGGCTGCACCCTGCCAGCCAGATCCCTCCACTTCTGTGCATACTCTTTGAAACCTTCGCTTGACCCTAGCGACATACCCTGGAGTTGGGTACGTGTAGGAGCAAGGTCGGCATTATATTGATACTGCTTGTAAAAAGCAGTAGCCAACTCCTCCCAGTTACGAACTTTGGTCCCATCCAGCTGATAGAACCATTCGAGATGAGTCCCTGAAAGACTCTCCTGGAAGAAGTGGATCCACAAGTTCTTGTCCACTGTGTACGGCTGAATCTTTCGCACATAAGATCTGAGGTGTAGCTTGGGACAAGACGCCCCGTCATACTTGGTGAAAGATGGTGCCTTAAACTTGTGAGGAATAATCACACCCGTAGATAAGCCCAAGTCTCCAAAATCCAGCCCAGGCACTTGTTGGATCTCCATTGCATTCAGTCTGTCCTCCAACTGCTTATACCGGTCTTCAGCCGGAGGATACTGTTCCTCATTAAAGTCAGTCTCGTTGTCAGAGACTACCGGACTAGGACCTTTTCCCCCTTGGGGACTGCTCTTGCCTATAGAAGAACCAACCTCTTCATTCTGCAGAGTGTTGCCAAACCTTCGGCCCGAGTTAAAAAGAACAGTTCTCTTCTTCTTCTTCTCCTTCTTCAGGAGTAAAGCCTTCAGCTCTTCTTGGCCCTGAGCCAAACCCATGATCAGTTCCTGATATTGCGCGTTCTGCGCCTGAAGAGCCTTGATAGACATCTCGGTTGATGATGAGTCAGGGTTCATGATGCTGAAATAAACAGCGAAGAACAGTAAGCAACCTAAAAAGAAGAAAGCCTGCTATGCACATGATGAATGATATGTGTTTATGCAATGCATTCAAGGGTTCGAAAGTTCAAATTTGTTGTAGACAAAAAGGAACACACGTTATCATTAAGGAAATAATTGTTCAGTACATCAAAGCCTCATGGGCACATATTACAAAGCAAATCAATCCCAAAAGACACTACGCATCCTCTTTGGAGCTATGTAGGTGTTGAGATTCCTCTTCTCGTGCAATAGGCGGGTGAGCTCCAAGACCTTCTTTTCACTAGCATGTAGACTGGTCTCAAGAGAATTCCGTTCTTCCTTAAGCTGGATCCAGCTCTTCTGCATCTCTTCCCAGGACGTGGGCATGTCAGGATGTTGAATGGTGTAGGACACCTCTCCTTCCAAGACTGGCTCTTTGATCACAGGGAGCACATGAGGATAAGGCATTATTAACTTCTGGGAGCGGGCTCGTACCCATTTGAGATAAGGTTCCAATGGGATGGAATTCTTGTGTCTCAGTGTCTTACTGTATATCTTACTGGGCATCCTCCAAGCTCTGATAAATCTCTGGCGAAGTCCTTGTGCATCGTTGTCGAAGTCAAAAACTATGTCAGGAATTAACATGTCATGAGGGCCATCCCTCCGAGCATAACCAAACTGTCTCCAAGCCAGGCATGGGTTGTAAGTAATACCTCCTCTGATTCCAAGTAAAGGAACATTAGGGTACTCCCCGCAACGATCAATGATAGTGACATCCTCTCTGGACCGAGGGCACCAATGTATATCTGCATGTGTAAGAGTCATCAACCGTTGTGACCACCTCAAACCCCGCTCGTTCTTCAAAGCTGATTGTGGAAGGTGAGAAATAAACCACCTTCTCAGGAGAGGAGTGCAGCACATAAGGACACCTATTTTTCTCATGGTTCGAGTGTAACATGTGTGAAGGATGTCCCCCAGCAACGTAGGTATAGGATTTCTGGACATGAAGATCTGGGCAGCACTGATATCTATAAGCTGATCTGGGTTAGGGAACAACACCAAACCATAGACAAGGAGGGCCACCACTTCTTCAAAAGCTTGTAAGTCAAGGGAGTTCCAACATTCCTGGGCCTTTTCAAACAGAAACCTGGCTAAGAACCCTTTGATGCCACTTCTAACCTCCCAACGTCCCTTGAGGTCAGATGATTGTAGGTGTAAGGCTTTAGCAATCTCTTCAAGCTTGGGTTCCTTTTCTGTACCGTTGTAGGGTAGTTGATCAAGGATAGGGATCTTCAGAAGCCGGGAGAACTCCTCCAATGTAGGTACCAGCTGATAATCCAGGAAAGTGAAACAGTGATGCAGAGGGTCAAAGAACTGGAACATGACCTTTATCATATCCTCCTCAATGTTGGTATTGGCCAAGCTGATGAGTCTTCCATGTCTTTCACTGAATGAAGAGCTCTGGGGAATCCTGGATATAAGCTCCTTAAGTTGAGGAGGGATCCTTACAAGGCTGATTTGAATTGTCCTTCTACGAACAGTTTCTATGTCCTACAAAACAAGAACAAAGATGAATATTCGAACCCCTGAAATGGTTAGTCAATGCATATGATGCTGGATGATGTCATGATGCTATGATTAAACACACCACAGATATTTACAAAGGCAAACATGTAAGGCACACAAGTCACACAAGACAAGCCCTTAGAGTTTAGGCCAGCATGGGGTCTGGGTATTACCCTCTTGAAGTTGGTGGGATCAACCTGTCCTATTAGAAGTAACCGGGTTCTAAGGGTCCCAATATCACTGGATTGCTTTCATTGTTCATCGTTTCGATTTAGCCACTGAACTGGCGACCGAAATATTCCAGGAAAGCAACCCTCAATTGAGTGTAGTATCGAGTATCAACCAACCTCGGACTGCACCAAAGTCAGTTATCTCACTACCCTAAAGAGGCCAAGATGGTTCAATTAAGGTTCCTAAGGTCAGTTGATGCTTCACGACACCACGCGGAGGCCCCGTACTCTCCTTGACTGAACTCAAGGGTTACCGGTACACACCAAAGTGCCACATCAACGTAGCAGACTGTTTCAACCATGTCGGTATACCCCGCACAGTTCCCTCACAGCCTTGTTGCTACTTTCTAAGAATGTATCCCCAGATCCGGGATAGAATCTATAGAACTCCCAAGACAGTCCCACAATTTAAAGCAAACAAGTCAAAGCAATTGAAAACACAGTGATCTTAGTCCTAAGGTACACCTCACTTTAAGTTTCCCCAGCAGATTCGCCAGTTCTGTGATCGGTGGATCTGGAACTGACTGTTTAACGCTGGTTCGCGAAATGTCGCGGAAGCAAGAGTCGCCACCATCTTTTATTTTCTCCAAATGGAAAGGACAAAAGCACAGAAAAATTCCTTATAGAGATTGCTCTCGGTTCGGGAGGTAGATTATAGAAAGGGAAGGTGTTAGCACCCTTTCTATCCATGGTTGTCCATGGGCTCTTAGATACTTGCTCATTGTGTTTTCAAAAATGGTTTGTTTGCTTTTCAACTGTGGGTTTAAAAAGTTTCTTTGAAAATTTCAGTTCGACTCTTGTATCAGTCCTCAAGGGTGTTTGAAAAGTTGCTTTCGAAAGCTTTTTGAAAAGTGTCGCTGTGAAAAGTATTTTTTTGATTTGTTTTGAAATTAGAGCAAGTATCTACGAGTTCTATACCTACCCTAAGGAATTCGTCTGTGTAAATATCCTTAAAGTAGTGCCATCCCACCATTGAGAGGTAGGTAGCACCACCGTTGGAGGTGTTCGGGTCAATTCGAGGGTTCGGGACATGGTGATCACCGGAGCAATAAGAAGACACCTTAGAAGCTACCCTCATGCCATGTTCATGAACATGAGGACTTACTAAAACATCCTCTACTCGACGACCACCTTTCGAGGGGCAAGGCAACAGTGAGGCGTACCCTAGGGGTGGTGTGTGATTTGTGTGTCATGTTCATTTATGTTTATCTTGTTCATGCATTGGTGATCTACGCGTTGCTTTTATTTTTGACATTCATTCTTTCATGCAAGTTATTAACAGTTAAAAAAGATGCGGAATTAAAAGTCCTACGCTATTACAAAGGCGCGGGTCTACATCGCCAAATTAATCCAAGACCCGATTTGAAAGTAAAATGCGGAAAATAAATACCCTAATTAATCTATTACATGGCTTTGGGATAAATACATTATATTTACAAAGAGAAACAAAATAAGCGCACGTAACGACATTGTAATCGAAAGCGAGGGCGTTGGACCCTTTTAAAGAAATTAAACTACAATTAATAAATTAATTAAGTTAAATGAGAAAAGGAAATTATTTTTGAGTTTTTTGTATTTATGGATTTTTAGTAAGAAAATAAAATAAAACTAAAAAGAAAAGTTAATTAACCCTAATTCTAAATTTTTTTTAATTTATTAAGAAATATTTTTAGTTTGACCTAATTTTAATTAATTATTTACAAGGCAATTTATTTACAAAAATAAATAATTATTTATTAAATATGGTGAAAGGAACAGAAAAAAAGATAAAAGTATTTAAAACCCTAATTCTACATTTTTTAGTTTATTGAATAAAACATTAAAATTAAACCTAGAATTAAAAAACTAAATTAATTAATAAAATTTATTTACAAAAAAATGCATTAAATAAAATATTTTTATATTTTTTGTCTTTCTGTTTTTTTTTGTTATTTTTATATTAAGGAAAAATTAATTTAAAGAATTAAAATAAATAAGAGAAAAAATAAAAAAGAGAAAGAATGCAAACATGGGGGGTTTGTTGGCCCTTTTGGAGGTAATATTGTAGCAATCAGGCCCAATGAATTAAGGCCTTTAGTTGACTTTTCAGTGCGCGTGTGGCATGGTCAATGGAGGTGCATGATAGACCTCTCATCCTGGCTTTTGGATTGATCTCAGTGGCCATGTGGCAAGTCTCAGCGCTGCGTGTTTGGTCGTCATCTGGACATGTTGAGTACTTGATCATATTACAAGAAAAAATAGAAAGACATATGGGGGACCTGGGAATCGAACCCAGGTCCCAAGGCTTGCCAACAAGGTTCCCAACCACTACACCATTCAACGCATTCATAAATATTATGCAAAACAAAATATAATAATTAAAGAATCACGCTAATGATAAAACGCGCTAAAAATTCAAACGAACCAACCAAGAGGGGACACGCAGGCTTCGTCTACGTTGCACCTGTAATCAGAAAAGAGATAGTGGGGGTTTTAAACCCCCACTAAATATGGCCTGCGAAAAATAGCGATTACGCCATGGTTGCTCATAAATTGAGCGCGACTAGTGGTTCTGAATCGTGTGAAGCTCCTGATTCTAATGGCATAAGTCCTGTGTCCTAATTTTTCCAGAGGAGCAAAGCCCTCTTTTAAAGTCCCTGCAACCCTAAATGGCTTCCATGGCAAGTTTTCATATAGGCAACGAAAACTCAATTAAACAATATCAATGGACTCAGAAGGTCCATGTTAGTATAAAACAACAATCAAAATGTATGGAAAATGCCCAGAAGTTCAAATACGATTATGCATAAAGTATGATGAATTTTGAGTTCTATATACCAATTCTTGATGCGTGGGGACTGGAAAAGGATGCAGTTAGGTTCCTTGAAGCCTTGGCAAGCTATTGAAATTGGTTAGAAGCTTTGAATCGTCCTCTAATGCAGTTTTCAGTTTTGACTTTTTCACCAAAAATTGCAAAGTGTGTTCTTAGGTTTGGGCGCAGCTTCAAGGTTCTCTGCATTAGGGTTAGGTTTGTGCTTGTATAAGGAACGATTTTGGTCAATAATCCAAGCCCAAAGCTTTGTCTTTAATGGTTTTCAAAATTTGATGTTTATGAATCTTTTTCAATATTTTCTTCATGAAGAACATGCCAATTTGCACCAAATCTTTCCCTTTTTTTGATATGCACGAGATCTTGAGTCTTTAAGGAGTTTATTAGCTGTATCACAAGATTCAAAACACATGCTTTGCTATTTTTGTCATATTTTATTTAATTAAATGAATTAATGGTGATTAAAAATTCAAATAAATAATAAAAAATGGTGAAATAACTTCCCTTTGGGCCAATGGTCGTGCATAGCCTTTGGATGATGATTCTTGGAAGAAATTGTGGCCCATTAGCAATTTTAAGGCATTTGAAGCAGAGTTGACTTTTCAAAATTCCCAAAAATTTCCCAACTTCCACAAGGCATATCTTGCTCAAATTTTAAGCTTTGATCATGTTCTTTGACATTTTGGAAAGGTATTGAAGTCCTCTAACCAATGCCTTTGGTCCCATGTAATTTTGATTTACCAATCTCAAGTTATGGTCTTTGACTTAAAGTGCCTTTTTGTTGACTTTTGAAAATGACCTATAATGTTGAAATTGATAAATTTTTGTGAGAGCATTTCTTGGACTTGAAGTGTGAAGAGGAGTTGTAGGAAATGTCTTTCT
Organism: Vicia faba; assembly: GCA_948472305.1. Taxonomy (NCBI): domain Eukaryota; kingdom Viridiplantae; phylum Streptophyta; class Magnoliopsida; order Fabales; family Fabaceae; genus Vicia; species Vicia faba. The sequence goes on from OX451739.1 coordinate 1,270,947,423, forward strand.
CTTCAAAATGAGCTTTGGATGGAATTTTTCTGATAAACCATGTGGAAGTTATGCCTTGGTCAAGTTACAGTTGACTTTTTCAACTATCCAAATATGGAAACTTTTGCATCTTGAGACTTTTTGAGCCATGCCTTGAGAATCATGATCAAGAATTGATCAAATGATGTTTGTGGCTTCAAAATAAGATGTTGACCAAAAATTTGAACTTTTGACTGTCAAATGACCATTTTGCCCCTGTAGTTGATTGTTGAGCAATTAGGGCATTTGACTGTGCAATTTTGTGCTGTAAGTCTTGAAACTTGGCATGAGGATGCTTGATCATGTTTGTAGGCATGTGGGACTTGATTGGGCCCTTGGAAACTTCAACTTCTTTGCCAGAACCAAAACCCTAGTTTTTGACTGTTAGGAGGCCCTTGAACTGTACAACCCTTGGGGAGATTTTGAAGCATGTTCTTTGCAAATTTTGAAGAATATGGGAGGGCAAATTTTGGGGTACAACAATTGTAAACAAAAATGTAAATAAATTTACAATTGTTCGAATAATAATTTTGTGACGAAACAATTAAAGATGAATAAGAAAAATCCTTTTTGATCAGTTAATTCCCTTTTTTAGCTGTCTATTTTAATTACTTATAAATTCTTAAATTATAATAAATGGAAATAAATTCCAATTATCCTAACTTAGAATAAATAAACAATTAATAAACACTGTGGTTTTAGCATCGATCAATAATAAACCCGACGCTCCAATTAAACAATGCACCGTTAATCAAACCAACATCCAGATACTTATCTTTTTACTGATTAAATCAACACTGTAGATTCTCAATTTAAGCACCTCAGCTTTTATCTCATCTCAAATCAAATGCCTTAGCCTTTACTGATTAAACAAAACACTGCAAATTCTTGATTCAAATGCCTCAATCCAAATCTCAGAGTAAACTGAAAAGAACTGTAAAATTAATTCTTTCTGAGAAATATACGCACAAAAACCCTGGTTCTTGATTAAATGCCAAAGAAGCGTCCGCTTGATCAAAACCCGAGCCCACTCAAACAAACCTCAGCAATCTGCCTGAACTGCTTTAAAATCAATGAAAACCCTAATTTTGTCTGACTGATAAGAAAAGTCCGTTTGACCGATTCTTGCGCTAATCTGAAAAATCAGGAAAAGTCCGAAGCTGTGATTTCTTGTGGAAAAAATACGAGGACAAATTTTGGGGTACAACACATACTGCTACTGTTCTATGGCCAAGTTGGTCAATTTAAGGTTCTAAGGTCCGTTGGTGCTTAATGACTCCTCAGAAGACCCATATTCTCCTCGTTCCAACACAAGGGATATCGGTACAGACCAAGGTGTCACACCAACATAGCTACTGCTTCACCCGTGTCGGTCTACGCCGGACAGGTCCCTCACAGTTTATTGCTACTTACCTAAAGGGTATCCCCCAAATTCGGGTCAGGACCTATAAAACTCCGATACAAACCCACAAAATTAAAGCATTCAAGGCATACATTTGAAAACATAATGATCTAATCCTAAGGTACACCTCACTTTTATAATATTCCCCAGCAGAGTCGCCAGTTCTGTGATTGGTGGAAATAGAACTGACTGTTTTTTAATGCTGGTTCCCGAAATGTCGCGGTAAGCAAGAGTCGCCACCTTCTTTTATTTTCTCCAACAAGGAAAGGACAAAAGCACAGCAAAATTCCTTTTCGAGATGTTTCTCGGTTCGGGAGGTAGATTATAGAAAGGGAAGGTGTTAGCACCCTTTCTATCTGTGGTTATCCACGGGCTCTTAGGTACTTCCTCACTATGTTTTCAAAAATGTTTTGCTTTTCTTGTGTTTGTGGGTTTTGAAAAAGTTTGTTTGAAAACTTCGTTTTAACTCTTGTATCAGTCCTCAAGAGTGTACGAAGTGTTTGTTTGAAAACTTTTGTCAGAAAAGTGTAGGTGCGAAAAGTATTTTTTTTTGAAAAAGCAAGTACCCAGGAACCTCTACCTACTCAAAAGAAATTAAGCTGTGTAAATGTCCTTTAGACAGCACTATCCCACTATTGAGAAATAGGTAGCACCGTCATTGGAGTTATTCAAGTCAATTCGATTAAGGGGACATGTGGTCACCAAAGCAATAGTAGGACGCCTTAGCGGTAACCCTAATGTCCTAGATCCTTTTTATCCGAGGCAACCGTTTCGAGGCAACTTGGATCTTTAGACAAGAGGGCGACCTCTAAAACACCCTGTACTCAATGACCACATCGAGGAAACCAAGTGAGGCGTACCCTAAGAGTGGCATGTGCGAGTGTGTCAGGATTCAGTTAAGTTATCTTTGCACATATTATGGTGAGCTACGGGTTGATTTTATTTTCAGAGAAGTCTTGTCATGCATAGCCTAATTAACATACATCTAGCAGTTATTAGTTGTGCGGAAAGTAAATCTAAACTATTACAAGGCGTCGGGTATTTACATCGCCAAAAACAACCCTTGAAAAAGTAAATTGCGGAAAATTAAAGGAAAGCGATAAAAAGTCCTAATTAAAGCTATTACATCCTCGGAGCAATTACATAATAATGATCACAAATATGAATAAAAAATAAACATGCGCGAGAGAAAATTGAATCGGGGAAGTCCTTAGGGTTTTGACCCTTTTTTGAGAAAGAATAAAGTTTTTTGTTAGTATTCTGTAATTAGTTAAATTAACCCTAAAACTAATTAATTAATTAAAAGAAATATTTTTGGTTTTTTATGTTTTAATGAAATAAATAGAAAATAGTCAAAAGTTAGTAAAAACCCTAATTCTAATTTATTTTATTTATTGCAAAAAATCTGGAAATTAACCTAATTAAAAAAACTAAATTAATTTGTTAGTATTTATTTACAAAAATAATAAAGGGTGAAATTAATAAATAATAATAATAACAAAATATTACATTTTTAGTTTTCTGAATTTTATTATGAAAAAAAAATTAATTTGGTTAATTAAATAATAATAATAATAATTAATGAAAGAAATAAAAAGGAAAAGAAATAAACTTGTGGGGGTGATGGCCCAATATGGAGGTTTTTGTTGCAATTCTCAGGCCCAACAAGCTGCAAGCCTCTTTGACCTTTTGGATCGTCCACACATGCATTGACCAGGGACTATGGTAGTCACTCCATCCTGGCCATTGGATTTGAGTTTGAGACACATGACACGTTGATGCTTGAGGTATATGGCGGATGCCCTTTGGAAACCTGTATGTGATTATGCAAAGAAAAATAGAAATAAATATTTTGGGGGACCTGGGATTCGAACCCAGGTCCCAATGCTTCCAAGCCAGCACGCTAACCACTCCACCATCACGTTTCAATCGTTAGTAGAATAACAAACAATTATTATAATAAGAAATTATTCAATATGCTGTAATTATAAAAACGCGCGCTTCTTTTCAAATGGTCCAACCAGACGCTAACACGTCTTCATCTTCTTCCTTTGTACTTGTAAAACATAATCAATTAGCGGGGGTTTTTAACCCCCACAAACTACAACAAGGAATAATAGCGAATAGAGATACAATGCACATAAATATTTCGCGAGGGGGGCATCATGTTCGTCTGATTCTCACGATTTCAACCATATGCCTTAGGAGTCCTAATTTTGCCTGGATTGCAAAGCCCCAAATTCTCAGCTTAAGAACCCTAGAAATTGATCATGGCAACTTTTGATTTATGGTGTTTCAATGCAATTAAACTATACCATTAGCTTTGTACAGTCCCTAGCAACACAAAACGATCATGAAAACATATTAAAGATGCATGATTCACGATATACGATTGTGAATAAAAGCTGAAAACCGTGACTCTGTATAGGGTAATTCTTTGAGCTTCAAGGCTTAAATTTGATTGCCACACACTCCTGGGAACTCCTGCAAGATGTTAGAATCAACAAAAAGCTTTGAATCACCCTGGAATATAGAAATCAGTTTTGAGTTTTTCTTGGAATTTTTCAATATGCTATGGCCTTTGTCTGCAGCTTTCTCACGTGTCTTGCATCAGGGTTTGCTTGCATATATATAGAGGAATGGAATTAGGGCAAAATCTTGAACAAAAATCCATTGCAATGATGATTGAATATTTGATTGAAAATCAAATCTTTTTGCATTTTCATGATTGAACAAAGTTGCCAATTTTGGAGATTTTGCGAATTTTTTTTATTAATAACCATGTATTAAAAAAATATTTCGCAAATAACCGGGTTTCGGAAAAAATTACGCAAATAACCATGTTTCAGATGGCTCCACAAAGGAGGAGCCATCTCAATTGGCGCATGCACCTAGGGTTTTTCCCTAGGCGCCATCTCACTTGGCGCCTCCCTTGTCTTTTAGCCAAGTGAGATGGCGCATGCTCCTTAAAAATGAGAGGAGGCGCCATCTCACTTGGCGCCTAGGGCAAAACTAGGGCAAAATGCTGTTTTATAAATAATTCGTCCGTTTCTTTGAAATTTCTCACACTTTCTCGCACTATATTTTTATTTTGTACTCCGTTATTTGCGTAATGACGTCGCCTATGATTTTTAGCAGAGATGGTTACGTTATATTCTCCGCCACGAAACCTGCGATGAAAATGAAATTCTGGCACATTCACTCCATGGAGCGTCTGAAGCGGGAGTTGATGCGGTGGCTAGATGGAGACATCGCGGAGGGGGAAAAATTCGAAGGATCCAGCGAAAACGAACAACAACCTCGCATGCGACAGGAAGACCTAATGTGTGGTTGGAGGAAGTCAAAACAGACAGTGATGTAATGCTGATGATGCATGGGTCAGATGAAATTGTGTTAAGAGTTGTAATTTCCTAGATTGAATATCGTTAATCATTGTTGTACGCGAAAACCCTAATGTAATTTCCTAGATTGAATATCGTTAATCATTGTTGTACGCGAAAACCCTAATGTAATTTCCTATATTGAATTTCTTAAATTGTGTTAACAATTTTATTAACGGAAAACCCTAATGTTTACAACACAAATATTGAAAAGATTTATTGTATTACAATATTTATGTGGTCGAGCCAGACGCCCGATTTGGACAGTTTTTGCGATTGTGTCCGACCTGACGGCATAAACCACACTTTCTTTCCAACCTGTCAAGATCGTCCATTTCTGTTGTGATGTGCCTGCTTTTGGGACGACCCTTCTTGTTCCTTCGCATTTGGTCATTGTGCCAAACTATATCGCCGTTGTATTCAGGCCAATAGTCCGGTTTTGCCACCAAAGGAAAGTTATTGTTGTAAACAGTGAGCAACGTTTCAGATTTATAAACGTTTGAGAGCAGTTGAAGCGCGTCTTGATGGGTATGAGCACAAGCGGCAATGACATGAGAGCAAGGCATACGAAATGCTTGAAACCTGCCACAATCGCACCATTGAGAAGGTAAAATGACCTTGTATTCTTGTCTTGCCAGGCCTTCATTATGGTCGATTGTCTCTTTCACAATGAATTTGTGGCTGTGTCGGTCAAACCGTGTAACCATGTGAGTGTTGGCTTTAGCACTTTCAGCCTTAATGTATTTCATACAGCTTTCACTCTATAGTTGTCCTGATTGCAAGACCGCATACCACATTTCACCTCTTTTGGCAAATAACGCAGCCATCCTAAAATACGTGGATTTTACCAAGGAAGTGATTGGGAGGTTTCGTATGCCCTTGAATACCCCATTCATTAATTCAATAAGATTTGTTGTCATATGCCCCCATCTTTGGCCATTGTCGTATGACCTAGTCCACTTTTCGACCGGTATATTGTCGATCCACGTACCGGCTTCTGGATTAGACAAACGGATCTCGTTGCGGTAATATTTGAATGTGGGTTGTGTCAATGCGTATCCCGCATTCATCACCGCTTTCCTCAATGTTTTGTCCTTGACCTCCCTCGAGAAATTCTGGACGATATGCCTGACGCAATAGACATGCGTAGAAGGAGGGTCATGCCAACCATTTGCTGGATTATTATAGGCAATTTCAATGGAGGCATGTCTGTCCGAGATCAAACAGAGATCTGGTTGAGGAGCCACGTGTGTACGGAGATTTTTCAGGAAAAAGCTCCAAGCACCACCGGTCTCCCCCTCGACAAGGGCAAACGCAACGGGGAAAATGTTATTGTTGCCATCTTGTGCAACTGCCATCAATAGCGTGCCTTTGTACTTCCCATACAACCAAGTCCCGTCAATTTGTAGAATTGGTTTGCATGATGCAAACCCTGTGATGCATGGTTGAAATGCCCAAAACACGCGACTGAATATTTCGTTGCCATGCAGTAGACTACCATCTTGGGCGTATGCTGGCAATGTTTCCAGAACATAAACACTACCTGGAGAATATGTCTTGAGTGCATTTAGGTAGCGGGGAAGTTCTCGGTATGACTCCTCCCAGTTTCCGTACACCCTTTCAATCGCCTTAGTCTTTGCTAACCACGCCTTACGGTAAGACGGAGTGTAGTTAAAAACCGTGGTGATGTGGGAGATGATTGTTTTCACCTTCAAAGAAGGGTCGTTGCTGACCAGGGGTAGGATTTCTTGACAGATTAGATCATGGTTGAGTTTTCGGTGGTCTTGTGATTGAGTGGAACTTACACAAGTATGGGTAGTCATGGAACCTATGACCCAGCAGTCACCCATTAATCTGTATGATGCGGTCATCTTGAACATACAGTCAGGGTGGACACACTTGATCTTGTACCTTTCCGGGTTTACACGATCCACCTTATAATCAACCGAGTTGAGCATGTGAAATTTTTTGATGGCCCTGATGCATTCCTCTCTGTTATGAAACTTGTCCTTCTCTTTTAAATTTTCATCCGACTGCATATACGGTTGGAAAAACAAGCCAGTAGAAGGTTCATCTCCGCCCATGTTGAAGTTTGTCATGTGCGTAGGTGGTGTGTAGATTTTGTCAGTAGGAATACTTGGGATGCCATCATCGTCAGAATCGTCGTTCACCATTTCATCAAACTCTAACTCGTTATCTTCTTCTTCATCATCAACTGCATCTACCTCATCTTGTTCATTCTCCAAAGGATCAACCTCCTGTGTCACCGGAGGCTCTACCTCCTGTGTCACCGGAGGCTCTTGAAGCAAAACGTACAACTCAATAGAGTCGTTTCCAGAATAGACATGGCTGGAAATCATGTTCTGGAGATCCTCGTCATCTTGAACTTCAACCTTATAAAAAATTACTTGGTTGTTTCCAAAAAAAACTGGACTCTGATAAAATATCTGGGATACCGGGCCTCGTTCAAGTTTGGCCTCCAATCTTTTCTTGAAGTACGAGAAATTTGCTTTCCCGTTTAAGAGAAATCGAACGTTGTCGGTGTTTCTAAACAAAAACCCAACTGTGGGACAAATGTATGTCTCACCGTTGAAATGTGCTTTGACAACAAATTATGGTGAAGAGGCCATTGTGTAGAATTGTTTTAAGGTTTGAAGGTTGGAATGTTTGAGGTTTATTGATTGTATGAAGGTATGAATGCTGGAATGTTTGAAGGTTTGATGACTGATTCGAAGGTTGGAAGATTTTACAGATTATGTGAATCAATGTTATGTTCAACGTAAAGCAAAAAATTTCAATTAAGTAAGGGATGCAACCCCCCAAGGCTGCCAATAATATTACATGCAATAATGAAACCCCATAGCCTGCCACCTATCCTGGCCCTATTCTGCACACATAAATGTTTTGTGTAAGACTCCACCCATCAACTCCAATGGCCTTGCATGCAACAAAGAATGGAATCCCAAAGGCTGTCACGTAGCCTGAGCCTATGCTGTAAGAAGTGACACCTCTTATTCGCCAAATGGGGTGGCGACACCATTCATTTTTGTACTCTTTCGCCAAGTGAGATGGCGCATCCCTTACTGTCCAATCGTGATACATGCATGGGCTTATGAAACCCCATAGCCTGCCACCTATCCTGGCCCTATTCTGCACACATAAATGTTTTGTGTAAGACTCCACCCATCAACTCCAATGGCCTTGCATGCAACAAAGAATGGAATCCCAAAGGTTGTCACGTAGCCTGAGCCTATGCTGTAAGAAGTGACACCTCTTATTCGCCAAATGGGGTGGCGACACCATTCATTTTTGTACTCTTTCGCCAAGTGAGATGGCGCCTCCCTTACTGTCCAATCGTGATACATGCATGGGCTTATGAAACCCCATAGCCTGCCACCTATCCTGGCCCTATTCTGCACACATAAATGTTTTGTGTAAGACTCCACCCATCAACTCCAATGGCCTTGCATGCAACAAAGAATGGAATCCCAAAGGCTGTCACGTAGTCTGAGCCTATGCTGTAAGAAGTGACACCTCTTATTCGCCAAATGGGGTGGCGACACCATTCATTTTTGTACTCTTTCGCCAAGTGAGATGGCGCCTCCCTTACTGTCCAATCGTGATACATGCATGGGCTTATGAAACCCCATAGCCTGCCACCTATTCTGGCCCTATTCTACACACATAAATTTTTTGTGTAAGACTCCACCCATCAACTCCAATGGCCTTGCATGCAACAAAGAATGGAATCCCAAAGGCTGTCACGTAGCCTGAGCCTATGCTGTAAGAAGTGACACCTCTTATTCGCCAAATGGGGTGGCGACACCATTCATTTTTGTACTCTTTCGCCAAGTGAGATGGCGCCTCCCTTACTGTCCAATCGTGATACATGCATGGGCTTATGAAACCCCATAGCCTGCCACCTATCCTAGCCCTATTCTGCACACATACATGTTTTGTGTAAGACTCCACCCATCAACTCCAATGGCCTTGCATGCAACAAAGAAAGGAATCCCAAAGGCTGTCACGTAGCCTGAGCCTATGCTGTAACAAATGACACCTCTTATTCGCCAAATGGGGTGGCGACACCATTCATTTTTGTACTCTTTCGCCAAGTGAGATGGCGCCTCCCTTACTGTCCAATCGTGATACATGCATGGGCTGCCACCTAGCCTGCAAGAGTGACACCTTACATTTTTTGTAAATGCATGCATGCATATGTGTAACACCCTAAGCATGCAAATGTGACACTTCGCAGGCATGCAAGCACAAGCAACCACTACATCAAACTTATTTGCCTATAAATACATACCTTATGAAACATCTCTCACACCCACACAACTCTCACTCTCTGCTACGAAATATTTCTTAAGTCTATCATACTCTCTATTTCTTCCTAAGTCTTTCATACTCTCAAGCATTCTGAACAATGGCTCTTCTAACAATGGGCGATACTCACAGAGGCACAAGGGAAAACATTGCTGCATTTGTAAGTCTCTTCTTTGGTTATACATTTTTCATACTTCAAATAACGTGTTGTTCATCTTAATTAATCTTACACTTGTTTAATTATGATCTCAGGATACAATAAGATTCAGAATCCGTTCGCACAACTACCTAGCTCCCGACCCATTTATCGTCCCTTATCTGGAATATGCAGGTTTTGGACATGTGATAAAGATCTCCAACTGCACCATTGACTCAAAATTCATTCTTGCAATGTTGGAGAGGTGGAGACCGGAGACCCATACATTTCACCTACCAATAGGTGAATGTACCATCACTCTCGAGGATGTGTACATGCTACTGGGCCTCCCTATCGACGGTAAGGCGGTGAACGGGTCGGTTCAACAACCCAACTCACAGTGTGAAGAACTGTTGGGTAGGGATATGGTAGAAGGTGGTGGAGCAAGAGGGCAGGGAATACTACTCACTGACCTGAAACGGCATTATGCAAGTATGGAATTAAATGAAAATTCCTCAGAGAATGACCGAGTAGTAAAAGCCAGAACGTATCTTATGATACTTTTTGGTACATTTTTATTTCCCGAAAGTACGGGAAATAGTGTAAATTTCATGTACTTACATTTACTAACAAATTTTGAAAAAACTAGAAAATATAGTTGGGGTTCTGCAGTATTAGCCCACCTGTACAGTTCCTTGTGCAAAAACGCAGTCAAGGAAAAATGTACATTTTATGGGTGCGCATTTTTACTACAAGCCTGGGGTTGGTGGAGGATGGAGTCCTTAAACCCCATCAACAACAACACTTTTGGTTTCCCGTACGCAACAAAGTAAGTCATTAAGTTATAGCATTTATAACTATTCTGCTCTTTCCAAAATATATGCTAAAAATAACATGTTTCTCATTTCCTTTAGGTACTGCGTGAGGGGTATGGATTACGGCAAGAATCCAAGATTCAATGTCGCACTCTACCGGAATCTGTTGGATCACTTAGGCCCAGATGACGTACGTCGTAGCTTTTAACTTTTGTTCATTTTAATTATTTATACATTACTTTTGCGCTAACCTGATTTAAATTTTATCGCAGTTCGTCTGGAGACCATATTTGGGTTTGGGCCATACTCCAAACCCAGAGGATGCAGCAACTTGGACTGCAAAGACTGCACTCATTCGGTTCAACATTGTGGAGATGCACCACAGCGACCGTGTGAAGATGCAGTTCGGAATGCATCAAGAGATACCAAGTGATCCAACAGATTTGTCCCCCTGGCATCTAAAAAGGGTCGATGCCCAGTGGGGTCTTACCAACTGGAAAGACTTTGCTCCGGAATGGTGTAAAATGTGGCAAAGGCGTCACCGCTACATCTTGCAATCCCCGGTTTTCCTTACTCAAGGTAACATGCGACACACTGATTAATATATGTCGTGGTACAGGTCGGTTAGTAACCCAGAAATGCACGTGTCTCATCCGAGGTACTTGGTTGACCCACGCACACAATGGGCACAACCCTCGATTCCCCATCAACAAACCCAAAATCCATCAACCTCAAACCAACCCCCAAGAAGAAACAGACCAACAAACACACAACCACATTCCCCACCACAACACAACTACAATCAAATGCCGTACTACCAACCACAATCACCACCAAACTACCAATACCCGGATATGCCTCAAACCCAACCACAATACCAACCCCAATACCAGCACACCCACATACCCCAGACACAATTTCAGTCTTCCACATATCCCAATATGGCGCCCTCAACATCCAGCCTTAGCCCTGATATGGGAATGTCAGAAGATTATGACCAAGCCGACCAAACCTACCATCAACCACCATATCACCAAACAACCCAACATCCACAATACCAAACACCCCAAGATCCATTTCCTTTCTACCCCCCATACTCAGACGACCAATGCTACCGACCAACCATGGAACCCCACCCACCGCCAACACGACCAAACTTTGAGGGTATGGGTAACCGACTAAACCAGAGCGGATCTTCGAGATATGGAGATCTTACTGATTTTATGGATTCGGATCGCATTGACTTCGCTGGGCCATCGACCTTGCCGCAGCAGGAAACGCGACGACACCCAGCAAGAGAAAGGCGAGGACGGGGATGCGGAACCGGGGGTCATTACCGGGTTCCGGGGGATCACTGATGTATCTTTTTTTTTCCCAGTATTTTTTGTATCCATTTTTTTTACTGTTCTTTTAATGTAAAACAGTTGAGTGTAATTATTTTTTTTAAATAAAAAATCCATTTTGTTGATCTCTGTCTAATAGGCAACGCACAGGAAAGAAAATAAAAAAAAAATTGTTGCCCTAAATTTGTACATATGCGCCATCTCACTTGGCTTAGGGCATGCCCTAAGCACTTAGGCGCCAAGTGAGATGGCGCCTCCCTTAAAAAAGGAGGTGCATGCGCCAATTGAGATGGCTCCTCCTTTGTGGAGTCATCTCAAACATGGTTATTTGCGTAATTTTTTCCGAAACCCGGTTATTTACGAAATATTTTTTTAATACATGGTTATTAATAAAAAAATTCAGATTTTGCATCTTTGACTTGGTGCACGAAATTTCCAGCATATCTTGACCATATTTGCTTCACAAAAAGATTGAAAAATCAAATCTTTGTATTTTCCTACAATTTAAATTAATTAAATGAATTAATATTAATTAAAAATCCAATTAATTAATAAAAATAAGAAAATAAATTCAATTAGGCTTGATGGGTCGTGCATAGGCCATAGATGAAGTTTCAAGAAGAGATTTGAGGCCCATTAGCAAAAATAAGGTGTTTTAAGCAAAGTTGACTTTTGCAAATTCACAAAAATTTCCCAACTTCTCCAATGCATATCTTGCTCAATTTTGATCATATGAACATGTTCTTGGACATTTTGGAAAGGTCTTGAGGTCCTCTAACCATTGCCTTTGGTCCCATGTCATTTGGATTTACCAATCTCAAGTTATGGCCTTTTACTTAAAGTGCATTTTTGTTGACTTTTGAATTTGACCTATAATGTCAAAATTGATAAATTTTTATGAGAGCATTTATTGGACTTGGAGTGTGAAGATGGATTGTAAGAAATGAGCATTGGATGGAATTTTTCTGATAAACCATGAAAAAGTTATGCCCTGGTCAAGATACAGTTGACTTTTCTACTGTCCAAAAATAGTAACTTTTTGCATCTTGATGGTTTTTGAGCTATCCTTGTGGAATCATGATCAAGACTTGATCAAATGATGATTGTGTACTCAAAATAAGATGTTGACCAAAAATTCTGATTCTTGACTGCAAAATGACCATTTTGCCCTTGCAGTTGACTGTAGGTTAAATGAGGCTTTTGACTGTGCAAATTGGCATTATGAGTCTTGAAACTTGGCATGTAGGTGCTTGAGGATGTATATAGACCCTTGAGACTTGATTGAACCATTGAAAACCTCAAATTCCTTGAAAGAACCAAAACCCTAATTTCAGCTGTCTTAGGAGGTGGTTTGACTGTGTAACCCTTGAGCAATCTTGAGCGATTTGAGAATTATTCTTGTCAAATCTTGAAGACTATGGGAGGGCAAATTTTGGGGTACAACAGGTAACATCTCGTGCCAGTCTTTGTATGTCACTTTCATCTTCTGCACAATCTTCTCAATGTTCTTATTAGCTGCTTCTACAACCTCATTCATCTTTGGCCGGTAAGGAGAAGAGTTGTGATGATGTATCTTGAACTGATGATAGAGCTCAGTGATCATCTTATTGTTGAGATTGGTACCATTGTCTGTAATGATCCTCTCTGGTACACCGTATCGACAGATCAGGTTGTGCCGAATAAACTGTGCCACGACGTTCTTGGTCACAGTAGCAAAGGAAGCTGCTTCAACCCACTTTGTAAAGTAATCAATTGCTACCAGGATGAAATAATGCCCGTTAGATGCCGTAGGTCTGATCTTGCCGATCATATCAATGCCTCACATTGCAAAAGGCCAAGTTGCCTTCAAGACATTCAAAGGAACTGGAGGTATGTGCACCTTATCATCATAGACTTGGCACTTGTGACATGTCCAAGAATGATGATAACAGTCAGCTTCCATCGTGGACCAATAATATCCTTCCCGAAGGATCTTCTTTTCCATGGTGTGTCCACTGGAATGAGTTCCGAAAGTACCTTCATGTAACTCTGCCATGATCCTTTCTGCTTCATTCTTATCCATACAACGCAGTAAGTTTGAATCATGGTTACGCTTGTAAAGAATGCCATTGCTGATGAAGAACTTTGCCACGAAACTTCTTGTCATTAACAGATGCACCCTCGGGGTACTCCTGAGCTTCAAGATACCTTTTCACCTCATGAAACCATGGCTTTTCTGTTACCTTTTCAGTCTCAAGATCACAGCAATGTGCAGGTTCATCCAATCTTTCAATGATAATTCAGGGAGCTTCGTTGTCCCAATTGACTTTGAACATAGAAGACATCGTAGCCAGCACGTCCGCCAACTGATTCTCCTCTCTAGGGAATTGTTCAAAGGTTATCTCTTCGAAATGGGGAAGCAACGTCAGTACATACTCCTTGTAAGGAATAAGATTTGGGTGTTTCGTATCCCACTCGCCTTTGATCTGACTGATCACGAGCGCAGAATCTCCGAAGACACTCAAGAACTTAATCCTTAGGTCAATTACTGCTCGAAGACCCATGATGTATGCTTCATACTCCGCCATATTGTTGGTGCAGTTGAAACATAATCGGGTGGTAAACGGAGTATGAGAGCCTTTAGGAGATATGATCATGGCGCCAATGCCATTACCCAAAGTGTTCGAAGCTCCATCAAAGTACATAGACCATCGAGATCCTTCCTCAGGTCCTTCATCCGGTCCAGGTGTCTCACAATCAGTTACCCACATGATATTCTCGTCCGGGAATTCAAAGTTCATAGACTGGTAATCATCCACTGCCTGATGTGCCAAATGGTCTGCTAACACACTTCCCTTGATTTCCTTTTGGGTCGTATATTGGATGGCATACTCAGTCAAGATCATCTGCCATCTTGCTATTCTTCTGGACAAGGCGGGCTTCTCGAAGATGTACTTGATTGGATCCATCTTCGATATCAATAAAGTAGTGTGAGTCAGCATATACTGTCTCAGCCGGCGAGCAGCCCATGCCAAAGCGCAACAAGTTTTCTCGAGCGGTGAGTATCGGGTTTCACAGTCGGTAAAATTTTTGCTAAGGTAATAAATAGCATGCTCTTTTCGGCCAGACTCGTCATGCTGGCCCAGCACACACCCCATTGAGTTGTCAAGTACTGTCAAGTATAAGATCAAAGGTCTCCCTTCAACTGGAGGCATCAGAATGGGTGGCTCTTTGAGATACTATTTGATCCTTTCAAAAGCGGCCTGGCATTCATCGTTCCAACGTACTACTTGATCTTTCTTCAGCAGCTTGAATATTGGCTCACAAGTAGCAGTCAGGTGTGAGATGAATCGGGAAATGTAGTTCAGTCGTCCCAGGAAGCCTCTGACTTCTTTCTCTATTCTGGGAGCTGGCATCTCCTGTATAGCTTTCATCTTTGCAGGATCCACTTGAATACCTTTGTCGCTTACAACGAAACCCAACAGTTTACCAGATCTCACCCCGAAGGTGCACTTGTTCGGGTTTAACCTCAGCTTGTACAACTTCAACCTGTCAAATAGCTTCTGAAGGTGGTCAAGATGTTCTTCCTCATTTTGGGACCTTGTAATCATATCGTCGACATATACTTCAATCTCATGATGGATCATGTCATGAAACAAAGCAACCATGGCACGCTGATACGTTGCCCCAGCATTCTTCAATCCAAAGGGCATGACCTTGTAGCAAAAAGTACCCCACTGAGTAACAAAGGTCGTCTTCTCCATGTCTTCGGGAGCCATTTTAATCTGATTATAACCGGAGAAACCATCCATAAAGGAGAATACCTTGTGCTGAGCGGTATTTTCAACCAGAACGTCGATATGAGGTAGAAGAAAATCATCCTTGGGGCTCGCCCTATTCAGATCCCTATAGTCAACGCACATTCGAACCTTACCATCCTTCTTTGGTACGGGAACCACATTGGCCACCCACTGAGGGTAAGAAGTAACTTCTAAAAAACCGGCATCAAACTGTTTCATAACTCCAGCCTTGATTTTCTCAGACATCTCTGGGCGCATTCGACGGACCTTCTGTTTCACTGGAGGACAGTCTTCCTTGGTAGGCAGGCGATGAACCACAATATCAGTATCTAAACCAGGCATATCTTCGTAAGACCAGGAAAAGATCTCAACATAGTTACGTAACATCTGAATCAACCGTTGCTTTACACTAAGCTCCAAATTGGCATCGATCTTAACTTCCTTCTTGTCTGTCTCTGTACCCAGATTCACTGATTCCACCGGCTCTTCGTGTGGCTGAATAGCCCTCTCTTCACCTTCGTCTTCGGCTAAGTTGATCGAATTTTCGAAGTCATAACTGGCAGTAGCAGAGTCGTTACCAGTGAGATCCAGAATGGATGTAGACCTGTATATGTGAGTGTGTATAAAATAGTTGTTTTACAATATATAATAAAAGAAAAACAAGGAGCGCAAAATTTGAAATGAAAGAACGTCCAATGCTTTTATTAATGATATATGTAGATGACACACAAAAGCCCTCACAAATGAAGCCACAGTGCCCCGAGTAAGACACCGGGCCATAAAGTTTAAAACATTGTCTGTTACATATTCAAAACAAAAAGTTTCATTACTGGGTGATAACAGAAACGGGCATAGAACCCTTCGTCGTCCAGTTGCTTAATCCACCATTGGCAGTCGGGTAGATCCAACTGTCGATATCAAACTCTTCATCATCGTCATCCCCGATAGCATTCACCCCTGCATATTGTTTAGGCTTCTCTGGTGTTCCAAACTCGATCTCCTTAGCATCAATTAAGTCTTGGACCTTGTTCTTCAAAACCCAACAATCATCTGTATCATGCCCCGGGCTATCAGAGTGAAAAGCACAGCGGGCATTAGGGTTATACTTTGGTGATGTAGTGTTGGGATGCTTCGGGGCCTCCCTTGGAATCACTAGATTGGTTTTCAGTAACTGTGGCAGAATCTGAAACAAAGTCATGCTGAGACGGGTGAATTGCCTTTGAGGTCTCTCGTCCTTTTGTTGATTGTTGTGTTGAGGAGCACCAGTAGGTCTTGAAATAACAACCGCATTGACAGCTTGGTGGCGTTCAGGTCTATTCTAGTTTTTCGAACTGTAGACAACACTAGACTCTTTCTTAAAAGGCTTCTTCTCGGTGCTTGATGAGGCACCCTTTTGTATTTTACCACTCTTGATACCGGCTTCAATTCTTTCCCCGGTCATAATCAACTCTGTAAACCCGGACGATGAACTTCCAATCAGATGGTTGAAAAATGGAACAGACAGGGTCCCCAGAAACATTTTAACAAGCTCCCGGTCAGCCAAGGGTGGTTGCACTCTTCTGGCGAGGTCCCTCCACTTCTGAGCATAATCTTTGAAACCTTCGCCTGTTCCCATTGACATACCCTGGAGTTGGGTACGCGTGGGAGCGAGGTCGGAATTGTATTGGTACTGCCTGTAGAAAGCAGTAGCCAAATCTTCCCAACTGCGAATACTGGCTCCGTCCAATTGGTAAAACCATTTAAGCTGAGTCCCTGAGAGATTGTCTTGAAAGAAGTGGATCCATAGGTTCTTATCAGCGGTGTACGGCTGAATCTTCCTGACATATGACCGGAGGTGCAGCTTCGGACAAGAAACTCCATCATACTTAGCAAAGGCTGGTGCCTTAAATTTTTGGGGAATCACCACCCCAGATGATAGACCCAGATCACCAAAGTCCAGACCATGCACTTTCTGAACTTCCATCGCACTCAACCGGTCTTCCAGTTGTTTGTATTTATCCTCGACCGGAGGATACTGGTCTTTGTCGAAATCCGTCTCGTTGTCGGAGACCACAGGGCTAGGAGCCCTCCTTTCTTCCTGACTATCTTTCCCTCCAAATGAGGTGGTCAAATCAACTTCATCCCGTAGCCTGTTTCCAAACATGTGACCTGTGTTAAACAGGACTTTCCTCTTCTTCTTCTTCTTCTTCTCTTTCAGAATCAGGGTCTTCAGATCTTGTTGTCCCTTAGCTAGATTCATGAACAACTCTTAGAATTGGGCATTCTGGGCCTGGAGGGCCTTGATTGCTTGCTCAGTTGAAGGTTCAACAGACATGATGAGTGCTGAAATAAACAGGGAAGAAGATAAGAGACCTGTAATGGGTACCTCTTATGAAGTGCATGGGATGAAATGCGCATGATATGATTTCAAAGACAATCGAGAGATTCAAATTTGTAAACAAGAAAGGAAACACACTTTATTAGATAAACCTTAAAATTCAAATTGTTCAACTGATGCCTTTAAGGCGTTACAAGAAAGGAAATATTGAAAAGTAAATGAAAACTGGAAAGGAAATCATCAAAGGACAATCAGTGCTCCTATGGTCTCTTCTTATCGGTGCGGACATAGTCATTGAGAATCCGCCCGTTCTCCAGCTGCCTAGTCAGCTTCTGGATCTTCTGCTCTTGCTCATTGAACTTTTCTCGGTAAGCATCCCGCTCTTCCCTCAGTTGCATCCAAGACCTTTTCAATGCCCCAATGTCAGTGGGCATATGAGGATGGAGGATGGTCGGAAGAACCCCTTCTTCATTAGCAACTTCAATAATGATAGGAAGGACGGCTTCATACGGCATACCCAGCTTTTGGGAACGGATACGGACCCATCTGAGATATGGCTCCATTGGAAGAGAAGTCTTTGGACCCAGCTCATGTGGATCAGATCTGTGAACTCTATCCCAAGCCCTTATGAATCTGCGGTGTTGTTCATCGCTACCCCCTTGAAAATCAAAGATGATACTAGGCATTAGCAGCTCATGAGGTCCTTCTCTTCTGGCTCTCCCAAACTGACGTAAGGCCAAGCACGGATTATAAGAAATTCCTCCATGGGTTCCTATCAGTGGAACATTGGGATACTCCCCACATCGGTCAATAATAGCCACCTCATCCATACCTTTGATAGTCCAGATGATGTCATTATGAGAGAGAGAGAGAGAGACATAACCCTATAGGCCCAGCCCATGCCTTATTTGTTCTTCAGCACTGATTTGGGGAGGTGCGAAATAAACCACCTCGCCAATAATGGAGCACAGCACATCAAGGTTCCCCGCTTTCAGGCACTACATGCATAAAGCTGATGAAGAATGTCACCCAAGAGAGTGGGTACAGGATTACGAGAGATGAAGATTTTCACCGCATTCACATCAACAAAAGACTCAGAGTTCGGAAACAATACCAAGACATATATCAGAAGACCCAGAATATCCTCGAATGCCTTGAAGTCTAGACTATCCCAGAAATAATTATCCTTACCAACCAAGAACTTAGTCAGAAAGCCCTTTGCTCCACTTCTAGTCTCCCAATTAGCCATTACCTCATCCTTTGTCATATGAAGGGCTGAAGCAATCTCTTCTAGCCTAAGGATCTTCTCTCAACCAGTAAACGGGGTCTGCTCCAGAGTAGAGATACCGAGCAGATCAGAGAACTCTTCTAAGGTGGGAACCAGCTGGTAGTCCTGGAAAGTAAAGCAATGGTACATCGGATCATTGAATTGGACCAAAACACTCATCATCTGCTCGTCCAATTTGGAAGTGACCAAACTGAGAAGATACCCATGTCTTCTGATGAAGGAGGTGGTACCAGGCATCTTTGCAACCAATTCTTTAAGCATAGTGGGAACCTGGACAAAGTTGATCCGGATGGTATTCCTACGCATAGGCGTCATGACCTACAAAACAGAACAAAGATGAATCCCTCCTGTCTTTGAAATAGGTTAGTCCAATGCAAGATGTATGCAATGTCATGATGTCATGATGTCATGATAGAAAGCACATCACAAGTATCCACAAATAGAAAACATGGTAAAGGCACACAAGTCACACAGAGAGCCCTTAGATTTCAGGCTGGCAAGGAGCTTAGGTACTACCCTCTTTCAGTTCAGTTGGTTTAAACCTATCCTAAAAATAGTAACCGGGTTCTAGAGAATCTCAATATCACTGACTACCCTCAATCGGTCATAATTCCAGTTTAGCAACCTTTTCTTGCGGCCGGAATCATCGCGGGAGTTTAGTCTCAATGAGTGTAGCATATTGCTACTGTTCTATGGCCGAGTTGGTCAATTTAAAGGTTCTAAGGTCAGTTGGTGCTTAATGACCCCTTAGAAGACCCATATTCTCCTCGTTCCAACACAAGGAATATCGATACAGACTAAAGTGCCACACCAACGTAGCTACAGCTTCAACCGTATTGGTCTACGCCGTACAGTTCCCTCACAGTTTATTGCTACTTACCAAAAGGGTATTCCCCAGATCCGGGTTAAGATCTATAGTAACTCCGATACAAGCCCACAAATATAAAGCATACAAGTCAAGCAATTGAAAACACAATGATATAATCCTAAGGTACACCCCACTTATTAATACTCCCCAACAGAGTCGCCAGTTCTGTGATACGGTGGGAGAGAACTGACTGTTTTTGAAATGCTGGTTCGCGTTTTGCGTTTGTGTTTGCAAAATGTCGCGGTAAGCAAGAGTCGCCATCGTATTTTATTTTATCCAACAAGGAAAGGAAAAAAGCACAGAAAAATTCCTTTTTCGAGATGTTTCTCGGGTCCGGGGGGTAGATTATAGAAAGGGAAGGTGTTAGCACCCTTTCTATCCATGGTTATCCACGGGCTCTTAGGTACTTGCTCAAAGTGTTTTCAAAATTTGCTTTTCTTTGTGTTTGTGGGTTTGAAAAGGGTTTTTTGTTTTTGAAAGGGGTGTAAGTGCGAAAAGTTTTATTTAGTTTTGAAAGAGAAAGTACTTAAGAACCATCTACCTACTCGAAAAAAGAAATCAATTTGTGCTAATGTCCTTTAGACAATGCTATCCCACTATGAATGAGTAGATAGCACCGTCATTGGAGTTTTAGGGTCAATTCGATTAAGGGACGTGTGGTCACTAAAGCAACGTTAGGATGCCTTAGCGGTAACCCTAATGTCTTAGATCATTTTTCTGAGGCAACCGTTTCGAGGCAACTATGATCTTTGGACAAGAGGACAACCTCTAAAACTTCCTATACTCAATGGCTATGTTCGAAGGCAGCCAAGTGAGGTGTACCCTAAGAATGCGCATTTGCGAGTGTGTTATTTTCAGTTAATTTTATCTTTGTACATGTCAATGGTTATCTATGTTGATTTTAGGTTTAACATTTGATCTTGTCATGCATTCCCTATTATCAAACATCTAATAGTTTATATTTTGCGGGAAATAAATTGCAGAATTAAAGCTAACTATTACAAGGCGTCGGGTATTTACATCGCCAAAAACAACCCTTGAAATTAAAATACGGAAAATCATAAAAGGGATAAAAAATGTCCTAATTAAAGCTATTACATTCCGGGAAACAGATACAATAATATGGTAAAATGGATCGCGTGCGAGAAATTTAAATCGGGCGCATTCTAGGGTTTTGACCCTTTAATTATCAAAGAAAAGATTTTTTTTTGTTATTTTTTAATTAAAAAGAAATTAGACCTAAGTTAATTATTAAATTAAATAAGCTAATTAATTAATTAATAAAAAAGAATAATATTTTTTGGATTTTTTTGATATTTAAAGAAATAAAATAAACTAATCAAAGTTAAAAAAACCTAATTATCTACATTAATTTTAATTATTGCAAAATATATTAAAGTTAATTCCTAATTAGACTAAATTAATTAAATTTATTTTATTTACAAAAATAAAGTGCTGAATTTAATTTTAATAAATAAAATATATTTTTTTGGTTTTTGATTTTATGAGGAAAAGTTTAATTGGTCAATAAAAAAAATAACAATAAATAAATCAATAAAAAGAAAGAAAGAAAAAGAAATAACCAAGGGGGTTTTGGGCCTGGTTGGAGGTCTGATTAGCAAATTCAAGGCCCATTTGTGCAAGCCTGCCTTGACTTCTCCTGATTCCATGTATGCACGTTGACTTTGGCATATGGTAGGCATCCCATCTGGGCCATCAGATTTGGCCTGGGGGGCATCTGTCCACTGATTACATGAGGGAGCATGGTATGCTACGCGTTTGATATTACATGGGATCACTTGGCTGAAAAATACAACAAATAATATGGGGACCTGGGATTCGAACCCAGGTCCTGCAAGCCATTGCATACACTCCTTTGCCACTGGACCATTGAACGTTAGTTATATACATAGTGGATAATAATAATAATAAAATATGAAAACACATAATATTCCAGAAAATATAAAACAAAGCACGCGAATTATGAATGGTCCAATGGGGGAGGGCCACGTCTTCATCTTCCTCGTTGAGACCTGGATATTTACCTGTGGATTTACATCTGCAGCTAAATCCGTATGCTCATTCCAAAATCTATTCTAGGCCACTAAAACCAACCCCAAGACCATGGTTGTGCTCGTCTGGACATCCTGAGCACGTATATGTCCATTAATGGCCTTGATTTCACCTGTACATAAAACGCCCAAAAACAAAGACCAAGAACCCTAGATTCGGCTAGGGAGTTACAGGCTATATAAATACAATCAAATAATGCAGAAAGTTTAGAAATTGCACAAGGATCATGAATATGCAAAGATTTTGTCAAAAATATGCAAGAATAATGATATATGAATTCGACTGAAAGGTGGTTTTTCGAAACACTTACAAAGCTCTTGGATGTGTATGGAGGCTGGTTCTGGATTGATTTCGCTTCAAGGATGGTCCAGCAATCAATTAGTGTGGAGATTTGATTCTGAATTGGCCTCTATGCACGATTTCAGATTCATGTTTTTTCAAGTTTTCTCAAGTTTTGATTTTGTGATTTTGCAGCCTAGAACCTTTGATTCGTGTGCCTCTAGCTTGTATATGTAATGAGCATTGGATTAGGTCAAATAATAGGTCTTGAATCTTTGTGCATTGATGTTTTAGGATTTGATATGATCCTCCATTGAAAACCTTCCAAAATTGTCCAAATTCCATCTTTTTGTTCATGATATGGCTTGATACGGATTTGATCATGTCGATGATGACAATTAAGACCTATATCAATCAAAAAGATTCCAAGTGATCAATATTTGGATTTTATTTGTATTTAAATTGATTTAAAATGAATTCATTCAATAAAAATCAAATAAAATAGAAAAATTAATAAATGGACACAATACAGAAGATAGGACACGTGTGGAGTATGATAAGATCAAATCAAGTGGAAAAGAATGGGCCCATTTGACAAAATTTGAAGTTTTGGGGATAGTTGACTTTTGGCAATTTTGCAAAAATTCCCAACTTCAACAATGCATAACTTCTTCAATTTTGAACTTTTGGAAGTGTTCTTGGATTTTTTAGAAATCTTGAGATGTCCTCTACAACCCTTTTGGTTTCATCTCATTTTGATATTCCATGCTCAAGTTATAAGCTTTGGAAAAAAAGGTGTTTTTGTGAGTGTATTTCTTGATCTTGGGGTATGAAGATGGATTGTATGAAATTGCATCCTCTTCAAAATGATCTTTTGATGGGTCATTTCTCATAAAGTAGGAGAAAGTTATGCTTGGTCAAAGTTGAGTTGACTTTTCCTGCAAAACCCTAATTTAGCAACTTTTGAGTCTTGATGAATTTTGAGCAATCCTTGATGAATCATGATCAACCCTTGATCAAATGATAAATTATCCTTCAAAATGATAATGTTGACAAAAAATATTGAGGTTTGACTGTATGTAGGTCACATTTGACTTTTGCCCTAGCATAGTCGATTTTTGGACCCCTTGAGCAATTGACTGACCAAACTTCCTCTGCAAAGCTTGAAATTTGACATGGATGATCTTGAGAACATATTAGGACATTGGGGAGCACTTGAGGTCATTTGGATGAAAGGACCTTGATGTAACACAAAACCCTAATTTGAGGTTGATTGCCTTAGGAGATGACTTAACTGTCCAATTCTTGAGCAATCTTGAGCCACTTGGAGACTTTTCTTGCCATGTCTTGGGAAATATGAGAGGGAAAATTTTGGGATACAACAGTGGGGCATTGATATGATCGGTGAGATCAGACCTACAGCATCTAACAGGCATCGTTTCATCCTAGTAGCAATTGATTACTTTACAAAGTGGGTTGAAGCAGCTTCCTTTGCTACTGTAACTAAGAACGTTGTGGCACTGTTCATTTGGCACAATCTGATTAGTCGATACGGTGTACCCGAGAGGATCATTACGCACAATGGTACAAATCTCAACAATAAGATGATCACCGAGCTCTGCAAGCAGTTCAAGATACATCATCACAACTCTTCTCCCTACCGGCCGAAGATGAATGGGGCTGTTGAAGGGGCTAATAAGAACATTAAGAAGATTGTGCAGAAGATGACGGTGACATACAAAGACTGGCACGAGATGTTACCATTTGCTCTTCATGGGTACCGTACCTCATCACAAACGTCAACAGGGGCAACCCCCTATTCCTTGGTATATGGTATGGAGGTTGTTTTGCCTATTGAAGTTCAGATACCCTGTCTTCGGATTATGAAGGATGCAGGTTTGAGCGAAGATGATTGGATTCAGACCCGGTTTGATCAACTAAATTTAATCGACGAAAAGAGACTTACTGTTATTTGTCATGGTCATACGTATCAAAAACGGATGATTAAGGCATTTAACAAGAAAGTTAGACGACAAGAGTATCAAGTCGGGGATCTGGTAATCAAGCGCATTATCTTACCTCAAGGTGATCCCAGGGGAAAATGGACCCCTACTTACGAAGGGCCATTTGTGGTTAAGAACATTTTCTCAGGAGGAGCTATGATTCTAACCACCATGGATGGTGACGACTCTCCTCACCCCGTCAATGCAGACATAGTGAAAAAATACTATGCATAATCAAAGACCCGCTAGGTCGACTGGCCTAGGCAAAAATAAGGGCTTCCCGGCGAACCAAAAGGGTTCGGGCAAAAATAAGGGATGAAAATAACAAAAAATCTGTACACCCGGCAAGTCGAAAACCTGAAAAGGCGGCTTGGGCAAAAAAGGGTATCCCGGTGGACTGAAAACCCGAAAGGGCGGTCCAGGAAAAAAATTAGGGATCAAAGTGTAACACTATGTCTCATTGGATCACCTACAACCAGACTTCGGTATTAACTATCAAGCTCGGACGACACTAATCAATCTGATCTACCTTCAACCAAGTAGCAAAGTGATGAGATGCTCGAGGACATAAAGGAAATAGCAGAGTTGGAACCCAGTGGGATTATTCACATAGCTGTTTTGTTTAGTTTTTCACAAATTGTGTAAATTCTATTATTCGGAGGCGTTCTCTTACTAGGACGTCAGCCTCTTGTACAAAAACGCCTATTTACAAGCCAAACTTCAAAATCAATACAATTCATTTTCAGAGAAATTTCAAACTGTTTTTCCTTTTTCTGTTTTGTTTTGCAAAGAACGTCCAATGTTCATTTTTGATATATGCATTTGACATTAATTGCTGCTCATAAATATTTACATGTGAAACAAAAGACGATTACTTGTAATATCAGAAACAGGGGAAATAATATTTGTCCAAGCTTTACAGTTGTTCTGTCCACTAGGTACAAGGTTAAATTCAGCTGAAGAATATGGCTAAGGTACTTTCACTCCCTGCAGAGTAAGAAAAGACAGTAATGGTAGCTCTCCCCAGCTGAGACTCACAATTGTGAATGAATCGATAATATTCTACCCAAGCAGAGTTTATTTACCATCAGCACTGAAAGGTATTAATATTCCCCAACGGAGTATAAGAATATTCCCCGGCAGAATACAAAATATCCCTAGTGGAGTTTGAAATTTTTCCCAGCGCAGTCTGAAAAAGCTTCCCCAGTGGAATTTGGAGAATCATCCCCAGTAGACTTTGGAAGATTGTCCCCAGTAGAGCTTAAAGGATTATCCCCATTAGAGTCTAAAAGGTTTTCCCCAGTGAAGTCGCAACTGAAAGATCATCCCCAGCGGAGTTCTTTCCTTTCACAAACAAGAAGTCAATCCCCAACAGGATTTAGTATCACCAGCAACGGTAATTCATTCCCAGCGGAATTTATCGGTGGAATCCTCAGCAGAACATCTCTTCCCCACAGAATAATCTCCTCTTCAGTTTATTCCCCAGCGGAGTTATCCTCTCCTGCAGGTTTATTCTCACCAATGTCTTCATTCGCTATCCCCAGCAGAAACGAAGAACTCAACTCTTTTCTCCAGCAGCTATCCGGGATTTATTGTCCCCAGCTAAAAACATTACATTTCCATACATCATGACACATGCATATACGCATCATACAACATAATCTCACTTATTTTGAGAACATCATTGCTTGATACATATCATGCATTACATACAACTAACCTTTACTTATCAGGAAGGATGCGGTTAAAATCTCGCAAAAAAAAATTCAAAGCTATGAAGCTTTTACCCAAGTCGAATTACTGACCAGTTCTTAAATCTCAACAGAATTGTCCTCGGTTGAATTACAGACAAGGTCCTAAATCTCGACAAAGTTCCTCCGTCAAATTACAGACGAGTTCCTAAATCTCAGTAGTGTTTTCTCAGTTAAATTACGGGCAAGTTCTTAAATATCGATGAAGATGTTTCCCTCCAGTCGAATTACTGACTAGTTCTTAAATCTCAACAGAATTATCCTTGGTTGAATTACACACAAGGTCCTAAATCTCGACAAAGTTCCTCCGTCGAATTACAGACGAGTTCCTAAATCTCAGTAGAGTTTTATCAGTTGAATTACGGGCAAGTTCTTAAATCTCGATGAAGATGTTTCCCTCCATTCGAATTACTGACCAATTCTTAAATCTCAACAGAATTATCCTCAGTTGAATTACAGACAAGGTCCTAAATCTCGACAAAGTTCCTCCATCGAATTACAGACGAGTTTCTAAATCTCAACAGAGTTTTCTCAGTTGAATTACGGGCAAGTTCTTAAATCTCGATGAAGATGTCTCCCTCCAGTCGAATTACTAACCAGTTCTTAAATCTCAACAGAATTATCCTCAGTTGAATTACAGATAAGGTCCTAAATCTCGACAAAGTTCCTCCGTCGAATTACAGAAGAGTTCCTAAATCTCAGCAGAGTTTTCTCAGTTGAATTACAGGCAAGTTCTTAAATATTGATGAAGATGTTTCCCTCAGTCGAATTACTGACCAGTTCTTAAATCTCAACAGAATTATCCTCAGTTGAATTACAGACAAGGTCTTAAATCTCGACAAAGTCCTCCGTCGAATTACAGACGAGTTCCTAAATCTCAGCAGAGTTTTCTCAGTTGAATTACGGGCAAGTTCTTAAATCTTGACAAATATGTTTCCCCTTCAGTTGAAATACGGACAAGTTCTTAAAACTCAGCAGAGATGTTCTCTCAACTGAAGTACATGCAAGTTCCTAAACCTCAACAAAGATCAGACTTCCCCAGCAGAATCTTCCACAACAACAGGTATACAAACTCTCGCTAAGGAATCTCTTATGAGATCTACACCTCTCCAAATGGCATTTGTAAGCCAATTCCCGACATCACAAGGCTGATACCACTTCATGCGAGTGCAAATTTCTGGGCACTCTAGTGTTCAATCAGCTTCCACCTTCGGATCACGAAAGGCATGAAAGCCAATCTACATCCTCAAGTTTAAGAAGATTAAACAGGGGCAGTTTTTGTACCCCAAAATTTTCCCTCCCATATTTCTCAAGACATTACAAGAAAAATCTCCAAGTTGCTCAAGGTTGCTCAAGAATTGGTCAGACAAGATATCTCCTAAGGCAGTCTATCCCAAATTATGGTTTTGTGTTGCATCAAGATCCTTGTGTACAAATGACCTCAAGTGCTCCCCAATGTCCTAATATATTCTCAATATCATCCATGACAAGTTTCAAGCCTTGCAGAGGAAGTTTGCTCAGTCAATTGCTCAAAAGGTCCAAAAATCGACCGTGCTAGGGCAAAAGTCAACTGTAACCCACATACAGTCAAACTTCAAGATTTTTTGTCAACATTCTCATTTTGAAGGATATTTCATCATTTGATCAAGGGTTGATCATGATTCATCAAGGATTGCTCAAAATTCATCAAGATTCAAATGTTGATAAATTAGGGTTTTGCATGAAAAGTCAACCCAACTTTGACCAAGCATACCTTTCTTATACTTTATGAGAAATGACCCATCCAAAGCTCATTTTGAATAGGATGAAATTCCTACAATTCATCTTCATACCCCAAGATAAAAAAATGCACTCACAAGAAGTTATGAATTTTGACATTATAGGTCATTTTTGAAGGTCAACAAAAAAACCTTTTTTGTCAAAGCTTATAACTTGAGCATGGAATATCAAAATGCGATGATACCAAAAGGGTTGATTAGAGGACATCTCAAGATTTCTAGAAAGTCCAAGAGCACCTCCAAAAGTTCAAAATTGAAGAAGTTATGCATTGTTGAAGTTTGACTTTTTTGCAAAATTGCCAAAAGTCAACTATCCCCAAAAATTCAAATTTTACCAAATGGGCCTATTCTTTTTCACTTGATTTGAGTTTGCATTTTTTCCCACGTGCCCTAGCTTCAGCCATGTGCTCATATCTCATTTTTATTATTTAATTTGATTTTTAGTTGAATTTATTCATTTTAAATCAAATAAAATCATATAAAATCCAAGGTATTGATAACTCATGATTTTTTGGTTGTTTTAGGCTTTGATCTCAGCTAGCATTACAATCAAATTTGAATCAAGGCTTGTATGCACAAAAAGATCCAAATCAAATCAAATTTGGAAGGTTTTAATGGGAGGATCAAATCAAATTCATGAGTATTGATAGGGCAGGATTTGGACCAAGTTCTTTAACCTAATGCAATGCACAATACATAAGGAAGCTAAGCACACGAAAATCAGGGTTAGCAAGCATTGGTAGAGGCAGAACAAAAGTGGGAAAAAAATCACAAAAAAGCTTGAGATCGAAATCCAGGTTAGAGGCGTTTTCAAGGATCGAGACTTGTTCCAATCGATTGCTGGCCATTCTCACAAGCTAAACCAATCACAACCAGGTGTTTTCCAGCCTCCATACGCACGATAAGTCTCACGCAACTCACCCCTGTTCTTGATTTCGATTTGAGTTATTTTGGCATCTATTGAACAAACTAATAGCATATTTGTGATCACAAGAACATTTGTAAGCTTTTGGTATTAGCGAATTGCATTTATATGATTTGTAACAAGAATCACCATAGTTAGGATTCTTGGAGTTTTTTTGGGGTTTTCTGTTTCAGGTACAATTGGCCCATAAGAAAAACATGGTTGTGATCAGGAGATCATGATGAACTCAACCCTAGCCTTGAAAAACATTTATATGGCCCGAGGACGATCTTAGGATGAACCTGCATTTTTTGTTGCGGATAGAAATCCGTAGGTAAAGTTACAGAGGTTTGAGGAAGAGGATGAAAACGTGTCGTCCATCCATTAGCCAATTCAAATATTACGCGTGTTTTTCTTCTTTCTGGAAATTGTTTTGTTTTTTATATAATATATATTATTTGTATTGTTATAACAAAGACAACAACACGCCCCAGTGGTCAACACATCAGCGTCCAAGGCATTAGTGGCTAGAGGCCAGGGGTTCGATCCCTGCCTCCAGCAATTTGTATTTTCTTCATATTTTTCAGGTGATTTCATGCATGCTCAGGCTTGATCCATACCATACGCCCCCATCAATCCAAGCGCCAGATGGCCAAGGGCCAGATCTGATGATCCACGTTGGAAGTCCACCAAAGGCCAGGTCAACATGCCTGCACTGGATCCAAAAAGTCAAAC
This sequence comes from Vicia faba, assembly GCA_948472305.1. Lineage (NCBI taxonomy): Eukaryota > Viridiplantae > Streptophyta > Magnoliopsida > Fabales > Fabaceae > Vicia > Vicia faba. The sequence continues at coordinate 1,270,976,621 of OX451739.1, forward strand.
GGATCACTAAATGGGCCAAATAAAAATTGCTACCAACACCCTCCAAACAGGCCCAATTCTTCTCCCTTTTTATTTCTTTTGTTTTATTAATTTAATTGTTTCATTTTATTTAATTAATTTTCTAGCCAATAACAAAATTCTTTTTATCAAATAAAATCACAAAAATATTTTTTTTATCTAATCAAATTTTAAACTTTTATTTTTCTTAATAAACTTATTAATTAATTAGGTTTTTTAATTAGAAAACTTTAATTCATTTTTGTAAATAAATAAAATTAATTAAATTTAATTAGGTTTTAACTACTAATTTAATTATTTTATTTATTTCTTAAAATATCGAAAAAACCCAAAAATATGCCATAACTTATTTTTTGTTAATTAATTTATTAATTTAATTTTAGGATTAATTTCTTTCCTTAAATAAAAACAACAAAACACAAAAATATTGTTTCTTTCAAAAGGGTCAAAACCCAAATTCGCACTCGATTTAATTCCCCGCGCGCTTTATTTATTTTTACCCATTAAAGTATCTGTTTACGGATTGTAATAGTTAAATAGGACACTTAATTGTTTTTACCGCTTTATTTTTATTTTCAAAGGGTTGCTTTTGGCGATGTAAATACCCGACGCCTTGTAATTTAATTCGCGCACCTTTAATTTCTGCAAATTATAACTGTTAGATGTTTGATAATAGGGTTTGCATGACAAGATAGAATGTTTAATCTTAAATCAAATTAGATCACCCTTAACATGTACAAAGATAAAAATAACCGAAAACGACACACTCGCACATGCGCACTCTTAGGGTACACCCCACTTGATTGCCTTCGTACATGGTCATTGAGTATAGGTCGTTTTAGAAGTCGTCCTCTTGTCTAAGAGATCATAGTCGCCTCGAAACGGTTGCCTCGGATATTGTTGCCTCGAACAAATGATCTAAGACATTAGGGTTACCGCTAAGGCATCCTAACATTGCTTTAGTGGCCGTAAGTCCCTCATTCGAATTGACCCTTAAACTCCAACAACGATGCTACCTACTCATTAATAGTGGGATAGCATCGTCTAAAGAAAATTAGCATATAACGATTCCTTTTTCGAGTAGGTAGATGGTTCTTAGATACTTGCTCTTTCAAAAAACAAAACTTTTCGCACTTACACTCCTTTTCAAACAAAGTTTTCAACAACACTTTATTACACTCTTAAGGACAGAAGCAAGAGTTAAATCGAAGTTTCAAACAAAAACTTTTTTTCAAAACCCACAAGCACAAAGAAAACAATTTTGAAAACAATTGAGCAAGTACCTAAGAGCCCGTGGATAACCACGGATAGTAAGGGTGCTAATACCTTCCCTTTCTATAATCTACCCCCGAACCCGAGAAATATCTCGAAAAAGGAATTTTTCTGTGCTTTTTTCCTTTCCTTGTTGGATAAAATTAAAGTCGGTGGCGACTCTTGCTTACCGCGATATTTTGTGAAAACAAAATGCAAAATGCAAACCAGCATTCCAAAAAATAGTCAGTTCTTCCACCGTATCACATTTGCAATGGAAAATGATGATTTATGCCTCTTGAACAAGCTTTTGCTTATTTGACTTAGCTATTTATTTTGCCATACTGCTGCACTGCTTTTGTTGATGCTGTCTATTGTTTGCTATATTGATGCCTCGTTTTTGTTGATGTTGTTTGCATTTTGTTTGGACAAAGTTGTTTGTTTGGCTTTTGGGGCTGATGTTTGTTGCTTACCATATTGTTGTTTGTTTGGTTCTGTTTGCAATATTTGTTTGGGCAATTTTGCAGCATTTGTTTTATTCAGTTTTGCTGCATTTTGTTTGGACAGTTTTGTAGCATCTCTTCTTGTTTGGATAGCTTTGTAGCATTTCTTGGACAGTTTTGTAACATTTGCTTGTTTGGACAACTTTGTAGCATTTGCTTGTTTGGACAGCTTTGTAGCATTTCTTTTCCTCTTTCTTTTTGTGAACCAAGAAGAATAATCTTCTTGTGATTTGCAAATAGAGGAAATAAATTATGATGAATTAAAATGGCCTTCTGATTCCACTTTGCAAACTTTAATGATGAATAGCATTTAAAATCCCTGTTCATGTCCAAATGATTTTGTACTAATCACATTTTCTTTCTTTTATTTTCATGTGAGCAAAATGGAGATGACAAAGCAAGGAAGGCAAGAACTTTATGGCAAGCATGGAAGTCTTCGGAGATAAACAAAAGAATTGGATACGACTTCAATCTTCAGACAAGCTTAGGCATAGATTAATTTTCCTAGGCCAATCAAACATTTGGATTTTCTTTGTAATTTAGAAAAAATCATTCTTGTATTGAAATTAATAATTGTATCAATTCATTTTCAAATACGATAAGTTGTAATACCTAAAGTATTTAAAAGAATAAATTGTTTTGTAACAATATATGAAATTAGAGAATATCATATGAAATATCCTGGTGTTACTTGAAATCTTTTACCAACAACAACTTGTAATTTCTCCTCGCATCCTATTTGATTTTTGAAATGCCCAATCTAGATATTTGAAGTAAAATGTTCCAGTCTGGTAACTTAAATTCCAAGTAATCCCAATAATTCTGTAATTGCATTTCAAACAAACACGCACTGTATATTCCATTTCCTAACCAAGCAAATGTTTTAAAAGACACAAATCATCTGGTTAACCTGGATCAAACAATCATGAGTGTCCTACATGACAGTCTTAAATTCCATGTCTTGTCCCAAACAACCATGCCTTGAGAATAAACATTGTCTTTTTTTCAGTAAACCTGAGGAAGCATGAAGACCTGTGAAAACCAATTGAATTTCTGAGAATTCATTTTCTTTTGAGAATTGCAAGAAAAACCCTAATTACTGGTTTACTGCCACAGAAGAGAATCTGTCTGGTCGATTCCTGAGCCAACTTGAATATCCGAGAAACCCTAGGGTTGTGTCTTCTATGAAAAATGGGAGGGCAAATTTTGGGGTACAACACATGTACAAACAGAAGCAGATGGCCCAGTGGTAGCCAGGTTGGTGTTAAGGCGTGGGAGTGCTTGAGGTCAGGGGTTCGACCCCTGCCTCCAACATTTGTGTTTTTTCTTAATTTAAGGCCTATCATACTCCCTCAAGATCCAACCATTCAGGAATCCAAGAAGCCAGATCTAATGGATATGGCATGATGACCATGATGGACCTCAGTCAAGGCAATGTGCTGGATCTCAGAAGTCAACGTGGACTTCCAATCATTGGGCCCAGATTGATATTCACACCCCCATAATTCTCAGGCCCATTTCTTTTTCTCTATTCCTTTTATATTTTATTTAACTCATTTAATTTATTTTACTAACAAAATTAATTTTATTTTTATTAAAAAAAATCACAAATATTTTCTATCCAATTAAATTTAAGATATTTACTTTCATTAAAAAAAATTAATTAACTTAATTAGGTTATTAATTTTAGACAATTTTAATTCTTTTTGTACATAATTAAAAATAATTAGAATAAATAGGTTTTATTACTAACTTAATTATATATTTTTTTAAAATAATCAAAAAAACAAAAATAGGTCTTGCAATTACTTTTATTAATTAATTTAATCACTAATTTATTTGTACATTAATTTTTTAAAAACCTAATTCTTTTCTTTAAAAAAATATTAAAAAAACAACAAAAACATTTTCTATTTTCATTAGGATAGAAGGGTCAAAACCCTAGTGTGATCGGTGGATCTGGAACTGACTGTTTAACGCTGGTTCGCGAAATGTCGCGGAAGCAAGAGTCGCCACCGTCTTTTATTTTCTCCAAATGGAAAGGACAAAAGCACAGAAAAATTCCTTATAGAGATTGCTCTCGGTTCGGGAGGTAGATTATAGAAAGGGAAGGTGTTAGCACCCTTTCTATCCATAGTTATCCATGGGCTCTTAGATACTTGCTCACTTGTGTTTTCAAAAATGGTTTGTTTGCTTTTCAACTGTGGGTTTTAAAAAGTTTCTTTGAAAATTCCAGTTCGACTCTTGTATCGGTCCTCAAGAGTGTTTGAAAAATTGCTTTCGAAAGCTTTTTGAAAAGGTGTCGGTGTGAAAAGTATTTCTGAATTTTGTTTGAAATTAGAGCAAGTATCTACGAGAATCTACCTACCCTAAGGAATTCGTCTGTGTAAATGTCCTTAAAGTAGTGCCATCCCACCATTGAGAGGTAGGTAGCACCACCGTTGGAGGTATTCGGGTCAATTCGAGGTTCGGGACATGGTGATCACCAGAGCAATGGGAAGACACCTTAGAAGCTACCCTCATGTCAGGTTCCCGGATCATGAGGACTTACTAAGACATCCTCTACTCGACGATCACCTTTCGAGGCAAGGCAACAGTGAGGCGTACCCTAGGGGTGGTGTGTGATTTGTGTGTCGTTTCATTTATTTTTGTCTTGTCATGTCATGGGTGATCTACGCGTTTGTTTTTATTTTATCATTCATTCTTGCATGCATTTATTAACAGTTAAAAAGATGCGGAAATTAAAAGTTCTAAACTATTACAAAGGCGCGGGTCCACATCGCCAAAATTAAACCAGGACCCGATTTGACAGAAAATAAAGAAATAAAGTAAAGTGCGAGAAATTATGAAATTACACGGCTTTGGGAGAATTACATTAATATTTACAAGAAAAATAAGAATAAATGCGCGAAAAGAATAGAAAATAGAACGTTCGAGGGCGTTGGACCCTTTTGGAATTAAATTGAAGGAAAAGTTAATTAATTATTAAATTAAAGAAAAGAAATGTTTTTTAGTTTTTTGTATTTATGAAATAAAGAAAATTAAAATTAAAAGAAACTCTAATTCTAAGTTTTTTTAATTATTAATGAAAATGTTAAAGTTTAACCTAATTTACTAAATATTTAATGTACATGTTTATTTACAAAAATATTTAATAATTAATAACAATAATAATAAGAAAAAATTATTTATTAAAAAGATGATGAAAAGTTAAAAACCCTAATTTCTACATATTTTAATTATTAAGAAAAACATGTTAAAATTAAACCTAAAATTAATCTAATTATTTACATGCAATTTTGATTTATAAAAATAAATAATTAATTATTAGTGAAATTTATTTACAAAAAACATTAATTAAATAAATATATTTTGATTTTTATGACTTTTCTGTTTTTTACTATTTTTTATATTTTATGAAAATAAATTAAATTAAAGGAATTAATTAAAAAAAAGAAATAATTGAAATAAATAAAATAAGGAAAAGAAAGAAAATACAATACCTTGGGGGGTTTCTGTCCCCTTTTTGGAGGTGAATTGGAGTGGTTTGGCCATTTGTGTTTTGGCCTCATCATGCATAAGTTGTTCTACTTTGGCCATTTGGCTTTTGGCTTTTGGCCATTTGCATTTTGGCCTCAACGTTCCTTAATCTTCTCAGGATGTCTGTCTCGCCATGTATTGGTGTCATGCATAAGTTTTTCTAGTCTGGCCATTTGGCTTTTGGCTTTTGGCCATTTGGCTTTTGGCCTCAACGTTCCTTAATGAACCTGCCTAGGATCCTGTCTAAATCTGCAGTGTTGAATCTCACAAACACATCAAATAAAATCATAAAATGCAAATAAAGCCAATATATGAAGAAATTTAATGTTTAGGCACAATATGGCATGTATGAATGATTATACCCTTTTGATCATGGAGATCAAATCAACCTTACCCTTACTGGAAAAGTAGTGACATGAATGCTTTTATGCCCTTTGGATCATGGAGATCAAGCCAGCCTTACCCTTACTGAAGAAGTAATAAGATGTTGGTTTGTAACTGAGATGGCTTGTTTGTAGTGAGAGAGGGATTTGTAATAAGGATTTCAAGGTTTTAGGGTTCTTGAAAGAATTTGATATTCTAACAGTGTTGTGGCAAGGTTTTTTCTCTCTTTTTCTCTCCTTCTGGTTTGTGTGAAAAGAAGGTGATTATATAATGGAAATTAGGGTAAAGCAAATGGGCTTTGAATGTGCAATTGGGCCTCCAATATTCACTTGAATTCGTCACTTTCCAGGCTAAATCGCAGGGACTTAAGTGCATTTTTTGAAGTTGAAATGTGAAAACAAAATGTAGCCGGCATCGAGAACTAACTCTTGTCCGAAAATCGACTCAATCGGATAAACGGTGAATTAGTTATGAATTTTTGAAGTTTCAGCTCAGACAAACCTATTTTGGGCTCCAGTGTCGACTCTGACACGTTCTTCAATAAAAACTGGTATTGATCGGTGCATAATTTGGTCTCGACTTTTGAAGCAAAGTTGTAGATCTATGAGTCAGGGACCTTGTGTAAAAATATGAGCCCAATCCGATAAAAATTGACCGAGTTATGAATTTTCGAAGTTTCGGCTCAGATGAAATAATATTCAGCATTCAGGATTTTCAGCATGTCACGCACTCTGAGCAAAAAACGAAGGCCTTTTGAATACCATTTGAACTTAATACCTTCTGTGAAAATGTAGCCAACTCAATTTGTGAAATTTTGGCACCAGAACCAGCTCGATACGATGAAAATCGACCAAGTTATGATTTTCTGAACATGACGCAGATAAACTTCTGTCACAAATTTTCAGTGCGAAAATACTTGATAAATCCACATTTTTGAAGATCTTCTGATCGAAATTGGCTTCCAGCCGTGAGAGATGAAAACGTAGATAATGTCAAGACGGAATTTTGACCACCGGAACGGGTTCAAAACGAGTCACGATCTTCAAGTTATGAATTTTTTAGCGCGTAGAAACTGCACTTTCAGCACACTTTTTCACCATATTTCTTCGAGAAAACTCACACATTCGGATACCTTCTTTAAAGAATTGACTCTTGAGCCGAACCTGAATTTGAGAATACGTTATCAGAGATATCTTGGCGAAAGAATGCCTGAATATGACGCGCCAGGTTGGACTTGTGAATTTTTCTTGAAATGTTTTGAGAAATATGGGAGGGCAAATTTTGGGGTACAACAGTTGCCCCTGTTCAATCTTCTTAAACCTGAGGATGCAGATTGGCTGACGTGCCTTTCGTAATCCGAAGGTGGAAGATGATTGAACACTAGAGTGCCCAGAAATTTGCGCTCACATAGTAGCAGTGTGATGATGGGAATGGGCTTATAGATGCCATTTGGAGATTGATGGATAGGATGATGGGCTTATAGATGCCATGCTGAGAGATGCTGGAAGATGGTGGATGGGCTTATAGATGCCATCTGGGTGTTGATCGCGTAAGAGATTCCTTAGCGAGAACCTGCACACCTGCAAAAGAAAAATGAGTACCTGACATGTTGCAGGAGCTGGTTTTCAGATGCTCGGTATAGATGTGTCCTGACTGGTTACAGGAGCTGAGTCTGGAGCTTCACAAGATGATGAATGAATCAGGGGTGGTTACTACCTTAGCATGAACGGTAAGAGAACCTTGGGTGACTTTAACTTCAACAACGTTCGTTGAAAAAAATCTTGGTGGGAATTACCATCTTCGCAGTATCGGGAAGAGAACCAACAGGCAATTATAATCTCAAAAGCGGACATTTTGAGAAAAACCTGAGTTGGAATTATCATCTCACACACCGTCGGGGAGAGAACCAATAGGAAATTATAATCTGAAAAGGAATTATCACCTCACTCACCGTCGGAGAGGGACCCATAGGAAAAGGAATTATCACCTCACTCACCGTCGGAGAGGGAACCATCTGAAAAGGAATTATCACCTCACTCACCGTCGGAGAGGGAACCATCTGAAAAGGAATTATCACCTCACTCACCGTCGGAGAGGGAACCATAAGGAAAGGAATTACCACCTCACTCACCGTCGGAGAGGGAACCATAAGGAAAGGAATTACCACCTCACTCACCGTCAGAGAGGGAACCATAAGGAAAGGAATTACCACCTCACTCACCGTCGGAGAGGGAACCATCTGAAAAGGAATTATCACCTCACTCACCGTCAGAGAGGGAACCATAAGAAAAGGAATTATTACCTCACTCACCGTCGGAGAGGGAACCATCTGAAAAGGAATTATCACCTCACTCACCGTCGGAGAGGGAACCATCTGAAAAGGAATTATCACCTCACACACCGTCGGAGAGGGAACCATAAGAGACTATCACCTCACACTCATCGTCGGAGAGGGAACCATAAGAGACTATCACCTCACACTCATTGTCGGAGAGGGAAATGTCTGAAGAAGGAATTACCACCTCACGCACTTGTCGGAGAGGGGACCATAAGAGACTATTACCTCACACTCATCGTCGGAGAGGGAAACATCTGAAAAAGGAATTACCACCTCACGCACTTGCCGGAGAGGGGACCATAAGAGACTATTACCTCACACTCATCGTCGGAGAGGGAAACATCTGAAAAAGGAATTACCACCTCATGCACTTGCCGGAGAGGGGACCATAGCTTCTGCTGAGTCTTTATCAGAAAAATCTGTTAGGAATCGATTTAAATGAACCGGACAAAGTCTTGGAATATCTTCAACTGGAATAAGTGTCAGAACGTCGCCATATCTGGGTCATATCTGGACTATATCTGGAAGGAGATCTAGAAGCAGCATCAGAACGTCACCTTATCTGGTTTACATCTGAAACTATATCTGGAAGGAACTCTGGAAGCAGTATCAGAACGTCACCATATCTGGGTCATATCTGAAACTATATCTAGAAGGAAATCTGGAAGCAGCATCAGAACGTCACCATATCTGGATCATATCTGAAACTATATCTAGAAGGAAATCTGGAAGCAACATCAGAACGTCACCATCTCTGGGTCATATCTGAGACTATATCTAGAAGGAAATCTGGAAGCAGTATCAGAACGTCACCATCTCTGGGTCATATCCGAAACTATATCTAGAAGGAAATCTGGAAGCAGTATCAGAACGTCACCATCTCTGGGTCATATCCGAAACTATATCTAGAAGGAAATCTGGAAGCAGTATCAGAACGTCACCATCTCTGGATCATATCCGAAACTATATCTAGAAGGATATCTGGAAGCAGCATCAGAACGTCACCATGTCTGGATCATATCTGAAACTATATCTAGAAGGAACTCTGGAAGCAGTATCAGAACGTCACTATATCTGGGTCATATCTGAAACTATATCTAGAAGGAAATCTGGAAGCAGCATCAGAACGTCACCATATCTGGATCATATCTGAGACTATATCTAGAAGGAAATCTGGAAGCAGTATCAGAACGTCACCATCTCTGGGTCATATCCGAAACTATATCGAGAAGGAAATCTGGAAGCAGTATCAGAACGTCACCATCTCTGGATCATATCCGAAACTATATCTAGAAGGATATCTGGAAGCAGCATCAGAACGTCACCACATCTGGTTTACATCTGAAACTATATCTAGACTGAATTGCGATAGTTAATAGTAGTCATTTTTGTATTGATCTTTTTCCTGAAAAGGCAAAACATAATTGTATGCAGAATCATGATGCGTGAACTGTATGTCTTCAAAATCAATGAGATTCGTGTAGTATGATGCATATGCATGCTATAATGTATGAAGATGTGATGTTTATGAATGTATATTTTCGTCGGGGAAATTAAATCCTTGACGGGTGTTGGGAAGTCATATCCTGGGCTGATGTTGAAGAATAGCTTTTGCTTCCGCTGGGGATGATAGTTGCAAGTATACCGGTAGGAGAAGATAACTCCGTTGGGGAATAAACTTGGCAAATGGTGGATTCTGCAGGGAGAAAAGATACTCTAGTGACCATGCTGAGAAGCAACACTCTGTGGGGAGAGAGATGCTTTGCTGAATGTTGACAGTAGTTTGCTGAGGATACCCTTGTTGTATGGGAAGTAATTGATGACCTTTGCTGGGGTAAGAAGACTTCGGCGACGACGCTCTTTCCGGGGCTTTTGGCTGAGGATAACCCAGTTATATCCTGTTAAGGAAATAACTCTTTAAATCAAGTAGGGCGACGCGTTCGTGCTCTGCGAGGGGGGTAAGCTTCCAGAATCTACTGGGGATAAGCTTACTGCTTGGGGAGATGGATTCCAACTTTCCTGGGGAAGCTGGGTTGGACTCTCCTGGGGAGGTATTGAACTGTATTGGTTATGTTCTTCAACAGGACCTACCCTGATACCTTGGAGGATAGAACAATCAGACTGCTCAGACCAACCTTTATTGCCCCTGTTTCTATGGGGGAGGTACTTGTGGGGTGCTGATAGTTGTTGATGGACAAACCTTCTTCTGGTAGACGGATGGCAAGACATAGTCGTACGCTTTGATCCCTAACTTTTGCCTGGACCGCCCTTTCGGGTTTTCAGTCCACCGGGATACCCATTTTTGCCCAAGCCGCCTTTTCAGGTTTTCGACTTGCCGGGTGTACAGATTTTTTCATTTCATCCCTTATTTTGCCCGAACCCTTTTGGTTCGCCGGGAAGCCCTTATTTTTGCCTAGGTGTGTCAACCTAGCGGGTCTTTGACTTTGCGTAGTATTTTTTTCGACTAAGTCCACGTTCAGGAAGTAGGGAGTTGCCCCTGTTAGAAGTGTTTTGTCATGCCACCAGAAGGTATTTGATCAGGCAAGATTCGTTGTTGGAATGCCCCAAGTGACTCAGGCGGAGATTTTTCCCCAGGCTATTTGGCCTTTGAGAGATTCTCCGAATCTTGATTGGACTGCCCCAGATAATGGACCATGGTCATGCCATGCCCCTTGATTGAAAGTGCTTTTGTTCACTAGGTATTCATCGTGCGAATTTCCCTGCTGTTCAAACAAAAAGTCATATGCAAACAAAGTTATGTCAGAAATGCCAAGCTTATGTCTGTCTTGAAGATTTTGAAAATGCATTCTTTTTCATAAAACAAGTGAATATTTGTAAAACATGATGTCAACTCCGTATTTACCGTAAGCCTTAAGGAGTCAGGATACCTTTCGTAACAGTATGCTTTCGAACTAACCCATGCTTCAGCTAGGACTTTTGAGGGTTATAACGTGGCCTGGTTTACGGTTTAAGAAACAAAGGATAAAGGCTCAAATTATATTTGTACCCACCCGCTCTTCGTGATGTTCTCCAAACCTAAACTCAGTTGATCATACGTTAGACCTTTGTTGAGTCTTTGCTTTGATGTTTCAATAATGGTTCAGATGTTGATAACTTCTTTTGAATAGGCAGTCATTTTTTGCTTTGGTTGAGGGTTTGTGAGACCTCTTTCTTGATTTTTGTTATCCCTTTCTTTTTTGCCTGAACTGTTTCCTTTTTTTGGAATTACAGTCAGCGGGATGCCCCAGTTTTGTAAGTTTCCTTCATGGGTTTTGACTTAATGGGCTTTTCATTTATGATTTTATTTTTGATAATGACTGCCTGTCCTTATGATTGTTCGGAACCATCATTGTCTTTCTTCGTTTTGTAAAGACTTCTTTGGTGCCATTCGTTATGCACTTGGATCAACTGAGAGAACTACCCTGCCCCAGGTTATGATAAAGGGTTTTAAATTTCGAAAAGAAAAACTCCTACTTCTTTGGCTCGGATGGGTTGACGAGGGATTATCTTCCTTATTACTCCAGTGTTTAGGAATTGAAACAATGCCTGTACCTCATCAGCGGGGTCTGTTCAAAAGCATACTGTAAAGATCGTGGTATCGTTTTCGTCATCCTCCCTCAAGAGGCTTAGAATTTAGATCCAGAGTTGACATCAGAAAAAATATGAAAAGAAATTTGAATATAATGAAAACAATTGTATTAATTCCCAAAACAGACGTATGCGATGCATTGATAGAACAAAAGAGTTTGCTATGACATTAATTGTTTGTATAAGCAAAGAAAAATACAACTCAAAAATTCAAATAAACAAAAGGCTTCAATGATTGGGCAATGGAGCAGTGATTATGTTTGGAGTCTCTGGCGCTTCAAACTGAATCTCTCCGGCGTCAATCATATCTTGGATCTTGTTCTTGAGAGGCCAGCAGTTGTCTGTAGTATGCCCCGGGCTATCTGAATGATATGCGCACCTATCGTTGGGATGATAGTTGGGAGCAGAAGTGTTCGGATTCCGGAGAGGAGCCCTTAAGGTGATCAGTCCTGCTTTCAACATTTGTTGCAGTGCTTGATCCAACGACATGTTGAGTTTGGTGTACTGCCGTTTCCCCTTGCGCTGCTGCCCCTGTCCTTGTTGAGCAGGTCCAGGATTGGAGATCTGGATTGCCCCTATCTCATGACGGCTCTTTTTACCGTGCACAGCATTGGATTCTTTCTTCCCATGATGAGGCTTCTTATCAGAAGGTGCAGCTTCTTGAATTTTCCCAGATCGGATGCCAGCTTCTACTCGCTCTCCAGTCAAGATAAGATCTGTGAATCCAGCAGACGAATTCCCAATCAGGTGGTTATAAAATGGACCAGACAAGGTCCCCAAGAACATGTCCACAAGTTCCCGATCAGTCAGAGGTGGTTGTACCCTTCCGGCAAGATCCCTCCATTTCTGCGCATATTCTTTAAAACCTTCACTTGATCCTAACGACATACCCTGGAGCTGGGTACGCGTAGGAGCAAGGTCGGCATTATACTGGTACTGCTTATAGAAAGCAGTTGCCAACTCCTCCCAGTTACGAACTTTGGTCCCATCCAGCTGATAGAACCATTCGAGGTGAGTCCCTGAAAGACTTTCCTGGAAGAAGTGGATCCATAAATTCTTATCCGCAGAGTACGGCTGAATTTTCCGAACATAGGACCTTAGATGCAGCTTGGGACAAGACGCCCCGTCATACTTGGTAAAGGATGGTGCTTTGAACTTCCGAGGAATAATCACACCAGTTGACAAACCCAGATCTCCAAAATCCAGCCCAGGTACCTGTTGGATCTCCATAGCATTCAGCCTATCCTCCAACTGTTTGTACTTGTCCTCAGCCGGAGGGTACTGTTCGTCGTCGAAATCTGTTTCATTGTCAGATACCTCTGGACTGAGAACCCTTTCCTCTTGATGACTGCTTTTCCCCACAGATGGAGTTGTCCTCTCAGTTTCAATTTGCGGTGTATTCCCAGATCTGCGTCTAGGGCTGAACAAAACAGTCCTCTTCTTCTTCTTGTCCTTCTTCAAGAGCAGAGCCTTCAGATCTTGTTGCCCCTGGGTCAAATTCATGATCAGCTCTTGGAACTGGGCATTCTGAGCCTGGAGGGCCTTGATAGACTGCTCAGCTGATGATTCAGGATTCATGACGATCGGCTGAAATAAACAGCGAAGAAGGGTAAGCGACCTGTCAAAGGGACACCTGCAATGCAATGAGATGTATGACATGCATGCAGTGATTTCGAGGACCTCGCAGGGTGAACAGAGACACTTGTTAGTATTGAATTCGGTAGCTTGATTGAAGGAACTTCCATGTTGTAGAAAATCCTTCTTCAAGGGTCAAAGGCTCACCATATCCAGTGGGTCATAGCCCCTGACAACCTTAGCTAGAGGAAAATAAATCCTCTTTGCCCCTTGCTAGATGTTTGATTCATCATGACCTGCATCACAAGCCCTGGAGATCCTTGAAATGGGTTAGGATGTATGCAACGATATGATGTCATGCTATGCATGGGGTGATGTAGGTAAATCCTGTTATGAGTCCCAATTAAGGACTATAAACAGACCCTGCAAGAAATTCAGTATACTTTGTTATGAGTCCCAATTAAGGGCTATAAACACAACCTGCAAGAGATCTAGTAAACCCTGTTATGAGTCCCAGTTAAGGACTATAAACAAAACCTGCAAGAAATTTGGTAAACCCTGTTATGAGTCCTAGTTAAGGACTATAAACAAAACCTGCAAGAGATCTAGTACACCCTGTTATGAGTCCCCAATTAAGGACTATAAACAAGACCTGCAAGAAACTTAGTACCCTGTTATGAGTCCCAATTAAGAACTATAAACAACCCTGCAAGAAATTTAGTACCCTGTTATGAGTCCCCAATTAAGGACTATAAACAAGACCTGCAAGAAACAAGTGTCAGGTAACAAGCACGCAGATAGTCAAGTACGAAGGCACACAAGTCACACAAAAGAGCCCTTAGAGTTTAGGCCAGCATGAGGTTTAGGTATTACCCTCTTGAAGTTGGTGGGTTCAACCTGTCCTAATCAAAGTAACCGGGTTCTAAGGTTCCCAATATCACGGGATTGCTTTCATTGTTCATCGTTTTGATTTAGCCACTGAACTGGTGACCGAAATATTCCAGGAAAGCAACCCTCAATTGAGTGTAGTATCGAGTATCAACCAACCTCGGACTGCACCAAAGTCAGTTATCTCACTACCCTAAAGAGGCCAAGATAGTTCAATTAAGGTTCCTAAGGTCTGTTGATGCTTCATGACACCACGCGGAGGCCCCGTACTCTCCTTGACTGAACTCAAGGGTTACCGGTACACACCAAAGTGCCACATCAACGTAGCAGACTGTTTCAACCATGTCGGTATACCCCGCACAGTTCCCTCACAGCCTTGTTGCTACTTTCTAAGAAAGGTATCCCCCAGATCCGGGTTAGGATCTATAGAACTCCCAAGCAACCCATAATTTAAAGCACACAAAGCAATACAATTGAAAACATAGTTATGACCTAGCCCTAAGGTACACCTCACTTTAAGATATTCCCCAGCAGAGTCGCCAGTTCTGTGATCGGTGGATCTGGAACTGATTGTTTAACGCTGGTTCGCGAAATGTCGCGGAAGCAAGAGTCGCCACCGTCTTTTATTTTCTCCAAATGGAAAGGACAAAAGCACAGAAAAATTCCTTATAGAGATTGCTCTCGGTTCGGGAGGTAGATTATAGAAAGGGAAGGTGTTAGCACCCTTTCTATCCATAGTTATCCATGGGCTCTTAGATACTTGCTCACTTGTGTTTTCAAAAATGGTTTGTTTGCTTTTCAACTGTGGGTTTTAAAAAGTTTCTTTGAAAATTCCAGTTCGACTCTTGTATCGGTCCTCAAGAGTGTTTGAAAAATTGCTTTCGAAAGCTTTTTGAAAAGGTGTCGGTGTGAAAAGTATTTCTGAATTTTGTTTGAAATTAGAGCAAGTATCTACGAGAATCTACCTACCCTAAGGAATTCGTCTGTGTAAATGTCCTTAAAGTAGTGCCATCCCACCATTGAGAGGTAGGTAGCACCACCGTTGGAGGTATTCGGGTCAATTCGAGGTTCGGGACATGGTGATCACCAGAGCAATGGGAAGACACCTTAGAAGCTACCCTCATGCCAGGTTCCCGGATCATGAGGACTTACTAAGACATCCTCTACTCGACGATCACCTTTCGAGGCAAGGCAACAGTGAGGCGTACCCTATGGGTGGTGTGTGATTTGTGTGTCGTTTCATTTATTTTTGTCTTGTCATGTCATGGGTGATCTACCGCGTTTGTTTTTATTTTATCATTCATTCTTGCATGCATTTATTAACAGTTAAAAAGATGCGGAAATTAAAAGTTCTAAACTATTACAAAGGCGCGGGTCCACATCGCCAAAATTAAACCAGGACCCGATTTGACAGAAAATAAAGAAATAAAGTAAAGTGCAAGAAATTATGAAATTACACGGCTTTGGGAGAATTACATTAATATTTACAAGAAAAATAAGAATAAATGCGCGAAAAGAATAGAAAATAGAACGTTCGAGGGCGTTGGACCCTTTTGGAATTAAATTGAAGGAAAAGTTAATTAATTATTAAATTAAAGAAAAGAAATGTTTTTTAGTTTTTTGTATTTATGAAATAAAGAAAATTAAAATTAAAAGAAACTCTAATTCTAAGTTTTTTTAATTATTAATGAAAATGTTAAAGTTTAACCTAATTTACTAAATATTTAATGTACATGTTTATTTACAAAAATATTTAATAATTAATAACAATAATAATAAGAAAAAATTATTTATTAAAAAGATGATGAAAAGTTAAAAACCCTAATTTCTACATATTTTAATTATTAAGAAAAACATGTTAAAATTAAACCTAAAATTAATCTAATTATTTACATGCAATTTTGATTTATAAAAATAAATAATTAATTATTAGTGAAATTTATTTACAAAAAACATTAATTAAATAAATATATTTTGATTTTTATGACTTTTCTGTTTTTTACTATTTTTTATATTTTATGAAAATAAATTAAATTAAAGGAATTAATTAAAAAAAGAAATAATTGAAATAAATAAAATAAGGAAAAGAAAGAAAATACAATACCTTGGGGGGTTTCTGTCCCCTTTTTGGAGGTGAATTGGAGTGGTTTGGCCATTTGTGTTTTGGCCTCATCATGCATAAGTTGTTCTACTTTGGCCATTTGGCTTTTGGCTTTTGGCCATTTGCATTTTGGCCTCAACGTTCCTTAATCTTCTCAGGATGTCTGTCTCGCCATGTATTGGTGTCATGCATAAGTTTTTCTAGTCTGGCCATTTGGCTTTTGGCTTTTGGCCATTTGGCTTTTGGCCTCAACGTTCCTTAATGAACCTGCCTGGGATCCTGTCTAAATCTGCAGTGTTGAATCTCACAAACACATCAAATAAAATCATAAAATGCAAATAAAGCCAATATATGAAGAAATTTAATGTTTAGGCACAATATGGCATGTATGAATGATTATACCCTTTTGATCATGGAGATCAAATCAACCTTACCCTTACTGGAAAAGTAGTGACATGAATGCTTTTATGCCCTTTGGATCATGGAGATCAAGCCAGCCTTACCCTTACTGAAGAAGTAATAAGATGTTGGTTTGTAACTGAGATGGCTTGTTTGTAGTGAGAGAGGGATTTGTAATAAGGATTTCAAGGTTTTAGGGTTCTTGAAAGAATTTGATAATCTAACAGTGTTGTGGCAAGGTTTTTTCTCTCTTTTTCTCTCCTTCTGGTTTGTGTGAAAAGAAGGTGATTATATAATGGAAATTAGGGTAAAGCAAATGGGCTTTGAATGTGCAATTGGGCCTCCAATATTCACTTGAATTCGTCACTTTCCAGGCTAAATCGCAGGGACTTAAGTGCATTTTTTGAAGTTGAAATGTGAAAACAAAATGTAGCCGGCATCGAGAACTAACTCCTGTCCGAAAATCGACTCAATCGGATAAACGGTGAATTAGTTATGAATTTTTGAAGTTTCAGCTCAGACAAACCTATTTTGGGCTCCAGTGTCGACTCTGACACGTTCTTCAATAAAAACTGGTATTGATCGGTGCATAATTTGGTCTCGACTTTTGAAGCAAAGTTGTAGATCTATGAGTCAGGGACCTTGTGTAAAAATATGAGCCCAATCCGATAAAAATTGACCGAGTTATGAATTTTCGAAGTTTCGGCTCAGATGAAATAATATTCAGCATTCAGGATTTTCAGCGTGTCACGCACTCTGAGCAAAAAACGAAGGCCTTTTGAATACCATTTGAACTTAATACCTTCTGTGAAAATGTAGCCAACTCAATTTGTGAAATTTTGGCACCAGAACCAGCTCGATACGATGAAAATCGACCAAGTTATGATTTTCTGAACATGACGCAGATAAACTTCTGTCACAAATTTTCAGTGCGAAAATACTTGATAAATCCACATTTTTGAAGACCTTCTGATCGAAATTGGCTTCCAGCCGTGAGAGATGAAAACGTAGATAATGTTAAGACGGAATTTTGACCACCGGAACGGGTTCAAAACGAGTCACGATCTTCAAGTTATGAATTTTTTAGCGCGTAGAAACTGCACTTTCAGCACACTTTTTCACCATATTTCTTCGAGAAAACTCACACATTCGGATACCTTCTTTAAAGAATTGACTCTTGAGCCGAACCTGAATTTGAGAATACGTTATCAGAGATATCTTGGCGAAAGAATACCTGAATATGACGCGCCAGGTTGGACTTGTGAATTTTTCTTGAAATGTTTTGAGAAATATGGGAGGGCAAATTTTGGGGTACAACACCTAGTTCGCATTCGATCTAATTTGTCATCGCGCGCTTTATTTTATTTTTTATCCCAATTATTGTAACTGCCTACAGTTTGTAATAGTTTAATTAGGACTTTATTTACATTTACCGCTTTACTTTTCAAGGGTTTGTTTTTTGGCTATGTAAATACCTGAAGCCTTGTAATAGCGTAGTTTAATTCCCGCATTTTAAATTCTACAAATATTTAACTGTTAGATGTATGACATTAGGATGCATGACAAGAATGTATGTAATTTTAAAACAGTTAGACAACCCTTAACATGTGCAAAGATAAATAATCTGAAATCGAATCACTCGTACATGTGCACTCCTAGGTACACTCCCACTTGGTAGCCTTCGGTAACGGTCATTGAGTATAGGATGCTTTAGTGGTCGCCCTTTTGTCCAAAGATCAAATTTGCCTCGGAAAGTTTTCCTCGGATATTGTTGCCTCGGATAATTGATCTAAGACATTAGGGTTACTACTAAGACGTCCTAAAATTGCTTTAGTGACCATATGTCCCTTTCGAATTGACCCTCAAAACTCCAACGACGGTGCTACCTACTCACTAATAGTGGGATAGCGCTGTCTAAAGGAAATGAACATAGAACGATTCTTTTTTCGAGTAGGTAGATCAGCTCTTAAGTACTTGCTCAATCAAAACAAACTTTTTCCCACACTTACACTCCTTTACAAACAAGTTTTCAAAAACACTTCATTACACTCTTGAAGACAGAAGCAAAAGTTAAATTGAAGTCAAAACAAAAAAACTTTTCAAATCACACGAACACAAAGAAAACAATTTTGAAAATGATAAGCAAGTACCTAAGAGCCCGTAGATAACTACAGATAGAAAGGGTGCTAATACCTTCCCTTTCTATAATCTACCCCCCGTACTCAGAAATATCTCAAAAAAGGAATTTTTCTGTGCTTTTTTCCTTTCCTTGTTGGATAAAATAAAAGTCGGTGGTGACTCTTGCTTACCGCGACATTTTGCAAACACAAACGCAAAACGTAAACCAGCATTTCAAAACAGTCTGGTTCTGGCCACCGTATCACAATAACCATGAGATATTTGTCGGAGCTTTCCAAAATGACCTAATGGTCGGCAACTACAACGAGTCTCTGGTCTGGAAGATGAAAGAATCAAAGGAAGAAATCATAGCAAGGGAATAATGTTATATTGAAGGAGAAGAAACCAATACAAAAGAGAACTCGATATGAAAATGAGCAAGGTGGCAGAAAGTATGAGGTGTTCAGGCAGTGGAGGAACTATAACACTATACTAGTTTGAGATAAGGTCAAATTCAAAGCCTTCAAGAGGCCTTTGGAGAATTTTACACCTCTAAATATGAGGATATAGAAAATTCTTTTGGAGGTTTATCATGTTAGGGTCATTCTCGAACCTATTTCCCCTAAAGGAGAAGTAATGGGAAATGATTCGGGTAAATGGTGCAAGTATCACAAGATAAGATGTAGTCTCATTGATGATTGTCATAATTTGAAGAGATATATCAGAAGGCTCATCCAGGATGGTCGTCTATAGAGATATGTATGAGGTAATTCCTAGAGTTTAGAAAGTAAAATGCTCTAGCTGGGAGCAAATTTCCAGATGATACGCCGACCCAGAAGGGTCCGAAGTCGTGAATTAATGTATGACCGTGTTTAAGCATATCACACCTTAAATAAAATTATTGGAGGTTTCACAAGATGGGGTTAGTCAAGTTCATCTAGGAATATATATGTCTTATAAGTAATGCATATCTGTAATACGGTGGGAGAACTAACTTGGGTGTTTTACGTTTGATTGCATTTGTTGCGGATAGCAAGAGTCGCCACCGACTTTTCTTTTATCCAAAAGGAAAGGTTGAAAAGAACAGGAAAGACCTTTCGAGATTATTTCTTGAGTTCATGGGGTAGGTTATGAAAAGGGAAGGTATCAGCACCCTTTTCATCCGTAGTTATCTACGGGCTCTTAGTTTCTTGCTGGATCACTTGCTTTTGTTTGAAAATGTGCTTGTGGTGTGGGTTTTGAAAGTATTTTGAAAAGTGTCTTTGTAATGGTTCTCGTTTCTATAAGAACACGTACAAAGTGTTGGTTTTGAAAATAGTTCAAAGAGGTGTTTGTGGAATGTGTTTTTGAAAGTGATTTTGAAAAGTGTCTTTTATAATGGTTCTCATTTCTATAAGAACGCGTAAAAAAAACTTTGTCTTTTGAAAATGTTTCAAAATGAAAGTGTTGATGTATAACATGTTTTTGTTGTGAGCAAGCGAGAAACTAGGAGAATTCTACCTACTCAAAAGGTCTATGTTATTTTCCTCCTCCTTTAGATGTTTCTATCTTACCATTGATTTGGTAAGAAGCCCCATCATTGTATGTGAAGGGACGGGCGTAGGACGTTTGTATAGTCATAGAAGGCAACCTATGGGACATTTTAGCAATGTCGTTTAAGGACTAGATCATTTACTGAAGGCAACATTGAGGGTCATCGAGGGACTACGATTTTTTATCAAGGGTCTTTTCTAAAACGCCCATATTTGAGGGACATGACTATTTTTCTGAGGCAACAAGTTGGATTACCTTAAGGGTGCATGTGTGAATAGTGTGTTTGATTTGCATACATTTTGTCTTTAAATTTTAGGTTGTCTACTTGTTGTTTTTATCTTTCCATACATCCTAATAACTAGCATTTATACAAAAGTAATAAAAATGCAGAAAATAAATCCTACACTATTACAACCATATTGAATAGCATGAAAATGTAAAGGCAAAATAAAATAAAGAAAGAAAAATGACTCTTTCAATTTAGGAAGAAGCATCCTTCGATTTTGCTTCTCTGGCTCCCTTCGATTTGGCCTGGAAGTAGTGAAGGCATGCCTTTCGATTGGGCCTGGAAGTCATTGTGGGCGTGCCTTTCGACTGGGGCCTGGAAGTCAGTATGGTGTAGCCTGACTTTCTGGCTGCTTCTTTTGTTCAGCATAGAGTACCCTCTTCACCTTAAGTCTCTTGCTGCCTCCTTTGATTGGGGCTTGGAAGTCAGTGTGGAAGCCTAAGGCTTCGTTTCATACCTCCTTCCTCCTGTTTCTTTCGTTTGAGGTTTTAAATAGAAACATGGCCTGAGGCCATGCTAGCAAGGTCTAATGGCTTGGTTAGTTCTTAGAGCATGTTTAATAAAACAAGGAACAAAACCAAAAGATTGGCCATGAAAACAAATTAAAAGGGTGGAAACGAAAAGGAAAACAAATATTATGTACATGCTTCAAACGAAGGAAATGGCTATTCACATGTTATTTTAGAAACGAAAGGTTCAATGGTTTAGAGAAGCTTACCTTGCTTGAGGCTGGAACGTGTGTGTCAGACCTTGAGTGGCTGTCCTGAGTACTCCTAGATTCGAATGGAAGAAACAGAGGTTGTGCTTCTTGTACTGGATTCGAAGGTCAGGAGATGTGAGGGATTGTTTCAGATTCGAAAGAGAATAAGAAAACATGTGTTGTGTTTCTCTAGATTCGAAGGGTTGAGAAAACAAGTGTAGTGTTTTTTATGGATTCGAAGGGTCAAGAAAAACAAGTGTTGTGTTTCTTCTGGATTCTGGGTTTGAATATGTGTCTAAGTGTTTGAGAGTGTTTGAGAGTGTTTGATGATTTTCAAGATTCGTTCCTCCAGCCCAAAAAAAAAGTCCTCCTTGAATTTGAAAATGCTTCTCTAGTTTTAGAGAAAAGGTTGAAGGTGTTTGAAGTAACCAGGTTTGTAGGATAACAAACCATGGTTTGGTTGAAAATGAAACAAGTTTTGTCCCTTTTTGTTGATCCCAAGTTTCTAGTACAAGTGGGGGGCCTGCTGGCAGGAGATTAGACTTGTGCTTCTGCCACTAATTTTCGTTCAGACATGAATCAGGTTGGAAGCTGATTTTGTGATAAAAGTACTCTTTATGAAAAAAGGGTAAATAGTGTTTTGCTACTTTAACCAAGAATGGTATTATCCAGTAGGCAAAGCTTCAAACCTTTGTATAAGCCTTTGATCATATAAAGATTTGGAAGCAGCATAGCCTGACATGTAGGGTAAGGCTATGAGATTTGATCAAAGTTCTTTAAACAAACTTGCTTCGAAGGGTCCAGAGTTGGGTTTGAAAGATGTTGATTCAAAGGGAATCAAGGTTCCAATCGAAGCCTTGTGTGAAGGTGGTTTTTGTCCAGTCGAAGGCTTGCCTGCAAAGAATTTACATGGTCAATTGAAAGGGTGCATGCAGGAGGTCCCTGCTTTGCGGCACTAGCACAAAGGGGAAATACTGCCTTGAGAGTTTGGAAAACATGCAAAACCAAAGGCTTCTGAGTTGAAGGGGAGTTGCAGGAGGCCCTTGCTTTGTGACTTCAAACAAAACATGTAAGAGGCCTTTGCTCAAACGAAAGTTTTCCTGCCAAAGGTCCATGTGGCCAAATGAACTTGCATTTGAAGGAAACCACAAGCCCAAACGAAGAATGTAAACCTAAGCTTGTCTTGAAGAAAGTCACACGCCCAAACAAAGAAAACATGTAGGAAGTAAAGGGCACAAATGAAGCTTGCAACAAAGGGGGGGGCACATGCCCAAACGAAAGAGGCATGCTAGGAAGTAAAGGGCACAAACAAAGCTTGCAACAAAGGGGGCCACATGCCCAAACGAAAGAGGCATGCTAGGCTTGCAAAGATGCTCAAATGAAAGAGGCATGCAGAAAGCAAATTGTACAATCGAAGGATACCAAAAGAAGGATTTTTGCCTTGGAATCAAAGGAGGCTACATGAGGCTTTTTACCTTGTGCATGCTAGCATGGTGGGAGACTCTTGCGCGCAAGAAAGAAGTTATGGCTCAATTGAAGGCTTGTATGCAGCTAGTCATCAAATTGTGAATCAAAGCAAGCATGAGGGAAATATTTGTCCAGTCAACACAAGCCTGCAAACATCAAACATCCAATCGAAGCATGCATATAGGCAGCCATTGCATTGTGAACCTTGTGAGACCAAATATGCAATTGAAGGTGGCATGCAGGAATCTTCTGCCTTGTGAATCAAAGCCAGCGTGCCAGAGGGCCACGCCCAATCGAAGGATGGAAGCCAAGCTTGCATCGAAATGATGCTAAAAGTATAATCGAAAGATGTGAATCAAAGGAAACTTGTTTTTTCCTTCAATTTTGTCAAAAAGATTATTTTCATCTATTTTCCCCTTTTTAATATTTTCCTCTTTAACTTGATGCTGGAAAATCCAATTGTACTAATGCAAGCTTGAATTTTAAGAATCATTGTGAAAATGCCTTGAGAAATGAGAGGGTAAATTTTGGGGTACTACAGCTGCCCCTGTTCAATCTTCTTAAACTTGAAGAGTTAGATTGGCGAGTTCGTCATTCGTGGCTTGAAGGTGGGTGATGATTGAGCACTAGAGTTCCCAAAAATTTGTACTCGATGATGTGGTGGTTGATTGTGTAGTAAATGGGCTTAAAGATGGGATTTGGAGAGATGATGGAGAGTTGTCGGAGATGGTCTTATAGATGCCATCCAAAGGTGATTGCTGACAGAAATTAGACTAAGTCTAATTTTGACTTCAACTGGAAAAGAATCAGAATAAATCTTGGAGCGATTTATCTGAACCCGAGAAAATGTCTACCCAAAAGGAATTAGGATAAACCATTGATCGATTTAAACTGAACCAGCTGAGATATTGAATATTCTTCACTTTATGATGGGCCTGTGTAGGGATGCTTTATGAGACATATGAGGGGGAAGCCTGGGTAGGGTTGCTTCAAGATGAATCCATGTGAAGATTCATCTAGAATTTAAAAGAAAGAACCTGGGTAGGGTTGCTTCAGGATGAGTCTGTGTAAAACTACATATGGAAATGAGAGGAGGAACCTGGGTATGGTTGCTTCATGATGAGTCTGTGTAAAACTACATCTGGGTGAGAGAAGGAACCTGGGTAGGGTTGCTTCAGGACGAGTTCGTGTAAAACTACATCTGAAAATGAGAAGGAACATCGGTAGGGTTTCTTCATGATGAGTCTGTGTTAAACTGCATCTGGGTAGGGTTACTTTAGGATGAGTCTGTGTAAAACTGCATCAGGAAATAAAGAGAAGGAATCTCGGTAGGGTTGCTTCATGATGAGTTCGTTTTAAACTACATCTGGGAATGAGAAGGAACCTGGGCAGGGTTGCTTCAGGATGAGTCCGTGTAAAACTGGGTAAGGAAATTAAGAGAAGGAACATGGGTAGGGTTACTTTATGATGATTCTGTGTTACACTGCATCTGGGAATAAGAAGGAACCTGGATAGGGTTACTTCATAATGAGTTTGTGTAAAACTGCATCAGAAAATGAGAAGGAATCTGGGTAGGGTTGCTTCATGATGAGTCCGGGTAAAACTGCATCTGGAAATGAGAAGGAACCTGGGTAGGGTTGCTTCATGATGAGTCGGGTAAAACTGCATCTGAAAATGAGAAGGAACCTGGATAGGGTTGCTTCATGATGAGTCCGGGTAAAACTGCATATGGAAATGAGAAGGAACCTGGGTAGGATTGCTTCATGATGAGTCCATGTTAAAACTGCATATGGAAATGAGAAGAAACCTGGGTAGGGTTGCTTCATGATGATCCCGTGTTAAACTGCATCTGAAAATGAGAAGGAACCTGGGTAGGGTTGCTTCATGATGAGTCTGTGTTAAAACTGCATCTAGAAATAAGAAGGAACCTAGGTAGGGTTGCTTCATGATGATTCTGTGTTAAACTGCATCTGGAAATGAGAAGGAACCTGGGTAGGATTGCTTCATGATGAGTCCGGGTAAAATTGAATCTGGAAATGAGAAGGAACCTGGGTATGGTTGCTTCATGATAAGTTCGTGTTAAACTGCATTTGGAAATGAGAAGGAACCTGGGTAGGGTTGCTTCATGATGAGTTCAGATAAAACTGCATCTGGAAATGAGAAGGAACCTGGGTAGGGTTGCTTCATGATGAGTCCGGGTAAAACTGCATCTGGAATTTAAGAGAAGGAACCTGGGTATGGTTGCTTCAGCTGGTCGTGTAGATAGTTGCCCCGGCTTGTTTCAAGTATTGATCTTTGACCTTAGAAAGAAAGATGGTTTTCTGGCTTGATACAGGTATTGATCTTCAATCTGCTTATGTAGATAGTTTTCCTGGTTTGTTACAGGTATTAATCTACAATTGGTCGTCCACAAATAGTTTTCCAGTCTTGTTACAGGTATTAATCTGTAACTGTTGAAAATTGTTGACGATAGTTATCTGTTGTTTGATATTTCCTGAAAAGGTAAAGACTTAGATGTGTGCAATGCCATGATGTATGAAATGCATGGCGTAACGATGTTTCTAAAAATAAGTGAGATTATGCTGTATGCATTTATCATGCATGAAATGTTGTTGGAATGTAATTTTGTCTTGGAAAATAAATCCTTGACAAGTACTGGGGAGTTTTGGGAAGCTGAACCCCGGAAGGCCGTTGGGGATAAAGAGTATGCACACCTTTCCAGACCTTTTTTTTGGAATGTTCCACTGGGGATTCCTGTTTTGTTGTTTGAGGAGAACTCTGTTGGGGAATGTTGATTTTGCTTGAGAAGAAAACTTTGTGGAGAATGTTGATTCTTGCTTGGGGAAAGGAGTTCGGGAGTTTTAGTTGTTCATTGCTCTACTGGAGTTATCTCTTGATGGAAGAGAAAGGAAATTAATAACTTGTTGGGGATAAAGAGGTTAACTGTTATCTGGTTTGCTTCCAGGCTTTGCAGCAACTCACTGGGGGTTGTAGAAAAATTCACCGGGGAAGAGGAGTTGTGGTCCCTTGATTTGTGATAGTCTGAAAGGCAAATTCAAGCCGGGGAATCTTTCCGTTTGTTGGGGAAATAAACCATGTCTCCAATCTGTTAGAGACGTGTTTTCTTTTGGCATAACTCCTCAAGGGTTATTGAGATCAACTCAGTTGGGGAGAAGTTTTCAGAGATCAAAATTCTGGCTGGGGATCACCCTAATGAAAAGGACTTCGTAGGGAATTTGTCACTGCCCCTAGTAGCAAGTGTTTGTAGCATTTCCAGGAAATGTTTGCTTGACCGTATGTAACCCTTTGTTAGAATTCACGTTCAATGCCCCAAGTGATTCAGATAAATATCTGTCCCTAGTTACTCGGCATTTCTTGGGTGATTTCTTGGAATATTACCTTAACTGCCCCAGATGTGTTGGACGGTGATCATGTTGATGCCCCCTTGCTTACAGGAGATCTGTCATTGGAAGTGTCATCCCATTTGAAGTGATTTTGTCCACTGAGAGAGATTTCGTTCGTTGGATATTCGTTGTGTGAATTTCTATGTTGTCAAACAAATAGCTATATTCAAACAACGATATTCAAATAATTTAAAGTTTATGCTTGTCTTGAAGTTTTGAAAATGCGTTTTAGCAAGATAAAAGAATTTTCGTAAGAAAATTCAACTCAGGATTTAGAGTAAACCTTACAAGAGTCAGGATACCTTTTGTGACAATATTATTTTGAACTAACCCATGCTTCAATTAGGACTTTGAAAGGTTGTATCATGGCTTGGTTCACGGTTTTAAGAAACAAAGGATAAGGCTCAAAGCGTATTTGTACCCGCCCGTTCTTCGTGATGTTCTTCAGTCCTAAACTGAGTTAATTGGCCGTTTGAACTCCAATTTAGTATGGAATGACATTTTGGGTGATGGTTCAAACAAGTTAAGTTTGTTGGAAGGAAGTTATTTTTTTCCATATTGTCCATGTTGTTGAGGATTTGTAGTGACCTCTTTTTGATTTATTATCCCTGATTTTTTCCTGACTGTTCTTGTTTTGAGATTACAGTCAACGGGATGCCCCCGTTTTTTCTTTGTGGGATTTTCCTTTGAGATATAATGACTGCCTATGTGATAAGGAACCATCGCCGTCTTTTGATTCCATAAGAAAGTTTTTTGATGTCATTCGTTGTATACGAAGTGAAAGCTTGCGACTGACGCGCATTTGAATTAACTAAAAGACTATCCTGCCCCATGTTTTGATTAAAGGTTTCAATTTGTGTAAAAAGGAAAACTTCTATTTCTTTGACTCAAAGGGGTTGACTAGGGATTATCCTCCTTATAACTCCAGTGTTTCGGAATTGAAAGAAACGCTTGTACATCGTCAGCAAGGTCTGTCCAAAAGCATATCGTATGAGATTATGGTATAGTTTTTGTCATCCTCCCTCTAAAGGCTTGCAACTTTTTGAAAAAAGAGTTGAATATTCATAAAGGGAGTAAAAAGAATAGTTTAAATATAATGAAAACAAATGGATGAATTCAAAACAAACATATGCGATGCATTAATGAAACACAGTTAAACATTAATAGATAAGTGTTTGAATAACAAAAGAAATTATAATTGAAAATTAAAAATGAACTGGAACGCTCAATGATTTGGCATGGGAGTGGTGATCAAGTTGGGAGTCTCTGGAGGGTCAAACTCGACCTCCTTGGCGTCAATCATGATTTGAATCTTGTATTTCAGCGCCCAACAATCGTTAGTATCGTGCCCAAGACTGCCGGAATGATATGCACATATTGCATCAGGATTGTAGTTAGGAGAAGAAGTTTTGGGGTTTGGATGAGGTCCTATCAACGTAATCAGATTCACCTTCAACAAGTGTTGCAGTGCTTGAGACAACAGTGTGTTGATGTTGGTAAACTGTCTTTTGGGCTCGTCTTGTCTTTGTTGATTTCCCTTTTGTTGTTGTCGCTGCAATATATGACCGGAGATCAGGACTGCCCCCACATGTTGGTCATGATTGCTCTTGTTATGACCCTTTTGGTCGTATACAGCATCAGACTCTTTCTTCCCATTGTATGGACTTTTCTGAGTATCAGAGGATGTAGCTACTTGGATCTTTCCACTTTTGATGCCAACTTCAACTCTTTCGCCAGTCAGTATTAACTCGACGAACCCGACTGAAGAGATTCTAATCAGGTGATTAAAGAAAGGTCCTATCAAAGTTCCCATAAAGATGTCAATCATCTCTCTATCAGTTAAAGGTGGTTGAACCCTACCAGTCATATCTCTCCATTTTTGAGCGTATTCTTTAAAACCCTCGTTGGGACGCATGGTCATACTCCATAATTGCACACGAGTTGGTGCGAGATTAGTGTTGTATTGGTACTGCTTGTAGAAAGCAGCAGCCAAGTCCTCCCAGGTATGAATGTTGGTTCCTTCTAACTGATAGAACCACTCCAGTTGACTGTCAACCAAACTTTCTTGGAAGAAATATACCCATAGCTTTCAGTCAGCAGTGTGAGGCTGGATTTTATGGACATAAGATCTCGGATGCATCTTAGGACAAGAGACCCCATCATACTTGGCAAAGGTAGGGATTTTGAACTTTGGTGGCATAACCACTCCGGAAACCAACCTTAACTCTTCAAAGTCCAAGTCAGGTATCTACAGAATCTCCATAGCATTGAGGCGATCCTTCAACTGTTTGTATTTATCGTTAGCGGGAGGATATTGTTCCTCTGAGTAGTTAGATTCATCTTCATCAATCCCCAGGTTGTTATCTTTTTCATGATTAGTTCCCTCATTTGATGGAGTTGAGAGATCTAGATCTCTCTTGACTGGTCCCCTAAGTCTTCTTCCCAAATTCAAGACGCCCACTGACTTTTTTTCTTTCTCTTCTTGTCTTTGAGAAGAAGAGTCTTCAGGTCCTCTTTCCCCTTAGCCATAGCCAGGAACATTTGTAGGAATTGGGCATTTTGTGTTTGGAGATCCTTCACTGTTTGTTCCATATTCATCTTACTGAAATAAACAATAGGAAGATAAGGAGACCTGTATGGGAGAAACCTGTCATGATATGATGCATGGTATGTGGATGCATGTTTTCAAGGATCTCACGGGGTAAACATAAGAAGATGTTAGAAGTTGAATTTTGATCAGCAGCTTTGATTGGAAAACTTCGTATCGGTGGATGTCTTTGAGAAGAATCAAGCTCACCATGTCAAGTGGGTCATAGCCCTTGACTCAAGTTATCGTGCTTTGGTCTTGACGGAGTTTGATTAGAGAATGAACCCTTTTGCCCCTTGATAGGCGTCTGGTTCAACATGACCCTGCATCATAGGCCCTCGAGATTCTTGAAATGGTTATTGAAAAATGTTATGGTATAATGTTATGTACAAGTATGCAAAGCAAGCAAGTTGTTATGTATAAATATTCATATTCACACAAAGCAGACAATTCCTTAGGTTTAGGCTTGCATGGAGTTTGTAGGCAAGTACCCTCTTGAAGTTTAGTTGGCTCAACCTGTCCTAGTAATAGTAACCGGGTTCTAGGGGATTTCAATATCACTGATATTTCTTCATCGGGCATTGTTTCAGCGCAAGCCTCTTTAATTGCGACCAAAATATCCCGAAAGTCTGATCTCAATGAGCGTAGCATCGAGTATCAACCAATCTTCGGTTGGAACCAAAGTCGACTATCTCACTACTTCCTAATGGCCAAGTGGTTCAATTAAGGTTCTAAGGTCAGTTAGTGCTTCTTGACACTGCTCAGCGGCCCCGTATTCTCCTTGAATGACTCAAGGGCTACCGGTACCAACAAATGCGTCACACTAACATAGATATCGCTTCAACCATGTCGATATACGCTGCACAACCCCCATGATTTATTGCTACTTACCTAAAAAGGTGCCTCAGATCCGGGTGTAGGATCTTTAACAATAACCCAAACAAGGACCTCAAAATGTAAAGCAAGCAAGTCAATCAATGAAAGCAAGTAAAGGTGATCTAGCCCTAAGGTAACCCCAATTTTAAGTAGTCTCCCCAGTAGAGTTGCCAATTATGTAATATGGTGGGAGAATTGACTTGGGTGTTTTTCGTTTGATTGCATTTGTTGCGGATAGCAAGAGTCGCCACCGACTTTTCTTTTATCCAAAATGAATGGTTGAAAAGAACAGGAAATACCTTTCGAGATTATTTCTTGAGTTCGGGGGTAGGTTATGAAAAGGTAAGGTATTAGCACCCTTTTCATCCGTAGTTATCTATGGGCTCTTTGTTTCTTGCTAGATCACTTGCTTTTGTTTGAAAATGTGTTTGTGGTGTGGGTTTTCAAAGTATTTTGAAAAGTGTCTTTGTAATGGTTCTCGTTTCTATAAGAACGCGTACAAAGTGTTAGTTTTGAAAATAGTTCAAAGAGGTGTTTGTCGAATGTGTTTTTGAAAGTGATTTTGAAAAGTGTCTTTTGTAATGGTTCTCGTTTCTATAATAACGCGTACAAAAAGCTTTGTATTTTGAAAATGTTTCAAAATGAAAGTGTTAGTGTATAACATGTTTTTGTTGTGAGCAAGCGAGCAACTAGGAGCATTCTATCTACTCAAAAGGTCTATGTTATTTTCCTACTCCTTTAGATGTTGATATCTTACCATTGATTTGGTAAGAAGCCCCACCATTAGATGTGATGGGACGGGCGTGGGACGTTTGTATAGTCATAGAAGGCAACCTATGGGACGTTTTAGCAATTTCGTTTAGGGACTAGATCGTTTACCGAAGGCAATATTGAGGGTCATCGAGGGACTACGATCTTTTATCAAGGGTCTTTGCTAAAACGCCTATATTCGAGGGACATTATTATTTTTCCGAGGCAACAAGTGGGATTACCCTAAGGGTGCATGTGTGAATAGCGTGTTTGATTTTCATGCATTTTGTATTTAAATTTTAGGTTGTCTACTTGTTGTTTTTATTTTTCCATACATCCTAATTACTAGCATTTATCCAAAAGTAATAAAAATGCAGAAAAAAATCCTACACTATTACAACCATATTGAATAGCATGAAAATGTAAAGGTAAAATAAAATAAAGAAAATAAAAAGGGCTCTTTCGATTTAGGAAGAAGCATCCTTCGATTCTGCTTCTCTGGATCCCTTCGATTTAGCCTGGAAGTAGTGAAGGCGTGCCTTTCGATTGGGCCTGGAAGTCAGTGTGGGCGTGCCTTTCGACTGGGGCCTGGAATTCAGTGTGGTGTAGCCTGACTTTATGGCTGCTTCTTTCGTTCAGCATGGAGTATCCTCTTCACCTTAAGTTCTTTGCTGCCTCCTTCGATTGGGGCTTGGAAGTCAGTATGGAAGCCTAAGGCTTCCTTTCATACCTCCTTCCTCCTGTTTCTTTCGTTTGAGGTTTTAAATAGCAACATGGCCTGAGGCCATACTAGCAAGGTCTTATGGATTGGTTAGTTCTTTGAGAACGTTTAATAAAACAAGGAACAAAACCAAAAGGATTAGCCATGAAAACAAATTAAAAGGGTGGAAACGAAAAGGAAAACAAATATTATGTACATGCTTCAAACGACGGAAATGACTATTCACATGTTATGTTAGAAACAAAAGGTTCAATGGTTTAGAGAAGCTTACCTTGCTTGAGGATGGAACGTGTGTGCTGGACCTTGAGTGGCTGTCCTGAGTACTCCTAGATTCGAATGGAAGAAACATGGGTTGTGCTTCTTGTACTGGATTCGAAGGTCAAGAGATATGAGGGATTTCTTCATATTCGAAAGAGAATAAGAAAACAAGTGTTGTGTTTCTTTGGATTCGAAGGGTCAAGAAAACAAGTGTAGTGTTTTTTCTAGATTCGAAGGGTCGATGAAAAACAAGTGTTGTGTTTCTTCTGGATTCCGGGTTTGAATATGTGTTTAAGTGGTTGAGAGTGTTTGAAACTGTTTGAGAGTGTTTGATGATTTTCAAGATTTGTTCCTCCAGCCAAAAAAAGTCCTCCTTGAGCTTGCAAATGCTTCTCTATTTATAGAGAAAAGGTTTAAGGTGTTTGAAGTAACCAGGTTTGTAGGATAACAAACCATGGTTTGGTTGAAAATGAAACAAGCTTTTCCCCTTTTCGTTGATCCCAAGTTTCTAGTACAAGTGAGGGCCTGCTGGCAGGAGATTGGACTTGTGCTTCTGGCACTGCTTTTCATTCAGACATGAATCAGGTTGGAAGCTGATTTTGTGATAAAAGTACTCTTTATGAAAAAAAGGGTACGTAGCCTTTTGCTATTTTAACCAAGAATGGTATTATCCAGTAGACAAAGCTTCAAATCTTTGTATAAGCCTCTGATCATATAAAGATTTGGAGACAACATAGCCTGGCAAGTAGGGTAAGGCTATGATATTTTCTCAAAGTTCTTTAAACAAACTTGCTTCGAAGGGTCCAGAGTTGGGTTCGAAAGATGCTGATTCGAAGGGAATCAAGGTTCCAATCGAAGCCTTGTGTGAAGGTGGTTTTTGTACAGTCGAAGGCTTGCCTGCCAGAGGTTACATGGCTAATCGAAAGGGTGCATGCAGGAGGTCCCTGCTTTGGGGCGCTAGCATAAAGGGTAAATTCTGCCTTGAGAGTTTGGCAAACATGCAAAACCAAAGGCTTCTGAGTCGAAGGGGAATTGCAGGAGGCCCTTGCTTTGTGACTTCAAACAAAACATGTAAGAGGCCTTTGCTCAAACGAAAGTTTTCCTGCCAAAGGTCCATGTGGCCAAATGAACTTGCATTTGAAGGAAACCACAAGCCCAAACGAAGAATGTAAACCCAAGCTTATCTTGAAGAAAGTTACACGCTCAAACAAAGAAAACATGCAGGAAGTAAAGGGCACAAACGAAGCTTGCAACAAAGGGGGCCACATGCCCAAACAAAAGAGGCCTGCTAGGAAGTAAAGGGCACAAATGAAGCTTGCAACAAAGGAGGCCACATGCCCAAACGAAAGAGGAACGCTAGGCTTGCAAAGATGCCCAGACGAAAGAAGCATGCAGGATGAAAATTGTGCAATTGAAGGATGCCAAAAGGAGGATTTTTGCTTTGGAATCGAAGGAAGCTACATGAGGCTTTTTCCCTTGTGCATGCTAGCATGGTGGGAGCCTCTTGCGCACAAGAAAGAAGTTATGGCTCAATCGAAGGCTTGTATGCAGCTAGTCATCAACTTGTGAATCAAAGCAGGCATGAGGGGAAAAAGTTTCCAGTCAACACAAACATGAAAACATCAAACATCCAATCGAAGAATGCACATAGGCAGCCATTGCATTGTGAACCCTGTGAGACCAAAGATGCAATTGAAGGTGGCATGCAGGAATCTTCTGCCTTGTGAATCAAAGCCAGCGTGCCAGAGGCCCATGCCCAATCAAAGGATGCAAGCCAAGCTTGCATCCAAATATGCCAAAAGTCCAATCGAAAGATGTGAATCGAAGGAAACTTGTTTTTTCCTTCAATTTTGTCAAAAAGATTATTTTCATATGTTTTCCCCTTTTTAACAGTTTCCTCTTGAAGCTGAAGATGAAGGAGGATATTCTCTCGACCTTGGTCCAGTTCTATGATTTGGTGTATCACTGCTTTACTTTTCCCGATTATCAGTTGATGCCTACACTGGAGGAGTATTCTTATCTATTAGATTTACCTGTTACCGATCGTGTTCCTTTTACTGGTTTGGAAGGCGAGCCAATACCACATGAGATTGCTGCTTTGATTCATTTGGAGAACTATGAGGTGGAAGCCCATAGGACTAACAAAGAAGGGATTAGAGGATTACCAGCTCAGTTCTTATTGGAGAAAGCTCGTTACTTTTCCAGAATGAAGAGTACGGTTGATTTTGAGGCCATCTTTGCGCTGCTTGCTTATGGATTGTTCTTATTTCCTAATGTGGACAGGTTTGTCGACATTAACACTATCAGGATTTTCATGATTGGAAACCCAGTTCCTACACTGTTGGGTGATGCTTATTACTTTGTTCATCTTCGGAGCTCCTATCATGGAGGAATGATTATCTGTTGCATGCCTTTGTTGTACCGATGGTTCATCTCTCATTTGCCTCAGTCTGATGCTTTTTAGGATGTCAAGAAGGAACCTTGTTGGGCTCCTAAGATCATGGCACTTACTCACTCAGATATTAATTGGTATCATCGAGCTTATCAGGATATAGAGATTATCGGCAGTTGTGGTAGTTTCCCCAATGTACCTCTTCTTGGTACAAAGGGAGGAATTAACTATAACCTTGTTCTTGCACGGCGAAAGCTTGGTTATCCGATGAGGGATAAATCGAATATTATTCATTTGAGTAGTTCCTTTCTGAAGGAAGGAGAAGACCACATGGAATCTAGGGAACAGATTGCGAAGGCCTGGCGTCACATTCATAAGAAGAGTAGTAAGGATTTGGGACCTAGAGGTGGTGTTTCTTTGGAGCCATATCTTCAGTGGGTTTGATTGAGAGCCATTCAGTTGAAGATGCCATATACTCGGGAGACACCCATGCCTGATCTATTTGTGAAGACCACTCCTCCTTTATTGGATGATCTAGAAGAACTGCAGCTTGCTTTGGTCAGGATGCAACAAGAAAGGGATGCTTGGAAGAACAAGTTCCAGACTTTAGAGAGTTCCTATAAAGCAGACTTGAAGGAGAAAGACGACTTGATTGAGATTCTTGACAGTCAAGCGGTAGAGTCTATAGAGAGGCAAGGGGATTTATTTTATCCTGCGCCTCAATCAGGTGTTGATCACTCACTTCCTGATTCAGATGATTGGAAGGAGGTTGCCATCAGACAGGTGGAAAAAAACCAGAGGTTGAGGGCTCAAA
Organism: Vicia faba; assembly: GCA_948472305.1. Lineage (NCBI taxonomy): Eukaryota > Viridiplantae > Streptophyta > Magnoliopsida > Fabales > Fabaceae > Vicia > Vicia faba. Next base: position 1,271,011,112 of record OX451739.1, read on the forward strand.
TTTCCAGGCTCACAGGGAAGCGCCAGCGTACAGATTGATCTCCATCAGTTCTTTTTCTCAAGATTTTTAGATTGTATTTTCATCTTGTACTTGGGATCATTGAAACTTGTAATCCATTTTTTAATTTATTATAATTAAAAAATTTCAGTATTTCAAATGCGTTATTATTTTGATGTTTGCAATATGTCTATAAACGTTAAATCCCTTGAAATATTAAATGATAAAGTAAAAATAATCATATGCATTACATATCATGCATCATATTGCACATATTTCTCGCATTTATTATGCATATCCAGGTGTCTTACCCGGCTTTTTACTACATTCAGCAAGCTGACTCATCACTACAACACTCGGGCTAACTTCAAAAAGAAGATGGAGAACTTGGAACAGGAAAATCGCGAGCTACGCGAAGAAGTTTCTGCTTTGAAGGCTGGCTTGGACAATTCAACTACTCTGATGGAAGCTCTGGTGGTTTCTCAAAATCAGCCACTGAGTTTTCAACCTCAACCAACAAGGGCAAATGTTGAAGTTCCTATTGTTCCCGTATCTGCTACTCTGATTGTTGTTCAAAACCGTATGCCTCAGGGTTATCTGTGGGGAATGCCAGAGAATTTTGCACCTGAAGGTTTCAATTTGGGCCCCCAAGATGCTCCAGTGGTTCAAAATGTTGTTACTCCAGCACCTCCTGTGGTGCATACTGTTCCTACTGCACCTCCTTCAGTGAATTTGGTTCTGTTTGTTAATGAAGATATGTGTCGTCCTTTCCCTCCGCCGAGTGAAGACTTGGGTCTTTATGATAGAATGGATGATTTCCAAGAGCAGTTTGATAGAATGCAAAGAGAGATGAAGGCTCTTAGGGGAAAAGAGCTATTTGGGCAGAATGTGGATGAGGTTGATGTTGGAACCCAGTTCCAAGCTCTATCCATTGACAACATAAGGAGGAATGAGAATTTTGTGGTTTCCCTGAAGGACGCACAGCAGGTTGTGCGCAATGGTCATAATGCAGTCTGGGGACGACTTGTGGATCCACCCGTGAACAAAAACAGAGATGGTTTGGGTTTCTCTTCGAGGAATGGCAAAGGCGAAAGTTTGAAGTCAAAGTCTTCTGTGAACAAGTATCATGATGTTTTCCGCAGCGGAGGCTACCTCCATCCAATTGGTTCTGGAATTAATGATGTTGAAGAGGATGAAGCAGAGCAGGAAGTACCGAATTATGTGACACATGGAGTCAAAGTTCAGAACTGGGTCACCATTGATGTTCCTTCTTGCATACATGTTTCAAAGTAATTTGTTTTATTAATCTGTTTCTTTCTTTTGAAAAGCTTCCACTCTGCCCAAGGTGGAAGTATTAATGTTGTAGGGCTTACATGTTTGCTATAACTGTTAAGATCATTAATAGAAGTTGTCTTTGCTTCCAAATTATGTCTTTTATTTTTTGCTTTTTCCTGGGAAATGGTAATAAAAAAAACCTTTCAAAATAAATAATAACTGAAAATTAATCTGCATGATCACTTATTATATGTGTCAGTTTCTAAAAAGCAATCATAAATCACATGTGCAGATTAATTAAAAAACCCGTTGAATACAATGACCCTGCACCCTCTCCCAACTTTGGATGTCTTGTGTTTGGGGCTGAAGAAGAATATTATGAGGAGATTCCAGAAGAGGTCTCACGATTTCTTGGGCACGGGGAAAATATCATTCAGCCATATAAAGAGCCTTTGGAAGTGATTAATTTGGGTTCAGAAGAAGATCCGAAGGAAGTCAAGATTGGAGCATCGTTGCATCCTGATGTAAAGAGAGGGTTGATTGAGCTGTTGAAAGAGTATGTGGATATTTTTTCTTGGTCTTATCAAGATATGCCTGGTCTAGATACAGACATTGTCGAGCATCGTTTGTCGTTGAAGCCAGAGTGTCTGCCAGTTAAACAAAAGTTGAGAAGAACCCACCCAGATATGGCAGTAAAGATCAAAGAGGAGGTCCTAAAGCAGATTAATGCTGGTTTTCTTGTGACGTCAGTGTATCCTCAATGGATTTCCAATATTGTCCCAATACCGAAAAAAGACAGAAAAGTCCGCATGTGCGTAGATTACAGAGATCTAAATAAAGCTAGTCCAAAAGATGATTTTCCATTGCCTCACATCGACATGTTAGTGGATAGCACAGCAAAATTCAAAGTATTCTCGTTCATGGACGAATTTTTCGGGTATAATCAAATAAGAATGGCTCCAGAGGACATGGAAAAAACAACGTTTATCACACCCTGGGGAACATTCTGTTACAGAGTGATGCCCTTCGGGTTGAAGAACGCTGGTGCAACGTACCAGAGGGCTATGACAACCATATTCCATGATCTGATGCAGAAAGAAATCGAAGTATATGTTGATGATATGATTTCCAAATCCCAGACAGAAGAAGGGCATATAGAAGATTTGTTGAAGTTGTTTCAGCGTTTGAGGAAATATCGTATCCGCTTGAATCCAAATAAATGCACCTTCAGAGTTAGATCGGGGAAATTGTTAGGTTTTATTGTTAGCTAGAATGGAATTGAAGTTGACCCCGATAAAGTCAAAGCAATTCAAGAAATTCCAGCACCAAGAACTGAAAAGAAAGTCAGGGGTTTCCTCGGGCGTTTGAATTATATCTCCAGATTTATTTCCCACATGACTGCAACGTGTGAACCGATCTATAAGTTGTTAAAGAAAGATCAAGGTTGTGTATGGAAGGATGACTGCCAAAGGGAATTTGAAAGTATTAAAGAGTATATGCTTGAACCTCCTATCTTGCTCCCTCCCGTAGAAGGAAGAACATTGATTATGTATCTAACAGTGTTAGATAAATCCATGGGTTGTATTCTGGGACAACAGGATGAAACGGGAAAGAAAGAGTTCTCCATTAATTATTTCAGAAAAAAGCTCACTGATTGTGGGTCGCGGTATTATATGCTAGAAAAAACATGTTGTGCTTTGGCCTGGGCGGCAAAGCATTTACGGCAGTATATGTTGAATCATACCACTTGGTTGATCTCCAAAATGGATCCAATCAAGTATATTTTGGAGAAGCCTGCTATTACTAGGAGAATTGCCCGCTGGCACATGTTGTTATCTGAATATGATATCGAGTACCGCACTCAAAAAGCTATTAAAAGTAGTGTGTTGGCAGATTACCTTGCTCACCAGCCGGTGGAAGATCATCAGTCTGCAGAATATGAGTTCCTTGAAGAGGGTGTGATGTTCCTAAAAGTGAAAGATTATGATGAATCGTTTCCTGAGGAGGGCCCTGACCCTAAATCTCGTTGGAGTATGATATTTGATGGAGCTGTGAATGCTTATGGTAAAGGAATTTGTGTTGTGATTGTTACTCCTCATTGTTGTACCCCAAAATTTGCCCTCTCATTTTATCTACATTTCTCATCACAAGGCTCTTGGAATTCAAGATCAAGCTAGGGTTTGCTCTGCTCAAGGCACCTCCTTGCACTATTGACCTAAACTAGGGTTTGAGTTTGCATAGGGATTTTTGGACCTTCAATGCCCAAATTTACTTTCATACTTCATGTTGGACTCACAAGTTTGTCCATACCAAGTTTCAAGCCTTGAATCAAATTTTTGCCCAGTTAATTGGACAGTTGACCTAAAAATCAACTGTATTGGGGAAAAGTCAACTGTGGTCAATCTATAGTCAAACCTCATGAATTTTGACCCACATCAACATTATGAACTCACATGAACCATTTGATCAATTTTGGACCACAATTCCACAAGAAATTTGATCAGATCACCAAAAGGGCAAAATGGTCATTTTTAGGGTTTTGACTGAACAAAGGAAATTTTTGACTGTTTGACCTAGCCAATGTCAAATTAAGCTCAACCATGGACTCAAGGACTTAATGTCATCATCTTGACCTATTCAACAAGTTCAAAAGATCTCAAATGCATGGGATTGACATATGAATTTTTCAGTCAGCTGATCAAAATTTGACTGTACACTGAAAAGTCAAACTTTGACTTTTTGGTCAAAATCAAGTGCCAATGGTCATTTTTCATCAAGATGTGTCAAATTATGAAACTTTTTCATCAAGAAACCCAAAATTGCAAATTAGGGTTTGAAATTGAAAATTTTCATAACTTAGAATTTTTCTAAGTTATGAAATTTTCTTAATTTTGCCCCACATTTTCACCATGATGCAAATGGATTCAAACAAAACTTACAACATGAAAGTTGTAGTCCTCAACAAAGTCTACAACTTTTATTCACAAAGTTTTCTCAAAAGAAGCTTGGATTTCAAGTTATAATTTTTGGAACAAGGGTCCCTAAAACTTTTAACTTAGAGAAATTTTGCCCTAGTTTAGGCAGGATTTTGACCGATCTTCTTGGCCATTTTTCACATAGTTCTACTTGGAGTCTCAAGTTACATTTCAAATATGGATTATATTACATGTTGCAAGCTTTCCAAATTGTCCAAGAACTCCTCAAACACATTTGTGGTTAAGGAGAATCGAATGCTTGAAGTTGGCAAAAACTCACTTTGTATCTATGGCCAATACATGTTCATACAAGTTGCAAAATCTGTCCAAACTAGCTTTGTACTTGTTTACAGGCCTCTAAACTAATTCACACTCCTTAATTAAATGAAAATGCATTGGACATTGGTCTTATTCTAATCAACAAAGCTTGGCACAATGAATAAATCCATTTTGGGCATAAAGGTAGCACTTCTATTTACATAAAGCATGCTTTATGTCAAATTTCATTTCTTGAGCCATACACCAAGCCCTTTGCTGCAAACAAGGCTCCCTAATGTCAGGAAAAGTTCATCAACTTTGTGCAGCTAGGTTACAAGCCAGTACAGCCATAGCATGGTCACTTCTCACTTTTACTTCAAAAACAAGTCATTGTGCCAAAAGTCCATAACTTGCATATCTGATATATTCAACTCTTGCCAACATTCCTAACAGGTTTTGCACATCCCTGTGAGCCAGAAACACGAGCCATTCATCCCTCAAACACCCTTGTACACAAAAATCACATTTTCTTGCAAAACAGGGCAGGCCCTGCAGAATCACTTTCATTTTCACATCCACTCGTGCGTTTTACTTGCAACCAGTTCCAATACCTTCCATTCAACTCACTCAAGCTATCCCGAACATCCATTGCCAACTGTAACTCCATTTACAGTGTTCACCATTTCTGTTTTGAAGCTTTGCAGGTTGAGTTATATAGAGAGATTCAGACCATTTCAAAACAAACTAAGCATTGGGAAAGGTCCAGGGAACATCAAGCAAGCTCAAAAGAACCTCAGGCCTCACTGAAAGTTGCTGCATTGCTATACTCGAGCTTGACTGAAATAGGTATTTCTCAAACTTCTATCTCTCTATTTAGGAACATTTAGCCTTAGGTTTGTGAATGAAAGATGTAGTACTCATTGCCATGAAACCATACATATGCTCAGTTTTCATTTATATTAAACGTGCTAAGAGAATTTCATCCATGAATATGCTGAAAAAACTAGGTCAGATTTTAGGGCCAGAGAAATTCTCTCTGGTCTTTAAGAGTTAGATTAAGTTTTTATATGGTTAGAATCGTGGTTTGATGCTCTACAAGTTTCATGTTTTGAGTTTTGGCAAAAGATCACGTATACAGGATGTAGCATTTGAACAGGGCAAGCGCGCGTTTTTGTCACAAGGAAGAAGATGAAGTGGAAATGGGTTGGGTCTGTTTGTTCTCACTTTTGACACCCCCCTCTTTTCTTTTTGCACACCCTGGCCTAATTTCTTACATTTTTGCATTTTTTGAATTTTTGTTTTCTTTTCTGACTTTGTTATTTTATTTTCAAACATAAAAAATGCTTAAAAATATTTTCACTTTTTTTTTTACATTTATTAGGTATTTTATTTTAATTTTTCTAACTTAAAAATAATTTAAATACTTTATATTATTTATTAAAACTTGAAAATAATGTAAATAATTTTATTTCTTATTTTTATTCACACTGAAAATATTTTCTTGAATATATTTTATTTTTGTAAATATTTTATTTTATTTTATGCATACTTAATATATATATATATATATATATATATATATATATATATATATATATATATATATATATATATATATATATATATATATATATATATATATATATATATATATATATATTTTTTATTAAATAATTAGAATAAAAATATAATACCTTTTTATTTTTTATACTAAAAAATACCTTTTCTTCAATATATTTCATTTTTGTACATATTAATATATTTTTGTATATAAATAATATATAATATTATTTTCTTAAAAGAATTAGGGTTTACCCCTTTTATAAATAAAATTAATCTTTTTTTTATTTATTTCTTTATATTTCTTTACATTGAAAATATTTTTACATACATAAAAACTTCTTTTTTGCATAATACATTTTATTCTATATTTATTTATTTTGTTTATTTAAATATTGTACATTTAAATATTGATGCAATTGAGGATTCAATTTGGATGTAATAGTAACTAGGGTTTATATTTCTTGTCAAATACCCCCTATTCAAAATTGTACCCCCATCCCCATAATCATGTTGTAATAGCTTAGAATTTAAATTCTCGCACTTTTACGCTTTCAATTATGCCATGATTAGAGAATTAGGGTTTGTATGCCAAAATCAAAACCAACAAATAGTTTGACCTAATCAAAGACAAAAATGCATGAAAAACAAACACAATGCACACTTGCACCCCTAGGGTTACAATCCACTTGTTGCCTTCAAAAATAGGTCATGGTATGCATGTTAAGTACTTTGGCAAAACAAAAACAAAACAAAAGATCATAGTCCCTCGATGACGCTGTTAGAACAAAGTTTGAATCTACTACCCTATATTTAAGTTTTGATGATAACAAAGTGAAAAGATATAGTATTTATAAGTTTCATGTATGAACTATCTACTGCCTAAAATTATTATGTTCTGACTTGCAGATACTCTGATTGATATAAGCAAGATCACATCTACTCAGCATCAGAACTTGATTTCAGACACCAGCATCAGAAGTTGCCATATCAGAATATCAGAATCAGATGATCAACTCACGTACATGCTGAAGCCTGATGAACAAGACTGCGCTCAACACTCTGATAAAGAAACACAACAGTTCATCAGCAGTGAAGCAGAGTCAGAATGAGCCAAGCCAGAACTTGCATTAAGTAAGCAACGGTACTGTGCATTGAAAGCAAATTAATTCCAACGGCCTCATTCCAGACAAGATCTGCTCAACAAGGAAAGTTTGTTATTAGCATTGAATCAAGAATATTGCATCCAACGTTCATCATCTCAGTGCTATATAAACAAGACTTTGAAGATTGAAATGGCTAATGCTCTCCAAATCTCTACACGCACAAAAGCTAATCATAATCTTCTTTCTCTCAGTTTTGCTAAACCACACACTCTGATATTCTATCATTGTTTAGCAATCTAGTTCCTAAGCTTCAATTTGTGTATACATCACAGTTGTGATACAGTTTTGTAGAAAACATCCACACATTTAGTTTTATCTCTTTGTAAGAAAGTGTTACCTTGACAAACCGGGTTGTGGTTTGGATCAAGAAGGCTTTAGCAGTTGTTAAAGCAGTCTGTAATATTCAGTTGAATATAGTGGATTAAGACCTCGTTGGAGAGAGGCGAAATCACCTTGACGGGTGGACTGGAGTAGTTTGAGATCAAACGAACCAGGATAAAAATATCTTGTTCATTGCATTAGATTTCAGTTTTACAATTCAACCCCCCCTTCTTGTGTTTTTCACCATTTCAATTGGCATCAGAGCGCCTGGTTCTGAGCTAAAACACTTAACCATGTCAGTACAAGATCCAGCGTCAGAAAAACACAATGGCAGGAAACAATTCTCACATCAGCAATGACAACAATAAGGACAGAGACAGATTCAGTGGCAAACCTCCAGTCTTTGATGGAGAAAACTTTGATTACTGGAAAGACAGAATTGAAAGCTTCTTTCTGGCACATGATGCTGGTCTGTGGGATATGGTGACAGATGGATACGCGCACCCTGTGAATGCAAGTGGTCAGAAGATTGATAGAAAAACAATGTCTGATCAACAAAAGCGTGACTTCAAGAATCACCACAAGGCCAGAACCATCCTCCTCAGCGCCATCTCCTATACTGAGTATGAAAAGATCTCCAACAGAGACACAGCAAAGAATATTTTTGACTCACTCAGAATGACGCATGAGGGCAACGTTCAGGTCAAAGAAACAAAAGCTCTGGCGCTCATTCAGAAGTATGAGGCGTTCAAAATGGAAGAATCTGAATCCATTGAAACCATGTTCTCTAGATTCCAGATTCTGGTAGCTGGTCTCAAAGTTCTGGACAAAGGATACTCTACTGCTGACCATGTCAAGAAAATCATTAGAAGTTTACCCAAGCAGTGGAGACCTATGGTTACAGCTCTGAAGCTAGCTAAATATCTCAACAAAATCACTCTGGAGGAACTTATCAGCTCCCTCAGAAGTCATGAGATAGAGCTAGAAGCTGATGAGCCTCAGAAGCAAGGTAAGCCTTTAGCATTAAAATCTAACAGAAAATTTGAGTCTAAAGTTTTGCAGGCAGTTGAAGAAACATCTGATGGATCCTCATCAGAAGAAGATGAACTCTCCCTTCTCTCCAGAAGAGTAAATCAACTGTGGAAGCAAAGACAAAGGAAGTTCAGGAATCCCAGAAGATCTGATCAGAACGAGTCTTCTTCCAGATACAGAAGGACAGATTCTTCCTCTGGATACAGAAGATCTGAAGGCTCCTCCAGTAGCAAAAAGCCAAACACCAAAGACATCATCTGCTATGAGTGCAATGAGCAAGGACACTATAAGAGTGACTGCCCAAAGCTTCAGAGGGAAAAGCCCAAAAAGAAGTTTGGAAGAGAGAAGAAGAAAAGTCTCATGGCTATATGGGATGACTCTGACTCGTCTGAAGCTGACTCAGAATCAGATGATAAAAGGGAAAACATAGCTCTCATGGCTAACATTTCAGAAGATAGTGAAGCTTCTGAATCAGACTCAGAATCAGACACTGAAGAGGTATTTCCTAACTTTGCTGTTAACTTTACAAAGGCTGAACTTGCTGAAAGCCTTAATGAGATTCTGGAACGTTATCAGGAAATTAGAGCTAAATTCAGAGACCTAAAAAGGAATCTTGAATCTGACTCTAATAAGACTGAGAGTCTCAAATTGGAAAATTCTGAGCTGAGAAATAAGATTTCAAAATTAGAAAACACTTTACAAAACTCTCATAAGGAACCAATTTCTGAAACTCCCAGCAACGCTGATGAGATCATCAAGGAGTATGATCACAGTTTCCAGAAGTTCCTAGCTAAAAGCATAGATAGAAGCAGAATGGCTTCAATGATCTATGGAGTTAGCAGAAACGGCAGGAAAGGAATAGGATACCAAGGTAAGGTTCCTACACCAAAGAATGTCATGGACTTAACCATTAAACACACTCCTCTGAATTCACATTTTGTATATGGTCACACACATGATATCAAATACACTAGCAGTAAGCACTCTGTGAAACCAAATTTCAACCAGAGTTTTGGTAAAACTAACAAATCAGGACCCAAGAAAATCTGGGTACCTAAGGATAAAATAATACATGTTGCAGATATCTTTAGCAGCAAGTCAGAAACACCAGTCATGGTACCTGGACTCTGGCTGCTCACGACACATGACGGGAAGAAGGCATATGTTCCAAAGCCTGGAACTTAAGCCTGGAGGCCACGTTGGCTTTGGAGGCAATCAGAGGGGAAAGATAATTGGCTCTGGAACTGTAGGTAATGGAAATCTTCCCTCTATTAATAATGTTCTACTAGTAGATGGATTGATGCATAATCTGTTATCCATAAGTCAATTAAGTGATAACGGTTATGATATAATCTTTAATCAAAAATCATGTAAAGCTGTTAGTCAGAAAGATGGGACTATCCTGTTTAATGGTAAGAGGAAAAACAACATTTACAAAATCAAACTTTCTGAACTAAAGAGTCAGAATGTAAAATGTCTTCTGTCTGTTAACAACGAGCAGTGGATCTGGCACAGAAGATTGGGGCATGTTAGTATGAGAAGAATATCTCAGATTAACAAACTCAATCTGGTTAGAGGACTTCCTAATTTGAAGTTCAATTCAGATGCTCTGTGTGAAGCATGTCAGAAAGGAAAATTTGCAAAACCTTCTTTTAAATCCAAAAATGTTGTTTCTACCTCTAAGCCATTAGAACTTCTGCACATTGACTTATTTGGACCAGTTAAAACTGCTTCAGTCAGTGGTAAGAAGTATGGGTTAGTAATCGTAGATGACTATAGCAGATGGACATGGGTAAAGTTCTTAAGACACAAGGACGAGTCACACTCTGTGTTTGTTACCTTCGGTAACCAAGTTCAGAATGAAAAGGATCTTAGAATCGTTAAAGTCAGAAGTGATCATGGTGGAGAATTTGAAAACAAAGATTTTGAGTCATTCTTTAATGACAGAGGCATTCTGCATGATTTCTCTTGTCCTAGAACTCCCCAACAAAATGGAGTTGTAGAACGAAAGAACAGAACATTGCAAGAAATGGCCAGAACCATGATCAATGAGACAAACGTTGCTAAGACCTTCTGGGCAGAGGCAATAAACACAGCGTGCTACATTCAGAATAGAATCTCAATAAGACCTATTCTGGAAAAGACTCCATATGAATTGTGGAAGAACAGAAAGCCCAACATTTCATATTTTCATCCATTTGGATGTACTTGCTTTATATTAAATACAAAGAATTATTTGAACAAGTTTGACTCTAAAGCACAGAAGTGTATTATGTTAGGATACTCTGAACGCTCAAGAGGGTACAGAGTATACAATACAGAAACACAGATTGTGGAAGAATCAATCAGTGTTCGTTTTGATGATAAGCTTGACTCTGAAAAGTCAAAGCAGAATGAAGTTTTTGCAGGTATAGAAATTGAATTTGCAGGTTCTGAAGACAAGTCATCAGAAGCTCTCAACACAGACATTCCTTCAACGTCTGAAAGGAGCACTGCTAGCAATCCTACAACAGCTGCTGATCAACCTCAGAAGAGATTACCCAGAAGCAGTTTGGATCACCCAGAAGAGACTATCCTAGGAAGAAAGGAAGATCCAATCAGAACAAGAGCAAGCTTCAGAAACTCTGAAGAAACACTTATGGGACTTGTGTCTCTGATTGAACCTTCTTCTATTGATGAAGCACTTCTGGATAATGACTGGATTCTGGCAATGCAAGAAGAGCTGAATCAAGTCACCAGAAACGACGTATGGGATCTCGTTCCCAGACCAAAAGGATTCAACGTCATTGGAACAAGATGGGTGTTCAGAAACAAGCTAAATGAACAAGGTGAAGTCATCAGAAACAAGGCACGACTGGTTGCACAAGGTTATAGTCAGCAAGAGGGGATAGACTATACAGAAACCTTTGCCCCAGTCACCAGGTTAGAATCTATCAGACTTTTAATTTCATTTGCTGTTAATAGAGGCATCACTCTGTATCAGATGGATGTCAAAAGTGCATTCTTAAATGGTTATATAGAAGAAGAAGTTTATGTACACCAACCCCCAGGTTTTGAAAATACAAAACATCCAGAACATGTTTTCAAACTAAAGAAGTCACTGTATGGTCTGAAACAAGCTCCCAGAGCTTGGTATGAAAGGCTAAGTAACTTTCTGCTAGAAAATGAATTCACCAGAGGGAAAGTGGACACTACTCTATTCTGTAAATCAGTTAAGAGTGACATCTTAGTCTGTCAAATTTATGTTGATGATATTATTTTTGGTTCTACTAATCCTTCTCTTGGAAGAAAATTTGCTAAGTGTATGCAGGCAGAATTTGAGATGAGCCTCATGGGGGAACTGAAATTCTTTCTAGGAATTCAGATCAATCAAACTCCAGAAGGAACTTACATTCATCAGAGCAAATACATCAGAGATCTTCTGAAGAAATTTGACCTCTCAGAATGTAAGCCATCAAAGATTCCAATGCATCCCACGTGCATTCTGGAAAGAGAAGAGGTAAGCAAAAATGTAGAACAGAAAGTCTACAGAGGTATGATTGGTTCTCTCCTCTATCTGACTGCTTCAAGACCTGACATATTATTCAGTGTTTGTATCTGTGCTAGATTCCAATCAGATCCTAGAGAATCTCACTTAACAGCTGTTAAGCGAATTTTCAAGTATCTGAAAGGTACTACTAATCTGGGTTTGTTTTATAGAAAATCTAGTGATTACAGCTTAGTAGGCTACTGTGATGCTGATTTTGCTGGAGACAGAGTGGAACGTAAAAGTACTTCTGGAAGCTGCCAGTTTCTGGGAGAAAATCTGATCTCTTGGTCCAGCAAAAGGCAATCAACAATTGCTCTATCAACAGCAGAAGCTGAGTACATAGCAGCAGGATGTAGCATACAAATGCTCTGGATGAAAAGTCAGCTTGAAGACTTCCAGATTTTTTAGAGTAACATTCCTATACTTTGTGATAATACTTCTGCTATTTGCTTAAGTAAGAATCCCATTTTACATTCTAGAGCTAAGCATATAGAAATAAAACATCACTTCATTAGGGACTATATTCAGAAAGGTATTTTGAACTTAAAATTTATAGATACAGACCATCAATGGGCTGATATCTTTACTAAACCCCTTTCAGAAGATAGGTTTAATTTCATTCTGAAACATCTCAGCATGAAAGTGTGTCCAGAGTGAAAATGGTTTAATTCCATATATTTACCTTCAGAATGTAATTGTTTTACTGTGAACTTCTGATCAATCTCCTTTCAGAAAGATAGAACATGCAGATTGTATCAGATGCAAGTCTAAAAGATCTGAGAGTCTAAGCTCAAAGACAGACGTGCTGATCACTACATCAAACAAGTGTCATCCAATCATCAGCATATCTCTGAAGCAGAATGCGTGCACGCCTCTGAGAAGGCAAAGCGCTGATTGGGTGCATTGAGACACATGTCTAGTAACCGTTTTAAAGTATCTTTCTCAAATCCCCCAAAATCAGCAAGCATTTAATGAAAAGTAATCATGCTTTTAAAATGCAATCATGATTTTTCTCTCTCTTAAAAAACGTTTATCTTTTCAAAATAGTTTTGAAAACTCTATTTAAGCACATTAATCTCTCATTCTCATTCTTTACGTTTTCTCACTGATACTCAAGCATCTTCTGCATATTTCTGTGTTCATCTCTTGCAAAACCTATTTTCCTCAGTTTATTCTCAAAACCCTTTTAGTGTGAACATGGCAACCTCCAGCAGTGCTTCTGCAGGTCCTCAGAAGAAAGCATCATCTGAGCAATATCAAGTGCCATTCAGAACTCTCCTCACTCCTGTGAAGAATCTTGAAGTGCTTTCTGAATTAATCATTGATTTTGGAAGCTTGAAGGAGAACGGTTTTGACCTAACTGAAGAAGTTAGGGCTCAGAAGTGGGAAAGGTATTTTGACAGGTTGGTTGGACCAACATTCCCAATGCTAGTCAAGGAATTCTGGATTCACGCCAAGGCTTCAACACATCTAGTCACCTCCTTTGTTATGGGGAAGAAGATTGTGATCACTGAGGATCACATTGCAAGGCTAATCGGTTACAGTGGCGGTGGCGTCCGTTGTATGGACATGGCTGAAAGATGTGCTGATGTAGGTGTGATAGCTGCAAGGATTTTCACTCATGGGGTGCCCAGCAGCAAGATTAAAGATCTGAAGGATCATTACAGAGTGTGGGCTAAGATAATTCTGGGGTGCTTCAACCACAGGAAACCAACCAGTTCTCCTGATTACATAAATGTGGATCAGCAGTTTCTGATCTACTTTATTGATCAGAAGGTAAAGACCAATCTGGCTCACTTCCTGTTCAACCACCTCAGAACAAGTGTGAAGGAAACCAGGGAAGAAGAAAGAACCAAGAGGGATTGGATACCTTTTGGAAGGTTGATATCAGATATTCTGACAGAGAATAGGCTGATTGAGCATCTGATAGAAGCTCAAGAGCTAAGCACTATTGAACCAACAGTTGGGAAACCTCTGAATGCAAAGAACTTGAAGAAGATGAAGCTGATAGAGAATATTCAGAAGGAACCCAGAGCTACTCCTATTGCTGATATCACCAGCAGAAGAGTGCCTCTGAGTGACTTTCCGTTATTTTCTGAAATTGAATCCAATCCAGAGGTGGTTCTCAGGTACTTGGATGCGTGCAAGGCAGATGGTTCAGATCCAAATCTGATTATCAAAGCTCTGCATCAACCTCAGCAAGAAGTGACTCTGAAGAAGTCGAAGAAGAGGAAGGCACCATCAGAAGGATCATCCCAGCAGACACCCAGGAAAAGAGGTAATTCATCTGTTGCTTCTGTTTTAAATTCTTCTACTATTCCAGCATCTATTCCTCCTCAAACCTCTCATAGAATCTCAATCCCCATCCCTACCATAGATTAAACTGTATCAGAAGAGGACCCTTCTGAGGCATTAAAACTCAGAAGACCCAGAACCAAACATCCCAAACAACCAACAATCTCAACAACATCAGCAATTGACCAAGTGCTGTCTGACATTGATCAACACACCTCTGATCAACCAATCTCTGAACCACAAACTGTTCCTCCTCCACAACCAGAACAACAACAACCACTCTCATCAATTCCAGAAGAACCCCTTATCCCTGAACAATCAGAAATTCCAACAACTTCTCCTCAACCAGCAATTCCGTCTCCCTCTCCCCAACCAGAAATTAATCCACCATCACCTCAAACAGAGTTTCATCACTCTGAAACTCCTTCTCCTCAACCATCTGAACCTCATTCACCTCAACCATCACCTTTGGCAATCCAGCTGCCAGGTGGAACAACTATCACCTTAGCACAATTGCCATCCTCATCAGAATCTACACCACCAAATACTCCCAAAACACCACCCAGTCCAATCATAATCTCTGATTCTGATACTCCATCTCCAAAACAAACAGCTGCTCAGAAAACCTCTGAAAACCCCAGCAGGACTTTCATAGACTTAACCAGTCTTGACCGTCTTGCTGATCTGAAACACAAAATTGCCATCCCAAAACCAAAACAACCAGATGTTGGCTCTGGTATTATGAATTTTGAAATAGGTGTGTTGCAATGGATTGCTTCTTTGAAGCAAGTCTGTCCTGGAATGATTGACCCAGCTGCTTCTGATCAGCTCTGGTCACAATTCAGACTTTGGGTACGTGCTGAAGCCCTCAAGTTGCAGGATATCAACTATGAGCAGGCACAACAAAATTTCAGCAAGCTTCTGAATGAAGTTGGAAGTCAGCTTCTGAAAGAAGACGTGCTCCCTCTGGATAGTGAACCTTGGTCTGAGAAACAGCAAGCTGCAAAGGTGCAATCAGAAGAAGACAAGACCATTCAAGCTGAAGAAAGTCTAGCAGAAGATGTTGCTGAAAGCTCTCAGAAGCTTCCTGCTTCTGATGCTTCTCAAGCTGCCTTGGACTGGCAGACTCTGGAAGAACTAAGGCTGAATGACATGCGTCTGTAGCAGCGGATGGATGAAAGCGATCAGAAGATGAAAGAGAGAATGGATGTGCAGGATAGCAAGATTGACACTGTTGTCAGCATGGTGCACAAGCAGAATGAGACTGCTGAAAAGATCCAAGCCATGCTGGAGAACCTGTTCACACGCTTACCTCCTCAACCTTAGTCTCTTTTTTCATTCATGTTCTTTTTCATGTTTTCCTTGATTTTCTGATGTACTGTTTGAATATGTTTTGTACTATTTTCTTGTTTTGATTCTGAACTATCTTAATATGATTAGTTTTTCTGATCTTAATTGTTTTAGCACATCACCTACACTTTTTGATTGCTGACAAAAAGGGGGAGAACAAGAATGATATTTTAATCAATAACGGCTAACTAGACAGAAATTCTCAAACATTCTAACTCTATTACTTGAAAATGTTTTTTCTGTTTTGCTTAAAGTCTACAGGTACAAGGAAGCTCCTGGACACTCTGAAGACTAGAAGCTCTGAAGCTCTGATCACTATGAAGTTCTGATCCGCTCTGATATTCTGATCCAAAGCAAAGCTCTGACAAGAAAAGCTCTGAAGCTCTGCTCTGACATAAAGCTTCTGATAAGTCAAAGACTCTGATACTCTGATGTTCAAAGAAAGGCAAAAAGATCTGATCCTGAAGAACACGTGTAATCAAAGGGAAGTAATAAACTCAGGGGGGGTATCTCTCAACTCTGATATCTCTTTACTCCTTATCCTTTTACTTCTTACTCTGATACATATCTCAGATACCTTTTCACGTTATTTTCATTTAAAAAATATCTAGTTTTTGTCATCATCAAAAAGGGGGAGATTGTTAGAACAAAGTTTGAATCTACTACCCTATATTTAAGTTTTGATGATAACAAAGTGAAAAGATATAGTATTTATAAGTTTCATGTATGAACTATCTACTGCCTAAAATTATTATGTTCTGACTTGCAGATACTCTGATTGATATAAGCAAGATCACATCTACTCAGCATCAGAACTTGATTTCAGACACCAGCATCAGAAGTTGCCATATCAGAATGTCAGAATCAGATGATCAACTCACGTACATGCTGAAGCCTGATGAACAAGACTGCGCTCAACACTCTGATAAAGAAACACAACAGTTCATCAGCAGCGAAGCAGAGTCAGAATGAGCCAAGCCAGAACTTGCATTAAGTAAGCAACGGTACTGTGCATTGAAAGCAAATTAATTCCAACGGCCTCATTCCAGACAAGATCTGCTCAACAAGGAAAGTTTTTTATTAGCATTGAATCAAGAATATTGCATCCAACGTTCATCATCTCAGTGCTATATAAACAAGACTTTGAAGATTGAAATGGCTAATGCTCTCCAAATCTCTACACGCACAAAAGCTAATCATAATCTTCTTTCTCTCAGTTTTGCTAAACCACACACTCTGATATTCTATCATTGTTTAGCAATCTAGTTTCTAAGCTTCAATTTGTGTATACATCACAGTTGTGATACAGTTTTGTAGAAAACATCCACACACTTAGTTTTATCTCTTTGTAAGAAAGTGTTACCTTGACAAACCGGGTTGTGGTTTGGATCAAGAAGGCTTTAGCAGTTGTTAAAGCAGTCTGTAATATTCAGTTGAATATAGTGGATTAAGACCTCGTTGGAGAGAGGCGAAATCACCTTGACGGGTGGACTGGAGTAGTTTGAGATCAAACGAACCAGGATAAAAATATCTTGTTCATTGCATTAGATTTCAGTTTTACAATTCAACCCCCCCTTCTTGTGTTTTTCACCACTTCAGACGCTATCTTGGTTGCCTAAACAAAAATGATCAAGTCCCTCAAGAAAATTGCCAAAGATACTTGACAGAATTGCTATCATGGTCTATACGATGACCCGCGCCTGTCCCGTTTAACATCCTAACACAAGGTTGTTCACCAAATACAATGGTGAAACAACACTGTTAAAAGGGTTAAAAACATAAGAAAGATCTTTGAGTAAAATAGGGTAGATAGCTTTTAGTTACTTGATCAAAAGCTTGCAAAACATCATTGCTATTTTCAAACACATTTCACAACACAATTTCAAAATCCAACTTTCAAACATTGAAAACTTTTCAAAAGACAAAAACACCTTTGTATACATTCAAACAGGAATCATTACAAAGGTTGCCACAATGATGACCTCTTTTCAAAACATCTTTCAAAACCACACACAAAGCACCATTTCAAACAATTGAAGAGCACCATTTCAAACAATTGAAAAGCAAAGCAAGTGATCTAAACAAGTAACTAAGAGCCCATGGATAACCATGGCTGAAAAGGGTTCTTGCACCTTCCCTTTTCATAATCTACTCCCTGAACCCAAGAAAACGTCTCAAAGGTCTTTCCTGTGCTTTTTGACCTTTCCTTAGGATAAAATAAAAAGTCGGTGGCAACTCTTACTAAACCGAAACATTTGTGAACACAAATGCAAAACCTCAAGTCAGTTCTCCCACCGTATCACAGAACTGGCGACTCTGCTGGGGAAATCTAAAACTGGAGTAATCTTAGGGTTTAGATCACCTTTGCATGCTTATCTTGTTTGCTTTGGTTGCTTTACATTTGGTTCTCTTGTTTGGGCTTGAAATCCTCTACCCGGATTTGGGAAACATTCATAGGTAAATAGCAATACATTGTGGAAATTGTGCGGGGTATACTGACATGGTTGAAGCAATAGCTATATTAGTGCGAAATATTTGTGAGTACCGGTAGCCTTTAAGTCAATAAAAGAGAATACGGGGCCGCTGAGTGATGTCATGAAGCACTAATGAACTCTTATAACCTTACTTGACCATCTTGTCCTTTTTAGGGGTAGTGAGATTACCGACTTTGGTACAGTCCGAAGTTGGTAGATACTCGATACTACACTCATTGAGGGTTGTTTTCTTGGAATATTTTGGTCGCCAGTTAAGTCTCTAAACCAAAACAATAAACACAGAAAATAATCCAGTGATATTGAGCTCTTTAGAACCCGGTTACTATTTATAGGACAGGTTTGAGCCAACTAACTTCAAGAGGGTACTTACCTATGAAACCTCATGCAAGCTTGAAACTAGGATCTTGTGTGACTTGTTTGTACATGTGCTTGTGCATAAATCATGAACATCATAAAGCATCATATGCATCCACTAACCATTTCAAGGGTTTGGATCTTCATCTTTGTTCTTGTTTTGTAGGTCATGGAATCTCTTCGCATGAAAACAATACAGGTCAACATTGTGAGAATCCCTCCTCAACTCAAGGAGCTTACTTCCAAAATTCCATAGAATTCTCCTTTCAGTGAAAGGCATGGTAGCCTTCTCAACTTGGTTAACTCCAACATTGAAGAAGACATGGTGAAAGTTCTCTTCCAGTTCTTTGACCCCCTACACCACTGTTTCACGTTCCCTGATTACCAACTAGTACCTACTTTGGATTAATTTTCTCAACTCTTGAGGATTCCTATTCTTCATCAACTACCCTACAACGGTACAGAAAAAGAACCAAAGCCTGAAGATGTTGCTCAAGCCTTACACTTGCAACCATCTGATATCAAAGGACATTGGGAAACCATAAGTGGTGTCAAGGGTTTCTTGGCAAAGTTTCTGTTTGAGAAGGCACAAGACTGCTGGAATTCTCTAGATCTACAAGCCTTTGAAGAGATTGTGGCACTCCTCATCTATGGGTTGGTCTTGTTCCCAAATCCTGGTCAGCTTATAGATGTGAATGCTGTCAAGATTTTCATGTCTCGGAATCCTGTACCTACATTGCTTGGGGACATCCTACACTCATTTTACACACGAACAATGAGTAAAAGAGGTGTTCTCATGTGTTGTACTCCTCTTCTAGCAAGGTGGTTTATTTCTCACCTTCCACAATCAGTTTTGAAGAATGAGCAGGGTTTAAGGTTGTCACAACGATTGATGACCCTCACACATTCTGATGTACATTGGTGTTCTCGGTCTAGAGAAATGTCATCATCGTTGATCGTTGTGGGGAATTCCCTAATGTCCCACTACTTGGCATTAGGGGAGGCTTTACCTACAACCCCTGTCTAGCTTTGAGACAGTTTGGATATGCTCGGAGGGATGGCCCTCATGACATGCTGATCCCTGACTTGGTTTTTTACTTCGACAACGATGCTCAAGGACTTCGACAATGGTTCATCAGAGCTTGGAGGATGCCCAACAAAGTGGATAGTAAGACACTGGGGCACAAGAATTCCATCCCCCTTGAGCCTTACCTCAAGTGGGTACGAACCCACGCCCAAAGTCTTATGATGCCATACCCTCACATTTTCCCTGTGATCAAAGAGCCTGTTATGGAAGGAGAGGTTCCATACACCCTCCTACATCCAGACATGCCAACATCATTGGAAGAATTGCAAAAGAGTTGGATACAACTCAAAGAAGAACGGAATACTTTTGAAGCCAGCTTCTACGCCAGTGAGAAGAAGGTTTTGAAGCTTACCTGCCGACTTCATGAAGAGGAGACTCTCAACACTTACATTGCACCAAAGAGGATGCGCAATGTCTTTTTACATTAAGAATTTTGTAATATTTTGCCCATGGGGCATTTATGTACTAACAAATTTCTTCTTAATATGACGTGTGTTCTTTTTGTTTGCAACAAATTTGAATTTCTGAATCCTTGAATGCATTACATGAATAACATATCATTCATCATATGCATAAATAGGTCTTCACACCAGGTTTCCTTATCTTTCTGCTGTTTATTTCAGCAAGATGGATTTGGAGCAGAAGGTTAAGGATCTGCAAGCACAGAATTCGCAATTCTAGCAACTCCTCGTGACCTTAGCAAAGGGTCAAGAGGACCTTAAAACACTGTTGGAGAAAGAGAAAAAGAAGAAAAGGACATGTGTGGTTACTATGGGAAGAAGGTTTGAAAGCCAGGCTAGAAAGGCCCTCGAGTTCCCCTCAACGTCTGATGAAGGGGCTGGTAAAGGAAAAGGAGCTGCAATGCCTTCCGAATCTGAAGTTGAAGAAGAAGAAGAAGAGGGAGAGGATGAATATTACTCTGAACAGCAATATCCCCCAGCGGATGATAAGTATAAAAATCTTAAGGATCGGTTGGCAGCCATGGAGTTGCAAAGGATACCTGGTTTAGATTTCGAAGAACTAGGGTTAGTCGCTGGAATCGTCATTCATCCCAAGTTCAAAGTACCTACATTTGCTAAGTATGACAGTTTGTCCTGTCCAAAGATGCATCTGAGATCCTACGTCAGAAAGATCCAACCCCACTCTTCTGATAAGGATCTTTGGGTCCACTTTTTTCAAGACAGTTTGTCAGGCACACAATTGGATTGGTTCTATCAACTTGAGAGATCGGATGTTCATAACTGGGAAGACTTAGCTGATGCGTTCTACCGATAATACCAATACAATGCTGATTTAGCGCCTACTCGTACTCAACTACAGAGTATGGGTATGGCTTCTAATGAAGGATTTAAAGAGTATGCCCAGAAGTGGCGTGATCTGGCTGGAAGGGTGCAGCCACCATTGTCGGATAGAGAGCTGGTCGACATGTTTTTAGGGACCCTGTCTGGCCCATTCTTCAATCATTTAATCGGGAGTTCATCTGCAGGATTCACCGAATTAATTCTGACCGGTGAAAGGGTCGAGGCTGGCATTAAAAGTGGTAAAATTCAGAAGGATGCGTTCGCTTCCACTGCTGTTAAGAAGACCTTCCCAGCCAAGAAAGAAGCTTCCGCTGTGTATTCCCATAGAAATCAAGGAGGAATCGAGCGCCGACCAACGGTGGGGGCTGTGATGATCCAAAACTCTTCAACCGATCAACCTCGCAGCAATCAGCCAAGATCTAACCAGCAAAGGGTAGAAAGGCCACAACGGAAATTCACCCGAATCAACATGACACCGGCTCAAGTCCTCCCTCATTTGTTAAAGCTGAATCTCACCAATTTGAAAGAAGCGCCAAATAACCCTAATACCTCTTCTCCTTATTATCACTCCAATGCAAAATGTGCGTACCACTCTGACAGTGTAGGGCATGATACCAATAACTGTTGGGCGCTTAAAAACAAGATCCAAGACCTGATAGACGCCAAGGAGGTAGAGTTTGATGCTCCTGAAAAACCCAACGTTATATCCGCTCCAATGCCCAAGCACGGTCATAATGTTCATTCTGTTATGGAAGACTTTCATGTTACCAATGTTGCTGACCTTTTGACTCCCTTACTAGTGATTAAAATGAATTTGATGAGAGTCGGGATATTCCCAGGCTGTGGAAAAGACTGTTACTTTTGTTTAAACATACGAGCTGACTGCCCAATGTTGAAATCAGACATCCAACGTGTTGTACCCCAAAATTTGCCCTCCCATATTCATCAAGAATTGTCAAAGTCAAGGTTACAAGATTCCCCAAGGGTTGTGCAGCTCAACTGTCTCCTATACAGTCAAAACTAGGGTTTGGGTTCTGATTAAGGAAAGGAACTTTTCAAAGGCCCAATCAAGTCTCATATGCTTAAAAAGATGGTCAAGTATCCTCATGTCAAGTTTCAAGGCATTCAGCTCAAAATTGCACAGTCAAAACCCTAGATTGCACTACAGTCAACTGTAGGGGCAAAATGGTCATTTGACAGTCAAAAGTTCAAATTTTTGGTCAATATATCATTTTGAAGCCACAAACATCATTTGATCAATGCTTGATCATGATTCTCAAAATTTGGCTCAGAAATCATCAAAGATGCAAAAGTTGCTATATTTGGACAGCTGGAAAAGTCAACTGAAATTGACCAGGGCATAACTTTCACATGGATTATCAGAAAAATCCCATCCAAAGCTCATTTTGAAGAGAAAGACATTTCCTACAATTCATCTTCATGTTCCAAGTCCAAGAAATGCTCTCACAAAAAGTTATCAATTTCAACATTATAGGTCATTTTCAAAAGTCAACAAAAAGTGACTTTAAGTCAAAGGCCATAACTTGAGATTGGTAAATCAAAATGACATGGGACCAAGGGCATTGGTTAAAGGACTCAAAGACCTTTCCAAAATGTCCAAGAACATGTGAAAAACTTAAAAATTGACCAAGTTA
This sequence comes from Vicia faba, assembly GCA_948472305.1. Classification (NCBI taxonomy): domain Eukaryota; kingdom Viridiplantae; phylum Streptophyta; class Magnoliopsida; order Fabales; family Fabaceae; genus Vicia; species Vicia faba. The sequence goes on from OX451739.1 coordinate 1,271,033,762, forward strand.
TGCCTTGTGGAAGTTGGGAAATTTTTGGAAATTTTTGAAAGTCAACATTGATGCAAAAGGCCTAAAAATGCAAATGGGCCTATTTTTCTTCCAAGATTCTTCATCCCAAGCCTATGCACGACCACTAGGCCCAAAGGGAAGTATTTTCATATTTTTTAATTATTTATTTGAATTAATATTAAGTTATATTCATTTAAATGATTTTAATATATGAAAAATATCAAACTAACCTAAAAAAATCTTTTTGTGCACATTCTAATCTCTACAATTCGTGCATATCTCAAATAGGCAAGCTTTGGTGCTAATTGATCAGATTTGGTACAAGAAACATGAGAAAAAGATTGAAAAAGATTCTTAACAAATCAAATATTGAAATCCATTATGGCATGAGATTTTGTTCAATCTTTTTGACCTAACATGCTCTATACATACACAGCATCACAACCCTAATCATCCTAGACTGCAAGCTGCGCATAATCAAGCTTTTGCATATTGAAAAATTCTCATAAAACTCAAATACTGAAATCAAGGTTGGAGGTCGATTCAAGCTTCAATCTTTATTCCATTAGCATCCTGAGACGTCCCAAAACGTTTCTCAATAAAAAACAACAAGTCAAACGCCTTGAAACGGTATCACAAAGTCAAACTGAACCAAGAAAATATTGAAATCGCATAGCATGATTTAGACATCTTTTTGCATTTTTGTTTGTATATTCATGCTTCTTATGAAGTTTGTGAACTAACCATCATAATTAATTGGATTTTTGTGGCATAAATATGAATCTACCATGCGCGTTTTCTAGGTTTTCAGGTTCTTAAATTTAGGGCTTTTGCAATACAGTGAAATTGTCCCTTTAAACCACTATGGCTGGACTCAGCATATCAAGACGAAGCAACCTGAACCCTCGCGATAAATTTATGGTCCATAGGGAGCTATTCGCTATTTTCTTGAATACCCCCTAACGCAACACTGTAAAAACCGTTGCCCTTTTGTTTTGTTTTACAGGGTGGGGAAGGAGACGAAGACGTGTCCATCAGCCATTGGTCCTTTTGAAATTCGCGCGTCTTTTACCAATTAGCGTTATATTCCATTTATTATATTTGCGTATTATTATATATTAAATGAAATGCATGTGGTTCAGTGGTAACGTGTTAGGCATGTGACCTCAAAGACCTGGGTTCAAGTCCCAGGTCTTGCATAAATTCCATATTATTTTTCTACATTAATTCCTATGCAGATTCCTCATTAAAGCATACCATGCACACTCAAAATCCAATGAACACGCGTCCAGCTGCTTACAAATCAAGGGTCTAGGATGGATGAACACATAAACCCTGGTCAAACGCGTTGCATGGGATTCAAAAAGTCAACCAACGTCCAGCTTATTGGGCCAGGCTTTTCACATCAACACCTCCATAATGGGACAGCAAACCCCCCCTGGTTCTATCTTTTTCTAAATTTTCTTTTATCTTTTATTATTTTTAATTGTTTATTTGTTTATTTATTTTCTGATTTAATTAAATATCTTTTTACAAAAAATACAGGAAAACATCATAAAAATAAAGAATGTCCAAATAAAAATATAATATTTATTTTATTATAATTATTTTCATAAATAAATTAGAATGTAAATTATGTAGTGTAATTAGGTTTTAATTTTAATTCCTTTTTTTAATAAAAATCCAAAAAATGTAGAATTTAGGTTTTAATTGTTAATTCTTTTTATTTCCCTTTTTTCCACACTAATAATTATTATTTATTTATTTATTTTCCTATAAAAATTGTACATAATGAATTAGGTTTAATTTAGGTCATATTTTAATTCTTTCATAATAAATAAAAAAATATTAGAATTAGGGTTTGCTTCTTAATTTAATTTCAATTAACTTTTTCTTATTAAATCTAAAAAACATAAAAATACCTAAAAACATTTTTCTTCTCAATTTTAATTCTTCTTTATTTAATTAATTCATTAACTTTAACTATCGTTTGTAAAAGGGTCCAACGCCCTAGTTTTGTTTTAATTTCTTTATTTTACGCATTTATTTTATTATCGCTTATTATAATTTTGTAAATATCCCAAAGCCATGTAATTTAAATTTCTCGCACTTTTATTTATTCGCGTTATTTATTTTCCGCTAAATCGGGTCCGGTTTAATTTTGGCGATGTGGACCCGCGCCATTTGTAATAGTTTAGATTTATTTCCTCGCAAAATATTTAACTGTTAACCAAGCATGAAAGAATGAATGTCTTAATAAAATCAAGCGTAGAACACAACAAACATGACAAGACAAATAACTGAAACATGACACACAATTCGCACACACCACCCCTAGGGTACGCCTCACTGTTGCCTTGCCTCGAAAGGTGATCGTCGAGTAGAGGATGTCTTAGTAAGTCCTCATGATCCGGGAACCTGGCATGAGGGTAGCTTCTAAGGTGTCTTCCCATTGCTCTGGTGATCACCATGTCCCGAACCTCGAATTGACCCGAACACCTCCAACGGTGGTGCTACCTACCTCTCAATGGTGGGATGGCACTACTTTAAAGGACATTTATACAGACGAATTCCTTAGGGTAGGTAGACGACTCGTAGATACTTGCTCTCTTCAAAAACAAACAAAAATCTTTTCACACTGACACATTTTCAAAAGCTTTCAAAGCAAACTTTTCAAACACTCTGACGTATGAGTCGATCTGAAATTTTTCAAAGAAACTTTTTTTAAACCCACATTGAAAAGCAAGCAAAACAATTTGAAAACACATTGAGCAAGTATCTAAGAGCCCATGGATAACCATGGATAGAAAGGGTGCTAACACCTTCCCTTTCTATAACCTACCTCCCGAACCGAGAGCAATCTCTTTAAGGAATTTTTCTGTGCTTTTGTCCTTTCCATTTGGAGAAAATAAAAGACGGTGGCGACTCTTGCTTCCGCGACATTTCGCGAACCAGCGTTAAACAGTCAGTTCCAGATCCACCGATCACAGAACTGGCGACTCTGCTGGGGATAAACTATAAAGTGGGGTGTACCTTAGGGCTAGCTTATAACTATGTTTTCAATTGTTTTCCTTGTGTGCTTTAAATTGTGGGTTGCTTGGGAGTTCTATAGATCCTACACCCGGATCTGGGGGATACCTTTCTTAGAAAGTAGCAACAAGGCTGTGAGGGAACTGTGCGGGGTATACCGACACGGTTGAAACAGTCTGCTACGTTGATGTGGCACTTTGGTGTGTACCGGTAACCCTTGAGTTCAGTCAAGGAGAGTACGGGGCCTCCGCGTGGTGTCGTGAAGCATCAACAGACCTTAGGAACCTTAATTGAACTATCTTGGCCTCTTTAGGGTAGTGAGATAACTGACTTTGGTGCAGTCCGAGGTTGGTTGATACTCGATACTACGCTCAATTGAGGGTTGCTTTCCTGGAATATTTCGGTCGCCAGTTCAGTGGCTAAATCGAAACGATGAACAATGAAAGCAATCCCGTGATATTGGGAACCTTAGAACCCGGTTACTTTGATTAGGACAGGTTGAACCCACCAACTCAAGAGGGTACTACCCAGACCCCATGCTGGCCTTAAACCTTAAGGGCTTGTCTTGTGTGCCTTGTGTGCCTTACATGTTTGTCTTTGTACATATCTGTGGTGTGTTTAATCATAGCATCATGACATCATCCAACATCATATGCATTGACTAACCATTTCAGGGGTTCGGATTTTCATCTTTGTTCTTGTTTTGTAGGACATGGAAACTGCTCGTAGAAAGACAATTCAGGTCAATCTTGTAAGGATCCCTCCTCAGCTTAAGGAGCTTATATCCAGGATTCCCGAGAACTCTTCATTCAGTGAAAGGCATGGAAGCCTCATCAGCTTGGTCAACACCAACATAGAGGAAGATATGATAAAGGTCTTGTTCCAGTTCTTTGACCCTCTGCATCACTGCTTTACCTTCTTGGACTATCAGTTGGTACCTACATTGGAGGAGTTCTCCCGGCTCCTGAAGATCCCTATCCTTGATCAGCTGCCCTTCAACGGTACAGAAAAGGAACCTAAGCTGGAAAAGATTGCTAAAGCCTTGCACCTACAGTCATCTGACCTCAAGGGACATTGGGAAGTTAGAAGTGGCGTCAAAGGGTTCTTAGCCAGGTTTCTGTTTGAGAAAGCACATGAATGTTGGAACTCCCTTGATTTGCAAGCTTTTGAAGAAGTGGTAGCCCTCCTTGTTTATGGTTTGGTGTTGTTCCCTAATTCAGATCAGCTCATTGATATCAGCGCCGTTCAGATCTTTATGTCCAGGAACCCTATACCTACCTTGCTGGGGGACATCCTTCACTCATGTTACACTCGAACCATGAGAAAAAGAGGTGTCCTTATGTGTTGCACTCCTCTCCTGGGAAGGTGGTTTATTTCGCACCTTCCCCAATCAGTCCTGAAGAATGAGCGGGGTTTGAGATGGTCACAACGACTGATGACTCTTACACATGCAGATATACATTGGTGTCCTAGATCCAGAGAAGATGTCACTATCATTGATCGTTGTGGGGAGTACCCTAATGTTCCTTTACTTGGAATCAGAGGAGGTATTACTTATAGCCCATGCCTGGCTTGGAGACAGTTTGGTTATGCTCGGAGGGACGGTCCTCATGACATGTTGATTCCTGACATAGTTTTTGACTTCGACAATGATACTCAAGGACTTCGTCAGAGATTTATCAGAGCTTGGAGGATGCCCAGTAGGATAGACAGCAAGACACTGGGGCATAGGAACTCCATCCCTTTGGAGCCTTATCTCAAGTGGGTACGCGCTCACTCTCAGAAGTTAATTATGCCTTATCCTCACATGCTTCCAGTAATCAAAGAACCTGTCTTGGAAGGGGAAGTGTCTCATGTTATTCAGCACCCTGATATGCCCACATCCTGGGAAGAGATGCAGAAGAGCTGGATCCAGCTTAAGGAGGAAAGGAATTCTCTCGAGACTAGTCTGCATGCCAGTGAAAAGAAAGTCTTGGAGCTCACCCGTCTGCTACATGAGGAGAGGAACCTCAACACCTACATAGCTCCGAAGAGGATGCGCAGTGTATTTTGGGATTGACTTGACTTTTGTATTTCTTTTTGCCCATGAGGCCTTGATGTATTAAACAATGATTTCTTTAATGATAACGTGTGTTCTTTTCTTGTCTACAATGAATTTGAACTTTCGAACCCTTGAATGCATTGCATACGCATTTCATACATCATGTGCATAGCAGGTTTTTCCCCTTTTTCAGGTTGCTTACAGTTCTTCGCTGTTTATTTCAGCATCATGAATCCCGGATCTGAATCAACTGAGACTTCAATCAAGGCCCTCCAGGCGCAGAATGCGCAGTTTCAAGAATTAATCCTGGGTCTAGCTAAAGGCCAAGATGAACTGAAAACCATGCTCCTGAAGAAGGAGAAGAAGAAGAAAAGAGGAACTGTCCTATTCAACATGGGCCGAAGGTGGGGTAATACTTTACACCATGAAGAGGTTGCTTCTTCTGTTGGCAAGAGTCCTTCTCAGGCAGAAGCAAGGGTTCCTAGTCCGGTGGTCTCCGACAACGAGACAGATTTTGATGAAGAGCAGTACCCTCCTGAAGACAACAGGTACAAACAACTGGAAGACAGGTTAAAGGCTATGGAGGTGCAACAGGCGCCTGGGCTGGATTTCGGAGATCTGGGTTTGTCGACTGGTGTGGTTATCCCGCATAAATTCAAAGCTCCCACCTTCTCCAAGTATGACGGGGCATCCTGTCCCAAGCTGCATTTGAGGTCCTATGTGCGAAAGATTCAGCCGTACTCTGCGGACAAGAATCTATGGATCCACTTCTTCCAGGAGAGTCTTTCAGGGACTCATCTCGAATGGTTCTATCAGCTGGATGGGACCAAAGTTCGTAACTGGGAGGAGCTGGCTACTGCTTTCTACAAGCAGTATCAGTATAATGCCGACCTTGCCCCCACACGTACCCAACTCCAGGGTATGTCGTTGGGCGTAAGCGAAGGTTTTAAAGAGTACGCGCAGAAGTGGAGAGACCTGGCTGGCAGGGTGCAGCCACCTTTGACTGATCGAGAGTTAGTAGACATGTTCTTGGGGACCCTATCTGGGCCATTCTTTAACCATCTCATTGGGAATTCTTCTGCTGGTTTCACTGATTTGATCTTGACTGGAGAGAGAATCGAAGCTGGGCTGAAATCTGGGAAGATTGCAAAGGGGGCATCATCCTCTAGTTCAGAAAAGAAACCGTTTAAAAAGGAGTCTAGTGCCGTGTATGGCTCCAGGAAATCAGAAAGACCTGATCACCGCCAATCTGTCAGCGCGGTAATGATCGCTAAGCCTGCTGCCGCTCCCCGGCCAAACAATCCTCAAAGGGTTGATAGACCCCGGAGAGAGTTTACCCGGTTAAGCATGACCCTATCGCAGATTCTGCCACAGCTGCTCGCAACCAATTTGGTATCTGTCAAGGAGGCACCAAAGTTCCCTAACACTACCTCTCCTAAGTACAACCCGAATGCCCGTTGTGCTTACCATTCAGATAGCCCGGGGCATGCCACTGATGACTGTTGGGCACTAAGGAACAAGCTGCAGGACCTCATTGATGCTAAGGAGGTGCAGTTTGAGGCATCTGACAAGCCTAATGTGGTGACAGCTCCCCTGCCTGCTCATGGGGTAAATGCTGTTGGGGATGAAGAGGAAGTTGATGAAGCTGAGTTCGATAGCTGGATCTACCCGGCTGCTGATGGTGGACTTAACAATTGGAGCGCCAAGGACAATCTCTCTGTTTCTTTTGACACTAAGTAATAAATTTCTTTGTTTCGTTATTTCTGTAATAAACAATGATAAACTTTATGGCCCGGTGTCTTACCCGAGGCACCGTGGTTCTATTTGTGAGGGCATACAAACTGTCATTTTATACATCATGAATGAAAATCTTGGACGTATTTTTCGCATTGCAAATATTGTGTTCCTTTTCTATCTTTCTTTTCCTTTACATAATTTTCAAAACAGCTGTATTTACACACACACTCACTCATACAGGTTCCAATCCACTCTGGATCTCACTGATAACAGCTCTGCTAATGCCAATTATGACTTCGAAAATCCGATCAACTTAGCCGAAGACGAAGGTGAAGATGATTGCGAAGTGCCTGGCGAGCTTGCAAGACTGTTGCTTCAGGAAGAGAGGGCAATTCAACCCCATGAAGAGCCAGTGGAAACTATAAACCTGGGTACTGAGGCAGACAGAAAAGAGGTAAAGATTGGTGCCAACCTAGAGCTCAGCGTGAAGCAACGGTTAACCAAGATGTTACATGACTATATGGAGATCTTTGCCTGGTCCTACGAAGACATGCCAGGGTTGGATACCGATATTGTCGTCCATCATTTGCCGACTAGGGAAGACTGCCCTCCAGTTAAACAAAAGGTCCGTCGGATGCGTCCAGAGATGTCAGAGAAGATTAAAGCCGAGGTCATGAAACAGTTTGATGCCGGGTTCCTTGCAGTGACTTCTTATCCTCAGTGGGTTGCTAATGTGGTGCCGGTACCTAAGAAGGACGGCAAGGTCAGAATGTGTGTCGATTACAGGGATCTGAACAGGGCCAGCCCCAAGGATGACTTCCCCTTACCTCACATTGATGTCCTTGTTGATAATACAGCTCAACACAAAGTATTCTCTTTCATGGATGGCTTTTCAGGATACAATCAGATCAAGATGGCACCTGAAGACATGGAAAAGACTACATTTGTTACTCAGTGGGGCACCTTCTGTTACAAGGTCATGCCGTTCGGGTTAAAGAATGCTGGGGCAACCTACCAGCGTGCCATGGTTGCCTTATTTCATGATATGATCCATCATGAGATCGAAGTGTATGTGGACGACATGATCGCTAGGTCCCAGACTGAGGAAGAGCACCTAGATCACCTGCAGAAGTTGTTTGACCGGTTGAAACTATACAAGCTGAGATTGAACCCGAACAAGTGCACCTTCGGGGTAAGATCTGGGAAGTTGCTAGGCTTCGTGGTCAGTGATAAAGGTATTCAAGTGGACCCTGCTAAGGTCAAAGCTATTCAAGAGATGCCAGTTCCTAAGACAGAGAAGGAAGTCAGAGGCTTTTTAGGACGCCTGAATTACATTGCTCGATTCATCTCTCATCTGACTGCTACCTGTGAGCCAATCTTCAAGCTGCTGAAGAAAGATCAGGTAGTACGTTGGAACGATGAATGTCAGGCTGCCTTCGACAAAATCAAAGAGTATCTCCAAGAACCACCCATCCTTATGCCACCGGTTGAAGGGAGACCTCTGATACTATACCTGACAGTGCTAGATAACTCAATGGGGTGTGTGCTGGGGCAGCATGACGAGTCTGGCCGAAAAGAGCATGCCATTTATTACCTTAGCAAAAAGTTTACCGACTGTGAGACCCGATACTCATTGCTTGAGAAAACTTGCTGCGCTTTGGTATGGGCTGCTCGCCGGCTGAGACAGTATATGCTGACTCACACTACTTTGTTGATCTCAAAAATGGATCCTATAAAGTACATATTCGAAAAGCCTGCTCTGTCTGGGAGAATTGCAAGATGGCAGATGATCTTGACGGAATACGACATTCAGTACACAACCCAGAAAGCCATCAAAGGGAGTGTATTGGCAGACCACTTAGCTCATCAAGCTGTAAATGACTACCAATCAATGAACTTCGAGTTTCCGGATGAAAGCATCATGATTGTGACTGATTGTGAAGTACCTGGACCGGATGAAGGACCTGAACCAGGATCCCGATGGTCTATGCACTTTGACGGAGCTTCCAATGCTTTGGGAAATGGTATCGGCGCCATAATCATATCTCCACAAGGCACTCATACTCCACTCACTGCCCGACTATGTTTCAACTGTACCAACAACATGGCGGAGTATGAGGCGTGTATCATGGGTCTTCAAGCTGCTATCGACCTACGGATCAAGTTCCTCAGTGTCTTCGGAGATTCCGCTCTAGTGATCAATCAGATCAATGGAGAGTGGGATACGAAACATCCAAACTTGATTCCTTACAAAGAATGTGTGTTGACCCTGATTCCCCACTTCACAGAGATAACCTTTGAGCACTTTCCAAGAGAAGAGAATCAGTTAGCGGACGCGTTAGCTACAATGTCTTCAATGTTCAAGGTTAAATGGGATAACGAAGCTCCCCGGATCATCATCTGGAAACTGGACGAACCGGCATACTGTTGTGATCTCGAAACTGAATTGGTGACTGAGAAGCCTTGGTACCACGAAGTGAAAAGATATCTAGAAGCTCAGGAATACCCTGAAGGTGCCTCTGTCAACGATAAGAAATTCCTGAGGAGGTTCGCAGCCAAGTTCTTCCTAAGCAACGGCATCTTGTACAAGAGAAACCATGATTCAACCTTACTGCGGTGTGTGGACAAAACTGAAGCAGAGAGAATCATGGAAGAGCTACATGAAGGGACCTTTGGTACACATTCCAGTGGGCACACTATGGCTAAGAAAATCCTACGGGCAGGATATTACTGGTCCACAATGGAAGCTGACTGTTACCAACACTCTAGGACATGCCACAAGTGCCAGATCTATGCAGATAAGGTGCATGTTCCTCCGGTTCCCCTGAATGTTCTGACTGCGCCTTGGCCGTTTGCGATGTGGGGCATAGATATGATCGGCGAGATCAGACCTACGGCATCCAATGGACATCGCTTCATCCTAGTGGCGATTGATTATTTTACGAAATGGGTTGAAGCAGCATCCTATGCTACGGTGACCAAGACTGTTGTAGCACGGTTCATTCGGCACAACCTGATCTGTCGATACGGCGTCCCTGAACGGATTATTACAGACAACGGTACCAATCTGAACAATAAGATGATTGCTGAGCTTTGCGAACAGTTCAAGATACAGCACCATAATTCTTCTCCTTACAGACCGAAGATGAATGGGGCTGTAGAAGCAGCGAATAAGAACATCAAGAAAATCGTGCAGAAAATGACAGTGACGTATAAAGATTGGCACGAGATGTTACCGTTCGCTCTGCATGGGTACCGTACCTCAGCTAGGACGTCAACCGGGGCAACTCCCTTCTCTCTGGTTTATGGCATGGAGGCAGTCTTGCCGATCGAAGTGCAAATTCCCTCTCTCCGGATAATGAAGGATGCAAATCTGAACGAAGATGATTGGATCCAGACACGACTTGACCAACTCAACCTCATTGACGAAAAGAGACTTGCTGCTATCTGTCATGGTCAGACGTATCAGAAACGGATGATCAGGGCATTTAACAAGAAGGTCAGACCACAGGAATATCAAGTTGGGGATCTGGTTATCAAGAGAATCATCCTTCCTCAGAGTGATCCAAGGGGCAAATGGACCCCTACGTACGAAGGGCCATTTGTGGTTAAGCATGTGTTCTCAGGAGGAGCAATGATCTTAACCAACATGGATGGTGACGACCTTCCTCACCCCGCCAATGCAGACATAGTTAAAAAATACTACGCATGAAAAAAGACCCGCTAGGCTGACATGCCTAGGCAAAAATTAGGGCTTCCCGTCGAACCAAAAGGGTTCGGGCAAAATGTAGGGATGAAAATGAAAAAAATCTGTACACCCGGCAAGTCGAAAACCTGAAAAGGCGGCTTGGGCAAAAATGGGTATCCCGGTGGACTGAAAACCCGAAAGGGCGGTCCAGGCAAAAGTTAGGGATAAAGCGTAAAACTATGTCTCATTGATCACTTTGCATCCAGAATCCGGTATCTGCATCAATTTCAGACGGCATCGATCAGTCAGCTTCACCTTCAACCAAGGTCATCAAGTGATGAGACGCTCGGAGTTATAAGGGCAATAGCAGAGTTGAAACCCAGTGGATCATTCATCTTTCACACATCTGTTTTACTTTTCTTTTGTACAAAACATTGTATAAACTCTTTTGCTCGGCGACGTACCTCTTACTAGGACGTCAGCCTCTTGTACACAAAACGCCTATTTTCAGGCCATTCAAAAATCAATAAAAAATATATTTCCAGTTAAACGTGCCCAAGTGTTTTTCTTTTTTCTGTTTTGTTTTACGAAGAACGTCCAAGGTTCAATTTGTGATGTATGCATTGACAATAATTTGCTAACTCATAAATATTTGCATACGAAACAAAGGAATTAATTGCAGGTGACACTGGAAACAGGGGCAATAAAAAAGTTGTCTGAGCAGTCTAATTGTTCTATCCTCCAAGGTACTAAGGTAGGTTCAGCTAAAGAACACGGCCAAGTGTATCTTGATTCCCCAGAGAGTAGTTCAGTAAAACAGTACATCTCTCTCCAAGCAAAATATCAAGGAAATTGAGTATCCTCCTGTAGATCTCAATACCTCCCCAGCAGCACGCATTCTTAACAAGCATCCCCGGCAGTCTTGGTCTAAAGATTGTTCCCCGGCGGTATCTCAATAATTCAACGGAATCACTTCCCCAGCATATCAAACTTCCCCCAGAAGAATCCAATCCAGCTTCACCAGCAAAATTGGAAGTCATATCCCCAAGCAATAAGCTTATCCCCAGTAGATTCTGGAAGCTTATCCCTCGCAGAACACGAACGCGTCATCCCGGCTTGATTTAAAGAGTTATTTCCGTAACAGGATATAACTGGGTTATCCTCAGCCAAAAAGCCACGGAAAGAGCGTCCTCGGCAAAGTATCTTCCTACCCCCAGCAAAGTCTATCAACACTTCCAGCACAACAAGGATATCCCCAGCATAACTCGTCAACGGTATCCCCAGCGGAATTCATCAAGTCTCCCAGCATAACTCGTCAACGGTATCCCCAGCGGAGTTATCTTCATCAACTCAGCAAAGCATCGCTATCCCCACAGAGTAGCACTCCCCAGCATGATCGCTAGAGTATCTTTTCTCCCGCAGAATTATTTCATTTGCCAAGTTCCTTCCTCAACGGAGTTATCTTCTCCTACCGGTATTCTTGCAACAATCATCCACAGCGGAAGCAAAATCTCTTCCTCAACATCAGCACAGGATATGACTTCCCGGCACCCGTCAAGGATTTATTTTCCTAGACAAAAACATACATGAATCATCACATACATCATTATAGCATGCATATACGCATCATCTCATACGAATCGCATCCATATTGAGAACATCATTGCTGGATCCATATCATACATTGCATATAACTGACCTTTACCTTTCAGGAAAGATGCAGTTGAAACTCTCAAACATATTTCAAGGACTTCTCCAGTCCAGTTAAATCGACTCCAAACAGATTTTTCTGATAAATACTCAGTAGAAGTTCTCTTATGGTCCCCTCTCCAACGGCGTGTGAGGTGGTAATTCCTTCTTCAGATGTTCCCCTCTCCGGCATGAGCGTGAGGTGATATTCTCTTATGGTCCCCTCTCCAACGGCGTGTGAGGTGGTAATTCCTTCTTCAGATGTTCCCCTCTCCGGCATGAGCGTGAGGTGATATTCTCTTATGGTCCCCTCTCCAACGGCGTGTGAGGTGGTAATTCCTTCTTCAGATGTTTCCCTCTCCGGCATGAGCGTGAGGTGATATTCTCTTATGGTCCCCTCTCCAACGGCGTGTGAGGTGGTAATTCCTTCTTCAGATGTTTCCCTCTCCGGCATGAGCGTGAGGTGATATTCTCTTATGGTCCCCTCTCCAACGGCGTGTGAGGTGGTAATTCCTTCTTCAGATGTTCCCCTCTCCGGCATGAGCGTGAGGTGATATTCTCTTATGGTCCCCTCTCCAACGGCGTGTGAGGCGGTAATTCCTTTTCAGATGTTTCCCTCTCCGGCATGAGCGTGAGGTGATATTTCCTTTCAGATTATAATTTCCTATAGTTCCCTCTCCAACGGTGAATGAGGTGACTCCCTTTGAGATTATAATGTCCTTTGGTTCTCTTCCTGACACTACGAAGATGGTAATCCTCCCCAAAATTTTCTCAACGAGCGTTGTTGAGGTTGAAATCATTCAGGGTTCTCTTATCATTCATGCTAAGGCAGTAACCATCCCTGGTTCATTCATCAGCGTTTGAAGCTCCAGACTCAGCTCCTGTAACCAATCAGGACATATCTATATCAAGCATCTAAAATCAGTTCCTGCGACGTGTCAGGTACTCATTTTTCTGTTTTGCAGGTATGCAGGTTCTCGCTAAGGAATCTCCTACGCGATCAACGTCCAGATGGCATCTATAAGCCCATCATCCTATCCAGCAACCTCTAAAATGGCATCTATAAGCCCATTCCCTCATCATCACTGCTACTATGTGAGCGCAAATTTCTGGGCACTTTAGTGTTCAATCATCTTCTACCCTCGGATTACGAAAGGCACGTCAGCCAATCTGCACCCTCAGGTCTAAGAAGATTGAACAGGGGCAACTGTTGTACCCCAAAATTTGCCCTCCCATATTCATCAAGAATTGTCAAAGTCAAGGTTACAAGATTCCCCAAGGGTTGTGCAGCTCAACTGTCTCCTATACAGTCAAAACTAGGGTTTGGGTTCTGATTAAGGAAAGGAACTTTTCAAAGGCCCAATCAAGTCTCATATGCTTAAAAAGATGGTCAAGTATCCTCATGTCAAGTTTCAAGGCATTCAGCTCAAAATTGCACAGTCAAAACCCTAGATTGCACTACAGTCAACTGTAGGGGCAAAATGGTCATTTGACAGTCAAAAGTTCAAATTTTTGGTCAATATATCATTTTGAAGCCACAAACATCATTTGATCAATGCTTGATCATGATTCTCAAAATTTGGCTCAGAAATCATCAAAGATGCAAAAGTTGCTATATTTGGACAGCTGGAAAAGTCAACTGAAATTGACCAGGGCATAACTTTCACATGGATTATCAGAAAAATTCCATCCAAAGCTCACTTTGAAGAGAAAGACATTTCCTACAATTCATCTTCATGTTCCAAGTCCAAGAAATGCTCTCACAAAAAGTTATCAATTTCAACATTATAGGTCATTTTCAAAAGTCAACAAAAAGTGACTTTAAGTCAAAGGCCATAACTTGAGATTGGTAAATCAAAATGACATGGGACCAAGGGCATTGGTTAAAGGACTCAAAGACCTTTCCAAAATGTCCAAGAACATGTGAAAAACTTAAAAATTGACCAAGTTATGCCTTGTGGAAGTTGGGAAATTTTTGGAAAATTTTGAAAGTCAACATTGATGCAAAAGGCCTAAAAATGCAAATGGGCCTATTTTTCTTCCAAGATTCTTCATCCCAAGCCTATGCAAGACCACTAGGCCCAAAGGGAAGTATTTTCATATTTTTTAATTATTTATTTGAATTAATATTAAGTTATATTCATTTAAATGATTTTAATATATGAAAAATATCAAACTAACCTAAAAAAATCTTTTTGTGCACATTCTAATCTCTACAATTCGTGCATATCTCAAATAGGCAAGCTTTGGTGCTAATTGATCAGATTTGGTACAAGAAACATGAGAAAAAGATTGAAAAAGATTCTTAACAAATCAAATATTGAAATCCATTATGGCATGAGATTTTGTTCAATCTTTTTGACCTAACATGCTCTATACATACACAGCATCACAACCCTAATCATCCTAGACTGCAAGCTGCGCATAATCAAGCTTTTGCATATTGAAAAATTCTCATAAAACTCAAATACTGAAATCAAGGTTGGAGGTCGATTCAAGCTTCAATCTTTATTCCATTAGCATCCTGAGACGTCCCAAAACGTTTCTCAATCAAAAACAACAAGTCAAACGCCTTGAAACGGTATCACAAAGTCAAACTGAACCAAGAAAATATTGAAATCGCATAGCATGATTTAGACATCTTTTTGCATTTTTGTTTGTATATTCATGCTTCTTATGAAGTTTGTGAACTAACCATCATAATTAATTGGATTTTTGTGGCATAAATATGAATCTACCATGCGCGTTTTCTAGGTTTTCAGGTTCTTAAATTTAGGGCTTTTGCAATACAGTGAAATTGTCCCTTTAAACCACTATGGCTGGACTCAGCATATCAAGACGAAGCAACCTGAACCCTCGCGATAAATTTATGGTCCATAGGGAGCTATTCGCTATTTTCTTGAATACCCCCTAACGCAACACTGTAAAAACCGTTGCCCTTTTGTTTTGTTTTACAGGGTGGGGAAGGAGACGAAGACGTGTCCATCAGCCATTGGTCCTTTTGAAATTCGCGCGTCTTTTACCAATTAGCGTTATATTCCATTTATTATATTTGCGTATTATTATATATTAAATGAAATGCATGTGGTTCAGTGGTAACGTGTTAGGCATGTGACCTCAAAGACCTGGGTTCAAGTCCCAGGTCTTGCATAAATTCCATATTATTTTTCTACATTAATTCCTATGCAGATTCCTCATTAAAGCATACCATGCACACTCAAAATCCAATGAACACGCGTCCAGCTGCTTACAAATCAAGGGTCTAGGATGGATGAACACATAAACCCTGGTCAAACGCGTTGCATGGGATTCAAAAAGTCAACCAACGTCCAGCTTATTGGGCCAGGCTTTTCACATCAACACCTCCATAATGGGACAGCAAACCCCCCCTGGTTCTATCTTTTTCTAAATTTTCTTTTATCTTTTATTATTTTTAATTGTTTATTTGTTTATTTATTTTCTGATTTAATTAAATATCTTTTTACAAAAAATACAGGAAAACATCATAAAAATAAAGAATGTCCAAATAAAAATATAATATTTATTTTATTATAATTATTTTCATAAATAAATTAGAATGTAAATTATGTAGTGTAATTAGGTTTTAATTTTAATTCCTTTTTTTAATAAAAATCCAAAAAATGTAGAATTTAGGTTTTAATTGTTAATTCTTTTTATTTCCCTTTTTTCCACACTAATAATTATTATTTATTTATTTATTTTCCTATAAAAATTGTACATAATGAATTAGGTTTAATTTAGGTCATATTTTAATTCTTTCATAATAAATAAAAAAATATTAGAATTAGGGTTTGCTTCTTAATTTAATTTCAATTAACTTTTTCTTATTAAATCTAAAAAACATAAAAATACCTAAAAACATTTTTCTTCTCAATTTTAATTCTTCTTTATTTAATTAATTCATTAACTTTAACTATCGTTTGTAAAAGGGTCCAACGCCCTAGTTTTGTTTTAATTTCTTTATTTTACGCATTTATTTTATTATCGCTTATTATAATTTTGTAAATATCCCAAAGCCATGTAATTTAAATTTCTCGCACTTTTATTTATTCGCGTTATTTATTTTCCGCTAAATCGGGTCCGGTTTAATTTTGGCGATGTGGACCCGCGCCATTTGTAATAGTTTAGATTTATTTCCTCGCAAAATATTTAACTGTTAACCAAGCATGAAAGAATGAATGTCTTAATAAAATCAAGCGTAGAACACAACAAACATGACAAGACAAATAACTGAAACATGACACACAATTCGCACACACCACCCCTAGGGTACGCCTCACTGTTGCCTTGCCTCGAAAGGTGATCGTCGAGTAGAGGATGTCTTAGTAAGTCCTCATGATCCGGGAACCTGGCATGAGGGTAGCTTCTAAGGTGTCTTCCCATTGCTCTGGTGATCACCATGTCCCGAACCTCGAATTGACCCGAACACCTCCAACGGTGGTGCTACCTACCTCTCAATGGTGGGATGGCACTACTTTAAAGGACATTTATACAGACGAATTCCTTAGGGTAGGTAGACGACTCGTAGATACTTGCTCTCTTCAAAAACAAACAAAAATCTTTTCACACTGACACATTTTCAAAAGCTTTCAAAGCAAACTTTTCAAACACTCTGACGTATGAGTCGATCTGAAATTTTTCAAAGAAACTTTTTTTAAACCCACATTGAAAAGCAAGCAAAACAATTTGAAAACACATTGAGCAAGTATCTAAGAGCCCATGGATAACCATGGATAGAAAGGGTGCTAACACCTTCCCTTTCTATAACCTACCTCCCGAACCGAGAGCAATCTCTTTAAGGAATTTTTCTGTGCTTTTGTCCTTTCCATTTGGAGAAAATAAAAGACGGTGGCGACTCTTGCTTCCGCGACATTTCGCGAACCAGCGTTAAACAGTCAGTTCCAGATCCACCGATCACACAACGCATGATGGATACCCAAGAGATACTCTTTCAAAAGACTCCTGTTGATACCACCACTCCTGTTACTCCTGCTACCGTTGTTACTCCTACCAATGACATTGCAATAATAACCATCTCCAAAAATCTTCCCAAGACCTGCAAAAGGCCTGTCAAGATTACGCCTAATCCTAAGTTTGTGCCGTTGAAAATCACCATGCCGGGGTATGTCCCGTATAAATCTAACAAGACGATACCATGGAATTACGAAGGAGAAATCTTCTACCATGGTGTCAGACAGATTGAATCAGTCCAAGAGAATTCTGATGATGAAACCCATGATATAGGGAATATTGCAGGAACGAGCAAGATAACTCGCAGCGGAAGGATCTTCTCTCCGGAGATTGCTCCTCCATGAGCAGTCTTCGGACCCTCGAAAGCTTCTGTGCCTGTCAAGCCATCTGTGTGAAGCCCGGTAATTGAAGAATTGGATATTCCTGAAGTTAGACCCTCTGTTGATACTACCGATAAGGGTAAGGGGATACTAGAAGCGCCTGTCAGGATGAAGGCTCAGACTGTGGTAATCCCTGAAACCACTCAGAAAGAAATGGAATAAATCTTAAAGATGATCAAGAAGAGCGACTACGATATCGTGGAGCAGCTAGGGCAGACCCCTTCCAAAATCTCCATGTTGGCTCTCATACTCTGCTTTAAGGCTCATGCTAAGGCCTTAATCAAATTTCTAAAGACGGCACACGTGCCTCAAGAAACTTCTGTTGACTAGTTTCAAGAGTGTGTGGCTAGCCTTACTGCCGATAATGATCTTGGTTTTTCTGATGTTGATTTGACCCCTAAGGGAAGGAAGCACAACGATGCACTGCACGTCTCGGTAGAGTGTAGGGGGACTACACTTGCCCATGTCCTAGTTGATACCGGTTCATCTTTGAATGTCCTACCGAAGAAGGCGTTGGACAGGCTAGACTGCGAAGGTTTGACTTTAAAACCCAGTAACATCATTGTTAGAGCCTTCGACGGTTCTAAGCGGATGGTTCACGGAGAGGCGGACATCCCAATCAAAGTGGGTACCGAGACCTTCAACTCTACCTTTTATGTGATGGACATCCGTCCTTCATATTCATGTTTGTTGGGAAGGCCATGGATCCACTATGCTGGGGCAGTTACCTCCTCTTTACACCAAATGCTAAAGTATCCTGTTCAGGGTAAGATTATAACGGTGCACGATGAGGAAGAGTACATGATAAGTCACCTCAACTCCTTCCGCTATGTGGAGTTGGATGGCGAATTCATAGAAACGCCTTTCCAACATTTTGAAGAAGTTTCTCCCGAAGTCGCAGTTGCGAAGACAATGACTAATGTGCCTATAGTTTCCAAGCCTGTGTCTAGGATGGCATCCCTCAAAGATGCAGAAGCTGTAATCAAAGAAGGAAAGAGTACATTGTGGGGGAAACTGCCTGATTTTTCTCACAAGACGGACAAGTTCAGACTAGGTTTTACTGCTGCTGGCCAGAAAGTTATGCGTCGCTCCCGGGCTGGAGGACCACCCTTTAAAATCACTCACCATGGAATTAATGCCTTAGAAGATGATGATGAAGAAGACAACTTTGAAGATTGGATCTTTCCAACCGTCGAAGGAGGATTAAGCAACTGGGAAGCGAAAGACTTTGTTCCCATCACTTTCATCAACCATTAATTTATCTTTGAACAATTTCCTATTTTGGTCTGTAATAATTAAACAATTCGTACACACTCTTTTCGTCTTATGCCTTACCCGGGGCATATAGGTCCATTTGTAAGGGTTTGATTTGTTCATTATAATATGCCATGTTTAAATGAATCATTGGACGTTTTCATCTATAAACTGTTGTGTTCATTTTCTTTCCTTTTACATTTTGTTTTGTTTAAGAATGGCTATCCCTTACACACACCCACACTCACAAAATGCAGGTACCCACCCACTCCAGATTCCATGGGTGACTATTCTGCTTTAGCCCTCGGTGACTCTGAAGATTTGGTCAATCATGCCGAGTACGAAGGTGATGAAGACTGTGAAGTGCCTGGAGAGTTAGCCAGACTTCTGCAACAAGAGGAAAGGGCTATTTTGCCCCATGAAGAGTTGCTAGAAACCATCAACTTGGGAACAGAGGAAGACAAGAAAGAGGTAAAAGTGGGTGCCAACCTGGAACCAGGTGTCAAAGAGCACTTAGTGCAGTTGTTGAACGAATATGTTGAGATCTTTGCCTGGTCCTATGAAGATATGTTGGGATTAGATACAGATATCGTGGTTCACCGTCTCCCTACAAGAGAAGACTGTCCACCGATCAAGCAAAAAGTATGCCGAATGAGGCCTGACATGTCTGAGAAGTTCAAAGCTGAGGTAATGAAGCAATTCAACGCTGGATTTCTGGCTGTTACTTCCTATCCACAATGGGTTGCTAACATTGTGCCTGTGCCTAAAAGGACGGAAAAGTCAGAATGTGTATGGATTACAGGGATTTGAACAGGGCTAGCCCTAAAGACGATTTTCCACTGCCACACATCGACATCTTGGTTGACAATACAACTCAACACAAGGTTTTTTCCTTCATGGATGGATTCTCGGGATACAACCAGATCAAAATGGCCCCCGAAGACATGGAGAAGACTACTTTTGTTACGCAATGGGGTACCTTCTGCTACAAAGTGATGCCATTTGGACTGAAGAATGCCGGGGAAACCTATCAACATGCCATGGTAGCTTTATTTCATGACATGATACATCATGAGATTGAAGTCTATGTAAACGACATGATAGCTCGTTCACAGACAGAAGAAGAACACCTCGACCATCTGCAAAAGCTGTTTGTCAGATTGAAGGAGTATAAGCTCAGACTGAATCCTGCCAAGTGCACTTTTGGAGTCAGGTCTGGTAAACTTTTGGGATTTATTGTCAGCAACAAAGGCATTGAGGTTGATCCAGCTAAAGTAAAAGCTATACAAGAAATGCCTGCCCCCCGCACTGAAAAGGAGGTTAGAGGTTTCTTGGGACGCTTAAACTATATTGCGAGGTTCATATCTCACCTAACATCTACCTGTGAGCCAATCTTCAAGCTGTTGAAGAAAGATCAGGTGTTTGAATGGAACATTGATTGTCAAGTTTCTTTTGATAAGATCAAGGAGTATTTGCTGGAACCTCCTATCTTAATGCCACCCGTCGAAGGAAGGCCGTCAATCATGTATCTGACTGTTTTGGATAATTCAATGGGGTGCGTACTAGGCCAACATGACGAGTCTGGCCGAAAAGAGCATGCCATTTATTACCTTAGCAAAAAGTTTACCGACTGTGATACTCGTTACTCACTGCTTGAGAAAACTTGATGCGCTTTGGTATGGGTTGCTCGCCGGCTAAGGCAGTATATGTTGACTCATACCACTTTGCTGATTTCCAAAATGGATCCGATCAAGTATATCTTCGAGAAGCATGCTTTATCTGGAAGAATCGCTAGATGGCAAATGATCCTGACTGAGTATGATATCCAGTTACTACCCAAAAAGCTATAAAAGGGAGTGTACTCGCTGACCATCTAGCTCATCAAGTCGTCGAAGATTACCAATCTATGAGATTCGACTTCCCTGACGAGGACATCATGACATTGGACAACATTGAAGGTAACAGACCGTATGACGGACATGAACAAGGATCCCGATGGACCCTGTACTTTGATGGTGCTTCAAATGCACTTGGCAAAGGTATTGGTGCGGTACTCATTTCTACGGAAGGTTTCCATACACCCTTCACTGCCCGACTTTGCTTCAGCTGTACCAACAACATGGCTGAATATGAAGCTTGTATCTTTGGTCTCAAGGCTGTTATAGACTTGGGAATCAAATCTTTGATCGTATTTGGGGACTCGGATTTGGTTATCAATCAAGTAAAAGGAGAATGGGATACTAAACATCCTAATCTTATCCCATACAAAGAACATGTCCTGACATTGCTGCCTCATTTCGAGCAGATTACCTTCGAGCATTTTCCGCGAGAAGAAAATCAGCTAGCGGATGCTCTAGCTACAATGTCTTCTATGTTTAAACTCAACTGGGATAATGAGGCTCCCCAAATCACCATCGAGCGAATGGACGAACCTGCGCACTGTCATGAGGTTAATACCGAAGAAGCAGTGGAACGACCCTGGTTTCATGAAATCAAAAGGTATCTCCAGACTCGAGAATACCCTGAAGGAGCTTCCGTCAATGACAAAAATTTCTTAAGGAGATTTGCTGCCAAGTTCTTCCTGAGCAATGGTATCCTTTATAAGCGCAGCCATGATTGTGTTCTACTTCATTGTGTGGACAAGGTTGAAGCAGAGTTGATCATGACTGAAATACATAGTGGCACCTTTGGCACCCACTTAAGCGGACATACGATGGCTAAGAAGATTCTAAGGGCAGACTACTACTGGTCTACCATGGAAGCTGATTTTCATCAACATTCCCGTACTTGTCACAAATGCCAAGTCTATGCTGACAAGGTACATATTCCTCTTGTTCCTCTCAATGTTCTAACAGCTCCTTGGCCATTCGCAATGTGGGGAATCGACATGATTGGAGAGATCAAGCCTACAACATCCAACGGACATCGCTTCATCCTGATGGCTATTGATTACTTCACTAAGTGGGTCGAAGCAGCTTCCTACGCCTCTGTTACAAAGAATGTGGTTGCCCGCTTAATTAAGCAGAACCTTATATGCCGGTATGGTATCCCTGACAGTATTATTACGGACAACGGTACAAATATGAACAACACTATGATCACCGCTCTGTGCGAGCAGTTCAAGATTTATCATCACAATTCATCTCCCTATCGGCCAAAGATTAACGGTGTTGTTGAAGCCGCGAACAAAAATATCAAGAAGATCAGATTCCTTCCTTAAGGATCAGATTCCTTCCACGGCACGTACTTCAACAGGGGCAACCCCATTTTCTTTGGTATATGGCATGGAAGCATTTTTACCTATAGAAGTTCAGATTCCTTCCTTAAGGATCATGAAGGATACTGGTTTGAGTGAAGACGATTGGATTCAGACCCGGCTTGACCAACTTAATTTGATCGACGAGAAGCGACTTACTGATGTTTGTCATGGTCAGACGTATCAGAAACTGATGATCAAGGCTTTCAACAAGAAAGTCATACGTCAAGTATATCAAGTCGGAGATCTTGTAATCAAGCGGATCATCTTACCGCAAAGTGATCCCAGGGGAAAGTGGACTCCTACTTACGAAGGACCATTTGTGATCAAGAACATCTTTTCTGGTGGGGTAATGATTCTGACCACCATGGACGGCGACGACTTGCTGCACCATGCGAACGCAAACATAGTCAAAAGATACTACGCATAAAATGACCTGACAAGTTGAAAACCCGAAAAGGTGACTTGGGCAAAAATGGGCATCCCGATGAATCGAGAACCCGAAAGGGAGGTTCAGGGAAAAATTAGGGATAAACAAAAAAATCTGTACACCCGGCAAGTTGAAAACCCGAAAGGGCGACTTGGGCAAAAAAGGGTTTCCCGGTGGACTGAAAACCCGAAAGGGCGGTCCAGGCAAAAATTAGGGAATTAAAGCGTATGACTATGTCTCGTCGGATCACTTTATGGACAATCTCTTCGCAGACAAGTTCCAGGCTTCTGATCAATCCAATCATCGGCGGACGAAGCAACGAATGGACAGAATACTCAGAGTTGTGAAGGCTATAGCAGAATGGGAACCCCATGGAATTGTTACACATAGCCATCTTTCTTTTGTATAAATTTTTTCTCAATTTTACGACAACATTCTCTTACTAGGATGTCTGTCTCCTTTGTACAAAGATACTTACAAAAGTTAATACAAAAATACTTCAAAGCGCAAAAATTGGCTTGCCTTTCCTTTCTTTTTACACTTATGTTTTATTTGAAAACGTCCAATGGTTTGTTAAATAGGCGTATGCATTTGAATATAATCACTGCTTACAAATAAAAAAAAAATTGAGAAAGGATAATTACTGATAGGTTGAAGGTGTAGGAAGATGTCTTTGTGCTATTCCAGAGGAAACCCCCTACAGTATGTCATTCAGATCCTCAACAAAGCTAAAACCTTGGAGTATACACCCCTAGCGGAGTTAAATTTCAAGATCCCCAGTGGAGCCAGTGCTTTCTAACTTTATTCCCCAGCGGAGTTAAGTTTGAAAGTTCCCGTCAGAGTTAAGTATCCAAACTCCTGATCCCCAGTGGAGCCCGAAAACTCTGAAATTCATATCCCCAGAGGATCTAGGACATTCTAAACCTTCTTCCCCAGCAAAGTCAAAATTTCAACAATCAATCCCCAGCGGGAACTATCCAGTTTCCCCAACTTCCCCGGTAGGTTATCTTAAAAGTCTGAGAATCAATCAGATAATAGTTAATTTCTTGTCTTATCCCCGACCAGGATGATTCCCCAATAGATTGGCATACAACCAGAGCTCCTGATTCCCCAAGCAGAGTAAACACTCTCCCCACAAAGTTATTTCCCAACAGAATGAAGATTCTAGTTCATGTTTCTCCATTGGAAGTCTCCCAGGTTCTAATTCCCCAGTAAAGGTCTTCAGAGTTTTCCTTATTTCCCAGGAATGTCATTCCCCGCAGAAGTTGTCAAAGCTCTTGTTAAATTCCCACAAATCACTAAGGATTTTCAATCCCCAACAGTGGTCCCAGGATTTCTCTTTCTCCACAATCAAAGATATTTAATCCCCAAGCAGTCACCAAGGATCTCTCATCTTCAACGATCAAAGATTTTTGGAATCCCCAGTATCGGTCAAGGGTTTATTTTCCCTGGCAGCAGTCAAGGATTTCATTATCTCTAGCCATCAAGGATTTATTTTCCTCAGCAAGACAGCTACTCAGCTTACATGCACATCCATTACATTCATATATCATAAACATTGATGAAACATAGTTCATTGCATCATACATATCATGCAACATAACTTTATGTTTTAGCTAACATTTTACCCTTTTTCAGGATAAGATTAAAAAGCTATCATTAACAACTATTCAGAGATTTCAGATACAGTATGGATACACCCCAGACACGGAGGTCATTCTATTTACTCATTCAGAATTTCAAGTCAAAATACAGTGTGGATACACCTCCAACACCATGGTCATTCTACTACTCATTCAGACTTCAGCAATCAGATACAGACTAGATACGCTCCAGACACGGCGACCATTCTATCTCTCATTCAGATTCAACTGTCAACTTCAGGTTCAGATACACTCCAAACACAGATGCCATTCTGGCCCTTACACCAGAAGTTTGATTCTCCCCAGTGCAGTCGCCACGGAATTCATTTTGTCACTTATTCAGATCCCAGTTACAGTTTCAGATACACTCCAGACACGGAAGTCATTCTGCTACTCATACAGATCTCAACTTCAGATACAGTCCAGATACGCTCCGGACACGGTTTCCATTCTGCCACTCATTAAGAACTTATCCCCAACACCTAGATGCTCCATACACAGATGTTTCTCTATCCTCCATTCAAATACAATTACAACTTAGATACGCTCTAGACACAGACGCCATTCCCTTGCTCATATAAACCCAATCTCCAGATACAACTTAGATACGTTCCAAATACGGATACCATTCTGATGTTTATTCTACTGATTTTCAACAAACAAGTCTTGGATGGCATCTTTAAGCCCATCTCCAGCAAGATTCTACCATCTCCAAATGGCATCTTTAAGCCCATTCCCTCAACAATATTTGGACGAGTGCAAATTTACGGGCACTCTAGTGTCCAATCCTCTTTTACCTTCGAGTCACGAAAGGCAAACTTTCCAATCTAACTCTTCATGTTCAAGAAGATTGAACAAGGGCAACTGTTGTACCCCAAAATTTTCCCTCTCATTTTATCAACATTTCTCATCACAAGGCTCTTGGAATTCAAGATCAAGCTAGGGTTTGCTCTGCTCAAGGCACCTCCTTGCACTGTTGACCTAAACTAGGATTTGAGTTTGCACAGGGATTTTTGGAACTTCAATGCCCAAATTGACTTTCATACTTCATGTTGGACTCACAAGTTTGTCCATACCAAGTTTCAAGCCTTGAATCAAATTTTTGCCTACTTAATGGACAATTGACCTGAAAATCAATTGTATTGGGGAAAAAGTCAATTGTGGCCAATCTACAGTCAAACCTCATGAATTTTGACCCACATCAACATTATGAACTCACATGAACCATTTGATCAATTTTGGACCACAATTCCACAAGAAATTTGATCAGATCACCAAAAGGGCAAAATGGTCATTTTTAGGGTTTTGACTAAACAAAGACAATTTTTGACTGTTTGACCTAGACAATGGCAAATTAAGCTCAACCATGGACTCAAGGACTCAATTTCATCATCTTGACCTATTCAACAAGTTCAAAATATCTCAAATGCATGGGATTGACAAATGAATTTTTCAGTCAGCTGATCAAAATTTGATTGTACACTAAAAATCAAACTTTGACTTTTTGGTCAAAATCAAGTGCCAAGGGTCATTTTTCATCAAGATGTGTCAAATTATGAAACTTGTTCATCAAGAAACCAAAAATTGCAAATTAGGGTTTGAAATTGAAAATTTTCATAACTTAGAATTTTTCTAAGTTATGAAATTTTCTTAATTTTTCCTAACTTTGCCCCACATTTTCACCATGATGCAAATGGATTCAAACAAAACTTACAACATAAAAGTTGTATTCCTCTACAAATTCTACAACTTTGATTCACAAAGTTTTCTCAAAAGAAGCTTGGATTTCAAGTTATGATTTTTGGAACAAGGGTCCCTAAAACTTTTAACTTAGAGAAATTTTGCCCTAGTTTAGGCAGGATTTTTACCGATCTTCTTGGCCATTTTTCACATAGTTACACTTGGATTCTCAAGTTGCATTTCAAAGATGGATTATAGTACATGTTGCAAGCTTTCCAAATTATCCAAGAACTCCTCAAACACATTTGTGGTTAAGGATAATTGAATGCTTGAAGTTGGCAAAAACTCACTTTGTATCTATGACCAATACATGTTCATACAAGTTGCAAAATCTGTCCAAAATAGCTTTGTACTTGTTTACAGGCCTCTAAACCAATTCACACTCCTTAATTAAATGCAAATTCATTGGACATTGGTCTTATTCTGATCAACAAAGCTTGGCACAATGAATAAATCCATTTTGGGCATAAAGGTAGCACTTCCATTTACATAAAGCATGCTTTATGTCAAATTTCATTTCTTGAGCCATACACCAAGCCCTTTGCTGCAAACAAGGCTCCCTAATGTCAGGAAAAGTTCACAACTTTGTGCAGCTAGGTTACAAGCCAGTACAACTGTGATACGGTGGGAGAACTGACTTATGGTTTTGCGTTTGTTTTTGCAAATGTTTCGGTTGAGCAAGAGTCGCCATCGACTTTTTATTTTATCCTAAGGAAAGGTTAAAAAAGCACAGCAAAAACCTTTGAGATGTTTTCTTGGGTTCGGGAGTAGATTATAGAAAGGGAAGGTATTAGCACCCTTTCTATCCATGGTTATCCATGGGCTCTTAGTTACTTGCTTAGATCAACTTGCCTTAATTTTCAATTGTTTGAAATGGTGCTTTGTGTGTGTGGGTTTGAAAATTGTTTTGAAAAGAGGCCAATGTGGTGGCAAACTTTGTAATGATCCATGTTGGGATGTATACAAAGGTGTATGTCTTTTGAAAAGGTTTTTATTTGTTTTTTTTTAAAGTTTGTTTTGAAAGTGTTGTGAAGTGTGGTTTTAGAAAATAGGCAAGTGTTTTGTCTTTGCAAGTTTGATTCAAGTAACTAAGAGGTCATCTACTCCTAAATTTCTCAAAGATTATTGTTATGTTTTAACCCTTTTGACAAGTTTGTTCCACCATTGTATTTGGTGGACAATCTTATGTTAGGATGTGAAAGGGACGGGTGCGGGTCATCGTTTAGACCATAATTGCAATGGTGTCAAGTATCTTTGGGAAATTTTCTTTAAGGGACTTGATCATTTGTTTAGGCAACTTTTTGAAAGCGTCATCGAGGGACTATGATCATTTGATTTGTGTTTGTTTTTCCCAAAGAGACCTAGCATGCAATATGGCCCATTTATTGAAGGCAACAAGTGGAATACCCTAGGGGGTGCAAGTGTGATTTGTGTGTCCATTGTCATGCTTGTTTATCTTGAAATTAGGTCAAACTATTTTCGTTGTTTTTTCGCATACAAACCCTAATTCTAACATGGTATAATTAGAAAGCAATAAAGTGCGAAAAATAAATTTACTAAGCTATTACAACACCATATATGGGAAGGGGGGTACAAATGTTCAAATGGGGATTTTGACAAGGAATTTAAACCTAAACTATTACATCAATATTGAATTATTTACAAGATAATTTAATTGCACAAATTAAATAAAATAAGAATAAATATGCAAGATGCAAAAATAGTTTTTGTATATATGAAAAAAAAGTATTTTTATATGTCAAAATAAACAAAAATAAAAGTATTATTTTTTGGAGTTTTTATGGTTTTAGGGCAAACCCTAATTTTATTAAATAAAATGTATTATTCATTTATTATGCATAATATTTACTTATTACAAAAAATAAAATAAAAAAATGAAGTATATTTGTGAAAAGGGTATTTTTATATTAAATATTTAACAAGAAAATAAAAGTGTGTATATTTTGTAATTTAACCTAAACATATTAATATATATATATATATATATATATATATATATATATATATATATATATATATATATATATATATATATATATATATATATATATATATATATATATATATATATATATTTATATTTATTTTGTAATTTATTTTCTAAATATGTATTATATATACAAAATAATAATATTTAATATTTATAAAAAAAAAGTATTTTTTATATAAAATATTTTCAGAAGATAAAATGAAATAAAATGAAAATAAAAATGTATTTGCACTATTTTAACATTTTTTAAATAAAAGTATATCTATTTATTTATTTATGTTCAAAAATCTAATCTAAACAAATAAATACCCAATAAATAGGAAAATGGTGAGAAAAATATTTTTTATATTTTTAATATCATAAGAAAAAATAAATAAGTCAAACCAAAAAAGAAAAAGTCAAAAAAACATTAAAACAAGCAAAATGGGCTCAGGGGGTGTAAAAGCAAACAAGTGGTGCAAAAAGAAAGAACATTCTAGGCCCAGCCCAGAACATGTCTTCTTCAACCTCTGAACCTGTATGAACATTCAAACACGCGTTTTCTATCTCCCAATTCCTGGACTTTCAAGCAAAACTTACAACATGACAAATGTAGAGCATGAGAAGACGAATCCAGGGATATAAAGAACTTGACTTAACTCTCTAAGATGAGGGAGAATTTCTTCTCCCCCAATTCCTGACCTAGTTTTTCATCAATGTTCAGACTCAAAATTCCCTAAGCATACATAATATAAATGAAATCTAATCATATGGGCATGTTCAGGGCTATGATTGTGACATGTTTCCTTCACAAACCTAAAGCTAACAATGCCTATGTTGAGAGATAGAACTTCATGAATATACCTGTTCAGTTGAAATCGTGCCTTGCAATGGAGGAGCTTTCAGGGCAAGATGATGATTTGTACAGCTTCTTTGAAGTGTGAGGATGCTATTCCAAGTTTTACTTTGTCTTGAAACCTCTTGAATCGTGCTATAGAACTTCAACTGCAAAACAAGAAAATGAAAATGGTGATGATGCCTGGGAGTGTTACAGGTCGTGTCTTAGGTTTTTATTAGCTTCAAGGGATGTTAGGGAATGTGTTTGACAAGTTTTTAGTAAGAAAGCATGGAAGGTTTGAGCTATAGAACTCAAACTGCAGGGATGCCCTGTTTTGAGCAGTTTGAAGGTGATTCTGGGAATGGGGAGGTATTGAGGATCTTAGGGTCGTGCTTCAGCTTAGGATGAATGTTTAGAATGTGTTTGATAACTTTTTCTTAAGCCTTGGTTAACTGATATGAGAGTTGGTATGTCATATGCAATGTTTCTTACACTTTAAGCTAGCAATGGTCAAGTTGTGTTTCTAGCCTGTACAAGCCCCCATACTATACTGCTAAACTTCCCCTTGATCAGTGTGATTAACCCATAAACTTGTGCCAAAGAGATTTCCTTTGTACCTTCTTGATTTACCAATTGACATAAAGTGTAACTTTTGCAAAAATGGATATAATGCTTTTTCCAATTTGGGATTAAACCTTTAGGCAATGCTTGGACACATAGAACATGGTCTTGGCACAAAGGATTGGCATTAAATTTATGAGTGTAATTGAGATAAAAGACCTGTAATCAAGTTGTGCAAGCTGAGATTGAAAATGCATAGTGTTATGAACATGTAACTTGGCCAATTCAAAAGTGAGTTTTTCCCATATTGCAAAATTAGATTCTCTCTAACCATGAGGTTGTTTGATGAGTTCTTGGACATTTTGGAAAGCTTGGAATGTGTACTACAATCCATCTTTGAAGTTCAAATTGAAATTCCAAGTTTAAGTGTATGGAAAATGGTCTTGAAGTTAGGTAAAAAACTTGCCTAAAATAGGTCAAATTTTCACTAAGTTAAGAATGGTTTGGCACCCTTGTTCTAAAAATTGTAACTTGAGATACAAGCTTCTTTTGGGAAAACTTTGTGAATCAAAGTTGTAGATTATGCAATAGGCTAAAACTTTCATGTTTTGACTTTTGCTTGAATCCAAATGAATCTTGGTGAGAAAGTGGGGCAAAGTTAGGAAAAAATTAGGGTTTTTCATAACTTAGAAAAATTCTAAGTTATGAAAAATCTCCATTTCAAACCCTAATTTGCATTTCTTGATTTCTTGATGGACAAGTTTCATGATTTGGCATGTTTTAATGAAAAATGAATCTTGACACTTGGTTTTGACCAAAAAGTCAAAGTTTGACTTTTCAGTATACAGTCAGAATTGATCAGTTGACTGGGAAATTCAACTGTCAATCTTGTGTGTTTGGGATCTTTTGAACTTGTTGAGCATGTCAAGACAATTCCATGGGGTCCTTGAGTCCATATGTGAGCTTGGTTTGCCATTGGCTAGGTCAAACAGTCAAAAATTGCCTTTGTGCAGTCAAAACCCTAAAAATAACCATTTTGCCCTTTTGTTGATCTGATCAAATTTCTTGTGGAATTGTGATCCAAACTTGATCAAATGATCCATGTGAGTTCATAATGTTGATGTGGGTCAATTTTCATGAGATTTGACTGTCAATTGGCCACAGTTGACTTTTTCCCCAATACAGTTGATTTCTAGGTCAACTGTCCAATTGACTGGGCAAAATTTGGAATCAAGACTTGAAACTTGGTATGGATAAACTTTGGAGTCCAACATGAAGCATGAAAGTCATCTTAGGCATTTTAGGTCAAAATATCTTTGTGCAATCACAAACCCTAATTTGGGTCAACAGTGCAAGGAGAAGTCTTGAGCAGAGGAAAACCCTAACTGGATCTTGATCTTCAAGGGTCTTGTGATGAGAAAATGTTGAGGAAATGGGAGGGCAAATTTTGGGGTACAACAACAGCCATAGCATGGTCACTTCTCATTTTTACTTCAAAAACAAGTCATTGTGCCAAAAGTCCATAACTTGCATATCTGATATATTCAACTCTTGCCAACATTCCAAACAGGTTTTGCACATCCCTGTGAGCCAGAAACACGATCCATTCATCCCTCAAACACCCTTTTACACAAAAATCACATTTTCTTGTAAAACAGGGAAGGCCCTGCAGAATCACTTCCATTTTCACATCCACTCGTGTGTTTTGCTTGCAACCAGTTCCAATACCTTCCATTCAACTCACTCAAGCTATCCCAAACCTCCATTGCCAACTGTAACTCCATTTACAGTGTTCACCATTTCTATTTTGAAGCTTTGCAGGTTGAGTTCTGTAGAGAGATTCAGACCATTTCAAAACAAACTAAGCATTGGGAAAGGTCTAGGGAACATCAAGCAAGCTCAAAAGAACCTCAGGCCTCACTGAAAGTTATTGCATTGCCATACTCGAGCTTGACTGAAATAGGTATTTCTCAACTTCTATCTCTCTATTTAGGAACATTTAGCCTTAGGTTTGTGAATGAAAGATGTAGTACTCATTGTCATGAAACCATACATATGCTCAGTTTTAATTTATATTAAACGTGCTAAGAGAATTTCATCCATAAATATGCTGAAAAAACTAGGTCAGATTTTAGGGCCAGAGAAATTCTCTCTGGTCTTTGAGAGTTAGATTAAGTTTTTTATATGGTTAGAATCGTGGTTTGATGCTCTACAAGTTTCATGTTTTGAGTTTTGGCAAAAGATCACGTATACAAGATGTAGCATTTGAACAGGGCAAGCACGCGTTTTTGTCACAAGGAAGAAGATGAAGTAGAAATGGGTTGGGCCTGTTTGTTCTCACTTTTGACACCCCCTCTTTTCTTTTTGCACCCCCTGGCCTAATTTCTTATATTTTTGCATTTTTGAATTTTTGTTTTCTTTTCTGACTTTGTTATTTTATTTTCAAACATAAAAAATGCTTAAAAATATTTTCACTTTTTTTACATTTATTAG
The DNA here is from genome assembly GCA_948472305.1 of Vicia faba. Taxonomy (NCBI): domain Eukaryota; kingdom Viridiplantae; phylum Streptophyta; class Magnoliopsida; order Fabales; family Fabaceae; genus Vicia; species Vicia faba. Next base: position 1,271,065,524 of record OX451739.1, read on the forward strand.
GTATTTTATTTTAATTTTTCTAACATAAAAACAATTTAAATACTTTATAATATTTATTAAAACTTGAAAATAATGTAAATAATTTTATTTCTTATTGAAAATAATGTAAATAATTTTATTCTTATTTTTATCACACTGAAAATATTTTCTTGAATATATTTTATTTTTGGTAAATATTTTATTTTAATTTTATACATACTTAATATATCTATATATACTATATAGTATATATATATATATATATATATATATATATATATATATAATATATATATATATATATATATATATATATATATATAATATATTATATATATATATATATATATATATATATATATATATATATATATATATATATATATATATATATATATATATATATATATATATATATATATATATATATACACATATATACTTTTATTTTATTAAATAATTAGAATAAAAATATTACCTTTTTATTTTTTATACTAAAAAATACCTTTTCTTCAATATATTTCATTTTTGTACATATTAATATATTTTTGTATATAAATAATATATAATATTATTTTCTTAAAAGAATTAGGGTTTACCCCTTTTATAAATAAAATTAATCTTTTTTTTTATTTATTTCTTTATATTTCTTTACATTGAAAATATTTTTACATACATAAAAACTTCTTTTTTGCATAATACATTTTATTCTATATTTATTTATTTTGTTTATTTAAATATTGATGCAATTGAGGATTCAATTTGGATGTAATAGTAACTAGGGTTTATATTTCTTGTCAAATACCCCCTATTCAAAATTGTACCCCCATCCCCATAATCATGTTGTAATAGCTTAGAATTTAAATTCTCGCACTTTTACGCTTTCAATTATGCCATGATTAGAGAATTAGGGTTTGTATGCCAAAATCAAAACCAACAAATAGTTTGACCTAATCAAAGACAAAAATGCATGAAAAACAAACACAATGCACACTTGCACCCCTAGGGTTACAATCCACTTGTTGCCTTCAAAAATGGGCCATGGTATGCATGTTAAGTACTTTGGCAAAACAAAAACAAAACAAAAGATCATAGTCCCTCGATGATGCTATCTTGGTTGCCTAAATAAAAATGATCAAGTCCCTCAAGAAAATTGCCAAAGATACTTAACACAATTGCTATCATGGTCTATACGATGACCCGCGCCTGTCCCGTTTAACATCCTAACACAAGGTTGTTCACCAAATACAATGGTGAAACAACACTGTTAAAAGGATTAAAAACATAAGAAAGATCTTTGAGTAAAATAGGGTAGATAGCTCTTAGTTACTTGATCAAAAGCTTGCAAAACATCCTTGCTATTTTCAAACACACTTCACAACACAATTTCAAAATCCAACTTTCAAACATTGAAAACTTTTCAAAAGACAAAAACACCTTTGTATACATTCAAACAAGAATCATTACAAAGGTTGCCACAACGATGGCCTCTTTTCAAAACATCTTTCAAAACCACACACAAAGCACCATTTCAAACAATTGAAGAGCACCATTTCAAACAATTGAAAAGCAAAGCAAGTGATCTAAACAAGTAACTAAGAGCCCATGGATAACCATGGATGAAAAGGGTGCTTGCAACTTCCCTTTTCATAATCTACTCCCCGAACCCAAGAAAACATCTCAAAGGTCTTTCTTGTGCTTTTTGACCTTTCCTTAGGATTAAAATAAAAAGTCGGTGGCGACTCTTGCTAAACCGAAACATTTGCGAACACAAACGCAAAACCTCAAGTCAGTTCTCCCACCGTATCACACTCATGGATCACATATTCATTTTACCGCGAGGTTAACATTTGATTGCACTAATAATATGACAGAATATGAGGCTTGCATCATGGGTCTTGAGGAAGCTATTGATCTCAGAATAAAAATTCTAGATGTTTATGGCGATTCGGCTTTGGTAATAAATCAGATTAAAGGAGGATAGGATACTCGTCACTCTGGCTTGATCCCTTACAAAGATTATGCTAGAAGATTACTACCCTTCTTCAATAAAGTTGAATTCCATCACATTCCTAGAGATGAAAATCAAATGGCGGATGCTCTGGCAACTTTGGCTTCCATGTACCAAGTGAATACTTGGAATGATATACCTCGAATTATAATTCGACGACTAGATAGGCCCGCTCATGTGTTTTCAATAGAAGAGGTAGCAGATGAAAAACCTTGGTATTATGATATCAAGCATTTTCTTCAGACTCAGGAATACCCGATTGGTGCGTCGAGGAAAGATAGAAAGACACTGAGAAGATTGGAAGGCAGTTTCTTCCTCAAAAAGGTGTTATACAAGAGAAATTATGACATGGTCTTGCTCAGATGTGTGGATAGACACGAAGCAGACATGTTGATGCATGAGATCCATGAAGGTTCATTTGGAACTCATGCTAATGGATATTCGATGGCTAAAAAGATGTTAAGGGCAGGTTATTATAGGTTGACAATGGAATCTGACTGTTACAAATTTGCAAAGAAGTGCCATAAATTCCAGATTTATGCAGATAAGATCCATGTGCCTCCGACACTTCTCAATGTGATTTCCTCCCCATGGCCTTTCTCTATGTGGGGTATTGACATGATCGGGATGATAGAACCCAAAGCTTCGAATGGACACTGTTTCATCTTGGTAGCAATTGGCTACTTTACCAAGTGGGTAGAGGCTGCTTCTTATGCCAATGTTACCAAACATGTGGTTGTGCGTTTCATCAAAAACAACCTTATATGCCGGTATAGTGTGCCGAGCAGAATCATCACCAACAATGGCTCGAATTTGAACAACAAGATAATGACATAATTGTGCGAAGAATTCAAGATTGTCCATCACAATTCATCTCCATACAGGCCAAAGATGAATGGGGTTGTTGAAGCTGCTAATAAGAATATCAAGAGAATTATCCAAAAAATGGTTGTCACTTATAAGGATTGGCATGAAATGATCCCTTTTGCTCTTCATGTATATCGAACATCTGTTCGCACTTCAATAGGAGCAACCTAGTTCTCTCTAGTGTATGGAATGGAATTTGTACTCCCTGTTGAAGTAGAGATTCCCTCATTGCGTGTGATAATGGAAACGAAGTTGGAAGAGTCTAAATGGGTCCAGAACAGGTTTGACTAATTGAATTTGATTGAAGAGAATGTTGGCAGAGGCGATGATATGATATATTTTCTCTTTCTACCTTCAGTGAACGTTGGTAGTACATCGGCAGTGAACGTCGATGTTTGTTATCTTTTTGCCATCTTAAGTGAACATTGATAGTTCATCGTCAGTGAATGGCGATGATATGATATGTTTTCTCTTTCTACCTTCAGTGAACATTGGTAGTACATCGGTAGTGAACATCGGTGTTTTTTATCTTTTTGCTATCTTCAGTGAACGTTGATAGTTCATCGTCAGTGAACGGTGGTGGTATGATATATTTTCTCTTTCTACCTTCAGTGAACATTGGTAGTACATGAGCAGTGAACGTCGGTGTTTGTTATCTTTTTTCTATCTTCAGTGAACATTGAAAGTTCATCGTCAGTGAACGACGGTGGTATGATATATTTTCTCTTTCTACCTTCCGTGAATGTTGGTAGTGCATCAGCAGTGAACATCGGTGTTTGTTATCTTTTTTCTATCTTCAGTGAACGTTGATAGTTCATCATCAGTGAACGGTGATGATATGATATATTTTCTCTTTCTACCTTTAGTGAATGTTGGTATTACATCGGCAGTGAACGTTGGTGTTTGTTATCTCTTTGCTATCTTCAGCGAACGTTGATAGTTCATCGTCAGTGAACGGCGGTGATATGATATGTTTTCTCTTTCTACCTTCAGTGAACGTTGGTAAACATCGGCAGTGAACGTCGATGCTTGTTATCTTCCTCTCTGATTCTATTCTGGTGGTTCACCAGTGCTTTATTTTTCCTGGTGGGGTTGCTCCTTTGTTTCTTCATTTTTGTTGCATCCCCAATGTTGCTTTGCGTCTCTTTGGTTCCATTCATATGCATTCATATGCATAAGCATTTTCATGGCATCTTAGGGCCAAAAATATGGTTTGTTTTATATTTAAGTACCTTCGATCACGTCGACACGAAGATTTTTAACCTTCGTATCTCCGGATAGAAGAAACTTAAATAAGGGCAATTGTTGTACCCCAATTTTTCCCCTAAGATTTCTGCATCATACCATATTGTTTCAATCATAACAAAATCACATTAGGGTTTTGGTTCTTCTCCCTATCTTTAGCCTTGCTCTTTTGAGGAATTACCAAGCACCTTGACTTGTTTTCTTTTGTGATCATGGATATTTTGCTTTGATTTTCTCTCTAATTAACAAAATTCAATATTGGTTTGTCTTACTTGTTAATAATGTAGGTAAAGGCAATGAGGTTTAGCAAGTTGCTTCATGGGTTCATGAGTTTACTTCCATGCCCTAGTCAATAGCTTGAGAAATTCAAACCTCACCATTGAAGTTGTTTTGGAAGAATTGGTATGGAAGTGGTTTTGGTGGCCATGAGTCCTCATCATCATCCTCAACAATTTCTATTCACAAAGGAAGAATATTGGCACAAAAAGTTTGTTCAAACTTGGCAAAGTTCCTCAAAGCATTCTCTTGATCTAGAGGCTAAGGTTTTGGACTTCAAAGGGGAATATCTTGCTCATCTTTTGGTATTTTTGAGTGATTCCAAAAACATTCTTCTCTTCAAAGAGTTACCAACAAATCACTTCAAAAGTTCCAAGGAGTTTCCATGTGGAAGAAACTTTGTGAAGAGGAAAGATTACAAGTCATCCAGATGAATCCCCAATTTTCCATATGTGACTTCAAATGGTCATAATTTGGGTCAATTTTTATCACCTTGAGCCCATTATTTTTTCATGATGATCCTAAGGATGTGTACTTCATGCCTTATTTTATGTGCAAAGTGAGAAAATGGATGGAAGTTGCCTTAAGAATGCAAAAGATTATAGGTCATTTCATGATTTTTGGCCAACTTCAACAAGTCATAACTTGCTCAATTTTTGGAGATTTTGAGTAGTTCAAATTTCAAAATGTTATTCAAGAGATCTACTTCATTCCGTCTTTTTTGGTCAAGAGCAAATTCTAAGTGGAAGGCCATGTTTGGATGAAAAAGATTATAGGTCATTTTTAAAGAAGAATTTGAAATATTTCTAAGTATGGAAGGTCAACTCTTTTTCTTCAACTTTGACTCCATGTAACTTTCAGCTCAAGCATCCATTTGATTCCATTCTTTTTCCATTGCAAAGCTTGTAACCTCATCTTTCCAAAGCATCAAGAATCTTTCCCTAAGACCCCTTGAGGTGAAAATGCCATTGGATTGAACTTGGTAACTTGGAACTGAAGTTTCTCCATAAGTCCGAGTTTGAAATTCATGTTTTGGCCTCTAAACATCAAATTAGCACGCGTTTGTGATCTAAACATGTTTAACCAAGTTGCCAAAGTGGATTAGAGCCTTAAAACGCAAGGATTTGATGAATTTGAATGCAAATCAGATCACACTTTGCTCATGCATCAAGTTCACACGATTTCCCTCTAAACTTCATCATTTCACACGCTTGAACATTCCATTTGATTTCTATAAATAGAGGGTCATCCCCCATTCAATTTCCCAAGCTTAGATAGCCAGAATCACTCTGCCAAACTTGCTTCACAACTCAGAATTCACCAACTTCGAAATTTATTCTCGAGCCTTTTTCAATCCTTTTTTTCTCTCAATTCACCTTCCTTGATCTTCCCTGAAGCTAACCATATAATTACATTCAAGAATCGTGCCCTATATTGCTCCATAGAAGTCCAGTTTTTGAGCTCTGCAACTCAACTTCAATAGGTAGATTCCTTCATCAATTCTTCAAAACTCTTATATCATTGTCTTGCTCTCATTGCCCTGGTTCTAGTCGCAACACTTACATTTCACTGGAAGCACGTTTTGAACATGAATTTTCAAATCCCTTTTCAAAACTTTCTTTCCAAATTGCTTGAGCTACACTTTATATAAATTTGGCGCGAGGGTGTGGTTGTCTTCGTCTTGAAGAGACGAAGCGAATGACATAGGTCTAAGCTTCTGATTTTACAGTTTGAGAGACCTGCAATTCGTGATGGCTGGAGGTTGAAGATGATCAGCGTGTCATCTTCTGACCAATGAAGGCGTGACATTTGTTATTTTCAAAATCTGATTTTATTGATGATTTTGTACATTATTCATTAAAGACCATGATATGCACAGCGCGCCAGATCCCTTGGATTTGATTACTAACGCGTTTTGAATCTCATCCAATGGTCCACATCTTTTACTTTTATTTTCTTTTTCTGATTTTTATATTTTAATTGTTTTAAATTTCAAAAAATCATAGAAAATTCATTTTTAATCCAAAAAATCTGAAAAAATTATGAAAAATATTTTTGATTATTCTATTTCTGATTTTTATTTTTTTACAATTTAATTTTGTGTTTTGGTATTTTTTTATGAATTTTACACTTATTTGATTTGTTTAAAATGTTTAAAAATACTTTTATATATTTTTAAATTCTGAAAAAATTATGGAATGATCCAATGATATTGTGAAAAATATTGGTGACCTTATTTTATTTTTGTTTCTGACTTTACTATTTTTTACTATTTTTGTTTATTTTACCCATTTATTTTAATTTTTAAAAATAGTTTCTGACTTATAAAAATTACCAAAATTTTTATAAAATTACTTGGTCTCTTTTCTGATTTTTCTATGGTCTTATTTTTCATTTCTTGATTAATTTGAACATAATTGATATTTTCCTCATTATTTTCCTTTTTTTAAAACATTTTTAAACCTTTTAATGTATATATTAATTATATTATTATTTTATGATTATTTTCTAGCTGTCTTGGATTGATTTTTTTATCATGGCTTTATTAATATCATTGGATCCATGGTGTTGAGTTTAACTCCACAAAAAATGGATGAATGCTTTTAATAATAGTTTGATTAAATATTAATTCAAATGTGGTTTCTCTTTTACCCTAAATCCCCTTCATCTCATCCCCTTCTCATTGCACTAAATGATGTTGGAGCATGATCTCTATATCATGTCTCAAAACAAATTATGCATAAATTGCTATTGACCGGCCTCAAAATAGGTGCGACTTCTATATAAGTCCACTTACGATTGCTTAACATAGCGCTAAATTTTGTCCCGATTCGAATAAATGATCATTCGTGGCCCAAACTTATGATTGCAAGCCCAAGTATGTTAATTTGATCTCTTTGATCCAATAACCTTGAGATTCATTGTGTGGAGGTTTTGGTTCTACCAATCCTCTAATGGATCTACAACACTTTTGGTCAACGCGGATCACTTAAACATCGTTGATCATTAAATGGTACTTGTGAGAATTCCAAATGGATGATATATTTGACAAAAAGAAAATGCAACTTGTTGTGTGGAGGCTTTGGTTCTACCAATCCTCTAATGAGCTCCAAAGGCAAGTTTCAAGATGGTCATCCAACTAACCACTAATTATTGACTTGTTTATTTTATGCCTTTACTCTTTTATGCTTTATGTACTATTTATTTTTTAGCATTTTTCATTTCATGTCATTTTCATCTTTGCTCATTTGAGCATTTATTTTCTTGTCATTTTATTTTACTTTGCTCACTTGAGATTTTCTTTTCTTTTCTTAAGATACTTAATAATCAACATAAACCCTAAAAAACTCTTAATGGTACTTAGACTATTTGGTTACTATCCTTGGCATTATGGAGCATGGAACTATTTCTTGGACTTAGGATTAGAAACATTGGCCTATCTTGGAGACCTTGTGATCTTATCTGATTTTTTTGTCTGGAGTTCTTGAGGTTTTCCTCAAGACATTGGGTTGCTTGTTTGTTTTTGTGTGCAGGTTTTTGTGATTACATCCTTTGTTTGTAATCTGGAATTCACATGTATACGGCTGTTACTCTGCCCAATTTTTGTGAAGACTTAACACACTTTAAGAGGTCTAGTATCTTTGCTTGCTTGGTTTCAATCCAAAGAATCGGAATTCTATCTTGGCTCATAATGTCAAGTTTTGGCTTCTTATTGGTTAGATGGTTCTTATCCTTAGCTTTTACCTTATGCTTTAGGATAGTCTCTTCTTCTCCTCCCATCTTCTTTAATTTCAAAAATCTTCTCCCTCCTTTTGAAAACTCTTCTTGTTTTGAAACTTAAACCACTTTCATAATAGACTTGGACTTATGTCCATGCATTTTCAAAATATTTTCATAAATAAACTCCAACCAATTTAATAATACCTTGACATTTTTTGTGAGAAGACTAAAAGTCAATCAATCTCATTTCAAACCATTTTTCCACTTTGGTTTTTTATCTTTAAAACTTTTCTCAAAAGGTTAGACTCTTGTCAATCATTTTAGTGATGCAAACAACTATACTTCTACAATATGTAGTGAAGAGAGATATTTTCCACTTGGGTGTTGAGTGAGACATTGTTGATTTTAAAATCCAAGCCATATCTTCCACTTTGAGATGATGCAAATTCTCCTTTCTCATGATTGTGGGTAGTAAGTATGTTTTCCACACGGACAATGACGATGATGTCTTATCTCTTAAAATTAACCAACACACTTGTGTTTCAAACTTATTTAAGAGGAACTATGTGTACCTTGATCCCCTATTGCACGAAAGGTGGTACGTAGGAACTAAAGGTTCGCAACCGCGGCGGGTGCAAAAATCATAAAAAATATATTCCTTTTCTCACCTCCACCATCCATTTTATATACAACACATTTTCATAGCCAAAATATACAGATTTTACAAAGAGGTTCCCGTGGAGTACCGTAGATGTTTAGGGTGCTAATACCTTCCCTTTGCATAACTAACCCCCTTACCTTGAACCTTTCCCCATTTTTTGGGTTATTCGCTATTTTCCCATTCCTTTGGAAACAATAAAGTGCGGCGGCGATTTTTTTTTTTATTTGTATAAAGTCTAGTCAATCCAATGGCTTAGTCTTGAACATTTCTACCGCTACAGGTACAACATTATCACCATCGCTTTATCCATGTAGAGAACAATTTCCTCAACATAGATTAGCTTCTTTAGTATAGATGTAGGGAGGTTCATACTCTACAAAGATGACCCTTTAGAAATTAATATGTAAATGCACAACTGGAATATCAAAAAGGTCTTTGTGGATCCATGCATCTCGACTAATGTCCTCTACTAGGATGTATTTGAAGGTTTAAATCTAGATCACGAGCTCATTTAACCGTTTAAAGGTTTGTTGGTGGGTTTTTTTGGAGAACATGTGTAGGTCCAAGGATAAATCACAATTTTAACAACGTTTGGTTGGGGAATGCTATTTCCTCATGGCAAGCTAATTTTCAACACCTTGAAGGCTTTCTTATGAACCCTATGTTTGATAATGAAATACCCCTTAGATAATAGACATGTAAACATGATTACACGTGATCAATAGGTGGCAAGATGGTGTTATCAAGATAGTTAAAAGCTTATAAGAAAAGAAAAGATGGAAGTGACCCCTTCGTCCAAATACCATAGGGTTAACTATATGGATTTAGATGCTAGGGATGATTTTCGAAGGACACGCTGACACAAATTGAAGAAAAAATCAAAATGTTACTTGAGGTTATGAGCTGGAAAAGAAATTTTAGGATATTGCTAGATGAAAATGGCATGAGATGTAGAGCAAAACAAAGGTGTAATTGATGAAATAAGGAAAATTGTAAATGAAGTGATATCATGAGCCTACTTAAAGGTAGAAATGGGAGACAAAAAACAATAACATTAAAAGCTATTGTTTTAGGAATGCAGAGAATGAGAGTAGTCCATGATGATTCTATACTTCCCAAATCATTTGATAATCGTTATAGCTAATTCAAAGTTGTTACACCTACGATAAAGTAAAAAAAGTCCTAAATTATGTTTGGGTAACCAACAGAGGTGGCCAATCACGACCATAGTTTGTCAAATGTCCCACCTCTTAATCAATCTCAATAAAACATTCCTCCTCCACGGGACTCAGGATTGTAATGTCCAACCTCTTAACTAGTCTATATAAATACTTTTTCTCCTACATGACTCATGTTTTATGAACTGTGTAAATGCCCGTCCTCTTAAGCAATCTCAATAAAGTGTTTCGCCTCTATGTGTCTTGTTGCTTATTTAATTAGATTATTTTTATAGGAAAAATTTAAAATAAGATATCGCGAAAGCTATGGAGCACATCTTGGCTCATTTGGTTTTGTGTTTGACTTTAGACGTTATTACAAGAGCTGGTTCAGGTTTGCACAATGTTCAAGTTTGTTCAAGTCTAAGTTTCTACTAAATTTGTTTGACATACAAATTTGGTTGTAAGTAACTTGCTGAGCAAGATGTCTGGAACATGTTATGTGACATCTTGTTGCGCAGACTTCTCATTCTGCATTAATTGACCGCTTCAGTATTTGGTTAGAAAACCTCTATTAATTCTGGTATGATGAGAAGATTTTAATCCAAATTAGTTTGGAAATAGATTTTATTAAATCATAATCCATAAAGGCAGAGGAAGATTTAATTGAATATGGTCTAATTAAAATATTTTGATTTGGTTTAAATAAGAAGATTTGATTTGATTGGATTTGAATTGAAAAATGATATTTATTTGTATATGCCTTGAAGGAATATTTGTTTCAGATTTATTTTATTCAAGATTATAGTGAAATTGGATATGAAAAGATATTGGTTGAAGATTCATGAGATTTAATTAGATATATTTTATTTACGCGATTTGGATATCCACTTAATGAAAAAATCTCCAATCTCTATTAAAGATGATTTAGAGTGTGGTTCAATTCTTGGGAGATATTTATTTTGAATCCTTAACTTTAGAAGTTGGAATTGTGATTTATATCAAGTAAAGACTTTATTTTATTTTTTTATGATTCAAAATTTTTTTACATGGATAGATGTCAAGCCAAATGTTCCACAACCTGTGAGACATTTGTCTCGGACTGGTTACTTATAAAGCCAGATAAATTAAAGTATATATTATCCTTTTATGATTTGTTACTTTTATATTATATCAGGCATATAAGTTTTCTAGCTTGAGCTTGGATTTGGAAAAGATCTTATTTTAGCAATATTGCATGTGGAATTCTTAATTTGTATCAATCAAATATCTCTATCTTTCTAATAAAGATTTGATTAATCATATACATTTTTGGAGGATGTGGTCTGAATCAAATACAACAAGAATAATCAAGAGATTCAGATTTATTCAAGGTGGTCAATTAAGATTGGAAATCATCATTATTGAAGATTGATCTCATGTGCTTTTTAGAAGTCCAACAAAATTCATGACCTAAACCCTTATGGGCTGTTGAAAAATATAAGGAGTTGATCTATAATAGAGTTTTAGTTAAGTCTTGTATTTGAGTTTTTGTTGTAATACTCTGTTCCTATATACTAATTTTATAAGCTTGAGAACAAAGTATTTGTATATGTTGTTCCATCTTTTTAATCATATTGTAATTGTCCAAACACATTGAGAGTGTTTGAGTGAAAGTGGTATAGGTATCTTATTCAGAGGGGCATGAAAGAATCTTCACGGGTAGTATTAGGAAAGTAGCCTTGAACTGGGAGAGTTCAAAGTAAGCACATTTGTCCTTCTGACTATAAGGAGTGGAGGCGTTCTATAAGGAGTCGTGGATATAAATTCATGGGTAGTATTAGGAAGAGAGGCATTGAACAATATTTGTTCATCTAAGACTATTTGTACTTTTGCTAGTGAGAGTAGACTTCCTTTCTAGAGTCGATTGACATTGCACCGAACTGGATTAACTTTGTATTCTTTAGTGTTTTATGATTTATTTACTAGTATTTGTTAATATGCTATAAGCACGTTGTACATATTGTCTTAGACATTGTGTCTAACATATGTCCTACGAAGAACAAAATTCCACGACTCATACTTAGAGAACTATGTATATGTGATACCTCTTAATCGGTCTCAATAAATCATTTTGCCTCTACTCAGTGGCAGATCTAGATTTTCATTTTGTAGCGGGGCTAAAAAATATCTATAATATATTCATAAATAATAATATTTTAAGTTATTAATATATATATATATATATATATATATATATATATATATATATATATATAAGAAAATATTATAAAAAAGTTTTTAATTTATACATATTTTCATTTTAAAATATGATGATTTTATATTATAATTAAATTAATTAATTTTAATAAATTTATTATTTAACTTTTGATATATATTTTTAATAAATTGACTTATCTAAACAAGAAAAACTATTTCATTATGGGGGAAAATTGAAATATGTAGCATAATATGTAAACAAAACAATTTTCTAGTGGAGGCCTAATCAGTTGCATAGATCTGCCTCTACCTCTATGCGACTAATGTTTGGGGAACTGTGTAAATGTCCCCTTAATTTGTCTCAATAAAACATTCCACCCGTACACGACTCATGATTAAGAGATTGTGTAAATGTCTGACCTCTTAACCGATTTTAATATAACATTTATCCCTATGCGCCTCATGCTTGAGAGACTGCGTTCCGCTAGATCTATTTTGGACATACTAACAAATAGGATATCTCATTATCATAATGGAAAACACAATCCAAGATTAAGTCGGGCTCTAAGAAACTTCTAGCAAGGTTAAAAGAGCTCATAAAAAGGTGGTAAGGGTGAACTACCATAGTTTAAGGTTAGCTTGATAATTAGACAAAAATCCAATTCGATCAAACTAACCCGACAACATCATGAAGAAAGAAACTAAGTAACGAGACTTTATTGCATAAACATTATATTCAAAATATATTAAATGCCATTAATGGACCGAACCTAGACAAAGTTACAAGGAAAATACTTTTCCACCCTTAAGAGTGTGCCCACACCTATGGAAACCCAAAAATATCCTTCATGCATCCGGAGATGCATCTCCATACGCACTTGAAATCACACTAAGCTTCATCTTTCTGGTGTATTTTAAACAAAATATGGTCAGGAAATGCATCTACGTTTATTATTTTTCAGTGTATTCGGAGATGCATCTCTGAAATATACACTGAAGTCATTTAAAGGCATATGATAGGAGATTTTCGGAGATGCATCTATGGAAACCCCTAGATACTTTCAAGACAGCAACATTGTCCCAATATTGAAATTTGTTTAGACTAACTCATATTTTAGGTGAATTTAGGCCATAAATTAAAAAATGGGTACATTAGTTTATTCAAACATGCATTAAAAGAGTCACACATTAATTAAAGTAAAATCAAAATGTGCAATAAATAAATAACTTGTTCCGAAAAAATGCAACCAAACATAAACTATCGGGTTTATCTAACCCCCCCCCCCCCCCTCCCCCGGCTTCTCCTATGCATCTATTGCAAGACATTCAGCGTTTTGATAATCATGCCTTCTACGAGGGCCAACTGGGGACTGCCTTCTTCAAAGGGTCTTACATTTATGTCTGATATCCACATCTTCATAATACACCCACAGACCACTGACACATCCTTGGTGTAGTCATCCACAGCCTCATGTACCTCTTGATTAGATGACCTATATGATTTTTCAGGAGTGTTTTGTGTCATGATAGAATGTGACACCCTATAGAATCATGGCATGTACTCATCTTCATAAGCCCAATGTACATGAGCTAGAACCCTACGATACTCCTCTAGTACCAAATGAATATCTAAATCCTCAAGTATCACATCAAGATCTCTACGACTCATGATTAAAAGAAGGGAGTCAAAGGAGGGTCTCAGAATAATCTACAAATAGCCAAATTGGTGCATGACTTTCTCGGGGAGATAAGGATTCATAATAGCTGACCCACATGCCAACAATATGGAGTATAAGGCCAACTGACACATCTCACGGTGACTATCTTATGGGAACAAGGCAATGTCATATGGTACATGACGATAAAGATACACTCTAAACGACTCGATTTCATTATCCCTTGTAATATGGTGGGAGAACTGACTTTTAGTTTTGCGTTTTATCGCAAATGTTGCGGATAGAAAGAGTCGCCACCGACTTTTCTTTTATCCAATAAAGGAAAGAGTGAAAAGAACAGGAAAGACCTTTGAGAATTTTCTAAGTAAGGGGATAGGTTATGAAAAGGGAAGGTGTTAGCACCCTTTTCATCCATAGTTATCTACGGGCTCTTAATCGCTAGCTCACTTTTGAAAATTCTTTATGAATGTGTAAGTTTTGAAAATATTTTGAAAAATGCCTAAGTGCGGCAAACTTTGTAATGATTCCTGTATCGTCGAAAATGCATACAAAGTGTTTGTTTTGAAAATATTTTAGAAGAGAAGTGTATTGTGTGAAAAATGTTTTGAAATGTTCACGAGCAAGAGATTAAGAACTATCTACCTACTCAAAAGTCTTTTGTCCTTTTCCTCTTCCTTTAGATAGTGATATCCTACCATTGGTTAGTAGGAAGCCCTATCATTGGATGTTTGAGGGACATGTGCGGGTCATCATATAGTCATAAAGGAAACTTGTAGGATGCTTTAGCAATTTGTCGTAAGGGACTAAGATCATTTATCGAATGCAGCATTGAGGGGTCATCAAGGGACTACAATCTTTTAACCGAGAGTCTTTTCTAAAGCGTCTCACGTTCGAGGGACATGATTGTTTTTCCGAAGGCAACAAGTGGGTCACCCTAGAGATGTGTGTGTGTTGTACCCCAAAATTTGCCCTCGCATTTTTCTACAAGCAATCTCAGCTTCAGACATTTCCTGACTTTTCAAACTGGCTCAAGAATCGGACAAATGGACTTTTCTCGACAGTCAAGCAAAATTAGGGTTTTTACTGATTTTCAGAGCCTTGGATTGTTTCATACAGTTGGCTTAGGGTCTGGATGATTTTTGGTTCAATTTTGATCAAGCGAGCGCTATTTGGCATTTAATCAGGAATTAAGGGTTTTATGGGCATATTCTCAGAAAGGTCGAAATTCCACAGTACTTTGCGGTTTATTCCGAGATTCGGGTTGAATTTGCACTGTTCATAATTTAATCAGTAAGAGGAGGCAATTGGTTTGAATTCACCAATCAAAAGATATGTGCAGTATTGGATTCACGGTATTTATGGCAAATCAGTGAAGAAGGAATGCATTTGATCAGTCTATTTGGATTGACTGCTGCTTTGCTTTGGACTTTGAATAAGACAGGTTTAATTGATCAATATTGATTTTATTTAAGTTATTTATTATTCTAAAATTGAATGATTGAAATTTATTTTTCAATTGTTTTAATTCAAAGAATTTTAAATAAATAAATAAACAATAAAGAAAATTAGAATTAATTGGATAATTTAGATTTTATTGATATTTGAATTATTTGTACAAATTGTTGTTTATAATTTAAATTATGAACAATAATATACATTAATTTAAATATTAAATAAAATAAAAGCTATCCTATTTTCTAATATTCTTCATTCTTCACTCCGCTCCAGTGCTCCATGTTTTATCTGCAAAAAGAGAAGAAAAAAAGTCAGAAAGCAGTTGAAATAAAAAAGACAGTTAAAGTTGCTCATCATTAGGGGCCACTGACTGGGATCAGTTGACCCTCTCTGCAAATCGCGGGATTTCTCCCGGTTCACAAAGAGGGGAGAATTCCATTTTTTATTCATGAATGTCAAATGCATAATTTCTAAAAAATTCAAACTGCAAACTTCCAATTCAAACTAAACTGAAAAGTCCAATTCCCACTTAAATGCCAAAGATGTCAAAGAAAATCAAGGAAGTACAGTTGCTGTCAAGATCTATCCCAAGCTGTCAAAGAAGGATTTTGGAAAGATATCAATGCAAAGTCAGCACACAAACTGTCAAAGCAAGATAAAGATGCAGAAAATGTGTTATGCAAGCTAAACATATTAATCATCATTTCCCATAGGCCCCTTCAGAACATAGTACAACAATAATCATATAAAAATCTTGACTGTACTTTTGGAGAGAAAAAGAGAGAAAAAGCAGCATAGGCTTTAGGTTTAGGCAGGGCAGAAGACAACAAAGAGATAACACAAAGAGAAGAGAACACAGTTCAGCAGGCAGGATAGAGAGAAGAGAAATATACAAACTCAAAAAGTCTGAAGCCCCACTACTGTCCAGAATCACAAAAACCATAACCTGAAACCTTGTTAAACCAGTTACGAACCAAAAAAACTCAAAACCATGTTCAAAGACCTGATATCCTGTAAAACGATAACAACAAAAAGCCTACTGTTAAACTCCAACCTGTTGAAGCTTTATCAGTCAAAGAACCTATTCAAACCAATGCAAAAAGCCTCACCCTCAAGAATATACAAACACATAACCTGAAAATGCCACAACCTGCCTAATCCAAAAAGAGCACCACTACTGTCAAGCCTGAACCCCTAAAGCATAAACATACAAACTCAAAATCTGCATCAGTAAAACCTCACATAACATACTGTCAACAAACCCACAAGCATAAAAGTTCAAGGCAATGCCGGTGAGGCAACCTAGGCCCTCAGTATGAACATCATCGGGCAATAAAAAGCTTCAGAAGGCATCTAACTCAAGGATCGTTCAAAGGACAAAATCAGAAGAAAGTCAGAAGAAGAAAGGTAAGTTCAAGATAATACAGAACAACAACTCAAGTCATTTAGAGGCAATAAGGCAGTCAAACAAGAAGCATACAAATACTCAGGCAACCATACATAGGCAACAGTGGCACAGAAGAAGGGATAAAGAAGTGAATTTGAAAGAGGCGAACTCAGTAAACATACATCACGAGCAAATACATTCCAAGGCCACCAACAATTCAAAAGAACGAAAATACCAGGAAAGCATCAGAAGCAAAGCAAGCATCACGTTCACGCCGTCCCGGCCTCCTAAGCGTCTCCACCCTTCTTCTCTCCTCCTTCTCCAAGGTCAGGTAATGAACTTTCTACCTCTTCTCCTTCACCTCATAATAACGAAAGATCAATTAAGACTCAAATCAGAAAAACATGTAATCCGTAAAAAGGAAAAGAGATAAGAACATAACAACTAAAAGCTAACCTTGTTTCAAGAAGATGTGGAGCCCTTGCCTTGGAGGGAAGAGAGTTCGGGAGTGACGTTGGTGGCCGGAAAGAGAAGCATTCAGGGAGATGAGGAAGAGAACGTTGAACGAATACGCGCCGCCGCTGCCTCGCCTAAACCTAATGCTTTCCCCCAAACTGAACTAACAAAACCTAACCCTAAATTTGTTTCCAGATTAACATGGGCCTTGCCCACTCCGTTTTGCCCTAAGCCCATAAAATTTCCACTTCTAACCTAACATTATTTTACAAACATCATGTTAATACTAATACTCAAAAAAAAACTAAAACTTTCTTTCCAATACTTAATTTAACTAATGTTAACACACTAACCTCTTTTCTTTATAATTATATAAACACTTTTTTTTTTATTGTTATTACAAAACCATACAAATAATAAAATACTCATTTTTTATCATATATAGTTAAAATATCTTTTTAAGTATATATTTGCATAACAATAATAAAATACTTTTTTCATACATAATTAAAATTGAAACTCTTTTAATTTAAATACATTTTTCTAATATTAAATTCACAACATTTAATCAAAATACTTTTCGCAAATAAAGATACAGTCTTAATTAAAACTTGAACATTTTCTTTTGTACATAATTAAACATATAAATCAAAGATTCGTTAAAATACATGTCTAGGTCAAAAATCCTAATACGCTTCAATTTCACATATCGCGCTTGTACATAAATTACACATACTCATATACATTTCGCACTTACACAATACAAATGACACAATACATTCACATTCCCCTATACATATTTATTTATCTCATATTTGTATATTCGATATTTACATTCTGATCGCACATTCGATTTGGTTGTAACTTATTGGATACTATAAGTCTCATCCCCTTTGTACATTTATACCCCCACTCCCGGACACTATTTTGTAATAGCGTAGATTTTACATTCCGCAATTTACAGTTTTCCAATTATACCATGGTTAGACCTAGGGTTTGTATGTACATAAAATCAAGCGCTAGATAACCTAATACAAGACAAATACATGTAATCAATACACAATCACACTTGCACCCCCTAGGGTAATCCCACATGTTGCCTTCCAAAATGGGCCATGCTTGCACGTCCAGTATCTTTGGCAAAACAAATTCAAAATGATCATAAGTCCCTCAAAGTGTTACCTAAACGGAATGATCATGGTCCCTTCAAAGCAAAGTTGCCAAAGACACTTGGCATCATTGCATTCATGGTCCATACGATGACCCGCGCCCGTCCCGAATAAACTTCCTAAATGCAAGATTGCCTACCAATTTCAATGGTAGAACAAAATTGTTAAAAGGGGTTAAAACATGACAAAAACCTTTGAGTACAATAAGGTAGACAAAACTCTTAGTTACTTGAGATCAAACTTGCAAAAACACTTGCCTTCTTTTCAAAAACCACAATCCACCACACTTTCAAACAAACTCTCAAAAACATTTGAAAACATCTTTTCGAAAAGATTCACACTTTTGTAAAACACTCAATCACGAGTCAAATACATTAGTTGCCTAAGACAAGGCATCTTTTTCCAAAACATTTTCAAAAAGCACCCACACACACACACCATTTTCAAAACAATCGAAAAACAAGGCAAGTGATCTAAAAAACCAAGTAACTAAGAGCCCATGGATAACCATGGATGAAAAGGGTGCTAATACGTTCCCTTTTCATAATCTACCCCCCGAACCCACAAAATATCTCAAAAGGTTTTTGCTGTGCTTTTTTTAACCTTTCCTTTAGGATAAAATAAAAAGTCGGTGGCGACTCTTGCTCAACCGCACAAGTGCGAATGCGAACGCGAAACACTAGTCAGTTCTCCCACCGTATCACAGAACTGGCGACTCTGCTGGGGATTATTTTAAAAGTGGGGTTACCTTAGGGTTTAGATCACCTTTATTTTCAATTGATTGCTTTGTTTGCTTTACATTTGTGGGCTTTGTATCGGAGCTTTATAGATCCTAACCCGGATCTGGGGAATACCTTTTTTAGGTAGCAACAAGGCTGTGAGGGAACTGTGCGGGGTATACCGACATGGTTGAAGCAGTCTGCTACGTTGATGTGGCACTTTGGTGTGTACCGGTAACCCTTGAGTTCAGTCAAGGAGAGTACGGGGCCGCCGCGTGGTGTCGTGAAGCATCAACTGACCTAAGAACCTTAATTGACCATCTTAGCCTTTTTAGGGTAGTGAGATAACTGACTTTGGTGCAGTCCGAGGTTGGTTGATACTCGATACTACACTCAATTGAGGGTTGCTTTCCTGGGATATTTCGGTCGCCAGTTCAGTGGCTAAATCGAAACGATGAACAATGAAAGCAATCCAGTGATATTGGGACCCTTAGAACCCGGTTACTTCTGGTAGGACAGGTTTCAACCAACAAACTGAAAGAGGGTAGTACCTGAACCTCATGCAAGCCTAAACCTAAGGCCTTGTGTGCTTTGTGTGAATATGTTTGCCTGTATATACACTCACTTGCTTGTGCATACATGTACATAACATCATGACATCATACCATAGCATTCTAGCATTTTCAATAACCATTTCAAGGATCTCGAGGGTTCTGTTGATGCAGGATTACGTTGAGCCAGACGTCTATCAAGGGGCAAGAGGTTTCTCCTCTAACCAATCCAGTCAAAGTTCAAGTGCAACAACTTGAATCAATGGCTATGACCCACTCGACATGGTGAGCTTGATTCTCGTGGAAGGACGTCCATCGGTACAGAGATCTCCAATCCAAGAGCAGAGTTCAACCTCTAACATTTTCTTGTGTTTACCCCAAGAGATCCTTGAAAGCATGCATCCACATATCATGCATTTCATTTTGACAATCTTTTCTTTTTCAGGTTTCCTTACTCTCCTGCTGTTTATTTCAGCAAGAGATGGCTCTAGAACGGTCTGTCAAAGACATCCAAGACATCCAAGACCAGACTGCTCAGCTGCAGGAAATGTTCCTGAACTTGTCTTTGGGGCAAGAAGAGATGAAAGCTCTCCTCACCAAAGGCTTGGGGAGTTCCAACAATGCCAGGAGTGATCAGATTGCGGAGCTGCAGTTTGATCTGACAACACTAAAGACTCAAATGATGGGACAGTTGGTGGGCCAGATGGCTCTCATCCAAGACCTATCTCAAAGACAAGAGGAACTCAGAGTTCTTGTCCGCCAACTGCTTCCAAGCAATCAACTGGGGCAAACATCTGAGGTCGAAGAGCAAGTCACCGCTCAGCCTCCACCCACTCAAGAAGACAAGGGGAAAGCTCCTTTGCTTGCCTCAGGGTCACAATCCCCTCAACAACCTCGCCAGCGTCAAAGGGGCAATCGGCGTAAGCAAGAAAAGTCGGGAAGACAGTTTACGGAGACGGAAATACCATCATTCTTCATACTGAAGCGCCTGTTGGAGGTCAATTTGCTCACCGTAAAGGACCCTCCTCAGAAGCTCAATATCTCCTCTCCTCACTTTAATCCCGACGCATTCTGTGTTTACCACTCCTACAGCCCGGGACACAGCACCAACGACTGTTGGGCCTTGAAGAACAAGATTCAAGATCTGATTGACATTGGGGTGCTGGAATTCATGCCAGACGGCGAGATGAAGATCTTCCGTTAAAGGGTTCTCCGCTTGAAGTGGCGAAGCTCGAAGCTGAAAGACTTTTGCTTCTTTTTAAGTTTTCAAAGTTGTAATTTCTTTTGCTATCAAACAATTATCTGTTGATGTTAAACTCTGTTTTCATTAATGCATTGCATATGTTTGTCTTGAATTCATCCATTCGTTTCACTACTCTTATGCTTTTCTTTATGATATTTGACTCTTGATAAAAAAAAACTGTAAGCCTTTAGAGGGAGGATGACGAAACAATACCGTGATCTTATACAGTATGCTTTTGAACAGACCTTGCTGATGATGTACAGGCATTTCTTTCAATTCCCAAACACCGGAGTTATAAGGAAGTTAATCCCTAGTCAACCCCTTCGAGCCAAAGAAGTAGGAGTTTCCTGTTCTAAACAATCGAAACCTTTTGATATAAACCCGGGGCAGGGTAGTATCTCAGTTAATTCTAAAGAAAATGCGCATTGAAGTCGCAAACTCTCGGTTCGTAATACAACGAACGACGTCAAAAAAAAAGAAAGTGTTCCTTCGGAATCGAAAGACAAGGGTGGTTCCCTATCACATAGACAATCAATCTCTCAAAAGAAAGAAGCCCACTGAGCCAAAACCTATAAAGGAGGCTTAAGAAAGCTGGGGCATCCCGCTGACAGTGATCCCGAAAACGGTGACAGTCAGGCAAAAGTTAGGGATAACAAATCAAAATCAAAATAGTGAGGTCATTACAAAACCCTCAACAACATGAAAAATGTTGAAAAAGAAAAAGGAGATGATGACTGTCTCCCAAATTCAAACTGGTGAGCCATCGCCCAAAAGTCGTTCCAAACTCAAAAACAGAGTGCGACGCACAATTAACTGAGCTTAGGTTGAAGAACATCACGAAGAGCGGGTGGGTACAAATATGCTTTGAGCCTTTATCCTTTATTTCTTAAACCGTGAACCAAGCCACGTTACAACCCTTCAAAAGTCCTAATTGAAGCATGGGTTAGTTCGAAAGCATACTGTTACAAAAGGTATCCTGACTCCTGTAGGGTTTTGCTCTAAATCTTGTGTTAACTTGTCTTATGAAAAGTTTTCTGCTAAAAAACGCATTTTTCAAAACTTCAAAGACAAACATAAACTTTGCATTATCCGAATATCACTGTCTGCATTTGACCTTTTTGTTTGACAGCGAAGAATTTCATACAGCGAATGTTCGGAGGAACGAAAACTCTCTCAATGAGCAAAATCACTTCAAGAGGATAACACTTCCATCAAATCCCCTTATCAACAAGGGGCATGACATGTCACAAATCAATTAACCTGGGGCAGTCCAGTCAAGGTCCAACAGATCTTTCAAAGTACAGTTAACCTGGGGCAATCCAGTCAAGATTTCAAGAAATCTCTCAACATGCAGAGTAATCTGATTTAAGACTCCTTCTTCACCACTTGGGGCATTCGAATGTCAAAAGTGTTCAACAAATCGACTACAACATTTCTAGACTCGATTCCTGTATCTAGCCAGGGCACGTCTGAAGAGTTCGAAGATTCGATTCCTGTATCCAGCCAGGGCATATCTGTTGACGACTATTTCCAGATTCGATTCCTGTATCCGGCCAGGGCATATCTGTTGACCACATTTCCAGACTCGATTCCTGTATCTAGCCAGGGCACGTCTGAAGAGTTCGAAGATTCGATTCCTGTATCCAGCCAGGGCATATCTGTTGACGACTATTTCCAGATTCGATTCCTGTATCCGGCCAGGGCATATCTGTTGACCATATTTCCAGACTCGATTCCTGTATCTAGCCAGGGCACGTCTGAAGAGTTCGAAGATTCGATTCCTGTATCCAGCCAGGGCATATCTGTTGACGACTATTTCCAGATTCGATTCCTGTATCCGGCCAGGGCATATCTGTTGACCATATTTCCAGACTCGATTCCTGTATCTAGCCAGGGCACGTCTGAAGAGTTCGAAGATTCGATTCCTGTATCCAGCCAGGGCATATCTGTTGACGACTATTTCCAGATTCGATTCCTGTATCCGGCCAGGGCATATCTGTTGACCACATTTCCAGACTCGATTCCTGTATCTAGCCAGGGCACGTCTGAAGAGTTCGAAGGTTCGATTCCTGTATCCAGCCAGGGCATGTCTGAAGAATTCCAGATCAACACCTGCAACAATCCAGGAAAAATCTGTGAACGACCGATTGTAGACCAACACCTGTAATAAGCCAGGAATTTATCTACATCACCACTTGGGGCATTCGAATGTCAAAAGTGTTCAAAACCCGATGCAGTTTTTACACAAGCTCATCTTCAGGAAGCCCTACACCGGTTCCTCTTCAAGACTTTTGAAACAAGTTTACGGATTCTTCCCAACAACGGACGCTAATCTACCGACTTGTTCAGACTCTTCTCGAACCGTTGAAAACAGTTTACGGACGCTTCCCAACAACAGACGCGGCTCTATTGCTTATTCAACTTCGAGATTTCTGAAAATAGTTCACGGGTTCTTCAAGTAAACGGATGTCAACCTATCACTTGTTCAGATTCTTCTCAAGACTTCTGAAAACAGTTTATGGATTCTTCCCAAGTAACGGATGCTAATCTATCAGCTTGTTCAGAAGCAACCTTTGAAAACAGTTTACGGACGCTTCCCAACAACGGATGTTGTTCTATTGCTTATTCAACTTCGAGATTTCTGAAAATAGTTCACGGGTTCTTCAAGTAAACGGATGTTAACCTATCGCTTGTTCAGATTCTTCTCAAGCTAACCACCACGGAAGATCGCGCTCGCCAAAATTCTCCCTATCCCCAGCGGAGTTCATCAAAATCCCCAGCCAGGGAGTCCTCCGGAATTCAATTCCCCTCAGAGTTTAAGCTTCAGTATCCCCAGCGGAGCCAGACCATTGAACCTTCTCCCCACGGAGTTTTGGAAGGACAAATCTTGAGTTCCCCAGTGAAGTCTCCAGGGTTACTTCCCATCAAGCCGAAGATTCTCAACCTGGTCTTCCCAGCATGAGCCTACTAGTTTGGAACTCCCCAGTAGAGGTCATCAGGAATTCTCTTCCCCAGCGACAGCCAAGGATTTATTTTCCCCGGTAGCAGTCAAGATGCTTTTATCTTCAGCCATCTCGGATTCATGTATCCTCGGCAGGATTAGCTCATCAGCTTACATGCGCATTCATTACATTCATGACATAAACATTGATGTCACAGGCATTGCATCATGCATCATAACATTACATACAACTAACCCTTTGCCTTTTCAGGAAAGATCAGTCGACAGACAAAGATCATCTCCCGAGATTCATCCAGAAATAGTTCAGATGTGACCCAGACACAGTGACTTTTTGATACTTATTCCAGATTCATTCAGACGCATCATCAAGAAACCCTACACCGGTTCCTCTTCAACTTCAAGACTTCTGAAATAGTCTATAGATTCTTCCCAACAACGGATGTCAATCTACCGACTTATTCAGACTCTTCTCAATTTTTGAAAATAGTTTACGGACATGTCCCAACAACGGATACTGCTCTATTGCTTATTCAATCTCGGATAGTTCACAAATTCTCCCGACATGGACGTCAATCGGTTGCTTGTTCAGACCCCTAATTCAGAGATGTCCCAAAACATGGAGACCCTTCTGATACTTGTCCACTCACCATTGACATACAGTTCAACATGTCCAGATGGCATCTATAAGCCCATCCTCCTACCAGCAGTCGCCGAATGGCATCTTTAAGCCCATTCTCAGATGGCATCTCTAAGCCCATCCCCCGACAAAATTCTATCGCACCAGATGGCATCTTTAAGCCCATCACCAAATGGCATCTTTAAGCCCAATCACCTTTACCGTCACATCGACGAGTGCAAATTTTCTGGGCACTTTAGTGTCCAATCTTCTTCTACCTTCAAGTCGCGAAAGGCAAACTTGCCAATCTAACTCTTCAGGTCCAAGAAGATTGAACAGGGGCAACTGTTGTACCCCAAAATTTTCCCTCGCATTTTTCTACAAGCAATCTCAGCTTCAGACATTTCCTGACTTTTCAAACTGGCTCAAGAATCGGACAAATGGACTTTTCTCGACAGTCAAGCAAAATTAGGGTTTTTACTGATTTTCAGAGCCTTGGATTGTTTCATACAGTTGGCTTAGGGTCTGGATGATTTTTGGTTCAATTTTGATCAAGCGAGCGCTATTTGGCATTTAATCAGGAATTAAGGGTTTTATGGGCATATTCTCAGAAAGGTCGAAATTCCACAGTACTTTGCGGTTTATTCTGAGATTCGGGTTGAATTTGCACTGTTCATAATTTAATCAGTAAGAGGAGGCAATTGGTTTGAATTCACCAATCAAAAGATATGTGCAGTATTGGATTCACGGTATTTATGGCAAATCAGTGAAGAAGGAATGCATTTGATCAGTCTATTTGGATTGACTGCTGCTTTGCTTTGGACTTTGAATAAGACAGGTTTAATTGATCAATATTGATTTTATTTAAGTTATTTATTATTCTAAAATTGAATGATTGAAATTTATTTTTCAATTGTTTTAATTCAAAGAATTTTAAATAAATAAATAAACAATAAAGAAAATTAGAATTAATTGGATAATTTAGATTTTATTGATATTTGAATTATTTGTACAAATTGTTGTTTATAATTTAAATTATGAACAATAATATACATTAATTTAAATATTAAATAAAATAAAAGCTATCCTATTTTCTAATATTCTTCATTCTTCACTCCGCTCCGGTGCTCCATGTTTTATCTGCAAAAAGAGAAGAAAAAAAGTCAGAAAGCAGTTGAAATAAAAAAGACAGTTAAAGTTGCTCATCATTAGGGGCCACTGACTGGGATCAGTTGACCCTCTCTGCAAATCGCGGGATTTCTCCCGGTTCACAAAGAGGGGAGAATTCCATTTTTTATTCATGAATGTCAAATGCATAATTTCTAAAAAATTCAAACTGCAAACTTCCAATTCAAACTAAACTGAAAAGTCCAATTCCCACTTAAATGCCAAAGATGTCAAAGAAAATCAAGGAAGTACAGTTGCTGTCAAGATCTATCCCAAGCTGTCAAAGAAGGATTTTGGAAAGATATCAATGCAAAGTCAGCACACAAACTGTCAAAGCAAGATAAAGATGCAGAAAATGTGTTATGCAAGCTAAACATATTAATCATCATTTCCCATAGGCCCCTTCAGAACATAGTACAACAATAATCATATAAAAATCTTGACTGTACTTTTGGAGAGAAAAAGAGAGAAAAAGCAGCATAGGCTTTAGGTTTAGGCAGGGCAGAAGACAACAAAGAGATAACACAAAGAGAAGAGAACACAGTTCAGCAGGCAGGATAGAGAGAAGAGAAATATACAAACTCAAAAAGTCTGAAGCCCCACTACTGTCCAGAATCACAAAAACCATAACCTGAAACCTTGTTAAACCAGTTACGAACCAAAAAAACTCAAAACCAAGTTCAAAGACCTGATATCCTGTAAAACGATAACAACAAAAAGCCTACTGTTAAACTCCAACCTGTTGAAGCTTTATCAGTCAAAGAACCTATTCAAACCAATGCAAAAAGCCTCACCCTCAAGAATATACAAACACATAACCTGAAAATGCCACAACCTGCCTAATCCAAAAAGAGCACCACTACTGTCAAGCCTGAACCCCTAAAGCATAAACATACAAACTCAAAATCTGCATCAGTAAAACCTCACATAACATACTGTCAACAAACCCACAAGCATAAAAGTTCAAGGCAATGCCGGTGAGGCAACCTAGGCCCTCAGTATGAACATCATCGGGCAATAAAAAGCTTCAGAAGGCATCTAACTCAAGGATCGTTCAAAGGACAAAATCAGAAGAAAGTCAGAAGAAGAAAGGCAAGTTCAAGATAATACAGAACAACAACTCAAGTCATTTAGAGGCAATAAGGCAGTCAAACAAGAAGCATACAAATACTCAGGCAACCATACATAGGCAACAGTGGCACAGAAGAAGGGATAAAGAAGTGAATTTGAAAGAGGCGAACTCAGTAAACATACATCACGAGCAAATACATTCCAAGGCCACCAACAATTCAAAAGAACGAAAATACCAGGAAAGCATCAGAAGCAAAGCAAGCATCACGTTCACGCCGTCCCGGCCTCCTAAGCGTCTCCACCCTTCTTCTCTCCTCCTTCTCCAAGGTCAGGTAATGAACTTTCTACCTCTTCTCCTTCACCTCATAATAACGAAAGATCAATTAAGACTCAAATCAGAAAAACATGTAATCCATAAAAAGGAAAAGAGATAAGAACATAACAACTAAAAGCTAACCTTGTTTCAAGAAGATGTGGAGCCCTTGCCTTGGAGGGAAGAGAGTTCGGGAGTGACGTTGGTGGCCGGAAAGAGAAGCATTCAGGGAGATGAGGAAGAGAACGTTGAACGAATACGCGCCGCCGCTGCCTCGCCTAAACCTAATGCTTTCCCCCAAACTGAACTAACAAAACCTAACCCTAAATTTGTTTCCAGATTAACATGGGCCTTGCCCACTCCGTTTTGCCCTAAGCCCATAAAATTTCCACTTCTAACCTAACATTATTTTACAAACATCATGTTAATACTAATACTCAAAAAAAACTAAAACTTTCTTTCCTATACTTAATTTAACTAATGTTAACACACTAACCTCTTTTCTTTATAATTATATAAACACTTTTTTTTTATTGTTATTACAAAACCATACAAATAATAAAATACTCATTTTTTATCATATATAGTTAAAATATCTTTTTAAGTATATATTTGCATAACAATAATAAAATACTTTTTTCATACATAATTAAAATTGAAACTCTTTTAATTTAAATACATTTTTCTAATATTAAATTCACAACATTTAATCAAAATACTTTTCGCAAATAAAGATACAGTCTTAATTAAAACTTGAACATTTTCTTTTGTACATAATTAAACATATAAATCAAAGATTCGTTAAAATACATGTCTAGGTCAAAAATCCTAATACGCTTCAATTTCACATATCGCGCTTGTACATAAATTACACATACTCATATACATTTCGCACTTACACAATACAAATGACACAATACATTCACATTCCCCTATACATATTTATTTATCTCATATTTGTATATTCGATATTTACATTCTGATCGCACATTCGATTTGGTTGTAACTTATTGGATACTATAAGTCTCATCCCCTTTGTACATTTATACCCCCACTCCCGGACACTATTTTGTAATAGCGTAGATTTTACATTCCGCAATTTACAGTTTTCCAATTATACCATGGTTAGACCTAGGGTTTGTATGTACATAAAATCAAGCGCTAGATAACCTAATACAAGACAAATACATGTAATCAATACACAATCACACTTTCACCCCCTAGGGTAATCCCACATGTTGCCTTCCAAAATGGGCCATGCTTGCACGTCCAGTATCTTTGGAAAAACAAATTCAAAATGATCATAAGTCCCTCAAAGTGTTACCTAAACGGAATGATCATAGTCCCTTCAAAGCAAAGTTGCCAAAGACACTTGGCATCATTGCATTCATGGTCCATACGATGACCCGCGCCCGTCCCGAATAAACTTCCTAAATGCAAGATTGCCTACCAATTTCAATGGTAGAACAAAATTGTTAAAAGGGGTTAAAACATGACAAAAACCTTTGAGTACAATAAGGTAGACAAAACTCTTAGTTACTTGAGATCAAACTTGCAAAAACACTTGCCTTCTTTTCAAAAACCACAATCCACCACACTTTCAAACAAACTCTCAAAAACATTTGAAAACATCTTTTCGAAAAGATTCACACTTTTGTAAAACACTCAATCACGAGTCAAATACATTAGTTGCCTAAGACAAGGCATCTTTTTCCAAAACATTTTCAAAAAGCACCCACACACACACACCATTTTCAAAACAATCGAAAAACAAGGCAAGTGATCTAAAAAACCAAGTAACTAAGAGCCCATGGATAACCATGGATGAAAAGGGTGCTAATACGTTCCCTTTTCATAATCTACCCCCCGAACCCACGAAATATCTCAAAAGGTTTTTGCTGTGCTTTTTTTAACCTTTCCTTTAGGATAAAATAAAAAGTCGGTGGCGACTCTTGCTCAACCGCACAAGTGCGAATGCGAACGCGAAACACTAGTCAGTTCTCCCACCGTATCACAGAACTGGCGACTCTGCTGGGGATTATTTTAAAAGTGGGGTTACCTTAGGGTTTAGATCACCTTTATTTTCAATTGATTGCTTTGTTTGCTTTACATTTGTGGGCTTTGTATCGGAGCTTTATAGATCCTAACCCGGATCTGGGGAATACCTTTTTTAGGTAGCAACAAGGCTGTGAGGGAACTGTGCGGGGTATACCGACATGGTTGAAGCAGTCTGCTACGTTGATGTGGCACTTTGGTGTGTACCGGTAACCCTTGAGTTCAGTCAAGGAGAGTACGGGGCCGCCGCGTGGTGTCGTGAAGCATCAACTGACCTAAGAACCTTAATTGACCATCTTAGCCTTTTTAGGGTAGTGAGATAACTGACTTTGGTGCAGTCCGAGGTTGGTTGATACTCGATACTACACTCAATTGAGGGTTGCTTTCCTGGGATATTTCGGTCGCCAGTTCAGTGGCTAAATCGAAACGATGAACAATGAAAGCAATCCAGTGATATTGGGACCCTTAGAACCCGGTTACTTCTGGTAGGACAGGTTTCAACCAACAAACTGAAAGAGGGTAGTACCTGAACCTCATGCAAGCCTAAACCTAAGGCCTTGTGTGCTTTGTGTGAATATGTTTGCCTGTATATACACTCACTTGCTTGTGCATACATGTACATAACATCATGACATCATACCATAGCATTCTAGCATTTTCAATAACCATTTCAAGGATCTCGAGGGTTCTGTTGATGCAGGATTACGTTGAGCCAGACGTCTATCAAGGGGCAAGAGGTTTCTCCTCTAACCAATCCAGTCAAAGTTCAAGTGCAACAACTTGAATCAATGGCTATGACCCACTCGACATGGTGAGCTTGATTCTCGTGGAAGGACGTCCACCGGTACAGAGATCTCCAATCCAAGAGCAGAGTTCAACCTCTAACATTTTCTTGTGTTTACCCCAAGAGATCCTTGAAAGCATGCATCCACATATCATGCATTTCATTTTGACAATCTTTTCTTTTTCAGGTTTCCTTACTCTCCTGCTGTTTATTTCAGCAAGAGATGGCTCTAGAACGGTCTGTCAAAGACATCCAAGACATCCAAGACCAGACTGCTCAGCTGCAGGAAATGTTCCTGAACTTGTCTTTGGGGCAAGAAGAGATGAAAGCTCTCCTCACCAAAGGCTTGGGGAGTTCCAACAATGCCAGGAGTGATCAGATTGCGGAGCTGCAGTTTGATCTGACAACACTAAAGACTCAAATGATGGGACAGTTGGTGGGCCAGATGGCTCTCATCCAAGACCTATCTCAAAGACAAGAGGAACTCAGAGTTCTTGTCCGCCAACTGCTTCCAAGCAATCAACTGGGGCAAACATCTGAGGTCGAAGAGCAAGTCACCGCTCAGCCTCCACCCACTCAAGAAGACAAGGGGAAAGCTCCTTTGCTTGCCTCAGGGTCACAATCCCCTCAACAACCTCGCCAGCGTCAAAGGGGCAATCGGCGTAAGCAAGAAAAGTCGGGAAGACAGTTTACGGAGACGGAAATACCATCATTCTTCATACTGAAGCGCCTGTTGGAGGTCAATTTGCTCACCGTAAAGGACCCTCCTCAGAAGCTCAATATCTCCTCTCCTCACTTTAATCCCGACGCATTCTGTGTTTACCACTCCTACAGCCCGGGACACAGCACCAACGACTGTTGGGCCTTGAAGAACAAGATTCAAGATCTGATTGACATTGGGGTGCTGGAATTCATGCCAGACGGCGAGATGAAGATCTTCCGTTAAAGGGTTCTCCGCTTGAAGTGGCGAAGCTCGAAGCTGAAAGACTTTTGCTTCTTTTTAAGTTTTCAAAGTTGTAATTTCTTTTGCTATCAAACAATTATCTGTTGATGTTAAACTCTGTTTTCATTAATGCATTGCATATGTTTGTCTTGAATTCATCCATTCGTTTCACTACTCTTATGCTTTTCTTTATGATATTTGACTCTTGATAAAAAAAAACTGTAAGCCTTTAGAGGGAGGATGACGAAACAATACCGTGATCTTATACAGTATGCTTTTGAACAGACCTTGCTGATGATGTACAGGCATTTCTTTCAAGTCCCAAACACCGGAGTTATAAGGAAGTTAATCCCTAGTCAACCCCTTCGAGCCAAAGAAGTAGGAGTTTCCTGTTCTAAACAATCGAAACCTTTTGATATAAACCCGGGGCAGGGTAGTATCTCAGTTAATTCTAAAGAAAATGCGCATTGAAGTCGCAAACTCTCGGTTCGTAATAGAACGAACGACGTCAAAAAAAAAGAAAGTGTTCCTTCAGAATCGAAAGACAAGGGTGGTTCCCTATCACATAGACAGTCAATCTCTCAAAAGAAAGAAGCCCACTGAGCCAAAACCTATAAAGGAGGCTTAAGAAAGCTGGGGCATCCCGCTGACAGTGATCCCGAAAACGGTGACAGTCAGGCAAAAGTTAGGGATAACAAATCAAAATCAAAATAGTGAGGTCATTACAAAACCCTCAACAACATGAAAAGTGTTGAAAAAGAAAAAGGAGATGATGACTGTCTCCCAAATTCAAACTGGTGAGCCATCGCCCAAAAGTCGTTCCAAACTCAAAAACAGAGTGCGACGCACAATTAACTGAGCTTAGGTTGAAGAACATCACGAAGAGCGGGTGGGTACAAATATGCTTTGAGCCTTTATCCTTTATTTCTTAAACCGTGAACCAAGCCACGTTACAACCCTTCAAAAGTCCTAATTGAAGCATGGGTTAGTTCGAAAGCATACTGTTACAAAAGGTATCCTGACTCCTGTAGGGTTTTGCTCTAAATCTTGTGTTAACTTGTCTTATGAAAAGTTTTCTGCTAAAAAACGCATTTTTCAAAACTTCAAAGACAAACATAAACTTTGCATTATCCGAATATCACTGTCTGCATTTGACCTTTTTGTTTGACAGCGAAGAATTTCATACAGCGAATGTTCGGAGGAACGAAAACTCTCTCAATGAGCAAAATCACTTCAAGAGGATAACACTTCCATCAAATCCCCTTATCAACAAGGGGCATGACATGTCACAAATCAATTAACCTGGGGCAGTCCAGTCAAGGTCCAACAGATCTTTCAAAGTACAGTTAACATGGGGCAGTCCAGTCAAGATTTCAAGAAATCTCTCAACATGCAGAGTAATCTGATTTAAGACTCCTTCTTCACCACTTGGGGCATTCGAATGTCAAAAGTGTTCAACAAATCGACTACAACATTTCTAGACTCGATTCCTGTATCTAGCCAGGGCACGTCTGAAGAGTTCGAAGATTCGATTCCTGTATCCAGCCAGGGCATATCTGTTGACGACTATTTCCAGATTCGATTCCTGTATCCGGCCAGGGCATATCTGTTGACCACATTTCCAGACTCGATTCCTGTATCTAGCCAGGGCACGTCTGAAGAGTTCGAAGATTCGATTCCTGTATCCAGCCAGGGCATATCTGTTGACGACTATTTCCAGATTCGATTCCTGTATCCGGCCAGGGCATATCTGTTGACCACATTTCCAGACTCGATTCCTGTATCTAGCCAGGGCACGTCTGAAGAGTTCGAAGATTCGATTCCTGTATCCAGCCAGGGCATATCTGTTGACGACTATTTCCAGATTCGATTCCTGTATCCGGCCAGGGCATATCTGTTGACCATATTTCCAGACTCGATTCCTGTATCTAGCCAGGGCACGTCTGAAGAGTTCGAAGATTCGATTCCTGTATCCAGCCAGGGCATATCTGTTGACGACTATTTCCAGATTCGATTCCTGTATCCGGCCAGGGCATATCTGTTGACCACATTTCCAGACTCGATTCCTGTATCTAGCCAGGGCACGTCTGAAGAGTTCGAAGGTTCGATTCCTGTATCCAGCCAGGGCATGTCTGAAGAATTCCAGATCAACACCTGCAACAATCCAGGAAAAATCTGTGAACGACCGATTGTAGACCAACACCTGTAATAAGCCAGGAATTTATCTACATCACCACTTGGGGCATTCGAATGTCAAAAGTGTTCAAAACCCGATGCAGTTTTTACACAAGCTCATCTTCAGGAAGCCCTACACCGGTTCCTCTTCAAGACTTTTGAAACAAGTTTACGGATTCTTCCCAACAACGGACGCTAATCTACCGACTTGTTCAGACTCTTCTCGAACCGTTGAAAACAGTTTACGGACGCTTCCCAACAACAGACGCGGCTCTATTGCTTATTCAACTTCGAGATTTCTGAAAATAGTTCACGGGTTCTTCAAGTAAACGGATGTCAACCTATCACTTGTTCAGATTCTTCTCAAGACTTCTGAAAACAGTTTATGGATTCTTCCCAAGTAACGGATGCTAATCTATCAGCTTGTTCAGAAGCAACCTTTGAAAACAGTTTACGGACGCTTCCCAACAACGGATGTTGTTCTATTGCTTATTCAACTTCGAGATTTCTGAAAATAGTTCACGGGTTCTTCAAGTAAACGGATGTTAACCTATCGCTTGTTCAGATTCTTCTCAAGCTAACCACCACGGAAGATCGCGCTCGCCAAAATTCTCCCTATCCCCAGCGGAGTTCATCAAAATCCCCAGCCAGGGAGTCCTCCGGAATTCAATTCCCCTCAGAGTTTAAGCTTCAGTATCCCCAGCGGAGCCAGACCATTGAACCTTCTCCCCACGGAGTTTTGGAAGGACAAATCTTGAGTTCCCCAGTGAAGTCTCCAGGGTTACTTCCCATCAAGCCGAAGATTCTCAACCTGGTCTTCCCAGCATGAGCCTACTAGTTTGGAACTCCCCAGTAGAGGTCATCAGGAATTCTCTTCCCCAGCGACAGCCAAGGATTTATTTTCCCCGGTAGCAGTCAAGATGCTTTTATCTTCAGCCATCTCGGATTCATGTATCCTCGGCAGGATTAGCTCATCAGCTTACATGCGCATTCATTACATTCATGACATAAACATTGATGTCACAGGCATTGCATCATGCATCATAACATTACATACAACTAACCCTTTGCCTTTTCAGGAAAGATCAGTCGACAGACAAAGATCATCTCCCGAGATTCATCCAGAAATAGTTCAGATGTGACCCAGACACAGTGACTTTTTGATACTTATTCCAGATTCATTCAGACGCATCATCAAGAAACCCTACACCGGTTCCTCTTCAACTTCAAGACTTCTGAAATAGTCTATAGATTCTTCCCAACAACGGATGTCAATCTACCGACTTATTCAGACTCTTCTCAATTTTTGAAAATAGTTTACGGACATGTCCCAACAACGGATACTGCTCTATTGCTTATTCAATCTCGGATAGTTCACAAATTCTCCCGACATGGACGTCAATCGGTTGCTTGTTCAGACCCCTAATTCAGAGATGTCCCAAAACATGGAGACCCTTCTGATACTTGTCCACTCACCATTGACATACAGTTCAACATGTCCAGATGGCATCTATAAGCCCATCCTCCTACCAGCAGTCGCCGAATGGCATCTTTAAGCCCATTCTCAGATGGCATCTCTAAGCCCATCCCCCGACAAAATTCTATCGCACCAGATGGCATCTTTAAGCCCATCACCAAATGGCATCTTTAAGCCCAATCACCTTTACCGTCACATCGACGAGTGCAAATTTTCTGGGCACTTTAGTGTCCAATCTTCTTCTACCTTCAAGTCGCGAAAGGCAAACTTGCCAATCTAACTCTTCAGGTCCAAGAAGATTGAACAGGGGCAACTGTTGTACCCCAAAATTTGCCCTCGCATTTTTCTACAAGCAATCTCAGCTTCAGACATTTCCTGACTTTTCAAACTGGCTCAAGAATCGGACAAATGGACTTTTCTCGACAGTCAAGCAAAATTAGGGTTTTTACTGATTTTCAGAGCCTTGGATTGTTTCATACAGTTGGCTTAGGGTCTGGATGATTTTTGGTTCAATTTTGATCAAGCGAGCGCTATTTGGCATTTAATCAGGAATTAAGGGTTTTATGGGAATATTCTCAGAAAGGTCGAAATTCCACAGTACTTTGCGGTTTATTCCGAGATTCGGGTTGAATTTGCACTGTTCATAATTTAATCAGTAAGAGGAGGCAATTGGTTTGAATTCACCAATCAAAAGATATGTGCAGTATTGGATTCACGGTATTTATGGCAAATCAGTGAAGAAGGAATGCATTTGATCAGTCTATTTGGATTGACTGCTGCTTTGCTTTGGACTTTGAATAAGACAGGTTTAATTGATCAATATTGATTTTATTTAAGTTATTTATTATTCTAAAATTGAATGATTGAAATTTATTTTTCAATTGTTTTAATTCAAAGAATTTTAAATAAATAAATAAACAATAAAGAAAATTAGAATTAATTGGATAATTTAGATTTTATTGATATTTGAATTATTTGTACAAATTGTTGTTTATAATTTAAATTATGAACAATAATATACATTAATTTAAATATTAAATAAAATAAAAGCTATCCTATTTTCTAATATTCTTCATTCTTCACTCCGCTCCGGTGCTCCATGTTTTATCTGCAAAAAGAGAAGAAAAAAAGTCAGAAAGCAGTTGAAATAAAAAAGACAGTTAAAGTTGCTCATCATTAGGGGCCACTGACTGGGATCAGTTGACCCTCTCTGCAAATCGCGGGATTTCTCCCGGTTCACAAAGAGGGGAGAATTCCATTTTTTATTCATGAATGTCAAATGCATAATTTCTAAAAAATTCAAACTGCAAACTTCCAATTCAAACTAAACTGAAAAGTCCAATTCCCACTTAAATGCCAAAGATGTCAAAGAAAATCAAGGAAGTACAGTTGTTGTCAAGATCTATCCCAAGCTGTCAAAGAAGGATTTTGGAAAGATATCAATGCAAAGTCAGCACACAAACTGTCAAAGCAAGATAAAGATGCAGAAAATGTGTTATGCAAGCTAAACATATTAATCATCATTTCCCATAGGCCCCTTCAGAACATAGTACAACAATAATCATATAAAAATCTTGACTGTACTTTTGGAGAGAAAAAGAGAGAAAAAGCAGCATAGGCTTTAGGTTTAGGCAGGGCAGAAGACAACAAAGAGATAACACAAAGAGAAGAGAACACAGTTCAGCAGGCAGGATAGAGAGAAGAGAAATATACAAACTCAAAAAGTCTGAAGCCCCACTACTGTCCAGAATCACAAAAACCATAACCTGAAACCTTGTTAAACCAGTTACGAACCAAAAAAACTCAAAACCAAGTTCAAAGACCTGATATCCTGTAAAACGATAACAACAAAAAGCCTACTGTTAAACTCCAACCTGTTGAAGCTTTATCAGTCAAAGAACCTATTCAAACCAATGCAAAAAGCCTCACCCTCAAGAATATACAAACACATAACCTGAAAATGCCACAACCTGCCTAATCCAAAAAGAGCACCACTATTGTCAAGCCTGAACCCCTAAATCATAAACATAC
Organism: Vicia faba; assembly: GCA_948472305.1. Lineage (NCBI taxonomy): Eukaryota > Viridiplantae > Streptophyta > Magnoliopsida > Fabales > Fabaceae > Vicia > Vicia faba. The sequence continues at coordinate 1,271,101,889 of OX451739.1, forward strand.
AAACTCAAAATCTGCATCAGTAAAACCTCACATAACATACTGTCAACAAACCCACAAGCATAAAAGTTCAAGGCAATGCCGGTGAGGCAACCTAGGCCCTCAGTATGAACATCATCGGGCAATAAAAAGCTTCAGAAGGCATCTAACTCAAGGATCATTCAAAGGACAAAATCAGAAGAAAGTCAGAAGAAGAAAGGCAAGTTCAAGATAATACAGAACAGCAACTCAAGTCATTCAGAGGCAATAAGGCAGTCAAACAAGAAGCATACAAATACTCAGGCAACCATACATAGGCAACAGTGGCACAGAAGAAGGGATAAAGAAGTGAATTTGAAAGAGGCGAACTCAGTAAACATACATCACGAGCAAATACATTCCAAGGCCACCAACAATTCAAAAGAACGAAAATACCAGGAAAGCATCAGAAGCAAAGCAAGCATCACGTTCACGTCGTCCCGGCCTCCTAAGCGTCTCCACCCTTCTTCTCTCCTCCTTCTCCAAGGTCAGGTAATGAACTTTCTACCTCTTCTCCTTCACCTCATAATAACGAAAGATCAATTAAGACTCAAATCAGAAAAAACATGTAATCCGTAAAAAGGAAAAGAGATAAGAACATAACAACTAAAAGCTAACCTTGTTTCAAGAAGATGTGGAGCCCTTGCCTTGGAGGGAAGAGAGTTCGGGAGTGACGTTGGTGGCCGGAAAGAGAAGCATTCAGGGAGATGAGGAAGAGAACGTTGAACAAATACGCGCCGCCGCTGCCTCGCCTAAACCTAATGCTTTCCCCCAAACTGAACTAACAAAACCTAACCCTAAATTTGTTTCCAGATTAACATGGGCCTTGCCCACTCCGTTTTGCCCTAAGCCCATAAAATTTCCACTTCTAACCTAACATTATTTTACAAACATCATGTTAATACTAATACTCAAAAAAAAACTAAAACTTTCTTTCCTATACTTAATTTATAATTATATAAACACTTTTTTTTTATTGTTATTACAAAACCATACAAATAATAAAATACTCATTTTTTATCATATATAGTTAAAATATCTTTTTAAGTATATATTTGCATAACAATAATAAAATACTTTTTTCATACATAATTAAAATTGAAACTCTTTTAATTTAAATACATTTTTCTAATATTAAATTCACAACATTTAATCAAAATACTTTTCGCAAATAAAGATACAGTCTTAATTAAAACTTGAACATTTTCTTTTGTACATAATTAAACATATAAATCAAAGATTCGTTAAAATACATGTCTAGGTCAAAAATCCTAATACGCTTCAATTTCACATATCGCGCTTGTACATAAATTACACATACTCATATACATTTCGCACTTACACAATACAAATGACACAATACATTCACATTCCCCTATACATATTTATTTATCTCATATTTGTATATTCGATATTTACATTCTGATCGCACATTCGATTTGGTTGTAACTTATTGGATACTATAAGTCTCATCCCCTTTGTACATTTATACCCCCACTCCCGGACACTATTTTGTAATAGCGTAGATTTTACATTCCGCAATTTACAATTTTCCAATTATACCATGGTTAGACCTAGGGTTTGTATGTACATAAAATCAAGCGCTAGATAACCTAATACAAGACAAATACATGTAATCAATACACAATCACACTTGCACCCCCTAGGGTAATCCCACATGTTGCCTTCCAAAATGGGCCATGCTTGCACGTCCAGTATCTTTGGCAAAACAAATTCAAAATGATCATAAGTCCCTCAAAGTGTTGCCTAAACGGAATGATCATAGTCCCTTCAAAGCAAAGTTGCCAAAGACACTTGGCATCATTGCATTCATGGTCCATACGATGACCCGCGTCCGTCCCGAATAAACTTCCTAAATGCAAGATTGCCTACCAATTTCAATGGTAGAACAAAATTGTTAAAAGGGGTTAAAACATGACAAAAACCTTTGAGTACAATAAGGTAGACAAAACTCTTAGTTACTTGAGATCAAACTTGCAAAAACACTTGCCTTCTTTTCAAAAACCACAATCCACCACACTTTCAAACAAACTCTCAAAAACATTTGAAAACATCTTTTCGAAAAGTTTCACACTTTTGTAAAACACTCAATCACGAGTCAAATACATTAGTTGCCTAAGACAAGGCATCTTTTTCCAAAACATTTTCAAAAAGCACCCACACACACACACCATTTTCAAAACAATCGAAAAACAAGGCAAGTGATCTAAAAAACCAAGTAACTAAGAGCCCATGGATAACCATGGATGAAAAGGGTGCTAATACCTTCCCTTTTCATAATCTACCCCCCGAACCCACGAAATATCTCAAAAGGTTTTTGCTGTGCTTTTTTTAACCTTTCCTTTAGGATAAAATAAAAAGTCGGTGGCGACTCTTGCTCAACCGCACAAGTGCGAATGCGAACGCAAAACACTAGTCAGTTCTCCCACCGTATCACAGTGTGTGAGTAGTGTTTTAGTTTAGTTATTTTATCTTGATTAAGGTTATCTAGCGATTGATTTTAAATCTTGCCATACACGCCTATTAAACTAGCAGTAATAAGGAAAACAGTAAATTATGGAAAAATAAATCTAGACTATTACAGAACTTCGGGGAAGGGGGTTACAAACCACAAAATGGGGGGAAAAGTAAAGTAAATCCTAATTTATCTATTACATCCCTTAATAGTTACATATTTATGAAAATAATAATACGAAAATAAATAAGCGCGCGGAGATTGTGAAAAAGGGAAAGATATTAAAACCAAAAAAATTCTAAGCGTTAGGAAAATATTTTTGGTGTTTTTTTAGAAAAATATTTTTATAGTGTAAAATAATAATTAATTATAATTCTAATTAGTTTACAAATTAATTACGAAATAAAATCAAAATGTGATTAAATTAAATTAATTTTTATTTATCAAAAATTAAATTAATTAATCAAAACCTAAATCTGATTTTTAGTGATTTTTGTGATTTTTTCCGATTAAATATAATTGTTTAAAAATAAAATAATTAATTAAAACAAAAAAAAATGAAATGGGCTTGAAACAAGTAAACTGGGGGTGTAGAATCGGAAAATATCTAAGCCCAATAACTTAGGCCCAGGCGTTGGAGGGAGGCCTTCAGAATCTTGTACATCTTTCCAATGAGGCCTATCCTGAGTGCTCAGATCTGGAGCGTTGGATTTGGATCTGTTGAGATCTTATGGTGTGGAATTGGAGATGTACGATGCACGCGTGGACCTGCTTGGTACCAGATCTGCAAGAGAAAAGTATGAAAAATAACATGCCAGGGGCAGGGATCGAACCCATGCCCTGGTGCACTAACACCTTTACACACACATGTTTATCGTTGGGGCGATTGTTACTTCTGGTATATAAATAAAATGAAAATAATAAATATGTAAAACACTTTTAACGATCAAGAAGTGTCAGAGCCCTAGCTCCGGTCATCTTCTCTGGTGAACTAAAATCTCAAAACTTGTGAAATCGTTAGAATTAAAACCAGAAACACATGCTACCCCCCTAATTCAGGCATTACGGATCCAATGGTGGGGTTATCTTGACCTAAAACGATCTTCAAACAGAGTTACAATAAAAATGCAAAAACACGGTTAAAAATGGTAGGTAGCCATGTTCACGTCTAAGCTCACACGTAAAGCCTCATTCCAACCCTAATTATCATTCTGAAAACACTTGACCACAAGACATTAGTAAACAACGCACGAATTTAAGAATTCAAATGCAAGAAATTTTACGAATCAGTCAACGTGGCTAGGCTTCTTCTAGGCATGACTGGAAGTATTCTTGGACTGGATCTGTTCCTGAGGATGTCAGGATGACGAACAAATGCTTGAAATTTGTTGAGAGTGGTTGGAGAATAAGGTTTTGTGTTACCCTAGCTCGAGAAATTTTTGAGACTTTTTTGTTCTAAAGTTGCAGCATGTGTATCTGTTTTGCATCTGATTTGGTACTGTATATATAGAGGGAGAAAGTGATCATCAAATATGGAACAAAGACAAGACATTCATATCCATGAAACAAAAATCCAACACATTAAAAAGTTTCCATTTTTGAGATTGTTCTTGCCATTTTCAAGTCCACGCGTTTTTGGCAAGTTATCATGTATTGCCTTGGGCCTCTAGCTGATCAAGAAACCCATCATGCGCCTTGGCCCAATGATTCTCCATTTTATTTGATTTATTTTGTGTTTATTTTGAATAAAAACAAAATAAATATAAATAAAATAATAATAAAACATAAGGCACGGTATGAGTGACATTAGGGGCTTCCATAAGGTCATGGACATGTTTGAAAATCAAAAGTTAGGTCCACTAGTTCAAAATCTCAAGTTTGCTCATTTTGCACTTCATGCATTTCCTCAAAATTTCCAAACTTGCACTGATCATAACTCTCTCAATTTTCATCTTTTAAAGATAATCTTGGCCTTTTTGAAAATATCGAGTTGTCCTCTATAATTTCTCTTTTTATCATTTTTGCATTTGGAGAATTAATCTTGATGTAAGTTGCCTTTACAAAAAGTGTCTTTTTGTTGACTTTTGAAATGACCTGTAATGTATTAGCTCATATCTTTCAAATGAATCACTTTTTGGACTTGAGCATACATATAAAAAGTTTTAGAGAATTGTATTTCCTTCAAAATTGGCTTTGGTTGTGGAAAAGTTGATGAAGCATGTGAAAGTTATGCTTGGTCAAAGTTCAGTTGACTTCTCCTAAGGAAACCCTAATTTGGCAACTTTTTACCTTTGATGATTTGAGGGCTTTCATTGAGGAATTGTGATCAAAATTTGATAAAATAATGAATATCACCTTAAAATGTTGATGTTGACCAAAAATCTTGAAGTCCGGCTGTATGTTGATCATAGTTGACTTTTTACCCAATATAGATGACTTTCAATCATCTGAGCCATTGACTGGGCAAGCTTGTGATGTAGGACTTGAAACTTGACATGAGAACTATTGAAGACCTATGAAGAACCATGAAAATCACTTGAGAACCTTGAAACCCAATCTTCCTTGAGAAACTTAAAACCCTAGTTGTAGATCCATTGCTTAGGAGGAGCATTTTGACTGGTTAATTCTTGAGAATCTTGAGCATTTTGAGAACCCTTAAAAGAATGTCTTGAATAAAATGGGATGGAAAATTTTGGGGTACAACATCCCCCTATAAGGGGTAAAGGCGGCAACACATTTTTAATCCTCATTGTAGGTAGGCACAAATTCCCACATGATGATGCGAGGGAAGTGAGAGATGATCCATCTCTGAAAATTGTTCAGATGCAATATTAATAACAAGTGTAAAAAATGAATTATCAAAAAATTAGTAACATTAAATTATTTTAAGCACTTTGTAGCTTCCTGACATTTGCTTTTTCTTCTAAAGACAATCCTCGCCCAACTTCAAGTACAGGTAGACCAAACAGGTGGCTCTTAACTGAATCACCATCAAGTTTATGAAGTAGTTAAGGTAAACCACATCAAAGTAGGGTACACTTTTGTCCATAAAAAATGGACGTGCCTATCGGGAACAAGAGGTAACATTTTAATGCACAAGTCCAATAGTACTCAACCTGCATACCATCATCATCGGCCTCCATAGCCCACCACAAGTGGTCTTTATATAGGTCTTCAAAATTTTCAAATCTGGCAAGATCCCCATTGGTGTCAGTTACCTCATTTTCCGTCTTAGTTGGGTCAACCCCCCAAATATGTAACCAACATCTCATTGGCTTCCTCTCGACCGAGCCTTTTATGGCCAGTAACTTCCTCTGATGGGAGGATACAAGAAGCATGAGAAGTCTTCCAGGGTTATTGTCATCTCACCAATAATAGGGGTGCAAATATGACATATCTGAATACCATATATCTGCAAATTCTTCCTGCATGTTATGGTTTATAGTCATGTACACAACAACACATAAATTGGAAAGACCATAATAGCATATATCATCCCTGAACCAATCATCGTCAGCAAATGTTGAAGGCTTCAATGAAAGAGTGGTTCTTTATGAGATCTTCATCCAAGTAGTGATATATATATAGTTCTCTATTAGTATAGTAAATGTTGAAGTTAGTTTCCATAGCTTGAGAGGAAAAGTCTTTTGAGAAGTATGAGGATGAATTTGGAGGTACAAGTTCTTTTTTAGGCCATTTTAAAGTGGTGATGGATGAATGAGAAAGCTAATGTGTTTCTAATGAAATGCACAAGTGAAAGACTGATGAGATGTGAAGAATGAGAAATTTTCCTCTATTTATAGATTATGCCTAATCGATTGGAAGATGGAGCTAATCGATTAGCAATGGTAAAATTTAAGAGCTAGCCATTGAAAATAGTTGTTGTCTTAATGACTCACCTAACTAGCCATTATGGTAAGCTCTAACGTTCGAATTTATGAAATTTCACATGTTCTAACCGATTGGATGCTAGTGTCAATCAGTTATTTTAGCCCATTTAAGCATATCTTATTTTGGGCTTTGTGTGTTACACCCCTGCTTGACCTTATTTACACCTTTTTACTATAAAAAAAATAGAATGCTCATCTTTTGGGTTAGAGAAATAATTTATTAAGTTGAGCAAAATTAAACTCATTATTTTAAGGGGTTAATCATAGTTTTTAGATTATTTCAACCTTAAAATAATGTATACCTCTTTCTCATAATAATTCTTGATAACCATTTCCCTAAAAGGGAAACATCAAATATACTATGGTGTAACCTTCTCTACACATTGTTGGATACAAGAGTTGGTATAAACAAAAAAATGAATCAATTCATTATAGACATATCCATCTAACTTATCACTAAGGATCATAAACCTTGAGGTTTTCTCAAAAAATTGCTTCGATCACAACAGTTGATATTTGCCATCATTGTCTATCCTCGGATTAGAGAATTCATAAATATTGTATACTTTAGAAGTACACTTTTACTTTTCACAAATCCATTTATATTTCTATTAAAGTTTCAAGATGCAAAGCATACATGCAAAACATTAATATTTCACCTTTTATGCCCATATCTTCTTGGCCCATGTGCATTAGTTCTAGAAGATCTATGGTTTTTACCTTTAGATCTTTTTAATTTATCAAAACAAAAGGTTCTAAGTATCCTATTCTCTTACAGTGCATGCACTTATATACTAAACACTTCTTTTCCTTATAATATGTACCTTTCCTATATTTTTTTTATCCTTTTTAAATCCTAATCCATTTTGTTTATGGAAAATCTTTGACTTGATAGGATCGAGTCAAACTTCTCTTTTCCTTAGGTAAACTTTCCTAAATTTTCACGTAAATCAGTTACTCATTTTATAAGAGAGTCACACTGCTTACATTCTTCCCTCGAATTTCTAATCTTAGTTATTTCTATCTTGAATGCATAATTTATTTATTTAATATGTATTGATGATTCTTTAAGACCTAAGCTATAATCTCTCATTTTATCATTTTCGTCCATTAACTGACCACTCATTCTAACCAGGTGTGCATAAGATGGTTTGATACCTGTAGTAGTATTTGACTCGTAGGATGCCTTTAATCATATTTCATCTTCTTCGTTGGAAGAGGATTCTCTTAAATTTCTCCCTGGGGTTGATGTCTCTCATCCTCTTCTTTGTTAGAGTATTGAACATAATTCTACTTCTTTGTCATTCCTTAAATAAGAGGATCTTTTGTTTGATATTAAATATTCTGAAGATCGTTCAACTACTGAGCATGTTATTTTGAAGGATTTCACTGGAGTTGTATGATAGAAATATGATGAAGATGATGATTCTTTGATTTTTGTTTCTTCATCTTTAAGTAATTGAACTAGTTCATTCAATTTCTCTACAATTTATTTCTTGCTTGATTTTCCTGAAATTTATGAAGGCTTCCATCTTTTGATTTAAGAGTTGAATTAAATTTCCAATTCTTAATTACTATATATTTGTTAGTGCTATAATTTCCAACATAATTTATAATATTTCTAAAATTTGAAAAAATTCGAAAGAGATGTCTTTATCTTCTTCACCTTGTGTGTTTATATTATCTTGTTCGATACTTGGAGAAGCTACATATATCATTTCAAGAGTACCCAATATTTCCTTACGGTTTTACAACAATGAACATGATAAATATTATTGTCATCTAGAGACATTATTATAAAATTCTTGGTTTTAAGATCTATCTCTAATTTTCTCTTTTCCTCTTCGATCTAAAGGGAATATGGTGTATCTAGTATTCACTATTTATTTGATGAGTAGGGATAACCGGGCCAATGGTTTTTTTTCATAATTCATAATTTATACTTTGAAGAAAAATTCTAAGCCTAACTTGTCAAATATCAAACCTACTATTTTTTGAAAAAAGGTGGTGTGTTTAGAAAATATCTCTTGTCGGAAGTCATCTTCCTATTGAGACGATTAGTCCTTAAACATGAGTTAGGCTTTGATGCCACTTGTTAGATATGTGACTTCATACAGAAGAGAGAGTTGAATTACGAAGTTCAAAAAAGCGTGATTTTAAAAAACTTTACGGTTTAAATTAGAGTTTAAAAATATTTTAAATATTAAGCAGTGGAAAATAAATTTGTGGAATATAAATTGCAAAAGTTAAAGAGTATAGGGAAAAGAAATTACACTGAGAATTATAGAGGTTTGGTTAAAAAAAGGACATACTCCTCTCCTCAATAATTGATCTTGAGAGTATTCAATAAACATTGAGAGCTTTTAGTAGGTAATACTCACAAACCCCCTTATACAAGGAAACTGGTTGACTTCCAACCAAACAATAAGAGTAGGAATTTACAAATTTGAGTCTTCTCTTCCAAACAGTGGATTGAAGCGGTTAGTCTCCTTTGCACGCAATAGATATGGTTAGTCTTCTTTCTACTAGGATCTTGGAGCGGTTAGACTTAAATCTTCTAAACAAACTTTGCAAGCTTTTATACTGGTTGAGTTCACGAATGTTTAAACCTTGGTTTTACCACGAGTTAACCAACAACCAGAGATATTTGAATATCGAGGTAATCTCGAACCTATCAAGCTTTTAATATCGGAATGAGCTTGAACCTAATCTTAGTTTACCACAGACTAGCCAAGAATCTAAAGATATTTTAATACGAGCTTATCTCGAACCTAAACATGGGCTTGGTCACACAATCATCAATCCAAAGCTTTTTACGGGTTTAGCTTATAAACCAATAAATAATACTAAATGAATAATATTCAACCAAGGTGTATGCTAAAGACTCCCTTGGTGAATTTTACAATTCTACCCTTTCAGAATTACAACTTATCCTCACTCACAAAAAGACTTTCTCGCAGAGTACTTCGGCTAAAATATTAGTGAGAGAAAGTAAAAAAGAAAAGTTTAGAGAGAGATAGTGAGATTGAGATGTGTCAAAACACATTTCTGGATGATTTGAAATGAGGGAAATTACCTCTGTTTATAGGCTAGAGGTTGACCCAAAAAGGAATTTGAATTTAGTGCTTGCTAAGTCTTCCCAATCAATTAGCACCTAATGCCAATCAATTAAATATTCAAAATATAATCGATTGTAAGTTAAAAATAAGAAAGAAAAGATATGTAGTCGTTGCAAAATATTAAGGTGTTGTCCTAATTGCTTGGAGCTCAATTTTGAGTTGAGCCTACTGATTAGGTAAATGTGTTAATCGATTGGAAAATTCAAAATTTTCCCATAGCTATTATGATAACTCCCAATTTATCTGGAACAACTTCAATACATTTTTAAAGATATTTTATTAAGTGAAATCAATTTGAAAAGATTTTTTAGTGTGTGTGCTTTATCCATGTACTTTTATGAGACTGCCCTTGTGTTGGCTCCTAAATTCGACACCCTTGTTTGTTATTAATATAGACCATTAATTATGAGGAACGGTTTCGACCAGCTGATCCTGTCGAATGCTCATCAGAAAGTGGCAAGGTACTTAGAGAATTTCTTTTAAGTAGGAATCTTGTTGCCTTCGACGTCGAAGGAACTTCTCGACAAAGGTATTTGATGTCCCAGGGTGGAACGGTTTGAGATTCAAATGTTTGGAGGGAAAACGGTTCCCAGCAGTTACCAAGCGCAACGTGCCAAGATCAGGAGCGTCGAATGCTGTGAGCATGCCAAGTGGAGTCATCTCGAAGCAACGTAACTGCCTAACGGTTACTTGAGATGTGTTTAGTATAAATACTAGTTGTTCACGTAGTTTTCGCGTGTGTCCATCATTATATACAAGTTACTCATCTAGATTCAAGTACCTAGTGTGAGCGAAAGAATTGTTGAGAATGTATGTGTGAAACACCATTTAAATTAATCAAAGTCTTTTATATTCCAGCACTTTATTGCCTTTCATTTACTCTTTTCCGTCGAAGCCTTTGTTTAACACTTTCATTTATTCTATCAAGCTTTTCTTCATGCAATTTACATAAAGTGTCTTTACTTTACTGGCATTAACCATCATTAGATCTAGTCAAACCCCAAAAAATCAACCATGTCTTAGGATCAATCTGATCAATTTTGCGAGTCACCAAATAAGTAACCTTTTGGAGGATCAGCGGTTGTTTACCAATTTCCACGGTAAACAAATTGGCACACCTGGTGGGACCTTGTGTTGATTTTTAAGGTTAACCATATTTATATAGAATATCATCTTTTTCGAAGAGTATTGTATGTTATTGAGAAGTGGTAGAATATACACTAACGATACCAATACTACGAGAAGAAGAGAAGCGATGGCGAATCCGCCAAACAATAGCGAAATCCCACAAACAAATGTGGGAACAACGGTTATCCCAACCGTAAGTGAAACGCTAACCGCTGGTTCAACACCAGCAGTAACGGTCACACAAACGGGGCCATTGCCTCCGTTCACTGGCCCCAGAATGCCTTTGGGAACTCCCCCACCAAGGGGAAACCCAGGAACTAGGCCCTATGTTACCCCAGGATTTTCGACAGGCGGTCTAAATCGAGAACCACTCTATGGCATGCCCTTCTGAATTGGCTAGCCTGACGAACGCTGCGTCCACTTTTTCAGACCCTTTAGTGAGCGCCTCTTCGCCACTCCAAGGTTCCGGAGTTGGTATGGCGAACAGGAGTAGGACCCAACTCTTAGGAGGAACGTCCCAAGTAGCGCATGGCCTTACGAATGCCTCGACAGCAATCTTGAGGCAACAAATGGACGAAAGCAACCACGATATGGTTCAAATGTTGGCACAAACTTTAAGTACAGTGCTGAATCCTCTAATACAAAATACCACCCAGTCGAATCAGCAGATGACAGCGCAAATGGCGCGTCTGGCCGATTTCTTTGGGGTACCCCAACCTATTCGACAGCCCCAAAGGGCGCTAATAAGGGGAAACCAAGGTATACTTCTAGAGGAAGAAACCACTATTAACCAAGTCCAGCAGCCTGTCGAAGAAAACCTTAGGACGCGATTGGAACAACCTGGGGTCGAAGAACCTAGGGTCATAGCCCCGGAGGTAAGGATAGTCAACAGAAACCAAAATGCTGACGAAATAGTTCAGCACATCCAATACCAGAATATGGGTTTGGAAAATAACCTGACAGCCATGATCGAAAGAATCATGACGCAAAATGGGATGAATACGGGCTTCCGTAGGCCCAACTTTACATCCCCACTGTCAGAATACGTGTTACAAACAGACTTACCTCCTAGATGTAAAGTCCCTAAGTTCACTAAATTTTCAGGGGACACGACAGAATCTACTGTCGAACATGTGGCGAGATACTTGATTGAAGCAGGAGATATTTCAAACAACGAAAACCTGAGGATTAAGTATTTCCCAAGTTCCCTAACAAAGAACGCGTTTACTTGGTTCACAACTCTTCCCCCCAATTCGATCCACCATTGGACCCAGTTGGAGAGATTGTTCCACGAGCAATTCTACATGGGACAAACCAAGATAAGCCTGAAAGAATTGACCAGTGTAAAGAGGCGATTCACTGAACCTATAGACGAATATCTAAATAGGTTTAGGTTGCTCAAAGCAAGATTCTTTACGCAAGTGCCAGAACATGAGTTAGTCGAAATAGCCGCAGGAGGCTTAGATTATTCCATTAGGAAGAAATTAGACACTCAATACCTGAGAGACATGGCCCAATTGGCCGATAGGGTTCGACAGGTAGAACGCCTTAAAGCTGAAAAAGCCAAGGCAACAAAAACTCATAAAAGAGAAAGGATAGCATATGTCGAAATGGACGATGAAGATCCAGAAACCTTCGACAAAACTATAACCGTCGAAGAAAGCGAGGTCGATTTAGCGGAGCTAAAACAAGGGCCACCATATTCTTGCAAACTGCTAGTCCCCTCAAGTGGAAAAAACCCCACTGGTCCTGAAAGGGCCAACGATAGGTTCCCCAAAAAGACTTACAGTTTTGATATTACAAAATGTGATGAAATTTTTGACTTACTTGTAAAAGATGGCCAAATGATAGTGCCCCCAGGGGTAAAAGTGCCTCCTCTTGATCAAAGAAAGAAAAAAGGCTTTTGTAAATATCATAATTTTCTGGGCCATAAAACATCTCAATGTTTTCTTTTCAGGAATCTCGTGCAAGATGCTATCGAAGAAGGGAGGTTGAAATTTGCCGATAAGACCCCTATGGCTGTGGACTCTAACCCTTTGCAGGCTGAAGCCCATTATGCTTAACCTTCAGAGGTGAATGTGATCGAGGTGTCCAGAAGCCAGGTGAAAAGGCCAAGAATAACTATGGTCGAAGTCACCAAGGATCATGTCAACATGCCAATCTTTGGCAGTTTTTCTAGGAGTCTTTCTAGAAAAACAATTGAAGCAGTCCAAAAAGCTGTTGAAAGCCCAAAACTGGAGACAGTTGGAGCCCCAAAATCTGGAGCAAAACCCAGTTCCTACTTGGCTGCAGTCCAAGGCCAGACAGAGGACCTGGAGGATCAGATGAAGCAAATGACTCTTGCCACCAAAGACACCATGAATGTCAACATGGTCGAAATCTCTGAATCAAAAGCATCAGAGGAGGCCACTAGGCAAGAGCAGGCCAACAAAACGGCTTTCCCTCGGGAAAACGAAAATCTGGCAGATTTCCTGCAAAGATGCCAGAAGAAGAAGTCAGAAGTGATGTTGTGTCCTCGATGTAGCTCGATTTTCGACAAAAAAGCTGCTGAACACATCCAAGGTGTAAGAGCAGCAAACAGAAGAAGGGAAAGTGTTGATATTCGACATGACCCCAGAAGAACCTACCAAAAGGGTTCAAATCAAGAGAAGAGGCCACTGACTTTCAGGCCTCCAACCAATGTGCCAGTTGATACGTGGTATAAAACATCAAGTCGAAAGAGACCGAACGAGGAAAGGTGGCACTCCTTCGAAGTGCCAAGAGGTTCATCTTTGACACACAAGAAAGAACCTCAGGTTGTCGCCCCTAAAGTGACCCAGGTATCAAGTAACTACAAGGGAAAGAATCCCATGTCTCGATCCCAATGGAGAAGATACCAGAGGCGGCGAAAGGCTGAGAGGGAAGCTACCAATGAACCAAAGCCAGAATCAAGTTCAAATGTCCCTCAGAGAAAGCAGAGAAAGCCTCTGGAAAGACAACCAGTGACCAATAGACTAGTCTAGCCTAACCAGGGCAAAGTTGATGACGAAAATGGCTCTGAGTCTGATGACACCCTAGATATCATGGTAAACATAGTATCAGTTTTGCCAAGAGAGTTCAATCGCCAGGTGGAGGTCGAATCCAACGATTAGGAAGTCGAACAAGAAATGGCCAAGCATAGGCCAGTATGCTGCTTCGTCCTGGACAATGGCGCTACTAAAGAGAAAAATGGTTTCTTCGAACCTCCTACAGAGGCAATGAAAAATCACCTCAAGCCTTTATTCATAAGGGCAAAACTCGAAGAAACCACCGTAAATAAAATTTTGGTGGACTGTGGGGCAACCATCAACATCATCCCTCACTTTATGCTGAGAAAAATAGGCAAGAGCGATGAAAACATCAAGCCTCACAACATGGTCCTGTCGAATTATGAAGGCGGAATAGGGACCACTATGGGGGTGATCCAACTAGACCTCAAAGTGGGATCCATCCTTCGACCAACTACGTTTATGGTCATATCGGCCAAACCAAATTATAATCTTTTGTTGGGCCGAGAATGGATACATGGTGTTGGAGCAGTACCATCATCAATGCACCAAAGGTTGATACTATGGCGTCCTGATGGAATGGTCGAAAACATAGAAGCGGATCAGAGCTATTACTTGGGCGAAGTAAATCACCTAGGGAGAGCTGACTTCGACAAAAATTTGGCTCACATTGGGCCATGCCCAGCACCTGACTTCGACTTAGCGCCAGCGCTAAATGCTTTTTGTTCCTTGTACCTGCACCCTGAGCATGGTTTTTAATGGGACAGAGAAGACTTGTCCCACATTGATTTCAGTGGGCTAACTGACATCCAGCCAACTGGTTGGGGAAGTGAATTCAGTGACAATGACTGAGTCACAATCACTGCAGCGAATTTCGGCTTATGTAGCCGAAACAAGGATGATAACGGCTCTTGAAGCCGAAGTAAAATATATGGCCACACAGGCCAATGATCAAGAGTTACCTTCTGCAGGTCCTGGAAAGGATTTCGACCCAAAACCTCCTGATGTTATGCCAGAAGAAATGCAGGAACAAAGGCTCGACGTCATCTACGACGATGAGCCTTTGGGATTCGAAAAGGACCCCCTAGCGAACAACATCAAAATGTTAGCGCATGATCCTTTAGAAGAAATCAACTTGGGCGAAGGGTTAGAGAAAAAGCCAACTTACATTAGCGCAAAAATAGACCCAGAGCTCAGGTTGGAAGTGATCCATTTGTTAAAAGAGTTCAAGGAATGCTTTGCATGGGATTACGACGAGATGCCTGGTCTCGACAGAGGATTGGTAGAACTTCAGTTGCCAATCAAACTTGGGAAGAGGCCAGTCAAGCAAAGTCCAAGACGCTTCACTCCAGAAATACTGTCGAAGATCAAAATAGAAGTCGAAAGACTGCTGAAGTGCAAATTCATACGAGCTACGAGGTATGTCGAGTGGATTGCAAACATTGTGCCAGTGATTAAGAAAAATGGCACGTTGAGAGTATGCATAGATTTCAGAGACTTGAATGCTGCCACACCCAAAGATGAATATCCTATGCCTGTGGCGGAAATGCTAGTCGATTCTGCCGCTGGCCATGAGTACCTGAGCATGCTCGATGGTTATTCAGGATATAATCAAATATTCATTGCCGAAGAAGATGTGTCAAAAACAGCTTTTCGATGCCCCGGGGCTTTAGGCACTTACGAGTGGGTAGTGATGCCTTTTGGCCTAAAGAACGCTGGGGCAACATATCAGCGGGCGATGAACTCCATCTTCCATGATTTTATTAACACTTTTATGCAAGTGTATATTGATGATATTGTTGTAAAATCTGTTTCCAGGAAGAACCATATAGACCACCTTCGACAATCATTTGAAAGAATGAGAGAACATGGTCTGAAAATGAACCCTTTGAAGTGTGCGTTCTGTGTAAAAGCTGGAGATTTCTTGGGCTTCGTCGTCCACAAGAAAGGAATCAAAATCAACCAGAATAAGACGAAGGCAATCTTGGAAGCGAAAGCGCCAGTGAACAAAAAGGAACTGCAATCTCTGCTAGGCAAGATAAATTTCTTAAGGAGATTCATATCTAACCTAAGTGGAAAAGCTCAAGCCTTCTCACCCTTACTTCGATTGAATAAGGAAAGATTAGAATGGGGGCAAGAGAAACAAGAAGCCTTCGACAAAATCAAAGGATATCTCACCAAGCCACCTATTTTGGTGCCTCCTTGCAGCAACAGGAGTATGAGATTGTACATAGCTGCATCCGACAAAACTTTGGGAAGCATGTTAGCCCAGGAAGATGAAAATGGAGTCGAAAGACCCATTTACTATCTTAGTAGAGTTTTGAACGATGCAGAAACTAGATATAGCGAAGTTGAAAAATTATGTCTATGTCTTTATTTCTCTTGTAAAAAGCTCAAACAATATATAAAACCAGTTGATGTGTATGTTTCATCTCATTTTGATGTTTTCAAGTACATGTTGTCGAAACCCATCCTGCACAGTCGAATTGGCAAGTGGGCGCTAGCGTTAACTGAGTACTCATTGACCTTTATGCCTCTTAGGGCAGTGAAAGGGCAAGTGGTAGCAGACTTTATAGTCGATCACTCAATTCAGGTGGAGAATATAAATTATGTGGAGATAGAGCCTTGGACATTCTACTTCGATGGTTCCAGCCATAAAGATGGAACAGGAGTAGGGGTCGTGATTATTTCTCCAGAAAAAATTCCAACAACATTCAAGTACAAGATATCAGGTACCTGTTCGAACAATGAGGCTGAGTACGAAGCTCTAATTACTGGCCTTGAGATATTGTTGGAATTGGGGGCAACTCGAGTCGAAATAATGGGAGACTCAGAGTTAGTCATTAAGCAAGTCACAAAAGAATATAAGTGCATAAGAGAAAACCTTATTATGTACTTTGTGATAGAAAATCGTTTATTGAAAAAATTCGAAATGGTCAACATTCGACACATACCCAGATTGGAAAATCAAATAGCCAATGATTTGGCACAAATTGCATCTGGGTACAAAATTTCAAAAATGAGATTACAAAGAGCAATCGAAGTCCGAGAAAAAATAAAAGCAACTAGCCTGTCACCAACAGATTTGAAATCGACAAGACTAGGGTATGTTGATCAAAGGAACTTCGAAGTATCGTTCATAGACAATTTGTCAGAGCAAGATTGGAGGAAACCCATTGTAGATTATCTACAAAATCCAGCAGCTTTGACAGAACGGAAAATAAAGTATAGGGCGTTGAGTTACGTACTCATGGGTAATGAGTTATTTAAAAAGACGCCTGAAGGGGTATTGCTAAAGTGCTTAAGTGAAACTGAAGCATACATAGCCCTTTCGACTATGCACGCTGGAGCATGTGGGGCTCACCAAGTAGGCCATAAGATGAAATGGTTGTTATTTCGACAAGGACTATACTGGCCTACCATCTTGAAGGATTGTGTTGAGTTCGCGAAGGGTTGCCAGGAATGTCAAGTCCATACGGGCATCCAACATGTACCAGCAAGCGAACTTCACTCAATAGTGAAACCTTGGCCCTTTAGAGGATGGGCGTTGGATCTTATTGGAGAGATTCGACCGGCATCATCAAAGAGCCAGAAGTATATACTGGTAGGCATTGATTATTTCACTAAATGGATCGAAGCTATTCCTTTAGTCAATGCAGACCAAGAAAATGTCATTGAATTTATTCAAAAGAACATTATCTTTAGATTTGGAATCCATGAAACTATAACGACTGATCAAGGATCAGTGTTCACTGGTCGAAAGATGCAGGAATTCGCTCAAGAAACAGGCTTTAGACTCCTAACATCAACACCTTATTATGCACAGGCAAATGGTCAAGTTGAAGCAGCAAATAAAATAGTGATCGGCCTAATAAAAAAGCATGTAGGAAAGAAGCCAAAAAATTGGCATAAGACGTTACACCAGATCTTGTGGGCCTGTCGAACGTCCCCAAAAGAAGCCATAAGTACAACACCATATCGGCTAACTTTCGGTCATGACGCAGTGTTGCCAGCGGAAATTTTTCTTCAATCAGCAAGGGTTCAGAGACATCATGATATCCCCTCTGAGGTTTATTGGGATATGATGTTAGACGAACTAGTAGATTTAGACGAAGAAAGATTACGCGCTCTCGACCTACTAAGAATTCAGAAGAAAAGAGTGGAAGACTCTTACAATAAAAAAGTAAAACCTAAGGCATTCTCGCCTGGAGAATTAGTTTGGAAGGTGATTCTCCCCATGGATCGAAGGGATCGAAGCATGGGAAAATGGTCACCCAAATGGGAAGGACCGTTCAGAATTATCCCAAATTTTTCTGGTGGAGCTTATGAGGTTGAAGAGTTAGGTGAAGATAAAAGACTCTTGAGAGTAAACGGAAAATATTTGAAAAAATATAAACCTATGCTCCAAGAGATCAAAATAAATAGCAATTAATGACAAAATTAACCATAAAGAGCCAAAATGGAAAATTATATAATGATTAGCCAAAATGGTTGCATTGTCTTACAAATATTACAGTACATGGTTAATAAATGGCTGAGCAAATTAGAAAGGGATAGAAGCTTTAAGTCGAAGATACTTGGCCTGCTGCAACTCCAGCCTTTTGTTACACAAGGCAGTCGCCTGAGAAAGTTTGGCAATCTGGTCATCAAAGGCTTGGGCCTTCTCAGCGAACTCTAGGCCTCGTGTAACTTCAGCTTGGCTCTCTGTGTCCGAAACAGTCGAGAGGAGCTCCTCTTTGCGCTTGGTGTTAGCATTTATCTTGGCCTCCAGCTCCTCGATCTGCGCCTTTATAGAGGCATTATCTCGATCTATGGCGTCGATTTCCTCCTGCTTGGATGTCTTCTGCTTCGACAACTCTGCAATTCGAGAAGTTGTTTCAGCTACCTCGGTCCAGGCAGAAGAACTCTTGCCATGTAGCGCTTCGAGCTGGCTGTTGAAGCCCCTCTGACGTCTATAGTCCGCAGAGACTTGGTCAACAATGGAGTATAACTCCAAGATGAAGCTGGAAACCTCTGGAGACACAGCAAGCAAATCGACCGCATTCAGAATAGCTCCCAGACAAGACGGAGCAGTAGGATCCCCCTCCAAAGCCTTCATCAGATCCTTTTTGAAGAACTGAGCCTTGACCTTCATCAAAGCCTCATCAAGAGGAGAAGTCGAAGTGGACTTCCCCGATGCAGTAGAAGCATCGTGACTAAGGTCAGATGAACTTCCCCTACTCTCAATGATGGCATTCAGGTAGCCAATGGGATCAGTTTGCTTCAAAAGGGCCAAGTCTTCTTTAGACGTGGGCTTTGTCGAGGTGGTCGCTCCTACAGCAGCGGTGGCTTGGGGTTGAAGTTGTTCAGTAGCGTTTGCATCGACATGACTCTCTTCGACATGTAGTTCAGTAGTGCCAGCATCAACATGATCCTCTTCGTCATGTTGCCCCTCTGTCAGATCGACCACTTGAGTTTCTTTTGGTTATTGCTCCTCTGCTTCGACAAGGGCTTCATCGTTAGCTAATTCCTCCTCTTGTTGTCTACTATGTTCGGCAGAGTCTTGTGTCTCTGAAGTTTTTGGTGCTGAACTTTCGGTGCTCTCCTGAAAATAGAAGAGGAAGAATCTTCTGGTTTAGAAAGATACACAATCGAACGTGATCATCGACACATAAGTTAAAAATGGTCGGAGGAGCTACCTGTAGAGGAATTTCAGCCCCAGGGCTAGAATTATCACTTTCAATGGGTTTGCTGAGCAAGACGTTTAGCTCCTCCTCCGTGGGCTCTTCGATGATCACGGGAGGTGGCCTGGGTCTTCTCCCTGCAACCTTGATTCTGATCGTGGGTCGAGGCTCAGGAGCAGGGGCATCTTTCTTCAGTTTTCTCCGTTTAAGAGGAACACGGGGAGATTCATCCTCGTCGTCACTCGCAGATTCGACCGTTAGTGCAGGTCGTTTCTTAGGTGCAGGTTCCTGAAAACCAAATGGAGTCGATTTAGAGCGCCACATCGAAAATCAGGATGTTAAAACCAGAAGGAAATAATAAAAGTTTGGTTACCGGTGCTGAAGGTTTTGTAGAGGGACCTCCTCCCTGATGGCTTTCTGTGGCTTTCTTTGCTGCAGGTTTTCGAACGACTGAAAGAAGACGCGTTCACAAGTTATAATTGACAAGTTATAGGTCGAAATGGAAAGACAAATATAATTTGGAGAGTGAACGTACATTTCTTTATTTTGTCAAGGACCAAAACGAAGGACTTCTGGAGTTCGTCCACAAAATCTTTTTCATCGAAGAACTCTTCAGCATAATAACTCTTCCACCAGTCTTCAAAAGATGGTGAACAGAGGAAGTTGAGTTGATAGTCAAATAGTGAAAGTACTGTCCGACCAGCGTACCTGCCAATGTGCTTGGTAGCAGCATCCTCAGTGTAATCATTGCAAAAATACAACATTGATTTCTCCCTAGGGAAAATGGGAGAAGGAAGTGATTGGATGATACCAAACTGTCGAGAGACCAAATTTGGCTGATAAGCGATCAGGCTCAGATGACTCTTGGAACTCTTAAAGCGCAATGGCATTATTCTGGGAGTGAGAAATGCTTCCCACAGTGTTGTGTGCTCTTCGAGATGAGGGTCCCCTGATGACTTGGGATGGGGCCTGGTGAACCATTCTGGACCAAACTTTCGACGGGCGAAAGGAGCCATGGTCGAGGTGAATTCCTTTCTTCCTGCAAACATCAAAACGAAGTTTGCAAAGGTTTGTTGGAGTTCCAGCCCATCCTCAGTGGGAGTCAGTAAAGCCAGCCTGGTGCCTTTGATACGCCTTTTGGCTATCTCAGGAGCTTGTTCGTTTATCTGAGTTTTCTGAGGTAAGAAAGACTCAAAAGTGGCATTTAGCCATAGTTGTAGTAGCCAGAAGGGTTCTGCAAGCAGCAAGCTGACTCTATTTTCTATAACCTTTAATAGAGTCGCTCCACTACTTATCGACTCATATAGGTTCGCCAGTATTAATTCGGCCAAACAAATGTTTTGACCATGGTGAAGCTGGGTAGCAAGGGTGACCATTTTCTTCGTCACCTGTAGAGATTTCATGCAGAACACGAAGCGTGACAGCCAAAGGGCTAGAAACGCAATGTGCTCCACGTCCGTCACATTAGCTATCGATCTGTCATGATAGTGGTTGATATAGGTGGTGTAAGTGGGTTTGGTAGCTGAAAACCCAATCTGGTCTTCAGACATTTCCTCTGGGTCAAAGTAATCCCCAGTTGGTCGAAGACCGGTAATGGCAGCCACGTCGAAGAGAGTGGGTGTTACCATTCCACAAGGCAGATGGAAGGTGAAGTGAGTGTAGTCCCAAAATAGCAAAGAGGCTACCAGCATTTCAGGGGAGTAGTTGAGACCAGTCTTCGACAGCATGACTAGGTCATAAATCCCCAGGTTCTTCCAAATCGAAGCCTGGCTTTTTTCCATCTTGTCGAGCCAAGCGCTGTAGTCTGGTGTAAGGCTAGGGCTAGACCTAAAAGCCCTAACCCCTCTGTTGAAGAAACAAAGATCTATCTTTTCTTTTGCAGGATCTTCATTGTCATCTGTAGCCTTTTTGGAGCACCCAACAGGCTTAAGTGCCTCAAGCACTGGGAAGAAGCTCTTGATCTTCGTTGAGTCAGCAATGCATGCAGATAAAGGGCCAGACATGGCGAAAACCTGGTTGGAGTATCCAACAGGAATCAGCAGTTGAGAAGAGTAAGCCTCACGCTCAGCAGTTCCCAAGGGTTCAGGAACCCTTCACATTCCTTTGGAGTTAACTGTTGGAACAGTTGAAAAGATTTTTGGTTGGGCAGTTTTAGAGGGAGCGTTAGAACTGGGAGCATTGGAAGAACGAGAACCTAAAGCCATTTTTGGGTTGAGATGAAGATGGATGAAGGACAAAGTTTTGCAGAAATTTCTGTTCAATAATAAGGTTTGGATGAAGAAAGCGTGAAAAGTCCCACGAGGGGCACTTAGCTCTATTTATAGTGATTGGAAAATCACAAAACTCGAGGTCATTTAATGTTTCAGATGATGGTGGGGCACGTGGCGCTCATTTGCTGACGTAGTCGTTCTGCAGAACGGAAACGGTGCAGCGTGCATCCTCGATTTCGGGAAATTGTCATGATGACAATCTGTGAAAAGACATTGGGCACGCCAAACGCCTTACTGAAGTGACGTCTTAGGAACAGTTGGAATGATGGCTTTTTGGGATTACCAGTTGGTTGGTAGGAGACGAAAAGCGCACGAGTTAATCTGTGGCTAAGAATGAAGGACAGGTGTCAGGTGGAATCTCAAAGAATGCCTTTTTCTTTTCAGCGTCGAAATAAGGCATTCTTGGGGGGCAATTTGTTGGCTCCTAAATTCGACACCCTTGTTTGTTATTAATATAGACCATTAATTATGAGGAACGGTTTCGACCAGCTGATCCTGTCGAATGCTCATCAGAAAGTGGCAAGGTACTTAGAGAATTTCTTTTAAGTAGGAATCTTGTTGCCTTCGACGTCGAAGGAACTTCTCGATAAAGGTATTTGATGTCCCAGGGTGGAACGGTTTGAGATTCAAATGTTTGGAGGGAAAATGGTTTCCAGCAGTTACCAAGCGCAACGTGCCAAGATCAGGAGCGTCGAATGCTGTGAGCATGCCAAGTGGAGTCATCTCAAAGCAACGTAACTGCCTAACGGTTACTTGAGATGTGTTTAGTATAAATACTAGTTGTTCACGTAGTTTTCGCGTGTGTCCATCATTATATACAAGTTACTCATCTAGATTCAAGTACCCAGTGTGAGCGAAAGAATTGTTGAGAATGTATGTGTGAAACACCATTTAAATTAATCAAAGTCTTTTATATTCCAGCACTTTATTGCCTTTCATTTACTCTTTTCCGTCGAAGCCTTTGTTTAACACTTTCATTTATTCTATCAAGCTTTTCTTCATGCAATTTACATAAAGTGTCTTTACTTTACTGGCATTAACCATCATTAGATCTAGTCAAACCCCAAAAAATCAACCATGTCTTAGGATCAATCTGATCGATCCTGCGAGTCACCAAATAAGTAACCTTTTGGAGGATCAGCGGTTGTTTACCAATTTCCACGGTAAACACCTTGTGCTTTACAAAGTATTCGCTCATACTAATTTAGGTAGGACTTTATTGCACTTTAAGACTTTGTCAGATACTTTCTTTTATAGACACTTGATTGAGTTCACTTAAGATGAGGCTTGGGTTATTTTCCACTTGATTTCCATCATCAGATAGTCAAGTCCATCAGAATATAATACTTAGGTTTGCCTCTTTATCCGCTTATATTCGACTTGTCATTAGACATTAGTTCTCATTATCAAAAGTTATTGTCCTTGTTAAAAGCATATTACCTGTAAAACAAGGTTCCACATTATGAACCACCAAATGAGGTTTCATCAACTTGTGGTCCTGCTTAGTGAACCTCTCACGTCGTACAAACACAGTTTGTGACTCACGGTCGAGCCTAATCCTGTCTGAGTTGTTTTCAGCCATTGCATATGCATTAAAACCAAAAAGTCATACCACAAATTCAACCATTATTCATCCAAACACAAATTCGAAGATACATTTTCGAAAACCCCATAATGAAAATCTAGAGATGCATCTCTGAATAAAGTTTCAATTTTCTCAGCCATGACGGAAACGCAGAAACACCATTGTTGCCCTAACCCTCCATACAAATATGCATGCCCATTTAGGCTACCTATTTCAATTACACTACTATCTAATGTAGCTTACACAAGTTATGTAACTTAAATAACTTACTATCATTCAAAACACAAAAAGAATTATTTTTTGAAAACTTACCAAATCAATGAGAAAGAGAAGCTTAAATGGATGATAAACTTGAATAGATGAGAAAGAGCTCCAATGGTACTAGAATGGATGAAAAACTTGAATGGATGAGAAAGCTCAAATGGTATTTTTGGAATACGTTTTAGAAAATAAATGAGGAAGAGGGAAGGGTCTAGTGCAGGTATATGGAACAAAAGCGTCCAGAGATGCATATTCGGATCACCCACAAAATTTTGACTTAATGGTGTTTACAAATATGTATCTCTGGACTCACCTTTTATTCATATAAAGATACGTCTCTAGTGAAATTCTGGCACTTGCAATACAAATGTCAAGACTGATGTCCTAACATCAACATAATATCAAGACAGGTGTTAAAACATCTGTTTCTGAAACAGCAACGTTCAGAAGAAGAATTATACAGGAAAATAAAATACTGAAAGTAAATTAACACAGTTAATTGTTAATCCAGTTTGGTGCAACGTTACCTACTCTGGGGGCTACCAAGCCAAAAAGGAAATCTACTATGATAATATTAGTTCAAAGCCTAAACAATCCTAGTTTATAACTTCTGTTCTAATCGCTACCTTGTGCAACTTATACCTAGGAACCTCATAGATATGAGAATCCCTTCTCACTTTCAATCACCTCAGCGATACCTACAATCACAAACCTTGTGACTAGACCAAAAGAACCAAATATAAAATTATGCTTCAAATACAAAAATACTTAGTTTTGCTTAAAAGCTTCAACTAAGAACAATACTCAACTCTTTTCTTAAAAACTCATGAGTGAGAACAATAACTTGATAAAACTATCAAGTAACAATCAATCTAATTTAATGTATAAAAAGATACATGAGTGACATACAAAGAACAAAAACACAAAAACTTAAAAGACTCCCAAAACCCTAATCCTTATGTTGCACCCATAATTTCTTCAATGTGTATGCTTGTTATTTTAAGTTTAGCAAGCCTTTGTTTATAGACTTTTGCAGAATGCGCTTGGACTCTTCAAATTAAATTCAATCTTCACTTTTTAAATCAGCTGCAAGATCTTCACATAAATATAAGAATAAATCTTTTTAAAGTTTCCTAAAAAGTATCCAAGATCTTTTTTAATGAAACCAAATCAAATCTGCACTTGTTCCTAATAAATCTCTTTGACCTACGTAAAATAATGAGATATATCCAAAAGGATCTCTAAAAAATAAATCAAATATATCAAGAGATATAACAACAACGTCTGCTGCATAACATGCCAAGATGTCATGACATTTGACTCAATATCTGTCTGGAACACATGACAACAGAACTTGTCATGATAGATGATCAATATGTTGTGACATCTTGCTCAACATCAGATAAGAACCATGTTTTAGAAAAATTACTGTCAAACCTAAAATCATGGATTTAACATCTGAATTAAATTTCGGCACAACATGGTTTCTCATCCATTTGCTCTAAGGAATGTCTAAAAAAAGTGTGCCCGTATCGACAATTGTGACTTTTTACGGTGGTGGAGAAGCTTTTGTGTTAAAGTGGATACTCATTCAAGTCTAACATTGAGTAATGTGAAGAAAAAGAGGAGTAAAAAGTTGTTATAAATATAAAAAGTTAGTTTGAGTTTATTTACTATAACTATTATAGTCTTTTAAATGTATTGAAAATTTTAGTAGTTGTGTGTACAGAGAGAATTTACAATTTTTCTATACAAAAATCATAGTTGAGAGTTTTCTATTTTTCCTCTTATAAATAGTTATTAAGAGGGTTTGCAAGTTTTCTATTCAAAAATTATAAATTATTAATAAGTTTTGAATTATAAATTTATTTTATTTATTTCAAATTTTAAAAATTTACTCTGATTTTATTCGTGACAGAAACACCCTAAAAATAAGAACAACATCCTTCAAATTACAATGAACATCAATTAGTCTTAAACATCACAATATACTCAATAAACATTTTATAAAACAGATAAAATAAGGTTTAAAAATATTTGTAACCATTTAAAATATATCACTTTTTGTTCATTTATATATATATTTTTTTTTAGTCTAAAAGTTTATTACTTTCTATTTTAAATTCTTCTTATTTTTTGGAAAGAAAATTCTTAGTATTTTATATCGTATGCAAAATTTAAATATATTTGTCTCATTAAATAACTGTCCAGGAACATTAAGTCGCAAAAACGCGTTCAAACCTACCGCATTCTTTGTGGAATTACGACTATTATTAACCTCTTAGAAAGAAAAAAAACAAGTCATTGATATTTTCACATGAAGCCAAATGATCTTTATAAAAATCCATATACTAAGATTGGGACAAACTCACCCACTTATGTTTCCACATTATTGATTATAGGACCCCGTTGAAGAAACATTATACGTATAATAAAGGTTAACTACGTGTCCATTTATCCACCTTAAGCTAAATAGATTATCTCATAGTACTTCAATATCATTCAACCAATGGACTTTAAAAAAAAAAGACAAAAATATTATATTTCAAAATTATATAATTGTACTATCCCAAAAAACAAAGTGACTGGAAAGTCTTATCTTACCTTTATTTAGTGGGAGAGAAAGCACAATTCAAACTTTCCTACATTGTTTTGTTTACCATAAAAATATAATCCCTCTCTAATTACAAATCCTCTTTAAAGATTTTGTTTGTCTTAGTTATTACAATTTACAAAAAGCATTTTTTAATTTTTTTCTTCTAATATAGCAATAGTTATTTATATTGAAACATGAAAATGTGAAGATATATTATATGAAGATTTTTTTTTTCATCTTATAATTTTCTCGTGTATTATGCGAAATTCTTAAAATATTTTTTTAAATTAAAAATTTATTTCTGGTACGTATCTTATCAAACACAAATTATATGTAAAAGTTGAGTACAAACCAGAAATATATATTCAGTTGTAATCGTAAATGTATTTTGAGTTACACTCCAAACACAAACAATTGTGTAGCCTTGTTCCAATCAAGATATGAACTAGAATTGAGTTTACGATGGCAAACGAAAATATATTTCTGGTTTGTGTTCAGACTCAAACGCACGCTACCTTTTCCCTTTCCTTTGCAGAAACGTTTTCAAAAAATAAAAATAAAACACACAAGAACACACATTCCTCTCAAACTCCATTGTTACAAAATCAAACCACTTCGCAAAAGCTCGTCAGGAATCGTCAAGCATCAGTTAACTCAAGTGTTCAACCACATTCAATCAAGAAAAATCATCAATTGTAAGTTGTTTTAGAATTTTTTTAGAGTTTATGTAATTTTTACTCAAATTTGTGATTTATGTTAGAAATTGTGATTTTGTTGTGTGTTTTCAATATTAGGAATCATTAGAAATGTGTTGGAAGTCTCAATTTTATGATCAATGACCTTTTTTTGGTGTTCATTTAGGCTCTGTTTCGCCATTGACGAAGCTCTGAAATTGCAGATCATACCGGAAATATATTTCCGATTTTCATTTTAAAATTGAAGAAAATCGATAATGCATTTTCGATTTTAGTCTGTTTCTATTTCCCCTTAATTTTGAATATTAGTCCTTATGTTAACGTTTGTTTTGTACTTCTACGGGAGTAATGGCTGAGAGAGCATCTAAGTTGAGGCACGTCAGACTTACACAACATGCTTCTGTGCAGAGGGAAATGAGTCAGGCATCTTAGGCTCCTTCTGCCTCTGGACAAGTTGTGACGGATGCGCGTACTACAATCTCAGCCTCCGGTGTTCCTGTTTCTACTCCGACTTCATCGTCCTCCCACAGCAAGAGGGATTCTCCAATTCAGCCCTCCTCGCCTCTGTCCTCCCGTAGACGCACTTCCATACCGATGGTATTTGAGGTGGGAGAGGCATCTGGTTCCCAACCGACACCTGAGGTCACACAGTCGATACCTAAGGTAAGACAGGCGACACATGAGGCCTAACCACAACCTACATCCTATGCGCCTCAACTGGCACCCCAGATATCTTAGGAAAATGAGAAGGCACCCGACTCGGTGCCTCAGAGTTTTGGAGGAGGACCGTTTAATTTATCTCTGTTGTATCTGTACTCATGCCATGTTACTAGACGTATATGGGACGGAGAGGTGTGGATTTTGAATTGTTCCTTCTATTACATTTTCTTTATGGATTTTTGTTGAATGAATTTTGTTAACCATGTATGCAGGAATGTGATCCGCTGAAGGTCATTAATCATGGGCGGAAGATCAGTAAACTCGAAGCCCCTATTGAGCCATGGTTTGATGAGTTGTTGCTGCTTACAAGGTTGAAAGATTTGACTAAGTATGGTTATAGCATCGTTAATTGGGGTATGATTAACCCTTTTGTTGAGAGGTGGCACTGATGAGTGCTAAATTATTGTGAATTTGAGTGTGAATAATTAGCACTCATCGGCTAAATTCGTTTGTTTTTCATCGATAAACCTCAACTTTAGTGTATATTTGGTATAGTTTATGTTATAGTGTATATATTGTGTTATCGTATAAATATCATTGAGTTTGATTATTTTTATCTCAGTTTTTAGGCATTGAATCAATGATATTTAAGCATTTCAAGAAAGATCATTTAATAAGCTTTCTAACGCTCCGACCGTGTGAAAATCAGAGTTACGGTTCTCAAGATATGGCCGAAACAAGTTCTGAATTTTTCAATTTACTCTCACACTCGCCCCGAGCTCGTCGGGCGAGCCAGAGGCGACCAAAAGCGTAAAAAATGTAGGTTTGAGCGGCGGGCAAGCTGTTTCGAGTGTCAGGCGAGACGGTCTGGGCAGAAACACTTTTTTTTAGGTATGGGTTGGGTATTTTTGAGTCCCAACACCATCAAACCCATTTTTTTGATCTAGAGAGCTTAGAAAACAATAATGGAGCTTGCATGTGGATGATCTGGAAGCAGATTTCTCATCAATCGGTGCTGGCAACCCGTGAGATATTTGATTTTTCTTCTTTTCTTCTATATGCATTTCTCTATTTTTTGGATTTTGTTTTTAGGTTTACTTTGAACATATGTATGTATTGATCATGGTGTTGTATAAAGCTTGCTTTACAAATCAATCTTGATGTCTTCTTTGATATTTTTTTCTTTATGTTTGGATTTGGGTTGTTATAGACATATACCTCATAAATCTTGATTAGGGATGAATATCTATTAGTTTCTAGATTCTAGAGATATATTTAGAGCTAATAATCATTGTGGGTATCAGAGCTTAATGCCTCTGTATTGTTTGTGTTGTGTTGAGAGATCGTCAACGCGAGTAGTACGATTGTCTCAAACTTTGCGTTAGACATAACCTCTACTATGGAACATTTCGAGAGATACTTGATGATTTTGATGATTATTTTAGGTTGAGTATAACAGGTCGATGTGTTTATGTTTGTGAGGAGTGTATTATATGCATGCTTGATTAGTTTCTTCTCTCTGGAGAATGAATTCTTTTTCTGTTTATAGTTTTAATTCCTACATTTAATTTAAACCCATTTAAACCCAAACTCATTAACGAGAGACTTGTTGAACGATAATTCAGTAGCACTAATTCATGTGGAGACAATACGATATAACATATATTAAAATAGATACTTATTTGTGCTTTCTGCTTTACCGCTTCAACAAAATGGCGTTGTTGCTGGGGATTGGTGTTTTTATTGGATCACATTGCGATAGTTTCTTTGTTTTTGAGTTTTTCACATAATGTCCATATTGTGTATAATCTTTTTTTAAACTTTTCTAACATACTTGTGTATATGCATATTTTGATACTTGTACATTTTACCCGTGGTGTATATACTTGTTATGTTTAATGTTTGTTCAAGTGTTTGGTTAAGACACTTGTTTTTGGTTTGCACGGTGATGCAACACCATGGCATGACGGGAGGAAGTTACTAGCTAAGCACAATAAAGGCGTTAATATAATGACGTAAAACAAGCATGTTGTATTATTTTTAGTTGTTGTAATATAGGTAGTGTGGTGAAATTGTCTGAACAAGTTGAAATCGGACCAGCTTTAAAATTCTCAATCTTCACTTTTCAACTTGTTCATCCATTTTCACCTATTCTTTTAGTATGTTTATAGTATTTGTTTTAATGTGTTATTTTTGTGTTTGTCCAAGAGCTTGTTTTGAGTAGCTTGAGGAAATTTGAGGTGATTTTTCCAAATTTGATCATTTCAACTTGTGAATGCATGGTAATGGTATTGTTCAAAGTTTGGTACATTTTCAAGGTATGTGTTTATCGCTTCCTAGACTATGACATGTACATGAAACTTAAGCTCGTTACAAATTTCATGTCATTCATTCTTTGTACTACTTTTTCATTACTTGAATCACTTTAGTTCCTACACCATTGTGAGGAAGCTTTCCATTGTTTACCATATGCGTGGAGTACCAACATTCTTGTTTTAACTGGATTTCATTATGTTTAATCTTTTATTTGTATTGATTGTATGAAAGCATGAAAAGAATCAAGGCACTTTACTTCATTTTGAGCACAACTACCTAGTCAAATAGTCAATTCACCTTGTGAGTGTGTGATCATTCGTACTCCCTTTGAGCCTTTTGTCATTATCCATGTTTTTTAAACTTGATGCTTGTCTTAGAGTATTGATTTCACTTTTTGTATGGATTTTGATTGTTGTTTTTTCTTGAACCATCAACTTTATGTTGTTGTATGAATTTTTGTCTTGCCTTAGAATATAAGGAGTATTCACATGATGATGCGGTTGAATTAAAGTTTGGGAGATAATGTTTTCTCATCTATATGTTGGTTGTTATGAGGTTGAAAAAAGAATTAAAAAAAAAAGAAAAGAAAAAATATGAAAAAGAAAAAGAAAGAAAAAAATTGAAAAATAATTACAAAAAAGAGTTCAAATAATTTTGAAAATAAGTATGGTGTTTTGGTGTAAAAATTTGGGAATGTGGAAGAAGTGTGATTAGAATTTTGGTGCTTGAGCCTTTGTGAACTGATCAATCTCTTAGGATTAGGCAAGTTTTTATTTCAATTACCTTTAGAAATTTCCCCTTGTTTGTTAACCAAGCCACATTACAACCATAAAAGCCCTTGTGATTCTTGCCTTTGTATGTTCAATGTGAACTTTTGGATGAATAAATAATTTAGCCTCTTGTTTGCAAGATTGTTGGATTAGTGACAAGATACTCACTTTTGTGGGTTTTTCATCTATTGATGATTTTTGCTAGGTATGATTCATGATTGAACTCATGTTGTTTTAGAATGTTTGACATAATTTTTGTATTTAACATTTGTTCCGTGCTTATGTTGTCATTTTAGTTTAGTGGTAGGTATGTTGCCTTGTGTGTACCGTTTCGTTTGAACCATGCATTTGTTTTCTATTTTTAAAATTTGTTGAATCGTGATTCTTGGATTATCGTATTTTGTTTCTTTAAGTTGTTTGACATTGTTTGAGGATAAACAATATTTTAAGTTGGGGAGAGTTTGATGAGTGCTAAATTTTTGTGAATTTGAGTGTAAATAATTAGCACTCATCGGCTTAATTCACTTGCTTTTCGTCAATAAACCTTAACTTTAGTGTATATTTGGTATAGTTTACGTTATAGTATAAACATTGCATTATCGTATAAATATCATTGAGTTTAATTGTTTTATCTCATTTTTAGGTATTGAATCAATGATATTTAGGCATTGCAAGATAGAGCATTGAATAAGCTTTCCAACGCTTCCGACTGTGCGTAAACTAGAGTTACAATTCTCAAGATATGGCTGAAACAAATACTGAATTTTTCAATTTAATGTTAGGCTTGCCAAGCGAGCCAGAGGCAACCAGAAGCGTGAAAAAATGAAGTTTTGAGTGTCGGGCGAGCCGTTTCGAGCGTCGGGTGAGACGGTCTGGGCATAAACACTTTTTAAGGGCAAAGAACACATTTTTTAGGTATGGGTTGGGTATTTTTGAGTCTCAATACCATCAAACCCATTTTTTGGTCTAGAGAGCTTAGAAAACAATAATGGAGCTTGCATGTGGATGATTCGAACGCAGATTTCTCATCAATCAGTGCTAACAACCCATGAGATGTTTTATTTTTCTTCTTTTCTTCTTTATATATTTCTCTATTTGTTAGGTTTTGTTTTTAGATTTACTTTGAACATATGTATGTATTGATCATGGTGTTGTATAAAACTTGCTTTATAAATAAATCTTGATGTCTTCTTTGATCTTTTTGCTTTATGTTTGGATTTGGATTATTATAGACATATACCTCACAAATCTTGATTAGGGATGAATCACTATGCCAAACGAGCACATAGACAGCGCTTTAAAGCGCTGCCTAAACCAGTGCTTTTATAAGTAAATGCAGCTTTTTGGATTAATGTAAAAGCGCTGCTATATGTCCCCTTTAGGCATACTTTAAAAACGCTTTCTTATGCACCCCTTTAGCAGCGCTTTCTCTTTAGAGAGCGCTTTGGTAAGTACCCCATTAGCAGCACTTTCTCTTTAGACAGCGCTTTTGATTATCTTTTAGGCATCGCTTTAGACAACACTTTTCTTTAAAAGCGTTGTCTGTTCCCCACTTTAGGCAGCGCTTTCACATTTTAGGCAGCGCTTTTCCCCACTTTAGGCAGCCCTTTTTCCCCGCTTTAGACAATGCTTTTCTCATTAAGCATTGTTTAATGTTCACAATTTTTTTTAAATATTAGACTTATTTTCACTTACTGAAAGCGCTGTCCAATATCTACAATAAATTTTCACCTGATTTTCACCATATTTTGCACCAGGTTTTCACCACATTTTGCACCAGATTTGGTAGCTTCAATCCAATAAATATGCACCAAATTTGCATATACAAAAAATCTACATATATATAATTGATGATATATACAACAACAACTTGAAAATTGATGATACAACTTGAAAATTCTAAAATTCTAAATTGATGTTTAATCTACATATTACTATCTTTGAGAATTTCTAAAAAACAACAACAATGAACTTGTTAGATCTATCTTCTACATCTACACCTATAAGCTGAAATAAAACCAAAAGATCAAAATTCATACCATGATAAAAAAAAACTTTATTCGAATTTATACTCAAAACTCGAAAGTTATACTCAAAATTCTCATCAATGAAAGAAAGACAATATACCTTATAAAATTCTCAACTCCATAATGAATTGACACCATTCCTTCATAAGTTCATCCAGTTGATATTTTGAGTAATGAGCACAATTGAATTCGTCAAAGTACTACATAATAATATAACATAGTATGTGATTTAGTTAAAACACTATGCCATTTTATGAGAAATATCAAAATAATTCCTAAGTTAGAAATTCATACCGTGGATGGAATCTCTATTCGGTCCAAAAGAAGTGTTTCTTTCATAAACCTCAAGATGAAATAACCGCAATCTATATCATTACGTTGGCGAGGACGCTACACATGGAAAGAAAAACATAGATATATATCAGGATATACCCCTTAACTTGTTTTATCAAGTATCATCACTAATATAATCAAAATGTGAAAATATATCTGCACTCTGATCCACGTAATATTGTTGGCTCTACTCTTTGGTACTTGAATACCTCTTTGTGATCTAAAAGCTTGTAGAATGCTATAATAAAACATAAACGAATATTTAGAACAATCTCACATAGATAAATAAATATACACACGAATATTTAGAACAATCTCACTTACGTATCAATCATCTTCTTCAAATCTAGGTATGTTGTCCAATCATTGTATAAAGAATCCATATAGTATACAATTTCTCTTACAGGATTAATGGCAGGCAACAACTAATGTCTATTGTAAAATTAAACAAATGTTAGATGGAAAGTTTCTACATAACGTCAAAAAAAAGAAGTTATAATAGATGAAGTTAGGATGAAAATCTAACTCGTTTCCAGTATTATATGGTAAAAAGAACAACTTTTATGTATCTTTGTTAACCATAAATAAACCGAGTACATACAATATGACATCATCTGGTTTTGTTACGATTAACCCTGCATTGCAGGTGTCGGGAGCTAAGAAAGCAAATCTTTCTTCAAACCCACGCGGGCGCATCACTTTGTCATACAGAAACCTTAAATAAAAACCTCATTAAAATTATACTATATTAATTGAAATGAGTAAATAAATTTTTCATTTAATTAAACAAAGTTGATCGGAGTATACCTGATGTATGTATTGATGACACTGAGGCCTAAAGTCAAATATTGAAAAACTTGATCCATATCTTCTCTACCAATTTCTTCCATGTATTCATAACCAAAAATGTCTGCCGACATAGGTATAAGACGAGTACCACCAATTGGAATATTTGTTATTCCTATATATGTCCGAAGGCACGACCTATACTGAGAAGTAGGTTTTTTGCTAGCCGCGGTTGGTAATAACACCAATGTTGCATCTAAAACATCGTCTGATATTGGTAATAACACACCCCTCTAAATAAATATCAATTGATACCTTCAAATATCAAACAGGGAGCAGTTTATGGTGAAGTACTTCTCCCAAAGTATTATGCACTTTCCCCTTGCCAATCATTCGATAAGTCGGTGACAATAAATAGAGTTGACAGGGTGAAATGTCCTAAAACCAATAATAAATATGACATTGTTAATGTGCATATATATATATATATATATATATATATGTGCGTGTGTGTGTGTGTGTGTGTGTGTGTGTGTGTGTGTGTGTCAATTAAATAAATTACACTAATTTAATTTCATAATGATATATATAATTACCTCGGGAATATTCGGTTGAATATTACAATTGACACTCGCTTTGTCACTAGTATCTTTAAAACCCGAAGCTTCCCTTTCTGATTGATCTCTTTCTTTTTCCTTTCTCAATTCACGAACTTCGGCTTCTATGCTTGCAACTTTGCTTCCAGTTCTTTATTGCTAGGAGATTTTGTCTTTGGATTTTTATTTTTCAACGATGTTGGAGCGACCACATGTCCCATACCCCTCACCCGACCGGAATACTCACGAACATCTAATGCTCGACTAAGTATGCTCCTGCAATCATTATAGTCATCTGGAGATATATACTGAGACAGATTCTCCTGAAATTCATATGAATATCGAAAAAGCATGAATATTATATGTTAATAAACTTTTGATTTAATCAAGAAATTAATGTTATACTTACACATTTCTCAAAAATTTGTTGAACCTCTTCTTTAACAACTTCATCCTTACCCACACGGGAAGCCTTCCACAAAACATGTTCCGGAACAGATGTTTCAGAACTATTCTCCTGTTTTAACTACACATTAAGACAAAAAACAAGATCAATTATAACTCATGATGAACAAGTATATCATTGCAATTTATAGATACTTACTATTTTTTGTTGTAAGCGTTCATATCCCGTACGCCCTTTTCTGTGTGGATACGCAGGACCTGATGCTCGTTGGCGATTTACAACACTCGTATTCTGAAATTTTTAGGTTCTTAGTTTGTCTTTAAAAGTATCCCATACTTCCGATGAAATCAAGTCTGAATATCTACTTGGACGCTCGACATCAAAAAAAATTTGGCATCTCTTAGATACTTGTTTGATAAATAAGACCTAAACCCTCTATGCCTTTTTCCGGCCAATTGAAGATAATAAGCTCTTCTGGTATCATCAATGTTGAAAGACCTCTATGAAAAACACACAGAGAGTGCGCTAGTATAAGTAATTTAAAGACATAATTGTAATAAAAAACAAATAACATCACATATGATACCTGTATCTCACTCCAGATTTTGTCTTTAGCGGTATCCAACTGCTCGTTTCTCCAATTATCACAAATAATTGGAACTTCTCTTCTTACAAGTGAACCAATATAACTTGTCAATTTAGAACTGTTAGGTTCAATTAGTTGCTCATTTGAATTCCAATTCACATCATATTATATTCTGCTATTTCTATCATGAATGATTTTCTTCGTAATAGTTATTCCTCTTATAATTTCCCTTTCCTCTGCATTAACGGATTTCTTTCCATCATTAATAGAATAATCATATGGGTGATCCTCGTTACTAGTCATCTAACCTGTAATAAAGAAAAACATAAGTTTATTGAGTATATAAAATGATCGATTGAGTATATAAAATGACAAATTATATAATTCCAAATATATAATTCCAAATATCTAATTCCATAATCAATTGAGTATATAAAATGAAAAATATATAAGTTTATTAAATGACGAAATATATAACATTTTACTATATTACCTCTTTCTCTAATATCTCTTTCTTTTCTTGGTTGGATTGTGAATTACTTGTCTCTTAAGAACGTGGACGAATGGATTGATCCAAATTCCCTCATTATGATCCTTTCTGATATATGATTCATCCGTCATAATATTCTCATCTCGATTGTTTCTAATATACGACTCATTCTCAACATCAATATCACCTTGATCTACACTTTTATCATCAATCACTTTGTTAGATAAAATCACTATAGACTATTTTGTACTCTTCGGGTCAGTGACGGAGAATACTTGTTTAGCTTGAGAGGCTAGAATGAAAAACTCATCTTTGTACCCCATCATATTAAGATCCACTTGCAAAAATCTTGACTTATCCATTCGTATGCCACTATTATCTATCCACTTGTAACCAAAGATAGGAATCTGAAACTTCTCGTAATTAAACACCCAAATGCGATCGATAACCCCAAAATATGACAAATTTTCATATTTGGGGTTTAAGTCCTTCATACTTGAAATGTGCATTGCTCAGCTACCACGGTGACACCACTATTTTTGCATAGTAATTTTATCATCTTGTTCTTTGGTATAAAATGTGTATCTATTAATTGCGTATGCGCTATGAGAAAACACATGCGAACTTGGACCATATGCCAAACATCTCAACCTTTATGTTATTGAAGCCGAATCTAAATAAAACTTAAATAAATATGATCCTTAAACCATTGTATAAAACTTTGATTATGCTCTCGTACTATCCAATTTTCATTTCTATTCTGATTCTCACCTCAGAGTACATCCTTGTGCATTTCAACATACGACTCAACCTCATTGTCATTGTGCAGAACATACAAATGCACTTGATCCCTTTCATTCCTAGATATTGTCACAATTTTATTTCCAATTAATTTTTTACCTTCTTTTTTTCCCGAAAATATGAGATTTAGGGAGTCCAATGGATTACAAATTGGACAAATATTCAGTACAAAACTCAACTGCTTCTTCAATAATGTATCATTCAATAATACAACCCTCTGG
This sequence comes from Vicia faba, assembly GCA_948472305.1. Taxonomy (NCBI): domain Eukaryota; kingdom Viridiplantae; phylum Streptophyta; class Magnoliopsida; order Fabales; family Fabaceae; genus Vicia; species Vicia faba. Next base: position 1,271,138,605 of record OX451739.1, read on the forward strand.
ACGACTTTGGTTTTTCACGTACCCTTTTAATATTTTCATATAACATTTAGCAAGGTACATCCATCTCATATAAGCTTCTCCACACAATTGTGCCTCTTTTACAAGATAAACAACTAGATGTACCATTATGTCAAAAAATGATGGAGGAAAAAACATTTCAAGCTCACACAAAGTAATAACTATTTCTTTTTGCAATGTCGGTAAGATCTCAGGATCGATCACCTTACTATAAATTGACCTGAAGAAAAAACACAATTTAGTTATTGCGCTTCTTAATTTTTCTGGAAAAATAGAACGTATGCCTATTGGTAGAAACTATTCCATTATGACATGGAAATCATGTGTCTTTAAACTCTTTAACTTGAGGTCTTTCATAGACACAAGTCTTCTAATATCTGAAGAGCATCCTTCAGGAACTTTAATTTCACTTAGAAATTTACACAATAGTTTTTTCTCCTTTCTTTATAGAGTATGAGCAGCAGGTAGTAGATATGTTCGTCTTCCTTTTTTCACGGGTCCTAATTCAGTTCTTATTCCCATCTTTACCATGTCCTCCCTTGCTTTAAGGTCATCCTTAGACTTTCCTTTTATATTTAGTAACGTACCAATAACACTTTCAAATACTTTTTTTTTTCAATATGCATAACATCGAGAAAATGTCTCACATACAAAGACTTCCAATATGGAAATTAAAAAAAAAATCGACCTCTTCTTCCACCCACCTTTGACAAACGTATGTGCAAAAGGCTTGCCAAACTGAGTACACACATCTTTCACCTTTTCAAAATATTGGTCACCTGACAATGCAGGTGGAGCTTTACGTTGTCCGGTGTCTACATTGAATGCTTTTCTCTATCCACGGTAGTGATGTTTAGAATTTAAGAATATACAATGACCGAGAAAGGCATTCTTCTGACAAAGGTCCAATCGATTCGTATCAGTTCCATCTTCACAAACAGGACACACTTTTTGACTTTAATGATATACCCTGATAAATTCCCGTATGCTGGAAAATCATTAATTGTGCCAAATAAAATCGGCCTCAAATTGAAACATTGTTTCCTATATCCATCGTAAAACTCCACACAAATCTCCCACAAAATCTTTAAATCTTCGATCAAAGGTGTCAAGTATACGTCTATGTCATTCCCTGGTTGTTTAGGCCCAGAAATTAACATAGATAATATCATGTACTTACGCTTCACACAATTTTTTGGTATTAAGCATATCTCTCATAATGACTAATAACTCTGAAACTTTTATCCGACCATCCATTTCCCGCCTTTAAGTTGTACAACTTTAATACCGCAGACAATCTTGTGAATTTAATGCAACCTTTATACAACGGCTTCTCTGCATCACTTACCAACCTCTCAAACATTTTGGGATATTCCTGAAGATCTTCTTCAAGTGCTTCTGCAATCTTTTCAACTCGATCATAATCATATGTATCTGTGCCATTTTCGTCTGAAGCATATGTCGTACTATCCCCCGGTTCAACATTCTTGTTAATTTTCTCACCATGGAATATCTAACATGTGTAACTTAGATCAATTCCATGCCCCAATAAATGTGATTGCAACTCAACTGCGTCAACCCGACCCACAAAACAATAACTTAAGCAAGGACATTTCATTCGATTGACGTCTTCGGCATGTTCAATAGCAAACTTAACGAATTCCAATACCCTATTCTCTTACTCTTTGGACAATCAATTGGCAGACATCCATTTTTTATCCACGGTCTTACTATTAAGTGAGCTAAATAAAATTAATACTTTAAAAAAAAGGATGGAGACTAAAAAGCTTAATACCAATTAGGCATATTCATAGAAAATCATAGGAGCATAGGAGCACATTCTAATGGAATATAAAACATAAAAGGTTCTCTAACCTTAGTGTAAAATAAGAATTTTGACTTGTCCAACCAACTTAATTCAAAATCGAAGATCTTCAAGTATAATTTTGTCTCCAAAATGTGTAACCTGGATACAAAATGAAGCTCAAATGAGAATATTGCAAAAGTGAATATATAAGATACCAAAAGATAATGCCTACAATCTGAGAAAACTCAAACATATTATGTAACAGTCAATAATTTAGAGATGACACTAATACAACAAAATCACAACTTTTGATTCTATTCTCCCACTCTTGAAATTTGAAAACTAAATCATCCACAGATAAATTTGGATCAACTATCCTGAAGATTTTATGAAAATAAATTAAAAATAGCTTATAAATTCTTTCAAAAAAATTATATCAATACAATTAGTAGTAACATACATTACATTATAGTGTAAACATATAATACCAAAAAAAGAAACAATTATCATATTATTGTTAAACTGTATTACATTTCATTTATTAAAAATAATCAAAAAAATAGTAACTTAAATAAATTGAATATTTTACAATATTATATTAAAATAATATTTAAACAATATCTATATTTAAATCAAAAAATTTATTAAAAAAATCTTATGAATCTATGAGAAGTATTTCTACCTTATTTAAACCAATGTTTAATTTTAAATTAATTTAGTAGTTAATTAAATAAGTTTTTTTTAATTTAAATTATATCTTGTCAGCTATATGATAGGTAGGAAAGGAAATCAGATCTCTCTCCACAAGTTTTTCATAATTTGGTTCACAAACTTCAACAAAGATACTTCACCATGTGCCACCAAAATCTCAATTATATCATCTAAACTAATAACCAATACAATATAAGTAATACCACAACAGGAAATCAAAACATTTCATAGGTATCGGTTCCTCTAGAAGCTTGTTTACCAATGAAATATGTATATTACATCTGTCATTCCTAACTTTGTCTAGTTTATGATTTACATGAGAAAAAGCCCTTCCATTAATGTGTTTTCCCTCTAAATTGAAAATAGCTCTACGATTTGATACACCAACGACAACCCAAATGACAATCTCAAAAATTATATCAGAAAGAACTATGAATACCAGAAATATCATATCAGGCTTCTTGTTCTCGTCACCACTGTAAGCTTCTTTCTCTCTATTTTTTTAAATTTAAAATTTCTTACAACATGGTTGTTATGCTAAGTAAACTATTAATCTACAGGTCTACAAATACCAACAACAATGTACAAAGACTAACAAGCATGGAATTTGTAAAATCACAAAATATCTTAAAAATAACAGATGAAAGCAGGAGTTTAGCAAGAGGTTGAACTTCGAAGGATGAATGAAGGATGCGAAGTCGGAGGGAGTAGAGTTGTGAAGTTCGAAAGCTAACAGAGTTGGTGAACTAGTGAACGGAGGGAGTCAGAGGGAGTTCGAAAGCTGAGAGATGGTCTTCGACGAAGTGGATGGCCAACGGTTTTAGGGTTTCAATCGAAAGAGATAAACGAGTGAGAGAGACGAACGCTTTCCTGGAATACTTTATTTCATTTTGTTTTATTTTATTTGACTAAATAAATTAAAATAACTTTTTTTAATTTAAATTTTAATTATTTTTACTGTAGCACATTAGCAGCGCTTTTCAAAAACGCTTTGTAAAGTTTGGCCTTTATCCTTTAGCAGCACTTTTTCTCAACGTTTTAATTTTTTTTGAACTTATAGCAACGCTTTGGGAAAAGCGCTGGCTATGGTACTACCTTTAGCAGCACTTTTCAGAAGTGTCTTCTAAAGTCAGCCTTTAGCATCGCTTTTTTTCAATGTTTTAATTTTTTTTTTGAACTTATAGTAGCGCTTTGGGAAAAAGCGATGGTTATGGTGCTACCTTTAGCAGCGCTTTCAGAACGCGCTTTCGTATCTATGCCTTATAGCAGCGCTTTCAAGAAAGCGCTTTCAAGAAAGCGCTTTCTTTTCTATTCCCTTTAGAAGCGCTTTTTATTAATTTAATTTATAGCTTTAATTTTTTAACTTATAACAGCGCTTCCTGAAATGAATGTTGTCTATGGTGCGCTGTTATTTTTTATTTTTGCAGTGCTTTCAGAAAGAGCTTTCTTATTTATGCCCTATAGAAGCGCTTTCAGAAAGCGCTTTCGTATCTATGCCCTATAGCAGCGCTTTCAAGAAAGCACTTTCTTTTCTATGCCCTTTAGCAGCGCTTTTTATTAATTTAGTTTATAGTTTTAATTTTTTTAACTTATAGCAGCGCTTCCTGAAATGAGCGTTGTCTATGGTGCACTGTTATTTTTAATTTTTGGCGTAGTGAATATCTATTAATTTCTAGATTCTAGAGATAAATTTAGAGCTAATAATCATTGTGGGTATCAGAGCTTAATGTCTCTGTTATTTGTGTTGTGTTGAGAGATCGTCAACGCGAGTAATAAAGTTGTCTCAAACTTTGCGTTAGACATAACCTCTATTGTGGAACATTTCGAGAGATACTTGATGATTTTGACGATTATTGTAGGTTGAGTATAACAGATCGATGTGTTTATGTTTGTGAGGAGTGTATTATATGCATGTATGATAAGTTTCTTCTCTCTGAAGAATGATTTTTTTCCTGTTAATAGTTTTAATTCCTGCATTTATTTTAAACTCATTTAAACCCAAACTCATTAACGAGAGACTTGTCGAACGATGATTCAGTAGCACTAATCCATGTGGTGACGATACGATATAACCTATATTAAAATAAATACTTATGTTTGCTTTCCGCTTTACCGCTTCAACATGCACCATGAGATGTCTCCATTCCATCTACCACATGGTGAAATGACGATCACATTGGACGACTTCACATCTTTGTTACATCTTTCGATTAGAGGGGCATTTTTAGATCATTACATGATTGAATAAGAGGAGGCGTTGGATATTTTGGTAGAGAAATTAGGAGTTACCCATGAGAGTGCCATGGCTGAGATAGACTTCACTTATGGTGCCTACGTCAGATATAGTTGTTTGAAGAGGATATTCACGAATGAGATAAGACGTGTACGAGAGGCTAATGGTGATCCCGAGCAGGTTATCCTACACCTGAGGTTTGCTATGAAAGTATACCTTTTGTTTATGGTTGTCAGAGATTTCTATGGACACTAGTATCACTTATACATATGTGACGTACCTGGGGTACTTTGATAATTTTGATCAGATCCATCAGTGGAATTGGGGGCTGCTTGTTTAATGTACTTGTATACGAAATTGTCTGAAGGATGTAAGTGGAAGACGGAGCAGATGAGCGGCAATATCACACTCTTGACGGTAAAATTTCTTGGTCTTTGTGACATTTTGTTAATTATTGTGATTCTGTTACTAATTAATAATTATTGTTATTTCATGGATGAATCCTACAACACTTCCCCCGCATTTCGGGTTGATCACTTGTTACGGATTATAGTGAAGATAAGTTATGTGCCACTGCATACGAGGGAACCAGTCGACAGAGTCGTTCCAGGTGTATATTGGGTCGGCTGGTGTTTGATGACATACACTTTCATTCATACGTCGACCATTGTGTCACGATACTATTTGACGATGTTGTGTTGTTTACAGGATGGTTGGCTTGTGGGTCATGCAAGACGGCTGCTTATATGCCTGAGCGCGTCATGCGTCAGTTCGGGTACACTCAATACATTACCCGGGATCCTGCTGTATCTACTTCTCCCCCGGTGAAACACAGGGATATGGATGACTTGTTTGATGATTATGAGAATCATCTTGTTCCAGATGAGGCCCGGAGTACCATTACTTCAAATGACTAGAGCTACGTGGACGATTATATCATATGGTTCTTCAGGGTGTCTCATTCATACCAAGTGCATGATACTCAAGGAAACCCACTGAGGTCAGCTTATTAGGAGATTTTAGAGGATGAGCGGGCTATGACCGATCATGCCACTGATGTGTTGCCTATGTGTCATCATATCATGGATATCGTGCAGGCGGGTATTGATGGAGGTTTGTTTCCTAATAGATCTGATATTAGAGGTGTTCTGGATGCTATCATGGCGGAAGTTCAGGGGACTCTAGTACAGGAGGCATCAAAGGAACTCCGGGAGGGTGACGGGCCGACTCAGAGTCCTCCATATCCAATAGTCTTTGATTGTTGTATATGTATTTTGGTTATCGTTTTATTGATTATATTTGGATAATATTTTGGGTTACCCATATATTGATTATGGACACCTTTTGTACTGTTTATTGCTATCTATTTATATGTGTGTCTTTATTCTATATGTCTTTGTAGTATGTTTTGTTATATACATCTCTGTATTCAATGTGAAACAACGCGGAAAAAGACTCACTGCTAACATAATTTTTTATGGTACTGTTTACACAGAAACCAGAAATATATTTCTAGTTTACTTTACAAATGTATTTCTGGTTTCTAGTCAAAGTTTAATAGAGAAATATGTGTATTGAAAATATATTTTCAATTTTAAAGAACATTTTAAAATATACATAAAATATTTCTTTAGACTATAGGATAGAGAAAGAAATTTTCTATTCTATTTTTTTTTTTTTTTGGACAAAGAGATGGCTTAAAAGTCCAAAAAGAAAACTAACTATACAGCCTCTATAAAAGATAGTGTTACACACATTGTCTTGATAATTCCTAAGAATACTAACATGACATACGTAAAAAGACTATAAGATACTCCTCAATGATCCTATCGTTTCTGTATCTAAATTTTAATTTTGATTTTCACGATTATTGTTTCTAAATTTTTAGTGATTATTAACATTATTTACCGACAAAAATACTAACAAATGTCGTTAATACATTATTATATCGTTCGAAAAAATAATTTATGAAATTGCACACGAGAACACTTGTTTTCTAAAAGAAAAGGTACATTATTAAATGAATCAAAAGTCGTATGTAACTTTTATTCAGAAACTGATCTAATTATATCTCTCAAAGACTTTTATCTAGTAAGTGACGCAATTAATTACTATTAAAATCAAATCCTATGGTACTACCACCTATCACCTTAGAATTAGTCTTCCATAAGTTTAAATATATTTAAATTCTTTGAACCTTAGCAGATACTAGCAACAAATACAACAAAGCATGAGAGTGACATTTACCCCTGAAAAAGCCAAAAACTGTTCTCCTTTACTTGCCAAGGATATTAATGCTCTCTGTCTCTCAGAAACTGTAATCCAAAAAAATGGAGGATGGTGTGGCTAAGGTTAGAGCAGAGCAGTACAAAGGAAGAATCACAATTCATGTCATCATTGCTTGCATTGTTGCTGCCACTGGCGGCTCTCTCTTTGGCTATGATGTTGGAATTTCAGGTTCTGCAATATTTCATTCTCTTTCATGTTCTTCAATAAGCGTAATCTTTATAGAAAATTGATGATTGTGTTATGGTTTACAGGAGGAGTTACTTCTATGGATGACTTTCTTCTCAAGTTTTTCCCCTCGGTGTACAAGCAAAAAATGCACGCGCACGAAAACAACTACTGCAAGTATAACAATCAAGTCCTTGCAGCATTCACTTCTGTTTTATACATTTCTGGTTTATTTGCATCATTGGTGGCATCACCCGTTACAAGAAAGTACGGGCGGAGGACTAGTATCATAGTGGGCGGTATCAGCTTTCTCATCGGGTCAGTTCTGAATGCTGCAGCTGCTAATCTAGCTATGCTTATCATAGGTCGAATTATGCTTGGTGTTGGCATTGGTTTTGGAGATCAGGTAGCGGAATTTCTCCTATAATCTTTCGGATTCTTATGCAGATACAAACTTTATCATGTAAGATATTGGTAATGAGACAATTATACCTTCAAGTTGCGAGATTACTTTCTTACTTGTCTCTTTTCCATGGTTCTTTTGAAGGCGATTCCACTTTACTTGTCAGAGATGGCGCCAACGCACCTACGAGGAGGCCTAAACATGATGTTTCAAGTTGCAACCACTCTGGGCATTTTTACAGCAAATATGATCAATTTTGGTACACACAATATCAAACCATGGGGGTGGAGGCTGTCCCTTGGACTTGCTGCAATACCAGCTCTTTTGATGACTGTTGGAGGAATATATATTCCAGATACTCCAAATAGCTTAGTAGAGCGAGGATCAACGGAAAAAGGGAGGAAAATCCTTGAAAAAATCAGAGGAACTAATGATGTTGATGCGGAGTTTCAAGATATGGTTGAAGCAAGCGAGTTAGCAAACTCAATAAAGCACCCTTTTCGGAACATACTTGAAAAAAGATACAGACCTGAGTTGATCATGGCTATCTTCATGCCTGCATTTCAGATTCTTACTGGCATAAATTCAATTCTGTTTTATGCTCCAGTACTTTTTCAAAGCATGGGATTTGGCAGAGACGCGTCTCTTTACTCCTCAGCCTTGACCGGTGGAGTTCTTCTCTTATCAACATTTATTTCTATTGCAGCAGTAGATAAATTGGGGAGAAGACCTCTACTCATCAGCGGTGGAATAGTAATGATTATATGTCAGGTTAGAGAACTCTTTCTGTAGTGCAAATGCACATTTGAGTCATAATGCAAATGCACATTAGAGTCATGGCCGTCTCAGGTTTTCAGAGACCCTATATAGGTAAGTCTTAATCGTGACAAAACAAACATAGGTCCTATTTTTACTCAATTTATCTGTAACAAATGTTTTATGAAACTCTTTCTAGTCACGGTTTATCCGTGCAAAATCTTAGGCCTTGTGTAATAGTCTGCTTTGCACCCTAGAATCATGACCTTGGTTAATAATATGCTGGAAGTTGAATATGTACAGTATTGATAATAGTCTCATTTTTTCACATGATCAGGTTATAGTTGCTATAATTTTGGGGCTGAAGTTTGGAGAGAACCAGGAACTATCAAAAGGCTATTCAGTATTGGTTGTAATTTCAATATGTCTATTTGTTCTAGCTTTTGGATGGTCATGGGGGCCACTAGGCTGGACAGTCCCAAGTGAGATATTTCCATTAGAAATCCGATCAGCCGGGCAGAGTATAACCGTCGCTGTAAACCTTCTGTTCACTTTCATGATCGCGCAAGCGTTCCTTTCCCTTCTATGCTCATTCAAGTTTGGGATCTTCCTGTTTTTTGCTGGTTGGATAACCATGATGACCATATTTGTTGTTTTGTTCCTACCTGAAACCAAGGGAATTCCAATCGAAGAGATGGCATTTATGTGGAGGAAACACTGGTTCTGGCAAAGGATACTTCCAGATAAATTGTAATTAAGTAAATACCTTCATTTGTAGCAAAATGTTTCAGTAAAGTTATCATACAAATTATTAGAAATCCTGTTAAGTATTGCAATGAGAAATAATACATAACATTATTATTGTTAGGTGAATTTTACTTTCTTACGCAGCATGTTATTAGGGTTTATAACACAAATTAACGAGCTTTTGGTATAGTACTACAGAACATAATGGTGTGAAAGGGTGTTATAATTCCCATGAAGCTCTAGAAGAGTTTCAAGTATGCGTATAATTTTAATTGATCAGGATCTGAGATAGGATCTACCATATTGAGCGATGATTCTGTTTGACATCAAATGGTTTGATTTGTTAAGTCAATGAAACGGAGAGTAGTCAAGGTCTGTTTGTATGGTTCAATCAATGGAAGGGAGGAGTGGTGATGGATAGTCTAGGTTAAGTATTTATTTTCAAAAGGGTACTAAGTGAGAATGTGAGATTCGCTTTAGTTGTTGTAAGAGATTTTTTTTAGAATTTTCCTCCTCATATCAAGATTTCTTTTATAAGACCTCCTGCCCACTATTTCATTCTAGTTGGATTTTTATTTTATTTTATTTTTATAATTTATGTGGTTTTTTAATATTTTTTAAATTTTTATTTTTATTTTTTTTATTTTTTTAAAATTTTAAATTTTAAATTTCTTTTTGTTTAATTTTTCTTTTCAATTTTTTATTTATTTTAAAAACTAAAATTTTAAATTAGATCAATACAAAAATAGAAGGCAAACGAGCAATAAATCGTATTACAACTCTTTTGAATCGCAAAATTAATCCTCTTATAAACTATATTCATAGATCTAGTAGATACAACATTGCTATTTATAAGCATTTGAACTCTATGTAAAAGATCAACTGCTTCTGATACTAAAAAATCAAAAATATCAAAGACAAATGGTATAAAAACATGTTGATTTTCAAAACACGCTTTCTCATGTTTGACCACTTTACTAGAAGCAGCTTTGAGAGCTGCTTGTCCCACAATAAAACCACCATCCCCCAAACCCACCAGTGTAGAAACTCTCGTCATGTCCACACAAGCATGTTTCCTCCTACCCACCCGTACAATAAAACATCTACTGGCCTAAGTGTCAATCTCCTCTCAAGTGGGTCAGTCAAAAAATTCACATGTGCCCCTTTCTTCACAGATACTCTAGTACGTCGGAATATATCAAACAAGACATCTCAAACAAGGTCATGTCAGTGTTTGAAGCCTGAAAACTTCCTACAATAAATCATGTGTTCCCCAAATGTATCCAAACATGTCTTACAACAAACAGGGCAAACCTCATCCATAGAAAATAAATGAATCATAAGGTGATATCTTAGATAATACGATACTCCACTGGTGACATATGTTAGCCTAGCCCATCAATAGGAATAGTAAGGAGAAAGTCCTGAGCATGTGTGACTTACAAACAACCAAAAACTTCCTTATGTCTTGTGGTCATTTCAAACTTCACATCCATGTCCTTAACAATTTTACTAAAAAGGGCACTCTTCAAAACATATTGTGCTTTAGGAGGAACGATGTCCTTACTAGTAAAATTGTTAAGGTCAAAATCTGGAATCACAACATTAAGACCATTTAAAGCTCTGTCAAAATTCGAGTCCATAAAATACACCCCACTATGTCTCAATATATGATCATGCAACACCCAAGATTGGGCCCTAGAATCCATAAAGGCGTATAAGGAAGCCTCTGTGAGTGCAACTTTCCTCTAGATGTATTTTGCATGATGTCAAAATTATAAGAATATAGCATTTCTATATATTGGGCGGTATCCTGAGTTTGTGTGGCACCCTATGCATTTAGAGGTCTAAGGAATTATTTGAAACATAGTCAAATTTTTTTTCCCAATCATCAAAAATCATTTTATGCACTTCACATGTTTGTACAGGTCGGCTCATAGAGCCTCACACACCAGCTCATGTATTGTTCTAAATAAGCAATTTTCTTCTATTTTGGTCAGGCTAGCTCATAGAGCCTTTCAGGTCGACTCATGTACTATCCTAAATAAGCAGTTTTCCTCTGTCTTGATATGACAGGCTCGTAAATTATTTTAGGACGACGCGTGCTGTTAAAAATTCAATTTACAGGCCGACTCATACTGTTTCACGGGTCAAACTTTCTATCTTATTTTAATTCTGAATTTCCCTCTTTTGCCTCAAAACTTCCATAACTATAAATACATATTTTATGCATCATTCTAACTTGATGATACCATAAAAAATTCCTACAATTGATTTTTGCCTTCAACCTCCAACCTATACATACACACTAACAAATCATCGTAATAATCTTTTATTGGGTTGCCATCTAGACAATGTTCGATAACGTCTAATTAGGTTCTTGTGTAGCCGAGAATATTAGATTGAGATTTGCAAGGGTCTTCATCCGGAAAAATCGCAGGTTTATCCTCCAAGATCATTGGTTTATTTGGGTGTTTTCGTGTAAGACGTTCAAGAGAGGATTGCGGCCTAGTGAAAGCCTTTGGAAATAAATAACGCAAAGGATCCTTTGGAGATAAAGAATGCAAAGGAAGTAGCGCGATAACAGTGAATCAAATTGAAGTCTTGTGTTGTAATAGGTGAAATTGATTGTGCGTGAAATCTTTGGAGATAAAGTACACAAATTAGTAGAAAGATCCAGACAATCAATTGACAACTATTATGTCTTGGTCTTTCTCGAGATCAAAGGAAGAGAATGAGTTGAATCAAAAACAAACGCTAGGGTTTGTGGAGTTGCTCTTGGAACACTTCTCTTGTATAAACTTTTTGCAAAGTAAGAATTATCCTAATTCTATTGGAATTAGACACAGACATACCCACACGTGAGGACAAAAGTGGGGAAATGTGAAGACAAATCCCTGTGTCTTTTTTCTTTTATCGTTTTACTTACTTTAATTTTCATATATCAATTTGTCAAATAGCATTGAATAATCGATTGAATCATAGGAATTTTCCAAGACTGTTTTTGTTTTGAATTGTGTGTTGATTTTCTTATAATCACTTTTGATTATAAGTGCTTTTTCATATCAACACAACTCAAAGGAAAATTCTGAAAATTCAGTTGCACACGAAGTGTTCGACAAATTATCTAGTTCATTCAACTCAAAGGAAAATTCTGAAAATTTTGTTGCACACCAAGTGTTTAACAAATTATTCAGTTTGTTATTTTGCTAGTTATCATTGAAAATGGTATTGCTAGTAACTTTCTACAAACGTTAAATAAGTTGTTACTTGATTGAAGTATATAAATTATAGATTATTGTATTCATTACATAATCATTATTATATTTATATATCTGACTTTCAATAACATGGTTCGTATAGATGACAATTTTTAAAAACCTTCCGCATTCACTCTTTTCAACTTAATTTTTAAAACAAGAATTTTATCTGGATTTTTTGACTTGGTAATCAATTCACCCCCCCCCCCCCCCCTTAGATAAGACGTCTTCGTCTAACAAGTAGCATTAAGATCCTTGTTCATTCCAGCTTTGAAACTTATTAGAAAAGGGCATACGAACCTGTAACGGTAAAAAGTTGAGACTAAGTCATTAATTGACTTAACTCACAAAGTGAAAGTCGTCACTTCACTTTATTGTTTCCAAAAGAGAATGGGAAAGGAGAGAATAAAACCCTCAAAAGAATAGAGATCAAGGTACGGGGGTAAGTTATACAAAGGAAAGGTATTAGCACCCTAAATATTTGTTATATTCAACGGGATCCACTATGTTTGTTCTAATCAAAGAGTGTGTTATCTAAAACTTACACTTACTAAAGGGAATGCATGAATGAATTATTAACAAACAAAAATAAAGATTTTTATTATTCCGCTCGCCTGAATTTTGTAACTCAGTGCCTACGTATCCTCATGGTGCAATAAGGAAATCATAGTACCGTAGTTCTTCTTAAAAAAATTGGTTTCTTGTGTATTTTTTAATGAACAATGTTTAAACTTCACATTCTACTGCAGCCCGATCTTTGAAGACTCACACAATTTTCGTAGAAAGGAATTAACATGTTCTTACTGAAAAGGTTTTCAAAAGAAAAGCCCGAAGGCAAAAAGGTTTGAATTGGTTGAGTATTTTTTGGGATAATAGAAAATGGATCCCACTAGAGGGTCACTTACTGCTTCTCCTCTTATTTGCAAAAGAGTTTGAGATTTGAACCACATTAAATACTATGATTGAAAGAAAGCACAAGGTTCAGACTATACCGCCTCATACTTCTCCCAATACTAAATTCTCATGACATATGGTTCGTCTCTTTATTGTTAAGTGTTTTTGAGTGTTTAATTAAGAGAAAATAAGTTTTTTATTTTATTTTTAGAGATGCAAATGCAAAATGGAAATAAAAATATCTAAAGGGAAACTCAATGTTCTAATGTTATCATGAAATATGGACCTAAAGTTAGGATGATAGAGGGAAAACTACCTAATGTTTGCATACAATATGGTCCTAAGGTTGAAACATTAAGGGATCTCTATCTAGTATTGTCATGCTTGGTTTAGAACATAAGGTCTAATGAATTCACATCTTGACAAGATGGAATCAAACTCAGGAAACATGATAATCACACAAGCAAATGACAAACAATGACATAAACATCAAGAAACATGGCACAAGAACCAACAACTAAGTGATAAAATATCAAGCATTATCAAGAAGTTGTGAACAATTATTTCATGCTTCAAGCTATCAATTAATGAGTAAAGTCATGTCAAAGGAAAGACTTAAACACACACTACAATCCCTAAGGGTCATGGCCACAAGATTTCAAGATTAAAGATTCTAATAATTGGACAAAAGCACACCAACATTGCACAAGTAGACAAGGCTTTAAGCATCATGAAAGGACCACAAATTAGGTAAAATATGACTTAGGAACATGTCTCAAAGTATGCAAGAAGTCACACAAATGCCACATTCTAACATTGATCAAATAATTAAGCAAGTTCAACAAGTAATGTTATCTTTAAGAAGAATAATCCATTCATGGAAAATAAAGGATCAATTAAACATATGATAAAGCATTTAGATGACACAAATCAGAAGCATACACAATGTATTCCATATCTAGCATGGCTTAAAAACATTAAGTATTCATGCATAGAAGAGGGTTAAACAATTAGAAATCAAACCCTAGTGTACCAACTAAATGAGTCATCATTAACATGTTAATCAAATGATTAAATAAGACAATGGAATTAGGTATTCAAACCAACTAGGTTAGAGGTAAGATTATGGTATTCATGTCATTCAAATTCTCCAAACATCAAGAGAAAACACACAAGACAATGTCAAAAACTCATACCATAAGATATGTAAGCAATATTTCAAACATTTTCAACATGCACCATCAATGTAAAGCATTTGGGAAATCAAGTATAAATGAGAACTAAGGTATTACCTTATGGTAAACAATTCAATCATTAAGTGAGAATAAAAAACCTAATGGTTTCATAAGTGCATCCCTAAATAACTCATTCATGTTTACAAACTTCCACTTAATTAGGCATGCATTGTGTCAAGCATAAACAACACTTTAGAAGACCTCATAAATAGGTTAAAAAATCATCAAGACATCATGAAGTCAGTGACTTAAAGGTTTCCTAAATGTGCCTAAAGGTGTGCAAGAAGTGCTTTATACAAACCCTCAAATATCCATCAACACTTCACACTTTGATCAAGCCAATTAGGAAACAAGAAGTAGTTTAAACATGGACCAAATGGACATAACAAAACATCAAATGAGATTTCAGAAATCCTACATACATATGCCTAAGTATGTGAAAAAGTTGGGATAAATTAACATTTAAAAAGATCAACAATTAAAACCCTAATTAGAAACTAGGCTAATTAAACACCTTTTACAATTAATTCAAATAAAAATATAAAAATAATTAGAAAATAAAAATAAAAATAATGAAAAAATAAATAAGACATCAAGTAATCAAAGACATATTTTTTAGGATTTTTTAGGATAATAGAGCATTAAAAATAAAATTGAATTTAGAAAAAAGAAAACAAAAGTATTTAAATAAATAGGGGGTGCAGATCTAGAAAATGTATTTGAACGGAAAATAATTTAAATGGCGCATTGGGCCTTAAAACAGGGGGTGTGGAAATAAAGCAAGCCAGACCCAATGCACCTGAGTCCATCTCCTTTTTATTATTCCATTTTTTAAACAAAACAATTTAAAGTGTGACAAAAAAATACCATGTAACCTCATATCAACCGGTCAAGGCAATTAAAGTGACTAAAAGACAAAAACATGGCTAACCAATTACGTTGTGACACACTTCATCTTCTCCAATGCACAAACATTCAAATACGAACCAGACAAACCCTAACCATGTATGCTATTCTACAAACTTCAACCTCATATTTCAACATCAAATCATCATCAAAATGAACAAAATAAGATAGCATACTGAAGCATTTCAAAGGTAGAACACCACCATGTCATTGGTTTTATCAAAAAAAGGCTCAAACATTAAGTAAATCAAGCAACAAGTTAGGGATATGAACTAAAAACAAGCTTTATATCATTGCATTTTCAAACATATACCATGTTCTACCTATGGTAGGGTCCAGATACAGATGAATGAGCCTAAGCATGATGATAACTAAGCATGAACATGAGTATAAGAGATTTTATGGAAACTTACCAAGTGGAGTAAGAGTCCACTACTCTTCTTCTGTGCATAAAGATGAAGAGAAAACCAAACAGCTCTTCAAGATCCTCAGAAGAAGATGATGAGAGCAAAGATAAAAGAGAGAAGTTGCAAACTATGAGAAAGTGAAGATATTTTTGAGATTTCTCTCCAAAACTTGCTTGCAACGGCTGCTTTAGGATATGAGGGTGAGAGAGTATTTTTTTATGTGCCCTAATTGAATGAGAGTGGGACCTTTATATAGTGAAGTTATGTGGTTAGTATCTTGACCCAATGTTAAAATTTGAGGAGAAAAATGAGAGAGTGAGGTATGTTATGGCTTTTCCTTTACCATGTTTGTACCATGGTTATTTTTTTGTTATCCAAAAGAATGTGAGTTGTCCCTTTGTAAACTTAATCAGCAAGTTTTTCCAAAAATAAATCTTTCTACTTTTGGTTCATTCTCTCCATATGTGTGCACATCAAGAATGGTTTGGCCAAATGTAGTAAAGAGTGATAATGGTACGTGGCTGCTTGGTATTGCATTTTCAGTGCTCACATAACACACGAAAATACCACATGACATGCAATTTTGTGACCAAGTGATAAACATGTATTCATGGCTATGCAACCCTCTTTAAGTCTTCGATTCTTGCTCCCTAGGCCTCCAAATGATGAGTTTTTGGGCATACTGGAAAGAGGATATATCAAAGAATGCTTCTTATGTTTGCAACAATTTAAGAAAATGGCTGGAACACCTTCTAAAATGGCCACGAAGTCAGGATGTCCAAACCACTTTCAACACTTAGAAAATTCACCAAGTGTTTGGGCATTCACCCACTTCATCTTTACTACTTCTTAAATATTTAACTCTTTGCATGGTGATCCAAATGGTGACTTATTGATGTCATGAGGAGGAGCAAAAATGATAGAACAACTTTGGTGTTGGAGAAATATTGAGAAAATGACTAGAACATCATGTATTTTCCTTTCAAAGTCATGCACTTGAGTTACTAGAGAAACTCTTAGAATTTTCTAAGTGTCAGATTTCAGTTTTGATTGAACACCAATCTTCTCCAATCAATAACTTGTGATTCTTGAATTTTTTGTACATTCCCTCTCAAGGTCAAAGTTGTTGTAAGAAATTTTCTCTTCAATTTGATCATGGGTTTGTAAATTTTTGACCACAATTGAATGAGATATGAAGCTTGAAAGATGGCAAAATGAACATAAAAGTCTTTGATACTTTGAAACAATTTAAGTCCAAAGATAACTTATTTTGCAAGTAATCTCAATTTTGATCATTTTCTTTGACTTTTTTCAACCAATGACCAAACTTTCTCAGCTTTAACACTTTGACTTTAATTTTGACCAAAAAATCTTGTAGTCAAACTTTGACTATTCTTGTTGAATTTTAATCAAAGGCGTTTAAATCTCAACTTATCCATCCAATCTTGATTATTTTGATTTAAAATGATGATCAATAAGGTGCACATAGATATCTTGAGGTATGTTAGGAACCACAGACACTTGTCTTGCTCAAAAAGGTCAGTCTCAGATGAATTTGACCAAAACCCTAGTTGAAGATCAATAAGATAGGGGACGATGATTCAAACTCTAAACCCTAATCCTTTGATGAATCTTTGAGAAATATTTGGACAACAAACTTGTGTGTTGAGATGAAACTTATGATGATGAGATTCTCATCTTCCATCACTTGGACATCAATTCTCTTCATCTTTGAATGGTGCATACTCCACTATCAAAACCCTTGATATTTTATATTTGAATCCATGATATGTAATGCATGAGCATGAGGATGATGCATGCTAATTATGTTGGAACTATAAGAGGACAAAAAATTAGGGTATGACAGAACCTAAAGGGGATTATAAAAGAACCCCGATTTTCACGGGAGAAAACTATAGTTATTAGAAAGATTGTATGCAAATTCATGTCAACTCATATGACAAAGGTGTGTGGCAAGTCATTCAAAATGTCTAACACCGGTGTTATATGAGGTTGATGGTGCTACTATACCAAAGTCGGAAAACTTATAGAATGAGGATGATAATAAGAAGCGGACACATGATTGGAAAGCGAAAAACATTATTATATACGCTCTTGGTGTTAATGAGTTTTATCGCATTTACCATTGTGAGACCTCTAAAGATATTTGGGATGCTCTGCAAGTTACCTATGAGGGGAACTAATGAGGTCAAACAAGCTAGGATTAATACACTTAATTAAGAGTTTGAACTCTTCCGTATGGAGCATGGTGAAACCATTGCTCAAATGCAAAAGTGGTTCTCACATCTTATTAATCATTTAAATTTTCTAGGTAATCCTATTTCCAATGTTATTGCTACTAAAAAGGTTTTGATATGTCTTACTAAGAATTAGAAACCAAAGGTCACCGTGATTAAGGAAGCCAACAATCTTGCAACACTGGATCTCACCACCTTGTTTGGAAAGTTGGAAGAACACGAGCAAGAACTCAATTACTTGGATAAACATGAAAAGAAGCTTGATAAAAAGAATAAAAAATATAAAGATACCAATAAGGAGGAAGGATTGAAATCTAAAGCTCTAAGGGCTTATAGTTCAAAATCCTCAAAGCATGAGCACAATGATGATAATGATTCTTGTGATGGAGAAGATTCAGCTGATGAACAAATGGGATTATTTGTGAGGAGATACAGTCGATACATTCGTAAGAATGATGTCAAACACTCTGACAATAATCTTGTGAAATTTAGAAGACAATCCACATCCTCTAAAGATGAAGACAATAAAATAGATAAGGCAAAATGTATATGCTATGAATGCGGAAAGTCGAGTCATTATAGACCGGAGTGTCCATCTCTTGCCAATAAGAAAGGAAAGGGCCAACGAAACAACTCTAGAAATTCTAGAAAGGCCTATGTTGCTTGGGATACCGATAGTGATGTCTCAAGTAATGAAATCTCAAGTGACAGAGATGAAGAGACAAACTATTGTTTCATAGAAAATCAACATCAAAGAAAGAAAAAGAATGTAAGTCATTATAAATATTCTAATATTGATAAGTTATCTTTTATGGATTTAAGAATTGTTTTTGATAATCTACAAAAAGAAACATTATAATTATGCCTAGGTTAGCTTTGTTATTCCTAGTCGGTCCCAAGCCAATATAAAAGGAGAGGGTTGTGTTAGGCTTTCGACAGCCAATGTAAAACTTTGTCGAATCTCTATGACATGGATCAATAACAAAAAGAAACATTATATGCTTCTAAGAAACTTGCTTTCAATAAAAAAGTTTTTACATACTTGGAAGCAAAGTTTGAAGAAACCAATAATAAATTTGAAGCATTAAATTGATCTATTGTAGATAGTCAAAATCATAAGAATGAGTATGAGGAACCTTGTCGGTTCGGTTGTGAAACTTGTCAAATTTGTCAACAAGAAGTGAGTACTTTTGAAGCCCAAGTGGACAAGGCATCACAACCTCATGATTTTTTTGCTATTAATTCTCCAAAGGTTGAAAAGCCTCACAAAAATTATAATTTGATCAAGAAGGATTCAAATAGCAAAAGTAAACTTCATCATAGGTTGTGTTGTTAATATTGTTGTAAGAAAGGCCACACTATTGAAAAATGAAAATTTAGGTACTTAATAAAATAATTTCAAAAGATTTAGTAATTGATCTACCTAAAATACAGTTTTCAAAATATCACATATGTGATGCATGTCAAAAGGGTAAGCAAACAAGAGTCTCTTTTAAATCTAAAAATGTTGTTTCAACATCGAGACCTCTTGAGCTCCTTCACATAGATTTGGCTGGACCTTCACAGACTAAAAGCATAGCTGGTAATTACTATAGTTTTGTTATTGTAGACGATTACTCAAGATTTTGTTGGACTATTTTCTTACGTAGCAATGATGAAATATTCTCGGTTTTTACACGTTTCGCCAAGTTATCTCAAAATAAATTCAATTCTAAAATAGTTGCCATTCGAAGCGATCATGAAGACGAATTTAAAAATTACTTCTTTGAAGAATATTGTGATAAATTTGGTATTGAACATAACTTTTCAGCTTCTAGAACTCCACAGTAAAATGGTGTTGTAGAATGCAAAAATCGTGTTTTAACGGAGTTGGCAAGAACAATGCTCAATGATTATGGTTTACCAAAATATTTTTGGGCTGATACTATTAGCACGACATGTTATGTCTTGAATAGGATACTTATTCGTCCTATACTTGACAAAACACCTTATGAACTTTTAAAAGGTAGAAAACCAAAGTTATCGCATCTTCATGTCTTTGGATGTAAATGTTTTGTTTTAAATAATGGAAAAGACAATCTTGGAAAATTTGATGCAAAAGCCGATGAAGGTATATTTCTTTGATACTCACAATCTAGTAAATTATATAGAGTTTATAACAAAATATTACTTATTGTTGAAGAGTTAGTTCACATTACTTTTGATGAGACTCGCCCAAATAGTGTTGGGAAAGGTATTTCTTTTCATGGTGTAGGTGCATCTACGGAAGACATACTCAAAGAAACCGATAAAGGATTTGATCAACCTAAAATGGTGGAAATTTAGAAGGAGGAAGATCACAACCAAGAAAAGAAGGATGATGAAATTAAAAAATAAGATGATGGTCTTCCATTGGAGTTGAGAACCTTCAAGGATCATCCGATTGACAACATTATTGGTGATATCACCAAAAGGGTAACAACGTGCTCTAAGATAAGTAATTTTTGTTATCACCACGTGTATGTATCACAAGTTGAACCTAAAAATTCTAAGGATGTATTACATGATGAGCATTGGCTTATGGCTATGCAAGAAGAATTAAATCAGTTTGAAAGAAATAACCTTTGGGACCTTGTCTCTCGTCCTCAAAATCATCAAGTTATAGGAAATTGAGGGTGTGATACGGTGGCAGAACCGACTGTTATATACTGGTTTTTGCATTTGTGTTCGCAAATGTTGCGGTAAGCAAGAGTCGCCACTGACTTTTCTTTTATCCAACAAAGGAAAGGGTGAAAAGAACAAAAAAATATCTTTTTCGAGATTTTATGAGTAAGGGGGTAGTTTATGGAAAGGGAAGGTATTAGCAACCTTTCCATCCGTGGTTTTCCACGGGCTCTTAGGTACTTTCTCACTTTTAAAAAAAATGTTTGTGTTTGTGTGTTTTGAAGGATTTTTGTTTGCTTTATGGTAAATCTTGTATCAGTCCTCAAGAGTGTGATAAAGCGTTTTTGAAAATAGTTTTGAAAAGTGTGTAAGTGGGAAAAAGTTTAGGTTTGAGCAAGTATCTAACAGTTATCTACCTACTCAAAAAAAGATATTTTTTCTCCTCCCCTTTAGATAGTGCTATCCTACTATTAGTGAGTAGGTAGCCCTATCGTCGAATGTTGGGGGACTATTGAAAGGAACGCTATGGTCATTGAAGGAAATATGTAAGGATATCTTAGCATTCGAAGGGACTGTCATCATATAGGCAACATCGAGGGACAAGATCATTTACCGAAAGGCGACTCGAGGGACGTAAAGGGACCATGATCTTTATGATGACTTTTAGAATTGAGGGTCTTTACTAAGATATCCCTACATTCGAGGGACATGACCATTTCCGAGGCAACCAAGTGAGGAATACCCTAAGGATGCAAGTGTGAGAAGTGTGTTTTTTTCAGTTATATTATCTTGAGGTTAGTGATCTAACAGTTAATTAATTAATCTTGTCATGCACGCCTAACTTACTAGCAGTAATATGTACAGAATAATAAAATGCGGAAAATATAAATCTAGACTATTACATGGCTTCGGGGAGGGAGAATATACATTCCAAAGCAAATAGGGAAAAGAAAATAAAGCAATAAAGTACATTCCTATTAGCTATTACATCCAGTATAACAGTTACATGAATATAAAATGCAAAAGGAAATAAACGCGCGACAAATGAAAATACGTTCTAAAACCTAGAGGAAAAATCTTTTTGGTTGTTGGTTTTTATTTTTAATAACAAAAAGTAAGTGAAGTAAATATCTAAAATTTAATCAGAGAAATAAAAAAAAGTTGGATGAGAATAAATCCTAATTCTAATTTTTTTTGGTATTTTTTATTAAGAAAATAACTTAAATTAAAAAGAAACTAAGTCAAATTTGATTTTAAATTGATAAAATTGCATTAAAATAATTAATCAATTAATTAATTAATTTTAGAAAGAAACTAATCCTAATTATTATTTTTTATTTTATTTTTTATGATTTATATAAAAAAAACTTTTGAAATCGATAAACAAAAATAAAATAAAAAAAGAAAATAGACAACACAAAAAAACATGGTCCTGGTCAGAAACAGAAATGGGGGGGGGGGGGGGTGTTGATCTGAATTGATTAGGCCCAAAATTTTAAGGCCCAAGCCAAGCGTCTGATCCTATGGGGGCATGTCTCCAGGGTACATGATATGCTTGCGTATTTGTATGCATTAGATCTGATCAAGAGACAACTGGTGGTTGAAAATTGCTGGAATATGGTGAGCATTAGACCCTGAAGAGTATTGAATCCTGCGTGAAATAATAGGAAAATAAGAAAATGTTGGACCTGGGACTCGAACCCAGGTCCTTTACTTTACCAACGCGCTTCCCTGTCAACTGAGCTGCCTTGCCATTCGTTACATAAAACAAAACAAGAATATTATATTAAAAAACAAGTCATTATCTAGGAAATAAAAAAAAGACGCGCACCATTATTTTAATGGGCCAATCAGAGACTGACACGCTTCATCTCCTCCCTCCCTCCATCGTCTTAGACCAAACACCTATAGTGACAGTTTTTCACTTGTCACTATAGCACCTGCAATTTGTAAAATTCACAATATGTAATGAAAATGAAATGTGAGGCCATGGATTGATTGCTCTCAACCTCCTGAGCAAGATGGTGCCCTTGGTTTGGGATGATTTTTCCTGTTATGAAAATCCCCAATTCTAGAGGTCAAACCCTAGAAATGGTAGTATACGATTCTGGCTCCCAAACTGCAATTAAACTAAACCAAAAGCTTGCAAACACTCACATGGTTAGATATGCATGGTTAAAATACATTAATACTGCATGAATCGTGCAAAACGAATTTAAAGAAATGAGGCAAACCGTGAGAGTGGATGGGGCTGCTTCGTGGTGTTTCAAGAGATGGTAAGGATGGCAAACACTTCAGGGAATCTCCAGGAGTGTATTTTTATCTTTAGTTTGAGCTAAATCAAGCTAGAACATGAAATTCAAATTTTACAATTTGATGCTTTTTTGCAAATTGGGCAGGGGTTCTCTAAGCTTCGTATCCCCCTTTGATGCTTACCAATGGCTTGTTTATATAGAGAATGATGAAGAGACACAAAAAAACAAGCTTGTAACAACCATCATCAATTGTTTGAATGCCATGAATGTCCATTTGTAACCTTGTCCAAAGTTATGGGATTTTGTCCATTTCTGAATTTTGAATGAGTGTAAACATATTGGCTTTGTTGTACGCGAAAATGGGGACCCCTACATGCATTAAAAGAAGCCTTAACCATATTATTTGTAATAATCTTGATTTATTTGATTTTTAATTAAATAAAATTAATAAAAAATGTAAATAAAGTCAAGACTATGCAAAAATGGTTTTAGGAGTCCTCTGTACTCTTAGGAAGATGTTTGAAGTTCAAGAATTTGAGCCATTGCTTTAAAAACTCAAATTTGCTCAATGCATATTTCTTGAAATTTCCCAAATTTTCCTTACTTGGGCAAGCCATAACTTGCTCAATTTTCATCTCATGATGATGATCTTGGACTTTTTGGAAATCCTAAGATGTCTACTTCAATCTCTCTTTTGATCAATTTTTCATTTGAAGATGGTATCTTGATGTTAAAAGTCTTGGCGAAAAGTGGCTTTTATTGACTTTCTAAAAATGACTTATAATGTATGAACTTGTATCTTTCAAATGGTGCATTTATTGAACTTGAGGGCTGAAGAGAAGTTGTAGAGAATTGGATTATCTTCAAAATGAGCTTTGGTTGGAAAATTTATGAGAAAGTTATGCTTGGTCAAAGTTTGGTTGACTTTTCCTATAGAAACCCTAATTTGTCACTTCTTGACTTTTGATGAACTAGGAGCATTTCTTGAGGAATCATGATCAACCCTTGATCAAATGATGGATATCACTTCAAAATGTTGATGTTGACCAAAAATCTTGAAGTTTGACTGTACATAGGCCATAGTTGACTTTTGAACTAACATAGTTGATTTTCCAATACTTGAGCAATTGTCTTAGCAAACTTATTGAGAAAGGCATGAAACTTGGCATGGATGGTCTTGAGGACATATTAGGAAAACAAAGATCATTTGGGATCCTTGGAGCTCAACCATCTTGATGAAAGTGGAAATCCTAGTTGTGGGTTCATTGCCTTAGGAGGAGAATTATCGGGTCAATCCTTGGTCAACCTTTAGCCATTGAGAACCTCTAGGAGTATATCTTGTGTGAAAATGGGAGGGAAATTTTTGGGGTACAACAGCTGCCCCTGTTCAATCTTCTTAAACCTTGAGATTTAGATTGGCTTGTTTGTCTTTTGTGATTTGAAGGTGGAAGATGATTGAACACTAGAGTGCCCAGAAATTTGTACTCGTCTGAAGTGATACTGTTGGTGAATAATATCGGAAATGGGATTACATATGCCATTTGGAAAAGATGACAGAAGACTGTCGGAGATGGGCTTAAATATGCCATCCAAGGAATATGATGGAGAGTCGTCGGATATGGGCTTAAAGATGCCATCTAAATAGATACTGACTTCATAAGAATTCTCTTTGCGGGGATTCCTGTTCCTGCTGTCTGAGGAGGAGTCCGCTGGGGAATTTTTTTAGGGAAATAGAGTCTAGGAGCTTTGGTTGTCCATTACTCTAATGGGGAGTTATCTCTTAAAAGCGAGCTGCTATCTGGTCGGGATTCAGGCTTCACAGTGATTTGCTGAGGATAATAAGGCCGACTGCTATCTGGTTGTATTCCAGGCTTCACAATGACTTACTGGGGAAATGAGATTAAACTGTTATCTGGTCGTACCCAAGGCCTTGCATTTTCTTTAAATGGAATAGAAATCAGAAAAACCTTAGTGCTGATTTAACCGAACCAAAGAAAGGATCTATCGGAAAAGAATCAGTAATAAATCAATAGTAGATTCAAACTGAACCAGCTGAGGTCTTGATTTGTCTTTGACTGGATAAGAATCAGAACAATATTAGTGTCGATTTAACTGAACCAGAAAAGGTCTACCGGAAAAGAATTAGTAACAAATCAATGGTCGATTTGAACTGAACCAGCAGAGGTCTTGGTTTATCATTGACTGGATAGGAAACAGAAAAATCTTAGTGTTGATTTAACTGAACCAGAAAAAGGTCTTGGATTATATTCAACTGGAATAGGAATCACAGAGATCTTATTATCGATCTAATTGAAACAGAGGAAAATCTTGAATTAATTTTGACTGGAATGGAAATCAGAAGAATCTTAGTATCGATTCAACTGAACCAGACAAAAGGTCTTGGATTATCTTCAACTGGAATAGGAATCAGAGAGATCTTAGTATCGATCTAACTGAACCAGAGGAAAATCTTGAATTAATTTTGACTGGAATGGAAATCAGAAGGATCTTAGGGTTGATTCAACTGAACCAGACAAAAATATTGGAATATCTTCAATTGGAATAGGAATTAGAGAGATCTTAGTGTCGATCTGACTGAACCAGAGAAGGTCTTGATTTATCTTTGACTGGATAAGAAACAGAAAAATATTAGTGTTGATTTAACTGAACCAATAAAGGTCTTGAATTATCTTCAACTGGAATAGAAATTAGAGAGATCTTAGTGTCGATTTGACTGAACCAGAGGAAAATCTTGAATTAACTTTGATTGGATAAGAATCAAAAAAATCTTAGTGCCGATTTAATTGAACCAGAAAAAAGTCTTGGATCATCTTCAACTGGAATAGAAATCAGAGAGATCTTAGTATCGATCTGACTGAACCAGAGGAAAATCTTGAATTAACTTTGACTGGATAAGAATAAGAAAAATCTTAGTGTCGATATAACTGAACCAAAAAAAAGTCTTGGATCATCTTCAACTGGAATAGAAATCAGAGAGATCTTAGTGTCGATCTGACTGAACCAGAGAAGGTCTTGGATTAACTTGACTGGAATGGAAATTAGAAGAATCTTAACATCGATTCGACTAAACCAGACAAAAGTCTTGAAATATCTTCAACTGGAATAGAAATCAGAGAGATCTTAGCGTCGATCTGACTGAACCAGAGAAGGTATTGTGAGGACATCTCTTTGAGGAAATTGCTGAAATAGCCCTTCATCAAATGTAGCTTTTGAGAAAACTACCAGGTCACGTAAGTAGCGGTGTTTGTTGATTTGATCTTTCCCTAAAAAAGGTATAGAGTTAGTCATATGCAATGTCATGATGTATGAAATGCATTGTGATGATGTTCTCAAAATAAATGAGATTATGTTGTATGCGATGTGTATGTGCATGCCATGATGTATGAATACAGGATGCTATTGCAATATTTCTTAGTGGGGGAAAGTAAATCCCGGACTGCTGCTGAAGAGTATTGGGATGCTGAATCCTTCGTTTCTGCTGGGGATGATGAACGAGGATGATTCGCTAGGGATTTCCTCTTTCTGTCTGAGGAAGTTCTGCCGGGGATTGACTCTGCTTGAGAATAACTCTATGGAGGGAGATGATGCTTTATAGAGAAATAAACTCTGTTGGGGGAATGAGCTTCCGTAGTTTGAGAAATAAATCCTACTTGGGAGGAGGTTTTATAAACTGTTTGAAATTATAAAACTCGGCTGGGGAGTACAAATTTCAGCTCCCTGAAGGAACTTTGCTGGAGGAAGTAGTTCCTGCTTGGGGAAGAAGAGATCAAAACTCTGGTTGTTTCTACTTTGTGGGGAACATAGATGTCACAGGGTCGTCTGTAATGGTGACTTCGTCTTAAACTGTCTCTGCCCCTGTACCATGCTGGAAAGAGTAATTGTCGGGACGTCAAATTATTTTTTAGACTTTTCCCTATTTCTTAAAATCATTAGTAATTATCTTTCTGTTTTTTATGCAAGTATTTGTGAACAGTGATCATATTTAAATGCATATGTCAAAATAAGTCATTGGACATTTTTGCAAAACAAAACAGAAAAAGAAAAACAAATAGTTTTTTACTTTCAAGAAATGATTTGTATTGATTTTTGAAGTTTTCCTATAACAGGAATTTTGTACAAAGAGACTGACGTTCTAGTAGGAGAACACCATCATAAGAAATGAAAATTACATAAAATAATGTACAAATAGAAAACAGCTATGTGTAATAATCCCATTAATTTTCAATTATGCTATTGTCCTTATGTCTTCGAGCGTCTCATCACTTTGCTACTTGTCCGAAGGTGACTGGATTGATCTGTATTGTTTGAATCTTGGTAGTCGATACTGAAGTCTGACCGCAAGGTGATAAAATGGGACATAGTCGTACGCTTCCAATCTCTAACTTTTTCCTGGACCGCCCTTTCGGGTTTTCAGTCCACCAGGATACCCTTTTTTGCCCAAGCCGCCTTTTCAGGTTTTCGACTTGCCGGATGTACATATTTTTTTTGTATTTATCCCTAATTTTTCCCCGAACCCTTTTGGTTCGCCAGGATGCCCTTATTTTTTCCTAGGCCAGTCAACCTAGCGGGTCTTCATTCATGCGTAGTATTTTTTCACTATGTCCGCATTAACAGGGTGAGGAAGGTCGTCACCATTCATGGTGGTCAGAATCATGGATCCACCGGAAAATATGTTTTTGATTACAAATGGCCCTTCGTACATGGGAGTCCATTTGCCCCTAGGATCACCTTGCGGCAGTAAGATGCGCTTGATCACTAGATCACCTACTTGATATCTTTGACGTCTGACCTTTTTGTTGAAAGCCTTGATCATTTATTTTTGATACATTTGACCATGACAGACATCAGTAAGCCTTTTCTCATCAATCAGATTCAGTTGATCAAGTCGAGTTTGGATCCAATCGTCTTTGTTCAAACCCACATCTTTCATGATCCTCGGAGAAGGGATCTGGACTTCAATAGGTAGGACAACCTCCATACCATATACCAGAGAATAAGGTGTTGCCCCTGTTGACATACGTACTGAAGTGTGATAACCATGAAGAGTGAATGGTAACATCTCATGCTAGTCTTTGTATGTCACCATCATTTTCTGTATGATTTTCTTGATATTTTGGTTAGCAGCCTCCACAGCGCCATTCATCTTCGGCCGATAAGGGGAAGAATTATGATGCTGGATCTTGAATTGTTTACAGAGTTTGGTGATCATTGTATTGTTGATATTTGTACCATTGTCTGTGATGATTCTCTCTGGCATACCATACCGACAAATCAGGTTATGCTTGATAAACCGCGCCACGACATTCTTGGTAACAGTAGCAAAAGAGGCAGCCTCAACCCACTTCGTGAAGTAATCAATGGCCACTAGGATAAAGCGATTCCCATTGGAAGCGGTAGGCCTAATCTCTCTGATCATTTCAATTCCCCATATTGCAAAGGGCCAGGGAGCCGCCAAGACATTCAAAGGAACCAGAGGTACATGTACTTTATCAGCATAGATCTGGAATTTGTGATAAGTTCGGGAATGTTGATAACAGTCTGCTTCCATAGTGGACCAATAGTATCCTGTCCGTAGGATCCTTTTAGCCATGGTATGTCCACTAGAGTGGGTACCAAAGGTACCTTCGTGTAAATATGGTATAATCCTCTCTACTTCGCTCTTGTCTACACACCGAAGTAAAGTATAATCATGATTGCGCTTGTAGAGGATTCCATTACTAAGGAAGAACTTTGCGGAGAACCTCCTCAAAAATTTCTTATCATTGATAGACGCCCCTCAGGATATTCTTGAGCCTCGAGATACCT
The DNA here is from genome assembly GCA_948472305.1 of Vicia faba. Taxonomy (NCBI): domain Eukaryota; kingdom Viridiplantae; phylum Streptophyta; class Magnoliopsida; order Fabales; family Fabaceae; genus Vicia; species Vicia faba. Next base: position 1,271,167,418 of record OX451739.1, read on the forward strand.
TTTCACTTCATAAAACCAAGGTTTGTCTGCTACTTCTTCAATGTCAATCTCATAGCAGTATGTTAGTTCATCCAACCTTTCAATAGTGATCCGAGGAGCTTCGTTGTCCCATCTGACCTTGAGCATAGATGACATGGTAGCTAGCGCATCTGCTAACTGGTTCTGTTCTCATGGAAAATGTTCAAAGGTGACTTCTTCAAAGTGTGGAAGTAATTTCAGAACATGTTCTTTGTAAGGGATGAGATTAGGGTTATTCGTGTCCCACGCTCCTTTGATTTGACTTATTACCAAGGCTGAATCCTCGAAAATGCTCAAGAACTTGATCATCAGGTCAATAGCAGCTTTTAGACCCATGATGCATGCTTCATACTCCTCCATATTGTTGGTACAATTGAAATATAATTTGGCGGTGAAAGGAGTATGACAACCCTAGGGAGATATGATTACCGCACCGATGCCATTTCCGAGTGTGTTGGAGGCCCCATCAAAAACCATAGTCCATCGGGATCCTTCCTCGGGTCCTTCATCTGGTCTAGGTTCTTCGTAGTCAGTCACTAACATAATATTCTCGTCTGGGAACTCAAAATTCATGGACTGGTAGTCATCCACAACCTGATGATCCAAATGATCAGCTAGTACACTTCCCTTGATTGCTTTCTGGGTCGTGTATTAGATATCGTATTCGGTCAAGATCATTTGCCATCTTGCTATTCTTCCAGAGAGAGCAGGCTTTTCAAAGATGTACTTGATCGGATCCATCTTAGATATCAACAAAATGGTATGGGTCAACATATACTATCTCAATCAGAGAGCAACCCATGCCAAAGCGCAACAAGTTTTCTCGAGCAGTGAGTATCTTGTCTCACAGTCGGTAAACTTTTTGCTAAGGTAGTATATTGCATGCTCTTTTCGACCGAACTCGTCATACTGCCCCAGCACACACCCCATTGAATTATCTAACACTGTTAAGTACATTATCAAAGGTCTTCCTTCAATCGGAGGCATCAGAATTGGAGGCTCTTGAAGGTATTCCTTGATTCTCTCGAAGGCAGTCTGGCATTCGTCATTTCACTTTACCACTTGATCTTTCTTCGAGAGTTTGAAGATTGGCTCACAAGTAGCAGTTAAATGGGAAATGAACTTGGCAATGTAATTTAGGCGTCCTAAGAAGCCTCTGACCTCCTTCTAAGTGTGAGGAGCCGACATCTCTTGTATATCTTTTACCTTTGCAGGGTCTACCTGAATACCCTTGTCACTGACAATGAAACCCAAAAGTTTACCAGACCTTACCCCGAAGGTGCACTTGTTCGGATTTAACCTCAGCTTGTACGTCTTCAACCTATCAAACAACTTGTGTAGATGATCAAGGTGCTCTTCCTCAATTTGAGACCTGGCTATCATGTCATCAACATAGACCTCAATCTCATGGTGAATCATGTCATGAAACAAAGCTACCATGGCTCGCTGATAGGTTTCCCCGATGTTCTTCAACCCAAACGACATCACTTTATAGCAGAAAGTGCCCCATTGTGTGACAAAGGTTGTCTTCTCCATGTCTTCGGGTGCCATTTTGATCTGATTGTAACCATAGAAACCATCCATGAAGAAAAATATCTTATGTTACACGGTGTTGTCAACCAGAACGTCAATGTAGGGAAGCGAAAAGTCATCCTTGGAGATTTCCCTGTTCAAATCTCTGTAGTCCACACACATTCGTACCTTGCTGTCCTTTTTAGGCACCAGGACCACGTTAGCAACCTATTGAGGATAAGAAGTGACAACTAAGAACCCATTGTTGAACTGTTTCATAACCACTGCTTTGATCTTCTCTGACATTTCAGGGCGCATACGACGGACCTTCTGTTTTACCGGAGGGCAATCTTCTTTAGTTGGAAGACGATGAACCACAATATATGTGTCTAGTCCCGACATGTCTTCATATGACCAGGCGAAGATCTCGATATAATCATACAAAATTTGTATCAACCATTGTTTGACACTAAGCTCCAGATTTGCACCTATCTTGACTTCTTTTCTATCCTCTTTTGTGCCCAAGTTCACTGTCTCAACTGGCTCTTCATGAGGCTTTATGGCTCTTTCTTCCTACTGTAACAATCTAGCAAGTTCTCTGGGTACCTCACAATCTTCCTCACCTTCATCCTCGACTTGGTTGATCGGATTTTCAAAGTCATAACCGACAATAGCAAAACTGTTATCAATGGGATCCAGAGTGGATATGGATTTGCAGTTTAATACCTGAGTGTGTGTAAGAGCATAGATGTATAGAAAAAGTAAAAAGCAGAAAATAGAAATAAAGAGCGCAAAATTTGTATGCATAAACTTCCAATGCTTTATTGATGCCATATGAAATTAAACATGATAACCTTCACAAATAAACCATTGTACCCCGGGTAAGACACATGGCCATAAAGTTTATATTGTTTATTACATATCCAAAAACAAGAAAGACAATTACTTCTGAATAAAAGTAATTGGTACAAAGTCTTTTGTTGTCCAGTTACTGGGTCCACCGTTGGTAGTAGGGAAGATCCAACTATACATGTCATACTCATTGTCGACATCTTCTGTGGTGGAGAAAACATCAATAACATTGATTCCCGAGCCATGCTTGGGCATGGGTGCAGTTATGACGGTGGGAGTTTCCGGAGCATTGAATTCAATCTCCTTTGCTTCAATAAAGTCTTACACCTTGTTTTTCAAAGCCCAACAGTCGTTCGTGTCATACCCCGAAGTCTCAGAGTGGTAAGCGCATCGAGCATTGGGGTTGTAGCAAGGAGAGACGGTGTTGGGATTCTTTGGAGCTTCCAGAAAGGTTACTAGATTAGATTTCAACAAATGTGGCAAGACTTGAGACAATGTCATATTTATCGTGGTTTTTCAAGAGCTGGTAAGGATGGCAAACACTTCAGGGAATCTCCAAGAGTGTATTTTGATCTTTAGTTTGGGCTGAAGCAAGCTAGAACATGAAATTCGAATTTTACAATTTGATGTTTTTTTGCAAATTGGGCAGGGGTTCTCTAAGCTTCGTATCCCCCTTTGATGCTTGCCAATGGCTTATTTATATAGAGAATGATGAGGAGACACGGAAAAACAAGCTTGTAACAGCCATCATCAATTGTTTTAATGCCATGAATGTCCATTTGTAACCTTATGGGATTTTGTCCATTTTTGAATTTTCAATGAGTGCAAACATATTGGCCTTTCTGTACACGAAAATGGGGACCCCTCCATGCATTAAAACAAGCCTTAACCATATTATTTGTAATAATCTTGATTTATTTGATTTTTAATTAAATAAAATTAATATAAAATGCAAATAAAGTCAAGACTACCAAAAAATGGTTTTAGGAGTCCTTTATAATCTTAGGAAGATGTTTGAAGTGCAAGAATTTGAGCCATTGCCTTAAAAACTCAAATTTTCTCAATGCATATTTCTTGAAATTTCCCAAATTTTACTAACTTGGGAAAGCCATAACTTGCTCAAATTTTATCTCATGATGATGATCTTGGACTTTTTGGAAATCCAAAGATGTATACTTCAATCCATATTTTGATCAATTTTGCATTTGAAGATGTTATCTTGATGTTAAAAGTCTTGGCAAAAAGTGGCTTTTATTGACTTTCTAAAAAGACCTGTAATGTATAAACCTGTATCTTTCAAATTGTGCATTTCTTGAACCTGAGGGATGAAGAGAAGTTGTAGGGAATTAGATTCTCTTTAAAATTAGCTTTGGTTGGAAAACATTTGATAAAGTATGAGAAAGTTATGCTTGGTCAAAGTTTGGTTGACTTTTCCTATAGAAACCCTAATTTGCCACTTCTTGACTTTTGATGAACTAGGAGTATTTCTTGAGGAATCATGATCAACCCTTGATCAAATGATTGATATTACTTCAAAATGTTGATGTTGACCAAAAATATTGAAGTTTGACTGTACATGGGCCACAATTGACTTTTGACCTAGCACCGTTGATTTTCCAATACTTGAGCAATTGACTGAGCAAACTTATTGAGCAAGGCATAAAACTTGGCATGGATGTTCTTAAGGACATGTTAGGATAATGGAGATCATTTGGGATCCTTGGAGCTCAACAATCTTGATGAAAATGGAAACCCTAGTTAGGGGTTCATTGCCTTAGGAGGAGAATTGTCTGGTCAATCCTTGGTCAACCTTTAGCCATTGAGAACCTCTAGGAGTATATTTTGTGTGAAAATGGGAAGACAAACTTTGGGGTACAACAGAGGGTATTTAGAAATAAACTTGACGAACATGGTGTGATAACGTGAAATAAAGCCCGTCTTGTGGCTCAAGGGTATAACCAAGAGGAAGGCGTTGATAATGAGGAGATTTATGCTCCTGTTGCCTGACTTGAGGCTATACACCTTTTATTAACATATGCATGCTCTAAGAAATTCAAATTATATCAAATGGATGTTAAAAGTGTGTTCCTTAAGGGATACATAAATAAAGAAGTGTATGTTTCACAACCTCCCGAGTTTGAAGATTATGAGTTTCATAATCATGTTATTAAGCTAAAATGTGCCTTGTATGGTCTTAAACAAGTCCCAAGGGCATGGTATGGTCGACTGAGTAAGTTTTTTCTTGATCAAGGATACTCTATAGGGGAGATAGACACTAAACTCTTTATTAAACTTCAAGGAAAACATATTTTACTTGTTCAAATTCGTGTTGATGATATCATTTTTGGATCAACTAATATGCATATTGCCAATGAGATCTCTAAGATTATGCAGGGAGAGTTTGGAATGAGTCTAATGGGGGAGTTGAACTACTTTCTCGGACTACAAATTAAGAAACTCGATGAAGGAACATTTATATGTCAAACCAAGTATTGTCTCGAATTACTTAAAAGATTCAGCATGGACAATGCAAAGGAAATTGACACACCTATGACAACAAATGGAAATTTGGATAGAGATGAAAAGGGTAAGGATGTTGAGGTAAAAAAGTATAGGAGGTATGATTGGATCTCTTCTATATCTTACTGCATCTAGGCCTGATATTATGTTTAGCATTTGTATGTGTTCACATTATCAATCGACTCCATGGGAATTGCACTTAAAATCGATTAATTGTATTCTTAGATACCTCATAAGTACTTCTAAGTTTGGGATTTGGTATTCCAAGGGAAACAATTATATCTTAGTTGGTTTATCCAATTTCGATTTTGTCGTTTGCAAATTGGATAGGAAAAGTACTAGTGTAACTTGTCACATGTTTTCAAAATCCTTGGTTAATTGGCATAACAAAAAGTAAGTTTCCATTGTTTTGTCTGTAATTGCAAGCTTCTCAAGTCATATTTAAAGCATTTGTTTTGATGAAGACAACATGGACATCAACATTCAAAGGATGTGCAAAAAGCTTATCAACATCATATAAAAGTCTTGAAGATTAAAAGAAGAATTATTGAAGAATCATCAAATGTCAAATGGTATAAATAATTCTTAATCTTGAATATAGATGTTTACAAAATATGCATTCATAATCATATACATATCCCACATGTTTACATTTAAGAAAAACTTTGTTTAAAATCTTTTTCAAAAAGAATTTTTGAAAATAACCTTTTAGGAACCGGTTCCTCCCTAATAGGGAACCGGGTTCCAAACTTATTCAAAAAAACATGTCCCTGGATTTTGTACCAGGAACCGGGTTGTACCAATAGGGGAACCGATTCCTGCGTGATATTTTTGAAATCTGACTTATAACGTTCACTAAGAACCGGGTTCTGTCAGTGTCGGAACCGGTTCCTAGCGAACCAGTGCAGCTTTTCTTTTGGTTTTTGAACATATTTCAATTGGTATCCTTTCATGAATGCATTGCAACTTTTCACATGAATTGGCATGAATGAAGAGGTTCTTGTGACTTTATAAAATGCTGCAGATTTTCTTATTTAAAAAAAAAACAATGCTTCAATTCAAATTAACAAATATACTTCTTCAATAAACAATTTTTCATCATTCACATTTGAACTCATACTTTCATATGTTCATAATTTTGTGAAACTTGCCATATACATTTTCATTAATTCATTACAAGTTTCATACATACATTGTGAACATTTATAATCATTGCTTGAGAATTGTTTATATCTTGAAGAAGAAGATCAATTGAAGATTGATAGTGCTATCCATCTATTTCAAAATAAATCATTGTATTACATTAAAGAAATTATTCCCTTACTATCCAGGATTGTTGGAAGTAAGTGTTGTGATTTGAAGAGGATTGTTCTTCATTCACATTAGTGTTTGTTTGGTCTTAAAGGTGTTAAGAACCTTTGATCTCCCTATAGGTTAGATAGTAAGCATAGGCTGTACAATCATTCTAACTATAGTGAAATCTCTTTCGTGTTGGAAAGGGGACTGGAGTACTCTCGGATTGTGAGGGGAACCAGGATATATCATCGTGTTCTTTACTTTTCCGCATTTATCGCTTTCATCACCATAATCAGGAAAAGATAAGATATAATCAAAACCTTCAAACACTTAACCAAAAATCACACCAAGTATTCTCATAAAACCGAATAAATTTTTATAGACCTAATTCACCCCCCCCCCTCTTAGGCACTCTGAGACTTACAATTGGCATCAGAGCAAGTTATAGGTAACTTGTTCCTAAACATCCAGAATGGCTTCCGCAAATCTAAATCAAAATTCGGTTTTCAAAGATGGTGGTAGTAACAACAAGCCTCCATTGTTTTGTGGTGAATACTTTGACTTTTGGAAAATTCGCATGAAGGCTCATCTTGAAGCGCAAGGAGAAAAAATATGGAATGCTGTTGAGAATGGTCCATTTACTCTGGTGTGTGTTGTCAATGGTGTTGGGTCATTAAAGCCTAAAGCATCATGGGATGACAATGACAAGAAAAAAGTTCTCTTTGACAAAAAGGCAATCAATATTCTCCAAAGTGCTCTTATTATGGATGAATTTTTCCGAGTATCGGCATGTACAACGGCAAAGGAAATTTGGGATACTCTTGTAGAAACTCATGAAGGAACCGCCGAAGTCAAAAGGTCTAGATTGAACACTTTGAGTCAAGAATATGAATTATTCAGAATGCTGCCCGGAGAATCCATCCTTGACTTGCAAAAGAGATTCGTTCACTTGACAAACCATTTGAAGGCACTTGGTAAGACTTTAACTAACGATGAATTAAATCTTAAAGTGCTTAGATCTTTAACGAGGGAATGGCAACCAAAAGTGACGGTAATATCCGAAAAGAAAAGCCTAGCATCTATGACTTCCGCAACACTTTTCGGAAAGCTTCAAGAATATGAGACGAAACTTGGAAGACTTGAAAAACATGAGAATAATGAGAAGAAATCCAAAGGCATTGCTTTTAAAGTTGATTCAAAATAAAGTCAAGATAAAGATGCATCGGAGGAAGATGAAAATCTCTTGCTTCTTGTAAAAAGATTAGGAAAATATTTTGGTCATAAAAATAATCTTCATAATGCTAACTTTGTCAAAAGAAAGAAATTCTATAAGCATAAAGATAAAGAAGCCTCCACATCAACACAAGATGTCACTTGCTATGAATGTGGAAAGCAAGGTCACATAAAGCCGGATTGTCCAAAACTCTCCAAGAAAAATGGATTCAAAGGCAAAAAGGAGTTCAAGAACAAAAAGGCTTATGTTGCATGGGAAGATAATGAGATAAGTTCTTCATCCGATTCGAAAAGCGACGAATGTGCAAATCTAGCATTGATGGCTTCACATCACTCCGACGATGAAGAAGAGGTATGCTTGAAATCCACATCAAATGTTTGGTATCTTGATAGTGGATGTTCAAAGCATATGACAGGAGATGTACACCAATTTTCATATCTAGTACATAAAGCCAAAGGGTATGTCACCTATGGAGATAACACCAAAGGAAAGATTCTTGGCGTTGGAATAGTTGGCACACCTCCATCCATTCAAATTGAGGATGTTCTCTATGTTGAAGGATTAAATCACAATCTTCTTAGCATAAGTCAACTTTGCGATAGAGGGTTCAAGATCAAATTCAACAAAGAAGAATGCCTTATTATGGATGAGGCAACCAATGAGGTAAAACTCAAAGGTATAAGATCTAACAATATTTTTATAATTACTTTAGATGATTTGTCTATGAAGGTACAATGTCTTATGGTAAACAACAATGACGCTTGGTTATGGCACAAGAGGATTGCTCACATTCACATGGAGCACTTGAACAAATTAGTTAAGCATGACTTAGTTATTTGTCTACCAAAGATGAAGTTCATCAAAGATAAATTATGTAATGCATGTCAAAAGGGCAAAATGACCAAAACAACTTTCAAATCTAAGAATGTGGTGTCTACTACAAGGACACTACAATTGTTGCACATGGATCTCTTTGGTCCATCAAGAACAAAAAGCTTCGGAGGTAATATATATGTGTGATACGGTGGGAGAACCGACTAGAGGTTTGCGTTTGTATTCGCACTTGTTCGGTTGAGCAAGAGTCGCCACCGACTTTTTATTTTATCCTAAAGGAAGGGTTAAAAAAGCACAGCAAAAACCTTTTGAGATATTTTGTGGGTTCGGGGGGTAGATTATGAAAAGGGAAGGTATTAGCACCCTTTTCATCCATGGTTATCAATGGGCTCTTAGTTACTTGGTTTTTAGATCACTTGCCTTGATTTTCGATTGCTTGAAAATGGTGTGTGTGTGTGTTTTTGAAAATGTTTTTGAAGAAGATGCCTTGTCTTAGGCAACCAATGTAATGACTCGTGTTTGAGTATATACGAAGGTGTGTATCTTTTCGAAAAGATGTTTCAAGATGTTTTTGAAGAGTTTGTTTTGAAAGTGTTTGTTTTGAAAGTGTTTGTGGAGTGTGGTTTGAAAAAAGAGGCAAGTGTTTTTGCAAGTTGATCTCAAGTAACTAAGAGTTTTGTCCACCCCTATTGTACTCAAAGGTTTTCTCTATGTTTTCAACCCCTTTTAACAATTTTGTTCCACCATTAAATTTGGTGGACAATCTTGCGTTTAGGATGTTTAACGGGACGGGCGCGGGTCATCGTATGGACCATGAATGCAATGGTGCCAAGTATCTTTGGCAATTTGCTTTGAAGGGACTATGATCATTCCATTTAGGCAACTTTCGAAAGCGTCATCGAGGGACTTATGATCATTTGAATTTGTTTTGCCAAAGAAACTCGACGTGCAAGCATGGCCCATTTTGGAAGGCAACATGTGGGATTACCCTAGAGGGTGCAAGTGTGATTGTGTGTTGATTTCATGTATTTTTCTTGTATTAGATTATCTAGCATTTGATTTTATGTACATGCAAACCCTAGGTCTAACCATGGTATAATTCGAAAGCGGTAAATTGCGAGAATTTAAAGTCTACGCTATTACAAATAGTATCCGGGAATGGGGGTACAAATTTACAAATGGGGATGAGACTTTAGGAATGTAGTGTCCAATAATTTACAACCAAATCGAATTGCGATAAAAGTGTAAACAATGTATAGTAACGTATAAGAATAGCAATTGTACATGTATAAGATGTAAAGTGTAATTGTTCATGTATGAGAATTATTTATAAGTTAAGAAAATGTGAATTTAATGTGTATTATTAAGTATGTATTAATTTAAATGAAAAGAATTAAATGTTTATTTATTTAATCTTTGTAATCTTGTATTTTCCTTTAATATGCACAAAAAGAATATTTTAATTAAATGTTTTAAATCTTAATTAAATTATGTATATTAAAAAAAATGTATTTTAATTGATTATGTACAAAAGTTTAAATGAAAATGTTTTTTAAGTTTAAAGAAAGATATTATTTGTATTTTAGTATTAATGTACAAAGATAATATCTTTAAAAAGGAAAAGTATTTATCTTTAAAAGAAAAAAAATTATATAACTATGTATTTATGTACAAAGTATTTTTTAAGAAAAGAAAAATGTTAACTTAAAGAAAATTATGTATTGATTTATTTATGTACAAAAACCTAATTATAAAAAGAAGAATATTGTCAATTAAAGTTAATATTAACAAATGGTTTATTTAACAGAAAAAAAAATAAGTTATGTAAAATATCATGTGGTAAATAAAAAGAGTGTTTAACTAAAAAGAATAGAATGGGCCTTAGGGGCCTTTGTTTAGCCCAAACAGAAATGATTAAGGTTAGGAAAAAGGGGGTACGTACGTAATGGGCTTAAGTATTTCAGAAAGGGGCAACGCCCAAGTGGGTTTATGAATGTTTTAGGGTAGCAACGTTTTGTAACATTTGGGACTTAGGGTTTCAGAATGAGAATATAGGCACGTCGTTCGTTCGTTTCACTTCATCTTCTTCATTCGTTCTCAATACCATGGATTCTGAGACAAAATCCTTCATGCAAGGCCACCAGACGCCATCATCCCTCCTTCTTCCTCCGTAGACCACCCAGATAAAGTTTACAAGGTATGATTTCGGTATCAATCGTGTTAGGGTTTTCGTTATCTCTTTTGGTTTCACATTTTGATTTCATATTCTGATATTATGTGTTTTCGTTTGCCACTTTAAATGTATGAAGAGGGTATAAGAATACTACCTTTTGGAGATGGAGGAGGAGAGAATTTGGAGGCGCTGAGGCGGCTTTGGACGGCGGAGGAAAATGTGGTGGAGCTTCTGCTTCCTGGTTTGTGTATTTTTGCCCCTTAGGTTTAATGATGACAATGGCTGAGAACCTCTTATGATTTCGCCTTTTTTTTCTCTTCTTCTGTTAACTTGGCTTACATGCTTATGTTGCCTTGAGATACCTTTGCCTTTTGTTGGGTTTAAACTCTTTTCTTCTTCTCTTGCTGTCTTGATGCCTTTCCTGTATGCTTGAATATTGTTTTATTGATATGCTTGATGATGATCACTTGAGAGCTTGATATACTGATATGCTTCTTTTTACTTCTCTTCTGGTTGCCTCGATGCTTTGCTTCTGTTGCCTTTTGGAATGCTTGTTGTATGCTGAGATTGAATATCTTGAGGCCTTTTCTGTATGCCCGGTGATGAATTTTCTGAGGGCATGTATGCTTGCTTTGCTGTGTTCTGAGATTGAATGCTATTTTGCTTTTGGTTCAGGGCTTTGGTGGCTTGCTTCAGGCAGGTTATGGCCTTGGATGTTTGTTTGTGTGCTTGAAAGGTCTTACTGGCTTTGGTTTATGGCTTAGACTTGTGTTACAGGTTCAAGGCTTAAGCAGGTTTGACAGGGCATTGTTTGGGCTTCACAGTTTATGCTGGTTTTTGTGTTTGGATAGTTTGTGGTTATTAAGTGTTTGACAGGTTTGTGCAGGATGGTACAGGGTTGGATTTGGTTTGATGTTATGTGAGTTATGCAGGTGAAGTTACAGGTTTAGAGTTTCTGGTTTATGAAAAGGTTTAAGGCTTTTTCTGGTTTGTGGCTGTTTGACAGGGCTTAAAGGCTTCTGTTTATGTTGAAGGCAGTTTGATGGCTTACCAAGCTTTGAACTGGTTTTACAGGGCTTGAAGTTTGAGCTTGAGGCTTAACACAGGTTATGTGTTTGATAGGCTTGAACAAGTTTAGGCTTATGCTGTTTTTAGGCAAAGGCTTATGCAGGTCTTGCCTTTTGGTGAGGTTTGGAGGCAGCTCTTGTATATTTTGATACAGTTTGTGTTCTTTTGTATTTCTGCCCCTTCACTGTGTTATGAGCAGGTTGTCTTATATTTGTTTCTCATGCCTAAAGCCTTAAGCCTGCAAAACCTGCTTTTCTCTCTTCTTTCTCTCTCCAGTACAGCTTTTTGCATTTTATATGTTTATGCTTGTACTTTTACTGAAAGGGCAGCACTGGGAAATGATGAAAATGAATTAGCTTGCTTGCATAACATGCTTACTCTGCACATTTGTCTCTTTTCTTCCAGATTTTGTGCTTCTTGTTATCTTTCCATATCTTCTTTTTGACAGCTTTGAGTAGCCTTGTACTTGTTTGACATCTTTGACAGTTTGTTGGACAGTTTGGAATTTGTGATTCAGTTTGGACTTTGTAGTTTGATTTGGACTTTGCATCATGCTGTTTGAGACTTGAACTATGCAGTTTGACAATTTTGACTTGTGCATTCTTTATATTTGTGCATTCAAAGTTTAGCAAGCAAATATTCATCCCTCTTTGTGAACCGGGAGAAATCCCGTGATTTGCAGAGAGGGCTAACTGATCCCAGTCAGTTGCCCTTAATGATGAACTTTATTTTTATCTGTCTCTTTTATTTATTTATCTGCTTCTAACTTACTTTTTCCCTCTTTGTTTTGCAGATAAAATTCCATGGAGTACTGGAGCAAGGGATAGAAGATGAAGAATTGAAGATTTAGAAACATACTTAGGATAGTTTTTTTTATTTAAATTTAAACAAATGTAAAATCATTGTTGTAAACAATTTGTAAACAAAACAATTGTACAAATAATTTAAAAATAAATAAAAAGTTTCTTTATCCAATTAATTCTTTTCCTCTTTTTTAATTGTTCGTTTTATTATTTATAATTCTTTAATTATAATAATTGAAAATAAATTCCAATCATTTAATCTTAGAATAATAAATAATTAAATAAACAATGCTTCAGCATTTGATCAGTTAAACCTGGCGTTTCAAACATCCAGAGCAAAACATCAGTCAATCACAGTAATTGCCCAGACGCTTTTTCCTTTTACTGACTTTAATCAAACATTGCAAATTCAAACCCAATGCATCCTTCCACTGATTTAGTCACACAATGCAAATTCAATCCAAATCTCGGAATATCTTGAAAAACACTGTAGAGTTAAACCTTTCTGAGGAACCGCGCATAAAAACCCTAATTCCTGATTAAATGCCAAAGAAGCGTTCGCCTGATCGAAGTTGAGCCAAAATCAACCAAAACCCTAAGCCAACTGTTTGAAACATTCTAGAGCCCTGAAAATCAATAAAACTCTAATTGTGTCTGACTGACGAGAAAAGTCTGTTTGACCGATTCTTGAGCCAGTTTGAAAAATCAGGAGACGCCTGAAGTTGTGATTTCTTGAGGAAAAATGCGAGGGCAAATTTTGGGGTACAACAGTTGCCCCTGTTCAATCTTCTTGAACCTGAAGAATTAGATTGGCAAGTTTACCTTTCGCGACTCGAACGTAAAAGGAGATTGGATACTAAAGTGCCCAGAAAATTTGCACTCGGCGATGTGATGGTAGAGGTGAATGGGCTTAAAGATGCCATTTGGTGATGGGCTTAAAGATGCCATCTGATGCGATAGAATCTTGACGGGGGATGGGCTTAGAGATGCCATCTGAGAATGGGCTTAAAGATGCCATCTGGAAATGTTGAACTGTATGTCAATGGTGAGTGGACGAGTATCAGAAAGGTATCCATGTTTTGGAACATCTCTGAACCGGGGGTCTGAGCCAGCAATAGATTGACATCCGTGTTGGGAAGAATCCATGAACTGTTTTCAAAAGTTGAGAATAGTCTGAACAAGCGATAGGTTAACATCCGGTGTTGGGAAGAATCCATAAACTGTTTTCAGAAGTCTTGAAGTGGAGAAGGAACCAGTGTAGGGTTTCCTGATGATGCGTCCGTGTAAAACTGCATCTGAGTGAATCTGGAATAAGTATCAGAATGTCGCCGTGTCTGGGTCACATCTGAACTATTTCTGGATGAATCTCAGAAAATGATCTTTGTCTGTCGACTGATCTTACCTGAAAAGGTAAAGGGTTAGTTGTTATGCAATGTCATGATGTATGATGCAATGTATGTTACACCAATGTTTATGATATGAATGTGATGAATGCGCGTGTAAGCTGATGAGATGTCTTGCTGAGGATAGATGAATCCTGGATGACTGAAGATAAAAGAATCTTGACTGCTGCCGGGGAGAGCAAATCCTTAGCTGCTGTTGTGGAGGGCCAGAATCTTTTGATCATTGAAAATGAGAAGTCCTGGGACCACTGTTGGGGAATCAGAAGCTTGGGTTGTATGCCATTCGAATATTCTGTGGGGAACTGAGAATGAGAGTCTTCAATCTGCTTGGGGATTGATAGTTGGAAGTTTTAGCTTTGCTGGGAATAATGAAACTTGACTCTGAGGGGAGTTAGCTTCTGGAAGGTTCTCTGGCTGGGGATTGCGAGAGTCCCCTGATTGCTGCAGGTGTTGATCTGGAATAAGTTACTGAACGTCGCCATCTCTGGGTCACATCTTGAACTATCTCTAGAAACAAATCTGAATAAGTTATAGAATGTCGCCAAAGCTGGGTCACATCTGAACTATTTCTGGAAGCAGGCTTGGATAAGTTATAGAATGTCGCCAAATCTTGGGTCACATCTTAAACTATATCATGAAGGAATCTCGGAATGAGTTATAGAATGTCGCCAAACTTGGGTCACATCTTGAACTATATCTGGAAGAAGATCTGAATGAGTTATAGAATGTCGCCAAACTTGGGTCACATCTTGAACTATATCTGAAAGAAGATCTGAATGATTTATAGAATGTCGCCAAACTTGGGTCACATCTTGAACTATATCTTGAATGAATCTCTGAATGAGTTATAGAATGTCGCCATCTCTGGGTCACATCTTGAACTATATCTGGAAGAAGATCTGAATGAGTTATAGAATGTCGCCAAACTTGGGTCACATCTTGAACTATATCTGGAAGAAGATCTGAATGAGTTATAGAATGTCGCCATCTCTGGGTCACATCTTGAACTATATCTGGAAGGAATCTGGAATGAGTTATAGAATGTCGCCATCTCTGGGTCACATCTTGAACTATATCTGGATACAAGTCTGAATGAGTCATAGAATGTCGCCATCTCTGGGTCACATCTTGAACTATATCTGGAAGCAAGTCTGAATGAGTTATAGAATGTCGCCAAATCTGGGTCACATCTTGAACTATATCTTGAAGGAAAGTCTGAATGAGTTATAGAATGTCGCCATCTCTGGGTCACATCTTGAACTATATCTGGAAGCAAGTCTGAATGAGTTATAGAATGTCGCCAAATCGTGGGTCACATCTTGAACTATATCTTGAATAAGATTTGAATGAGTTATAGAATGTCGCCAAACTTGGGTCACATCTTGAACTATATCATGTCTTTTGAGGTGATGAGGGAATTGTTGAACACTTTTGACATTCGAATGTCTCAAGTGGTGAAGAAGGAGTCTTGAATCAGATTACCCTGCGGATTGAGAGATTTCTTGAAATCTTGACTGGACTGCCCCAGGTTAATTGGATGGTGACATGTCATGCCCCTTGTTGATAGGAGATTTGTAATGGAAGTGTCATCCTTTTGAAGTGATTTTGCTCACTGAGAGAGTTTTCGTTCCTCCGAACATTCGCTGTATGAAATTCTTCCATGTCAAACAAAAAAGCCAAATGCAGATAGTGATATTCAAGCAATGCAAAATTTATGTTTGTCTCGAAGTTTTGAAAAATGCGTTTTTTAGCAGAAAACTTTTTATAAGACAGATCAACATCTGATTTAGAGCAAAGCCTTACAGGAGTCAGGATACCTTTGGTAACAGTATGCTTTCGAACTAACCCATGCTTCAATTAGGACTTTTAAAGGGTTGTAACGTGGCTTGGTTCACGGTTTAAGAAACAAAGGATACAGGCTCAAAGTATATTTGTACCCACCCGCTCTTCGTGATATTCTTCATACCTAAGCTCAGTTAATTGTGCGTCGCACTCTGTTTTGAGTTTGGAACGACCTTTTGGGCGATGGTTCACCAGTTGAATTTGGGGAGACAGTCATCATCTCCTTTTTCTTTTTCAACATTTTTTTTCATGTTGTTGAGGATTTGTAATGACCTCACTATTTTGATTTTGATTTGTTATCCCTAACTTTTGCCTGACTGCTCCCATTTTCGAGATTACAGTCAGCGGGATGCCCCAGCTTTCTTAAGCCTCCTTTACAGGTTTTGGCTTGGTGGGCTTTTCTCTTTTGAGAGATTGACTGCCTATGTGATAGGGAACCACCCTGTCTTTTGATTCCAAGGGAATGCTTTTCTTTTTATTTGACGTCGTTCGTTGTATTACGAACTAAGAGTTTGCGACCTCAATGCGCGTTTTCTTTGAGTTAACTGAGATACTACCCTGCCCCGGGTTTATATCAAAGGTTTTGATTGTTTAGAACAGAAAACTACTACTTCTTTGGCTCGAAGGGGTTGACTAGGGATTAACTTCCTTATAACTCCAGTGTTTGGGAATTGAAAGAAATGCCTGTACATCATCAGCAAGGTCTGTTCAAAAGTATACTGTATGAGATTATGGTATTGTTTCGTCATCCTCCCTCTAAAGACTTGCAGCTTTTTATCAAGAGTCAAATATCATAAAGAAAAACATAAGAGTAGTGAAAACGAATGTATGAATTCAAGACAAACATATGCAATGCATTAATGAAACACAGTTTAACATTAAAAGATAATTGTTTGAATGACAAAAGATTACAACTTTGAAAATTCAGAATGAAACAAACACAATCTCAATGAGCTGGCATAGGAGCAGTGATCATGCTGGGGTCCCTGGAGAGTCAAACTCGATCTCCTTGGCATCAATCATGTCTTGGATCTTGTTCTTCAGAGGCCAACAGTTGTTGGTATCATGCCCCGGGCTATCAGAGTGGTATTCACATCTTTCATTGGGATGATAGGTAGGAGCAGAAGTATTTGAGTTCCGGAGAGGAGCCCTCAATGTAATCATGTCCCTCTTCAACAAGTGTTGCAGTGCTTGAGACAGTGACATGTTGATCTTGGTGAATTGCCTCTTAGGTGCGACCTCCTTATGCTGATGCCCCTGTCTTTGCTGAGCAAGTGTAGGGTTAGAGATCACGACTGCCCCTACATGTTGGTCATGACGACCTTTTTGACTGCTCGCGACATTGGACTCCTTCTTTCCGTTGTAGGGAATTATCCGAGTATCGGAGGTTGTAGCTCCTTGGATCTTTCCACTTTTGATGCCAGCTTCGACCCTTTCGCCGGTCAGTATTAACTCGGTGAACCCGACTGAGGAGCTTCCAATTAAGTGCTTGAAGAAAGGCCCTGTCAAAGTTCCCATGAAGATGTCAATCAGCTCTCTGTCAGTTAAAGGGGGTTGCACCCTACCAGCCAGATCTCTCCATTTTTGAGCATACCCTTTGAAGCTCTCGTCAGAACCCATGGTCATGCTCTGCAATTGCACTCGAGTTGGTGCGAGATCAGCATTGTACTGATACTGTTCGTAAAAAGCCCTGGCTAGATCTTCCCAGGTATGGATGCGAGAACTCTCCAATTGATAGAACCACTCGAGTTGAGCCCCTACCAGACTTTCTTGGAAGAAATGGATCCAAAGCCTCTTATCAGCTGTGTATGGTTGAATCTTGCGGACATAAGACCTTAGATGCATCTTAGGGCAAGAAACTCCGTCGTATAGAGCAACGGTAGGAACTTTGAACTTTGAAGGGATGACCAATCCAGGGACTAGGCCCATGTCTCCTAGATCCAAGCCAGGTATTTGTTGGATCTCCATAGCACTGAGGCGATCCTCCAACTCTTTGTACTTGTCATCAGTGAGAGGATATTATTCCTCAGAGTAGTCAGCTTCAGCTTCATCAATCTCCACATTGTGGTCTTCTTCAAGACTAACTACTGTGTTGGATAGAGTTGCAAGGTCTTGGGTCTTAGGCCTTCTACTCAAGTTCAGGATACGGACTGCCTTCTTGGACTTCTTCTTCTTGTCTTCGAGAAGAAGAGCTGTCAGATCCTCTTGCCCTTTACCCATAGCCAGCAACATTTGTTGGAATTGAGCATTTTGAGCTTGAAGATCTTTCACTGTTTGTTCTATATCCATCTTACTGAAATAAACAGCAGGAAGAATAAGGAGACCTGTACGGGAGAAACCTGTTATGCAATGATATGTGTGATATATATGCAATGTTTTCAAGGATCTCTTGGGGTAAACACAAGAGAATGTTAGAGGTTGAACTCTGATCTTGGATTGGAGAACTTTGCACTGGTGGATGTCTTTCCACTAGAATCAAGCTCACCATGTCAAGTGGGTCATAGCCCCTGATTCAAGTTGTTGCACTTGAACTTTGACTGAAGAACTGTGCACTGGTGGATGTCTTTCCACTAGAATCAAGCTCACCATGTCAAGTGGGTCATAGCCACTGATTCAAGTTGTTGTACTTGATCTTTGATTAGCATTGGTTATATGAGAAACCTCTTGCCCCTTGGTAGACGTCTGGTTCAACGTAACCCTGCATCAAAAGAACCTTCGAGATCCTTGAAATGTTTATTGAAAATGCTATGGTATGATGTTATGATGTTATGTACATGTATGCAAAAAAGCAAGTGAGTGTATATACAGACAAACATATTCACACAAAGCAAACAAGTCCTTAGGTTTAGGCTTGCATGGGGTTTAGGTAAGTACCCTCTTGAAGTTAGTTGGCTCATCCTGTCCTAAAATAGAAATTGGGTTCTAAGGAGCTCAATATCATTGGATTGTTTTCTGTGTTCATTGTTTCGGTTTAGCCACTTACTGGCGACCAAAATATTCCAAGAAAACAACCCTCAAATGAGTGTAGTATCGAGTATCTACCAACTTCGGACTGCACCAAAGTCGGTCATCTCACTACCCCTAAAAAGGCTAAGATGGTCAATTAAGGTTCTAAGAGTTCGTTAGTGCTTTACAACATCACTCAGCGGCCCCGTACTCTCCTTGATTGAACTCAAGGGTTACCGGTACTCACAAATATGTCACACTAACATAGCTTACTGCTTCAACCATGTCGGTATACCCCGCACAGTTCCCTCACAGTTTTTTTGCTATTTACCTAAAAAGGTGCCCCAAATCCGGGTGTAGGATTTACAACAAACCCAAACAAGAACCCAAAAGATAAAGCAATCAAGTCAATCAAAGCAAGAAAGTAAAGGTGATCTAAACCCTAAGGTAACCCCACTTTTAAGTTTCTCCCCAGCAGAGTCGCCAGTTCTGTGATACGGTGGGAGAATTGACTAGAGGTTTGCGTTTGTATTCGCACTTGTTCGGCTGAGCAAGAGTCGCCACTGAATTTTTATTTTATCCTAAAGGAAGGGTTAAAAAAGCACAGCAAAAACCTTTTGAGATATTTCGTGGGTTCGGGGGGTAGATTATGAAAAGGGAAGGTATTAGAACCCTTTTCATCCATGGTTATCCATGGGCTCTTAGTTACTTGGTTTTTAGATCACTTGCCTTGATTTTCGATTGCTTGAAAATGGTATGTGTGTGTGTTTTTGAAAATGTTTTTGAAGAAGATGCCTTGTCTTAGGCAACCAATGTAATGACTCGTGTTTGAGTATATACGAAGGTGTGTATCTTTTCGAAAAGATGTTTCAAGATGTTTTTGAAGAGTTTGTTTTGAAAGTGTTTGTTTTGAAAGTGTTTGTGGAGTGTGGTTTGAAAAAGGAGGCAAGTGTTTTTGTAAGTTGATCTCAAGTAACTAAGAGTTTTGTCTACCCCTATTGTACTTAAAGGTTTTCTCTATGTTTTCAACCCCTTTTAACAATTTTGTTCCACCATTGAATTTGGTGGACAATCTTGCGTTTAGGATGTTTAACGGGACGGGCGCGGGTCATCGTATGGACCATGAATGCAATGGTGCCAAGTATCTTTGGCAATTTTCTTTGAAGGGACTATGATCATTCCATTTAGGCAACTTTCGAAAGCATCATCGAGGGACTTATGATCATTTGAATTTGTTTTGCCAAAGAAACTCGACGTGCAAGCATGGCCCATTTTGGAAGGCAACATGTGGGATTACCCTAGAGGGTGCAAGTGTGATTGTGTGTTGATTTCATGTATTTGTCTTGTATTAGATTATCTAGCGTTTGATTTTATGTACATGCAAACCCTAGGTCTAACCATGGTATAATTCGAAAGCGGTAAATTGCGAGAATTTAAAGTCTACGCTATTACAAATAGTATCCGGGAATGGGGGTACAAATTTACAAATGGGGATGAGACTTTAGGAATATAGTGTCCAATAATTTACAACCAAATCGAATTGCGATAAAAGTGTAAACAATGTATAGTAACGTATAAGAATAGCAATTGTACATGTATAAGATGTAAAGTGTAATTGTTCATGTATGAGAATTATTTATAAGTTAAGAAAATGTGAATTTAATGTGTATTATTAAGTATGTATTAATTTAAATGAAAAGAATTAAATGTTTATTTATTTAATCTTTGTAATCTTGTATTTTCCTTTAATATGCACAAAAAGAATATTTTAATTAAATGTTTTAAATCTTAATTAAATTATGTATATTAAAAAATGTATTTTAATTGATTATGTACAAAAGTTTAAATGAAAATGTTTTTTAAGTTTAAAGAAAGATATTATTTGTATTTTAGTATTAATGTACAAAGATAATATCTTTAAAAAGGAAAAGTATTTATCTTTAAAAGAAAAAAAATTATATAACTATGTATTTATGTACAAAGTATTTTTTAAGAAAAGAAAAATGTTAACTTAAAGAAAATTATGTATTGATTTATTTATGTACAAAAACCTAATTATAAAAAGAAGAATATTGTCAATTAAAGTTAATATTAACAAATGGTTTATTTAACAGAAAAAAAAAAGTTATGTAAAATATCATGTGGTAAATAAAAAGAGTGTTTAACTAAAAAGAATAGAATGGGCCTTAGGGGCCTTTGTTTAGCCCAAACAGAAATGATTAAGGTTAGAAAAAAGGGGGTACGTACGTAATGGGCTTAAGTATTTCAGAAAGGGGCAAGGCCCAAGTGGGTTTATGAATGTTTTAGGGTAGCAACATTTTGTAACATTTGGGACTTAGGGTTTCAGAATGAGAATAGAGGCGCGCCGTTCGTTCGTTTCACTTTATCTTCTTCGTTCGTTCTCAATACCATGGATTCTGAGCCAAAATCCTTCATGCAAGGCCACCAGACGCCATCATCCCTCCTTCTTCCTCCGTAGACCACCCAGATAAAGTTTACAAGGTATGATTTTGGTCTCAATCGTGTTAGGGTTTTCGTTATCTCTTTTGGTTTCACATTTTGATTTCATATTCTGATATTATGTGTTTTCGTTTGCCACTTGAAATGTATGAAGAGGGTATAAGAATACTACCTTTTGGAGATGGAGGAGGAGGGAATTTGGAGGCGCTGAGGCGGCTTTGGACGGCGGAGGAAAATATGGTGGAGCTTCTGCTTCCTGGTTTGTGTATTTTTGCCCCTTAGGTTTAATGATGACAATGGCTGAGAACCTCTTATGATTTCGCCTTTTTTTTCTCTTCTTCTGTTAACTTGGCTTACATGCTTATGTTGCCTTGAGATACCTTTGCCTTTTGTTGGGTTTAAACTCTTTTCTTCTTCTCTTGTTGTCTTGATGCCTTTCCTGTATGCTTGAATATTGTTTTATTGATATGCTTGATGATGATCACTTGAGAGCTTGATATACTGAGATGCTTCTTTTTACTTCTCTTCTGGTTGCCTCGATACTTTGCTTCTGTTGCCTTTTGGAATGCTTGTTGTATGCTGAGATTGAATATCTTGAGGCCTTTTCTGTATGCCCTGTGATGAATTTTCTGAGGGCCTGTATGCTTGCTTTGCTGTGTTCTGAGATTGAATGCTATTTTGCTTTTGGTTCAGGGCTTTGGTGGCTTGCTTCAGGCAGGTTATGGCCTTGGATGTTTGTTTGTGTGCTTGAAAGGTCTTACTGGTTTTGGTTTATGGCTTAGACTTGTGTTACAGGTTCAAGGCTTAAGCAGGTTTGACAGGGCATTGTTTGGGCTTCACAGTTTATGCTGGTTTTTGTGTTTGGATAGTTTATGGTTATTAAGTGTTTGACAGGTTTGTGCAGGATGGTACAGGGTTGGATTTGGTTTGATGTTATGTGAGTTATGCAGGTGAAGTTACAGGTTTAGAGTTTCTGGTTTATGAAAAGGTTTAAGGCTTTTTCTGGTTTGTGGCTGTTTGACAGGGCTTAGAGGCTTCTGTTTGTGTTGAAGGCAGTTTGATGGCTTACCAAGCTTTGAACTGGTTTTACAGGGCTTGAAGTTTGAGCTTGAGGCTTAACACAGGTTATGTGTTTGATAGGCTTGAACAAGTTTAGGCTTATGCTGTTTTTAGGCAAAGGCTTATGCAGGTCTTGCCTTTTGGTGAGGTTTGGAGGCAGCTCTTGTATATTTTGATACAGTTTGTGTTCTTTTGTATTTCTGCCCCTTCACTGTGTTATGAGCAGGTTGTCTTATATTTGTTCTCATGCCTAAATCCTTAAGCCTGCAAAACCTGCTTTTCTCTCTTCTTTCTCTCTCCAGTACAGCTTTTTGCATTTTATATGTTTATGCTTGTACTTTTACTGAAAGGGCAGCACTGGGAAATGATGAAAATGAATTAGCTTGCTTGCATAACATGCTTACTCTGCACATTTGTCTCTTTTCTTCCAGATTTTGTGCTTCTTGTTATCTTTCCATATCTTCTTTTTGACAGCTTTGAGTAACCTTGTACTTGTTTGACATCTTTGACAGTTTGTTGGACAGTTTGGAATTTGTGATTCAGTTTGGACTTTGTAGTTTGATTTGGACTTTGCATCATGCTGTTTGAGACTTGAACTATGCAGTTTGACAATTTTGACTTGTGCATTCTTTATATTTGTGCATTCAAAGTTTAGCAAGCAAATATTCATCCCTCTTTGTGAACCGGGAGAAATCCCGTGATTTGCAGAGAGGGATAATTGATCCCAGTCAGTTGCCCTTAATGATGAACTTTATTTTTATCTGTCTCTTTTATTTATTTATCTGCTTCTAACTTACTTTTTCCCTCTTTGTTTTGCAGATAAAATTCCATGGAGTACTGGAGCAAGGGATAGAAGATGAAGAATTGAAGATTTAGAAACATACTTAGGATAGTTTTTTTAATTTAAATTTAAACAAATGTAAAATCATTGTTGTAAACAATTTGTAAACAAAACAATTGTACAAATAATTTAAAAATAAATAAAAAGTTTCTTTATCCAATTAATTCTTTTCCTCTTTTTTAATTGTTCGTTTTATTATTTATAATTCTTTAATTATAATAATTGAAAATAAATTCCAATCATTTAATCTTAGAATAATAAATAATTAAATAAACAATGCTTCAGCATTTGATCAGTTAAACCTGGCGTTTCAAACATCCAGAGCAAAACATCAGTCAATCACAACAATTGCCCAGACGCTTTTTCCTTTTACTGACTTTAATCAAACATTGCAAATTCAAACCCAATGCATCCTTCCACTGATTTAGTCACACAATGCGAATTCAATCCAAATCTCGGAATATCTTGAAAAACACTGTAGAGTTAAACCTTTCTGAGGAACCGCGCATAAAAACCCTAATTCCTGATTAAATGCCAAAGAAGCGTTCGCCTGATCGAATTTGAGCCAAAATCAACCAAAACCCTAAGCCAACTGTTTGAAACATTCTAGAGCCCTGAAAATCAATAAAACTCTAATTGTGTCTGACTGACGAGAAAAGTCTGTTTGACCGATTCTTGAGCCAGTTTGAAAAATCAGGAGACGCCTGAAGTTGTGATTTCTTGAGGAAAAATGCGAGGGCAAATTTTGGGGTACAACAATATGCTTTGGTTATTATTGATGATTTTTCTAGATATTCTTGGACTTTGTTTCTTGTGCAGAAAAGTGATGCTTTTAGAGCTTTTAAGAAGTATGCTAAGCAAATCCAAAATGAAAAATCACTAAAGATTGTATCCATAAGAAGTGATCATGGTGGAGAATTCCAAAATGCACAATTTGAAGAATTTTGTGAAGAACATGGTATCTCTCATATTTTTTCAGCACCTAGAACTCCACAACAAAATGGAGTAGTTGAAAGAAAGAATAGGTTTCTAGTGGAACTTGCAAGAACAATGCTTAGTGATGCAAATCTTCCTAAATATTTTTGGGCGGATGCGGTTAGTACGGCATGTTATGTTGGAAATCGAGTTATCATTAGACCTATAATTAAGAAGACTCCATATGAACTCTTCAAAGGAAGAAAGCCAAATATTGCTCACTTTCACATTTTTGGATGCAAGTGTTTTGTTCTTAATAATGACAAAGACAATCTCGGTAAGTTTGACGAGAAATCCGACGAAGGTATATTTCTTGGTTATTCTCTTTCTAGTAAAGCATATAGAATTTATAATAAAAGAACTTTAACTATTGAAGAATCTATGCATGTATCTTTTGATGAAACTAACCCCTCTAAGGAGGAAGTAGTAGTATGTGATGATGATGATCCTATAGATTTACCCCCGGAAGATCTTTCAAATGATCAAGTTGTGAAATCACCGGAAAATCAAGAAAACATTGTACAACAAGATTCAAACATCAATGATCTACCAAAAGAATAGAGAACTCATAGAGACCATCCTATTGACAAAATTATTGGTGACATTAGCCAAGGAGTATCAACAAGATTGAATCTAAAAGATGCTTGCTTAAACATGGCGTTTGTTTCTCAAATTGAACCTACCAAAGTTGATGAAGCCTTAGGAGATGATCAATGGATTATTACTATGCAAGAAGAATTAAATCAATTCGAGAGAAATCAAGTTTGGGAACTTGTTCCTAGACCAAGTGGTAAACACATCATAGGTACCCGATGGGTGTTTAAGAACAAACTTGATGAGAATGGTCTAATTGTTCGAAACAAAGCAAGGTTGGTTGCCCAAGGTTAAAATCAAGAGGAAGGAATCGACTTTGAAGAAACATTTGCTCTGGTTGCAAGGTTAGAAGCTATACGTCTTTTACTTGCTTATTCTTGTTCGTTAAATTTTCAGCTTTTTCAAATGGACGTCAAAAGCGCATTCTTGAATGGATACATCAATGAAGAAGTCTATGTCAAACAACCTCCGAGATTTGAAGACTTCAAACATCCTACACATGTCTTTAAGTTGAGAAAGGCTCTTTATGGCTTAAAGCAAGCACCAAGAACATGGTATGATAGACTTAGCAATTTTTTGTGTGAAAAAGGTTTCGAAAAGGGTAAGGTTGATAAAACTTTGTTCATTAAGAAAATCCAAAGTAACACTTTATTGGTTCAAGTCTATGTTGATGATATCATTTTTGGATCGACTAACAAAGAAATGTGTGAGGAATTCTCATTGATGATGCAAGGAGAATTCGAGATGTCTATGATAGGAAAGATGAACTACTTTCTTGGACTACAAATTAAGCAACTAGAAGATGGAATCTTCATCAACCAATATAAGTATTGCAAAGAATTATTGAAAAAGTTTGATATGGACAATTGTAAAGCAATGAATACTCCAATGGGCTCCGGTACATATGTTGATCAAGATGAAACCGGTACTCCAATTGATATTACAAAATACCGAGGTATGATTGGTTCCTTATTGTATTTGACGGCAAGCCGTCCTGACATCATGTTTAGTGTTTGTCTGTGTGCTCGCTTTCAAGCAAATCCAAAGGAATCACACCTCATGGCAGTTAAAAGGATCATGAAGTATCTTAAAGGAACAACCAATGTCGGCTTATGGTATCCTAAAGGTAGTATTTTCACTTTAATTGGTTATTCTGACGCGGATTATGCAGGTTGTAAAACTGATCGTAAAAGCACAAGTGGCACTTGTCACATTATTGGAAATGCATTAGTATCATGGGCTTGTAAAAAGCAAGCATGTGTTGCTCTTAGCACGGCCGAAGCAGAATACATAGCAGCAGGTAATTGTTGTGCACAAATTCTTTGGCTCAAGCAACAACTCCGTGATTACGGACTTGATCTCGGTTGCATTCCTCTTCGATGCGACAATACAAGTGCTATCAATATTACAAAGAATCCGGTCATACATTCAAGAACTAAACATATAGATATTCGACATCATTTTCTCCGTGATCATGTTCTTAAAGGAGATGTCGAAGTCACTTTTGTGGATACTCATAACCAACTTGCATATATCTTCACAAAACCGCTTGCTCGAGAACCTTTCTTCAAAATCCGAAGAGAACTTGGTATTTTGGATGAAGGTGATATCTAAATGTTTCTCATAAGGTGCACGTCTTAATTTTTCTTCAACAATTTTTTTTAATGTTTTTAGTACACTCTGCTTCTACTCCTTCTTTTATATGTTTTTATTTGATAAAATATGAGTGTATATATTGTTTGTAATTTTTAAATGTATTTGTTTCACTCTTTTTCCCCATCCTTTTTGATGATAACAAAGGGGGAGAAGAATATGCATATGTGTTGTTTTGTTTCAAAGAAATTGCAGGCCAAAATAACTATCAAACTCACTCCAAAATTCAAAGAATCATGGACTTAGGGGGGGCATACAATTTAGGGGGAGCCTTGCATTTGCTCAACATTTTTGCTACACAAAACAACATAAACATTTCAAGAATTGTTTTCAAGACTTGGTTGTCATCATCAAAAAGGGGGAGAATGTAATTGCAAGCTTCTCAAGTCATATTTAAAGCATTTGTTTTGATGAAGACAACATGGACATCAACATTCAAAGGATGTGCAAAAAGCTTATCAACATCATATAAAAGTCTTGAAGATTAAAAGAAGAATTATTGAAGAATCATCAAATGTCAAATGGTATAAATAATTCTTAATCTTGAATATAGATGTTCACAAAATATGCATTCATAATCATATACATATCCCACATGTTTACATTTAAGAAAAACTTTGTTTAAAATCTTTTTCAAAAAGAATTTTTGAAAATAACCTTTTAGGAACCGGTTCCTCCCTAACAGGGAACCGGTTTCCAAACTTATTCAAAAAAACATGTCCCTGGATTTTGTACCAGGAACCGGGTTGTATCAATAGGGGAACCGGTTCCTGCGTGATATTTTTGAAATCTGACTTATAACGTTCACTAAGAATCGGGTTCTGTCAGTGTCGGAACCGGTTCCTAGCGAACCAGTGCAGCTTTTCTTTTGGTTTTTGAACATATTTCAATTGGTATCCTTTCATGAATGCATTGCAACTTTTCATATGAATTGACATGAATGAAGAGGTTCTTGTGACTTTGTAAAATGCTGCAGATTTTCTTATTTAAAAAAAAAAAACAATGCTTCAATTTTCAAATTAACAAATATACTTCTTCAATAAACAATTTTTCATCATTCACATTTGAACTCATACTTTCATATGTTCATAATTTTGTGAAACTTGCCATATACATTTTCATTAATTCATTACAAGTTTCATACATACATTGTGAACATTTATAATCACTGCTTGAGAATTGTTTATATCTTGAAGAAGAAGATCAATTGAAGATTGATAGTGCTATCCATCTATTTCAAAATAAATCATTGTATTACATTAAAGAAATTATTCCCTTACTATCCAGGATTGTTGAAAGTAAGTGTTGTGATTTGAAGAGGATTGTTCTTCATTCACATTAGTGTTTGTTTGGTCTTAAAGGTGTTAAGAACCTTTGATCTCCCTATAGGTTAGATAGTAAGCATAGGCTGTACAATCATTCTAACTATAGTGAAATCTCTTTCGTGTTGGAAAGGGGACTGAAGTACTCTCGGATTGTGAGGGGAACCAGAATATATCATTGTGTTCTTTACTTTTCCGCATTTATCGCTTTCATCACCATAATTAGGAAAAGATAAGATATAATCAAAACCTTCAAACACTTAACCAAAAATCACACCAAGTATTCTCATAAAAACGAATAAATTTTTATAGACCTAATTCACCCCCCCTCTTAGGCACTCTGAGACGTACATTGTCAACGGCCAAGGAGGAATACGTGGTTGTCGGTAGTTGTTGTGCCCAACTTGTGTGG
Source organism: Vicia faba (assembly GCA_948472305.1). NCBI lineage: Eukaryota > Viridiplantae > Streptophyta > Magnoliopsida > Fabales > Fabaceae > Vicia > Vicia faba. The sequence continues at coordinate 1,271,195,235 of OX451739.1, forward strand.
CTTAAGAAACAATTACTTGACTTTGATATTAAACTTTCACGTATTCCTATCATGTGTGACAATGCCATTAATCTAACCAAGAATCTTATGCTACATTCTCGCACTAAACATATCGAGATACGTCCCCACTTCCTTCGCGATCATGTTGAAAAAGGGGATGTTGTGTTCGAGCATGTTGATAGTAAAAATCAACTTGCTGATATTTTCACTAAACCGCTCTCAACCGAACCATTTTTCAATATACACGGGGAATTGGGGATCATCGATATCTCCAATATTTCTTAATCATATCTTGTTGCTTGCACTTTATACTTTCACTCTAACTATTTATTTGAGTATTTTACATCATGTGAGTGCAACTTCCGTTCCATCAAGAGTGAGGTAATATCGTTTTAATTTCTCCTTGAAAGTAAGATATGCCTTAATGCATGTTACTTGTTCATTTCCAAAAATGATTGATATTTTCTCAAATGATGAAAACTATGAATGTTCATTTCCAAAAAAGTTTGATTGACAATCATTGTGTGTTCTCAATCTATATTCTTATAATGACTTCATGTATTAATTTTTTCACATATGCATAAATTTGTTCTCATTGTGCAAGCATGTGTTCTCATTTAACCTTATTTCTTGCATTAATTCTTGAGTTAATTGTATGTGTGTTTGTTGCAATATGCATTTCATTTTGTATTTGGTCACACGTTACAACATCTTCATTTTGGTTTAGTAGTGATATGTTCTTGTTGATATGTTAGGCACATGCGTGTACGGCATAGGGAGTTCCATTATGATGTGTTACATAATCGTGACGCTATAGACACAACTTGAAATTTTTTCTCTCACTTGCATTCTTTATTCATTATGCAATTGCATTACATGTGTTGTAAAGTTGTTTGGTCGTTATTTATTAATTTTGCATCATTACATATATATGAGGTCTTAGGAATCATTTGAAACATAGTCAAAATTGTCCCAATCATCAAAAATCACTTTCTTCATTGCACATGCCTGTACAGGTCGGCTCATAGAGCCTCACAGGCCAGCTCATGTACTGTCCTAAATAAGCAGTTTTCTTCTATTTTGGTCAGGCCGACTCATACAACCTTTCAAGCCGGCTCATGTACAGACCTAAATAAGCAGTTTTCCTCTGTCTTGATCAGGCCGAATCATAAATCATTTCAGGTCGACACATTATGTTAAAATTAACACTATGTGCCGACACATTTAATTTACAGGTCGACTCATACTGTTTCATGGGTCAAATTTTCTATTTTATTTTAATTTTGAATTTCCCTCCTTTGCCACAAAACTTCCATAACTATAAATACATCTTGCATGCATCATACCAATTTGATGATGCCATAAAAATTTCTTACAATTGTTCTTCTCCTTCAACCTCCAACTTATGCATACGCACTAATAAATCATCGTAATAATCTTTTGTTGGGTTGCCATCTAGACGGGGTTCGATAACGTCCAATTAGGTTCTTGTGTAGCCGATAATATTGGGTTGAGATTTGCAGAGGTATTCATCTTGAAAAATTGTGGATTTGTCCTCCAAGATCATTGGTTGATTTTGAGGTTTTCGTGCAAGACGTTCAAGAGAGGATCACGGCCTAGTGAAAGCCTTTGGAGATAAAGAATGCAAAATATCCTTTGGATATTAAGAACGCAAAGGATGTAGCGCGAGAACGACAAATCAAGTTAAAGTCTTGTCTTGCAATAGGTGAAATTAATGGTGCACAAAATATTTAGAGATAAAGTACACAAAGGAGTAGCAAGATCCAGATAATCAATTGGAAGCTATTGTGTCTTGGTCTTACTCAAGATCAAAGGAAGATAAGGGGTTGAATCAACAACAAACTTTAGGGTTTGTGGAGTTGCTCTTGGAACACTTATCTTGTATCAACTTTTTGTACAGTAAGAATTATCCTAATTCCATCGGAATTAGGCGCAGACGTACCCACACGCGAGGACAAAAGTGGGTAACTGTAAAGACAAATCCTTGTGTCCCTTTTCTTTTATTGTTTTACTTGATTTATTTTTCATACTTAAATTTATTAATAGCATTGAATAATCGATCGACTCGTAGGAATTTTTCGAGACTATTTTTGTTTTGAATTGTGTGTTGATTTTCTTATAATCACTTCTGATTATAAGTGTTTTTTCAAATCAACATAACTCAAAGTAAAATTCTGAAAATTCGATTGTACACCAAGTGTTCGATAAATTTTTTAGTTCATTCAACTCAAAGGAAAATTCTGAAAATTATGTTGCACACCAAGTGTTCGACAAATTGTTCAGTTTGTTCTTTTGCTAGTTATCATTGGAAATAAGTATTGCTAGTAACTTGCTACAAATGTTAAATAAGTTGTTACTTGATTGAAGTATATAAATTCCAGATTATTGTATTCATTCCATAACCATTCTTATATTTGCATATCCGACTTCCAATAACGTGGTTCATATAGACGATAATTTTTGAAAATCTTCCGTGTGCACTCTTTTCTAATCAATTTTTAAAACCAGAATTTTATCTGGATATTTTGGCTTAGTGATCCCCCTCTAGATAAGGCGTCGTCGTCTAATAGCCTCTACAGCCGAGTACAAACCTAAACCCCCAACTCCAATGAATAACGAAGCCACCATCCATTGAAGGTCCTCGAAGAAAGGACCTTCACCAACCACGACGTCGCTAACCGCCTTCCACAACTCTTTATCAAACCAAACAATTGCTTCTTCCATATGAGTAGGTTGACATGTTCTTAGACCAAAAACAATTTGGCAATACCCATATGCAGGATCGAAGTAGAAGAAGCTCACTTTGAGGATCCCTTAGTTGTGGTAGAAGGTACATTAAATCAATAGCCTTGGAAGCTCTCTTCTTGGACAACTCCTTAACGAAACTGTCATCTCGACTAACAACCCCTCCAAGCAACTTCATCCCTAGCGGCGACCTCTCGATTTCTAACGCGAACAGATCCTCACGAAATTTATTACCATCAAATGAAGGTCAAAACATCTCAATCTTACGAATATTCAATTCAAAACCTAATCCTAAATCTGTCTCCTAGATGATATCATAGACTTTAACCACCTCCTATGAATCTCCTAAATAGTCCATTGTAACATCCCGATATGCAATACATTTATTATTTTACTAAAGTTTATTTTTTTTGAGTAATTTATTTTATTTATATAGTTGTATTTTAATTAATTATTCTTATTAATTTATTTTAGTTATTTGTTTCACTCTCAAATTCAATTATTTTACAAACTAATAATATTAAAATTAATTATCGATTTTTTATATGCTGTTAATTTTTATAAATAAGTTTATTATATTCAATGCTAAATAAGAGTTATTATTATAGTTTTATCTTATTAATTTAATAATTCTATAAATATAAAAACATTTTTTAGTAAACATTTTAAAATTAAAAAAAAAAAAAAAAGAGAGAGAAAGGTGGTACGTGTGGTGTGGAGTGGGTGATGAATAGTTTAATTGTTGGTACCGACTAGTGTTAGTAAATAATAATGATAATAAATAATGGTAATTGGATTCCTATAATTATGATAAAAATGGAACAAATAGAGGAACCGGAAAGTGGGAGAAGAGGAATGAGATTTATTTGTTGATATGACATTTTACTATGTATTTGTAGTTTTTTAAAACTTAAAAATTCATTGATAAAGGAATATATAAAGAATTAATTTGAATCTTTACCAAATAAAAAAAAATACTATATTACATTAATTAATGTTAATTTCACTATCTTTTTCTTTAAAAAAAATTCTATTGTGAGAGTTATACGTTTTTGCATTACTAAGAAAAACATTTTAAAAAAAAAATCCTATGAGTAAAAATTTCAAATTTAACCTTCATATTAAATAATGTCATTGATTACACGTTATAAATGATATTTTGTATACATTCAATTCTTAAATATAATTTGCATTTTTTTGGTTGGCCATTTTCAAAATGTAATAATATATTTTTATCTTAATTTTATTTAATTGTAATAATTGTGTCTAAATACAATTATTTTTAGTATGATGTATAACAAAAACTTCATAAAAGACAACGTGTTAGTGCAATAACAAAAAATAATATATGACATTTGTGGATGGAGAGAGAGTATAAATGCTAATACATATTGAATATAAATTATACCAAATAAAATTATATAAGTTCCTCATCATGTACCATTCAATTTCACCATTAGATTAAAATAAAGTCATTAATGTTTAACATAAAAGTTTAACATAAAAGTCATTAACTAAAAAATGAACTCACGTTCAATTGAAAAAATGTTTTGTTTAATTGAAAGTATAAGATTCTTTTAAAAGGGGATAAACTGTATAGTTATGAAAAAAGGTTTTTTTTGCTAATAAAAAGAAAGTTGTTGACTTTATTCTAGAACTTTCCTCACTTACACATTGAGATTGAATTTAACAGAGAAATTGCAATTAAAGTTAAACCCCCAAATATAATTACAGGCCTCAAAATTTTACATCTTCTTCTCATAGTTAGGGCTTTACTGCTAAAATTATATCGATAACTAAGTTTTAAATTAAAAAATTCTCAGTCCTAATTATTTCCACCATAAGCACCTTGTAAATTATGAATAAAATTCATGATAAATCTATGGCTTGAATTTTCATTCTATTATAGTTTTAAATTTGATGTTTGTAAACATTCTTTTTTATTATTACTTTAATTTTTAACAATTATTTTTTACAGTTTTTTCGTGGAAGATGATAAGATGAAGAAGAAGTTGAATATTATTATATGTGGAAATGAATACATATTATTGATTTGTTATGAATAATAATAAATAGATGTGGATGTTAATTTACACCACTTTCTATATTTCTTAATTCTTATGAGTTAAATTTTTAATTTAGTGTATCTCTTAAGTTAATGATTGTTTATTGGTCATGTATTATAAATGTGGTTCATGTTGTAATACTAAGTGAATTTGAAGAGAATAAAACAATATCACTTTTTTTCTTCTCTTTCTCTTCTTCATCTCTATGTTGTTTTCGTTAATTTCATAACACGTTATCAGCACGAAACTCTTCTGTGTGAGCGATTTTATGAACAATATGTATAACTTTATTTCTTCTCTTTCGACATCCCTGAAGGATTGTTTAAAGAATTTGGTCAATTTTTATGAAAATATCAATTATAATTTTCATACATCTCTGAAGAATTGCATGAATAGCGTGTATCTCAGAAGGATTACATGAATAATATTAAGATATCTCAGGAGGATTGCTTAAAGAATTATTTTTCTTTATCGATTCGAAGATTCGTGACATGACTTTGAAGGGTTTTTTTATCGAGCTTCCTAGAAGGATTGTGCATTGAGTTGTCTCTTTTTTATCACTACGAAGCTCATTTGTGATATATAATTCTTGAAGAATTAAAATTTTAAAATAAGAATTTCTCACACCTTAAAAGGTTGTATTTATAATATTATTGAATCTTAGAAGAATTTCATCTATAATATTAATGAAACCCAGAAGGATTGAATATGTTATGTTAAAAAATTAGAAAAATTATTGCATCAATATTATTATCAAATTCTAGATGGATTGGATCAATAACAGTGAAGTATTCTAGAAGGATTTCACAAATAAATTTGTGTGTTTTGATGTAAAAAAATTATAATATACTCATAAAATGCTTGTCATTCCATAAGAATGACATGCGTGACTCTAAAACATCTCAGAAGGATAACTATATTTTTATATTATTGTAATTTTTTAGCATTTGACTATGTTAGAAACTTCTTAAATTTGTTAGAGTATCATTTGTTGTATAATTTGAATTATAAATCTATATATTTCATCTTATTGATAATGTCTAACATTTCTTTCTTAAATATTGTCTGAATTTTTATATGTCATGATTGAATATTTTTCATGTCATTGATTACAAGAAAATTTGTGTTACATTGTGAAATCACAAATTTCACGTTCCTTATGTTATTTAGAGCTTCTTTTTCTCACAATAGATATTACATGAAATATCATAGTTAAAGATTTTAATACCACTGGCAAAGATAAATTATTTTACTTTTGAATTGTTGGAAATAATTTATATTTTAGGAATGTCTTGTTGACTAAGTCTGTTAGAGGGTATTTTAGTAATTTTATTATACCCTAATATTTGTGTATAAATAATCTAGTAGTAGGTAGGTCAATGTATCAAGTACTCTTTATTTTATAGCCGTCATTCAATATACTCCTTTTGTCTTTCATCTCTCCTTTGTGCAGCAACAATTGGTATGTAGAGCTCCGGTTCGAAATCCACAGGGAAACACGGGAAACACGAGTAAACAGTGAGGTGTTGTGTGATTGAGAATCACATTTTTTATGATTCTGTGGAATTTTAGAAACACTGTATGTTAGTGAGTTTTGAGTGAACTGCACATGGTTGAAGATGAACGGAAACGACGATATTAGTTCCAAGGTTCCAGTGTTTGATGGTAAAAACTAGAATTATTGGAAGATCCAGATACGTGTGTTGTTTGGTTCTCAAGATGTGTTAGATCTTGTCACTGATGGCTATGCTTCATTAGCAGCAGACGCGATGGAGGCACAGAAAACAACGTAGAAGGCGACAAGGAAGAAAGATCAGAAAACATTGCTCTACATCCATCAATGTATGGATGCGAATGTGTTTGAGAAGATTGTTGATTCTGAAACAACAAAGGTTGTGTGGGATACACTGGTCAGATGTTACGGTGGTGACACATCAGTGAAGAAGGTGAAACTTCAGTCCCTAAGAAAGAAATATGAGAATCTTAACATGAAGGACAACGAGAAGGTTTCTGAGTACATCTCTAAAGTGATTCTGATCACTAATGAGATAAAAGTTTGTGGAGAAACTCTTTCTGGACAAGTAATCATAGAGAAGGTATTGAGATCTTTAACTTCTCAGTTTGATTACATTGTGGTAGCAATTGAACTTTCCAAAGATCCGAGCACCATGAGAGTTGAAGAGCTGTGAAGTAGTCTAGAGGTGTATGAGTTGTGTAAGACTGAGAGAACTTCTGAGAGGGAAGTAGAGCAGCAGGCTCTGAAAAGAAACTTTTGGTAAGAAGTATCAGAAGCGGGATTGGTCAGAAGCCAGAAAGAAAACTAATTATCGTCAGAGGCCAGAAGCTTCAACCTCTGATAGGCAGAAGAATTTCCAGAAGGGAAATGAGAAGTTTGACAAGAAGAATGTTCAGTGTTACTGTTGCAAGAACTTTAGTCACTATGCCAAAGATTGCTGGTCAAACAAAGAAAGAAAGTTAGAAGAAGCAAATGTAACCAGAGAAGAGTCTGATGATGAATCAATGCTATTGTTGGCTTCTGAATCTGATGATATGAATTCATCAGAATGGTGGTATATGGACACAGGGTGTTCAAACCATCTTACTGGAAACAATAAATGGTTGGTTGGTTTTAACTCTGGGAAGAGTACAAAGATCAGATGTGATGATGATAAATACCTCAATGCATAAGGTATAGGAAATGTCAGAGTCATTCTAAACAACGGGAAAGCAGTAGTGATCCAGAATGCGTGGTAAGTACCTGGCATGAAAATCAATCTGATGAGTGTGGGACAACCGATTGAGAAAGGTTTTTCAGTTACCATGAAGGAAAATATTTTGAAGCTATATGACTGTAATCATAAACTGATTATGGAGTCAGAACATGGAAGAAATAGAATATTTAAGGTGAATTTTAGAACTGCAGACTCTGGATGTCTTAGTGTGTGATCGGTGGATCTGGAACTGACTGTTTAACGCTGGTTCGCGAAATGTCGCGGAAGCAAGAGTCGCCACCGTCTTTTATTTTCTCCAAATGGAAAGGACAAAAGCACAGAAAAATTCCTTAGAGAGATTGCTCTCGGTTCGGGAGGTAGATTATAGAAAGGGAAGGTGTTAGCACCCTTTCTATCCATGGTTATCCATGGGCTCTTAGATACTTGCTCATTGTGTTTTCAAAAATGGTTTGTTTGCTTTTCAATGTGAGTGGGTTTTAAAAAGTTTCTTTGAAAAATTTCAGTTCGACTCGTACGTCAGAGTGTTTGAAAAGTTTGCTTTGAAAGCTTTTGAAAATGTGTCAGTGTGAAAAGTCTTTTTGTTTCGTTTTGAGATTAGAGCAAGTATCCTTGAGAACCTACCTACCCTAAGGAATTCGTCTGTGTAGATGTCCTTTAAAGTAGTGCCATCCCACCATCGAGAGGTAGGTAGCACCACCGTTGGAGGTGTTCGGGTCAATTCGAGTTTTAGGGATGTGGTGATCACCAGAGCAATGGGAAGACACCTTAGAAGCTACCCTCATGCCAGGTTCCCGGATCATGAGGACTTACTAAGACGTCCTCTACTCGACGACCACCTTTCGAAAGGCAACAGTGAGGCGTACCCTAGGGGTGGTGTGTGCGAATTGTGTGTCATGTTCCAGTTATTTGTCTTGTCATGTTTGTTGTGATCTACGCTTGATTTTAATTAGGGCCATTCATTCTTGCATGCATATTTAACAGTTATAAAGTTTGCGAAAAATAAATCTAAGGCTATTACAAAGGCGCGGGTCCACATCGCCAAAATTAAACCGGACCCGATTTAGCGGAAAATAACTAGAGCGGAAAAATAAAGTGCGAAAAGTAAAGTTACATGGCTTTGGGAGATTTACATAATTATAATGAACGACATAAAGTAAATATGCGCAATTAAATTAAAACAATGGGCGTTGGACCCTTTTACAAAAATATTTAAAGTTAATGAATTAATTAAGGAGGAATTAAAATTAAAGATTTTTAAAGAATGTTTTTTTTGGTATTTTTATATTTTCTAGATTAAATAAGAAAAAGGATTAATTATAATTAAAGTAAAACGTCCAAACCCTAATTCTAATGTTTTCTTTATTTATTAGGAAAGAATTAAATTAAAACCTAAATCAAACCCTAAATTATTTATGTACAATTTTTAATTATAAAAATAAAATAATAAATAAATAATATTGTGAGAAAAAGGAAAAATTAAGAAGATATAAAAATTATCAATTAACCTAATTCTACATTTTTTGGAGTTTATTAAAAGGAATTAAAGTTAAAAACCTAATTAAACTAAATAATTTACATTTTAATTTATTTATGAAAGTAATCAAAATTAATTATATTTTTTGTCTTTTCTGTATTTTTAATGTTTTTATATTTTTGTGAAAAAAGGATAATTAATTAAATTAAAAAAATAAAATAACAATCAAAAATAAAATAATAAAAAAGAAAGGAAGCAAACCAGGGGGGGGGGGGGGGGTAACCCCAGATTAGGAGGTGCAGGCCCTAGAATTCTGGCCCATTAAGCTGGAAATCTTATTGACTTTTCTGGATTGTGTACAGCGCATTGACTTGGGCATAGTCTACTCCTTGCATCCACGCTTTTGATTTGAATTGGTGGGACACGTGCACGCTTGAGATGGTGAGCGTATGGTGTACTGGGACGTTAGCGCTGCATAGGATTAATTATTGAAAAATAATATTGAGCATTTGCCAGACCTGGGACTCGAACCCAGGCCTTGGGGGTTGCACGCATGAGTACCTGCCAACTGAGCCATCACGTTTCATTTAATATATTATATCAAAGAAATAACAAAAATCAAAACCCACGCATAATGGTTAAAACGCGCGCAAATTTGAAACACCCAACCATGGCCTGCCAACGCATCATCGTCTTCGTCCTCTTTTTATTTTTTTTGGAAACACAAGCCTATGGAAACGGTTTTCTGGGCGTGGTCTTAGGCAGGTTTAGAAGAAATAGCGATTAGCTCATCTTTGAGCATAAATTCAGCGCGATTATCTCAATTTCTTCGTCCAGATATACTGATTGCAATGGTGGTACTGGAGTGGCCTGATTTTGCCTCTAGTAAGAATCCCTAATTCGAGCTCCTGAAAACCCTAAAAGGGAGACATGGCAATCTCTTGTATACAGCATGAAAATCCAATTAAATATAATGGTTAGTTGTAAAACCTTGTAAGGAACATGAATATACAATTAAAATGCAATGATCATGCTTCAAAACCAAAATACGATTATGGATCTTCTTTGGTACAGTTTGAACCCGTTTTACCAGTTCTTGGAGCTTTGCTTGTTGTTTATGATTGGCACACGTTCAGGAATGCCTAAGGAAACTATTGGAAAAGGAATTGAGGCTTGAATCCACCTCTAACCTTGAAATCAGTTTTTCACTTTTTTGCCAAAAACTCCAAGTTTTTTCAATGGTATTTTGCGCAGCTTTTTGTCTCCGTCAATTAGGTTTGTGGTCTTGAATATGTATAGAACAATTTAGGTCAAGAAAACTAGACAAAATCCATTGCATTGATGATTTCACATATTTGATTTCTTCATATCTTTTCCAAATCTTTTCCATGTGCATTTTGTGTTCAATCAGCTCAAATCACACCAAAACTTTCCCCTTTAGTACTTACACGAAATATTGAGTCCAAACCTACATAAAAAGATTTGTTTTCATTAGGTTTGTATTTTTTGTGCATTTTATTTAATTAAATGAATTATAAATGATAAATAATCCAAATAAATAAATAAAAATGGAGAAAAACTTCCTTTTGGGCCTAATGGTCGTGCATAGGCTTGGCATGAAGAAACTTGGAAGAAAAATGGGCCCATTTGCATTTTTGGATCATTTGAACCATTGTTGACTTTTCAAAATTCCCAAAAATTTCCCAACTTCCACAAGGCATAACTTGCTCAATTTTTAAGCTTTTCACATGTTCTTGGACATTTTGGAAAGGTCTTTGAGTCCTTTAACCAATCCCTTTGGTCCCATGTCATTTTGATTTACCAATCTCAAGTTATGGCCTTTGACTTAAAGTCCCTTTTTGTTGACTTTTGAAAATGACCTATAATGTTGAAATTGATAACTTTTTGTGAGAGCATTTCTTGGACTTGAAGTATGAAGATGAGTTGTAGGAAATGTCTTTCTCTTCAAAATGAGCTTTGGATGGAAATTTTCTGATAATCCATGTGAAAGTTATGCCCTGGTCAATTTCAGTTGACTTTTTCAACTGTCCAAATATAGCAACTTTTGCATCTTTGATGATTTCTGAGCCAAATTTTGAGAATCATGATCAAGCATTGATCAAATGATGTTTGTGGCTTCAAAATGATATGTTGACCAAAAATTTGAACTTTTGACTGTCAAATGACCATTTTGCCCCTACAGTTGACTGTAGTGCAATCTAGGGTTTTGACTGTGCAATTTTGAGCTGAATGCCTTGAAACTTGATATGAGGATACTTGACCATCTTTGTAGGCATATGGGACTTGATGGGGCCCTTGAAAACTTCCTTTCTTTGATCAGAACACAAACCCTAGTTTTGACTGTATAGGAGACAGTTGAGTTGCACAACCCTTGGGGAATTTTGTGACTTGACTTGGCAATTTCTTGAAGAATATGGGAGGGCAAATTTTGGGGTGCAACATAGTGCAATAAGTGTTGTCTAGGAGAGTGAGTTATGGCACAGGAGATTTGGTCATCTTAATTTCAGAAGCTTAGGGCATCTGAAATCAAAGAAGTTGTTATATGGAATTCCTACAATCAAGAATCCTGAGAAGTCATGCAGGGTGTGCATGGAAGGGAAGAAAACAAGATTGCCATTTGCGTCAAAGGTAGCTCAAAGAGCAAAGTATGCCTTGAGAGTATTGCATTCTGATGTCTGTGGTCCATTTCCAGTAGTATCAATTGGAGGGAATAAATACTTTGTGTCATTTATTGGTGAGTTCACCAGAATGACATGGGTATCTCTCATCAAGTTCAAACATAAGGTGTTTACTGAATTCAAGAAGTTCAGGCTGAAGGTTAAGAATCAGAGTGGCCAGACTCTAAAGATTCTTAAAATTGATGGTGGTGGTCAGTATAACTCCAGAGTTCAGAAGGTTCTGTGAGGAGAATGGAATTGAGCATGAGGTTACTGCTCCTTATACTCCTAACACAATGTTATTTGGGGAAAGAAGAAAACGTACTTTGTTTGATATGGTGATAAGCATGCTGAAAGAGAAGAAGCTTCCTCATATTTCATAGTGAGGAGAAGTTGCCATTGTATATTATGTGCTCAACAGATTCCAACGAAGAAGCTAAAGGAAATAGTTCATATTCAGAAGTGGACTAGAGAAAAGCAAAGTGTTAGTCATCTAAAGGTGTTTGGTTCTGTATGTTACAAACATGTCCCAAAAGTCAGAAGACAAAAGCTGGATGATAGAAGTAAAATAATGTTACTAGTGGGGTACCACAATACAGGTTCGTACAAAATTTATTGTCCAGAAACTAACAAAGTTGAGTTCAGCAGAGACGTTATTATAAAATAATCAGAAGTCTGGAATTGGGAAAATTCTCGTTCTGGCTCTGATGAGAGAACTCCTGAAGAAAAGTCAGAAGCACATGTTTCTGAAGCTGGTAAATATTTTGACTCTGAAGAAGATTCTGAAGGTGAAGATGATTCTAACTCTGACTCCGATGGTGATTCAGACTCTGGTAATTTTCCAAGACTCTGAAGACAGTCACAATTCTGGAGAAAGTCCAATTTCTGAAGCAAGAGCTTATGAAGGGGAACGTTCTGGTGTCTGAGGTTGTGAAGTTCAAGTTCAGAGGCAACAAAGAGTCAGAAGTATCCCAAGAAGATTTATAGAGTTTTACATGATGCAAGACATTTAAGTAGACTCTAAAGGTGAAGTTATTCAATGTGCAATGTTAGTAGACTCTGAACTCGTGAGTACGGAAGAGGCTCTTAAGCAGAAAGTCTGGTTGCAGGCCATCAAAGAAGAACTTGATGCTATAGAGAAAAACAAGACTTGGAATCTGACAGAACTTCCAAAAGGCAATAAAGTTATCAGCGTCAGATGGGTTTTCAAGCAGATTCTAAATCCAGATGGATCAATTGGAAAACACAAAGTAAGATTTGTAGAAAGATGTTTTCTACAGAAGTCTGGGATGGATTACTCTGAAGTGTTTGCACCTATAGCGAGACATGAAACAATCAGACTAGTGATTGCATTAGCTGCTAATAGGAATTGGCCTCTGATGCATTTAGATGTGAAATATGCATTTCTGAATAGTACATTACAAGAAGAGGTATACGTGTCAAAACCTCCTGGATTTAAGAAAAAGAATCAGGAAGGGATGATGTTCAGATTACACAAAGCCTTGTATGGATTGAAGTAAGTGCCTAGAGCTTGGAATCTGAAGATTGATTCATTTTTCAAGGAACAGGGGTTTCAGAAGTGTGAGATGTAGTATGGTGTTTATGTTCAACACACTTTAGAAGGCAATATGATTCTGGTATGTTTTTATGTTGATGACATATTGCTAACAGGAAGTTTTGAACAAGAGATATCTAAGTTCAAGAAGGTTCTGACGAATGAGTTTAAGATGACAGATCTTGGGAAAATGAGTTACTTTCTATGAATGGAGTTTATGTGCTCTGAGAAAGGAATCATTTTATATCAGATGAAGTAGGAACTTGAGCTTCTGAAGAGATTTAAGCTGGAGAATTTCAAAACGGCTATCACACCTGCTGATACGAATCAGAAGTTGGACTCTGATTCTGATGGAGAGGATGTAGATGCTACAACCTTCAAACAGTTGGTTGGTTCTCTGAGGTATTTGTGTAATACTAGACCTGATATTTGCATACAATTGAAATAGTTAGCAGATTTATGAGTAAACCAAAGTGGTCTCATTACCAAGCTTCCGTTAGGATTCTAAGGTATGTGAAGGGAACTCTGAAGTATGGAGTGTTATTTCCTTCTGGAAGAAAGACCGAATCCAGATTTCTGAGTTATTTAGACTCTGATTGGTGTGGAGACAGAGTTGATATAAGAAGTACTTCTGGGTATTTATTCAAATTTCTGGGAGGTTCTATTTCTTGGTGTTCCAAGAAACAGCATGTTGTTGCGCTGTCAATCTATGAAGCTGAATATATTGCAGGCGCTCTAACTACATGGCAAGCTATGTGGATTCTGAACTTATTGTAGGATCTGAAGATCGATGTAAACAAACCTCTGAAGTTGATGATTGATAACAAGTCTGCAATCAATCTTGTCAAGAACCCAATGCTGCATGGGAGAAGAAAGTATATTGAGACCAAGTATCACTTTCTGAGGAATCGGGTTCAGAGTGGAATATTAGAAGTTGTGCACTGTAGCACTCAGAAGCAGCTGGAGGACGTTCTAACAAAGGCTATCAAGACTGATCAATTTCTTCGTTTGAGGGATGGAATTGGTGTTGTCAGTTTTGTGTAAATATAAATTAAATGATGATGTTGGAAATAATTTATAATTTAGGAATGTCTTGTTGACTAAGTTTGTTAGAGGATATTTTAGTAATTTTATTATACACTAATATTTGTGTATAAATAACCTAGTAGTAGGTAGGTCAATGTATCAAGTACTCCTTATTTTGTATCCGTCATTCAATATATTCCTTTTGTCTTCCATCTCTCCTTTGTGCACCAACATGAATCACCAATGTAATTCATCTTAATTTATTGTTTCGATTTAAAAATTTATAATTTGTAATATGCTCATTAAAATATTTTCATTTCAGATGAATGACACAAGTAATTTTAACGCATTCCAGAAGGATGGTTATATTTTTAAATCATTGTTTATAACAAATTATTTATATAGTTCCCGGAGAACTTATCAAACATCCATGAATGATAGCAAAACAAATTATTTATATAGTTCTGAATAACTTATCAAGCATCCATGAATGATAGCAAAACAAATTATTTATGTATTTCCCGAAGAACTTATCCATTCCAGAAGGATAGTAAAACAAATTAATTATATGACGATATAATTTTAGTCATAAGATTTTGTATGATTAAATATGTTTAATTTTATAAGGGATAACGGTTTGGTAATTATATGATAATATATTCATATGCATGTGTATGGTTAAAGTATTTAATCATGAAATAATATTATATTAGTCTTGAATTATGTTGGAGGTATCAGATATCTTTGTATTACATAAAATAACTTGGACATAAAATGTATAATAGAAAAGCTACTGGCTTTTTCCTCGGGCTTGAACTACACTTATATTAGTACAATTGAAGCACATGTCATTGTAAACCAGGAGTTTACAAATTACACTTAAATGTATCGTTGGTAAAACTGGTTGGGTCATCCTGGATATAATATGATGCGAATAATTAGTATTAAAGAACCATAAGTTTCTTCAATCTAGTAAATTCTTATGTGCTTCTAAAGGAAAATAAAAATCAGAGAATTGATTTTTTTCATGACATTAATTGTTGCATTGACTAAAATATCATGCACAATATTTATTGTCTACTTACAATCAGAAGTTTGTGAAATTGTTTTCTAACACAACGATCCCATTTTCTGAATTTTTTTCTTTCCAGAAATTTCTTGAGAAATATCACATATATTATTAAAAATTAATATTGAACATCTTGTACCATATATTCATATGATAAAAAATAAACTTGAAAGTCCATTCTTTAGACGTCTAAAGTTAGTTATGATTGATACTTTTGAGATTATAACTTCTAAATTATGCTTTAGGAACATGCAATCAAGTACATTAAGATATTTATTCACATCAAGCCAACAAGATACTATATCTTAACCCTCCCTTAATTTACAGTTTATTCTTATACTTCTCATCTAAGTGAACCTTTGGATGTGTTGTGTATATTCCAATTGCTCCAATATAATACATTAGATGAATCATGAAAGATTATTGAAAAATATAATTGATATAAATCCCATTTTGAGGATATAATTTGAGCAAATAATAAAATACTTGATTGAAACCCAATAGATTGATTATCACATAATAAATTAATTTTTCCAATATTAGGGGAAGAGAATAAACATCTGAAATCATGAACAAGAATTTCAATGAACAATCTTATATTTTGATCTTCGTACAAACCAATATGAATCAGAAGTTTGAAAGATTATTCATTTGCAAATTTTATACAACCAATTAAGATGATAATACTACAATCGAAGTGGATTCTCCGTTTGGATGATCTAATATTCCAAAAGAATTGAAATCGTGCATGAAGCATGGTAGGAAAGTCAGTTTCAATATTAATAATCCTCTACCAAGCAAATAAGCTGAAAATAAAGATGTCCCAAGTGAAGATATGAAAATTCTAAGAGTATTTTGAAATAATTTATTTCGAGTTCTAGAAGAACTAATTAGGTACCTGAAATATATGGAATATATGAAAATAAAGAGATCTCGATAAAACATATCATAAATGGAATTTGATGGAACCAAAATAAAGTCAATATTTAAATGTGTTTGGATAAAATTTAGCGCTAAAGATGATAAATGACAACGAGGATCATGAACCAAAGTTTATCAAAGAGTGTAGACAAAGTAAAAATTGGCCAAAATAAACAGATCCAATTGAAGAAGATTTAAACTCACTTTACAAGCGAATCACTTTTAGACCTGTAGTCTGAACACCTCAAGGTGTGAAACCAATTGGATATAAAGAGAACCTGATATCAGTTGACTTAGGAAAACATCATGACCTTCATGCAATTGGTTCTCCATAGTTAGAAATCTCTTTGCATCTTTCAGTGATTTGTAGCATTAAATACAACGCGACAGCCAAAGCGCTATGAAAGAGACATGCTCCTTGTCAGATACTTCATCACTCTCTTTGTTGTGATGATTGGCCATATAGTGACCAAATCTGGCGTGATCAATATTAAAGTCGATGGTTGTTTACCGTGGAAATTGGTAAACAACCGCTGATCTTCCAAAAGGTTACTTATTTGGTGACTCGCAAGATCGATCAGATTGATCCTAAGACATGGTTGATTTTCTGGGGTTTGACTAAATCTAATGATGATTAATGCCAGTAAAGTAAAGACACTTTATGTAAATTGCATGAAGAAAAGCTTGATAGAATAAATGAAAGCGTTAAATAAAAGGCTTCGACGGAGATGAGTAAATGAAAGGCAATAAAGTGCTTGAATATAAAAGACTTTGATTAATTTAAATGGTGTTTCACATATACATTCTCAACAATTCTTTCGCTCACACTGGGTACTTGAATCTAGATGAGTGACTTGTATATAATGATGAACACGCGCGAAAAATACGTGAACAACTAGTATTTATACTAAAACACATCTTAAGTAACCGTTGGGCAGTTACGTCACTTCGAGATGACGCCACATGGCACGCTCACAGCATTCGACGCTCCTGATCTTGGCACGTTGCGTTTGGTAACTGCTGGGAACTGTTTTCCCTCTAAACATTTGAATCTCAAACCGTTCCACCCTGGGCATCAGATACCTTTGTCGAGAAGTTCCTTCGACGTCGAAGGTAACAAGATTCCCACTTAAAAGAAACTCTCTAAGTACCTTGCCATTTTCTGATGAGCATTCGACAGGATCAGCTGGTCGAAACCTGGAAACTCTTCAAACTCATAATTAATGGTCTATATTGATAACAAACAAGGGTGTCGAATTTAGGAGCCAACAAATTGCCCCCCAAGAATGCCTTATTTCGACGCTGAAAAGAAAAAGGCATTCTTTGAGATTCCACCCGACACCTGTCCTTCATTCTTAGCCACAGATTAGCTCGTGCGCTTTTCGTCTCCTACCAACCAACTGACAATCCCAAAAAGCCATCATTCCAACTGTTCCTAAGACGTCACTTCAGTAAGGCGTTTGGCATGCCCAATGTCTTTTCACAGATTATCATCATGACAATTCCCCGAAATCGAGGACGCACACTGCACCGTTTCCGTTATGCAGAACAACTACATCAGCAAATGAGCGCCACGTGCCCCACTATTGTCTGAAACATTAAATGACCTCGAGTTTTGTGATTTTCCAATCACTATAAATAGCACTAAGTGCCCCTCGTGGGACTTTTCACGCTTTCTTCATCCAAGCCTTAATATTGAACAGAAATTTCTGCAAAAAACTTTGTTCTTCATCCATCTTCATCTCAACCCAAAAAATGGCTTCAGGTTCTCGTTCTTCCAATGTTCCCAGTTCTAACACTCCCTCTAAAACTGCCCAACCGAAAATCTTTTCAACTATTCCAACAGTTAACTCCAAAGGAATACGAAGGGTTCCTGAACCCTTGGGAACTGCTGAGCGTGAGACTTACTCTTCTCAACTGCTGATTCCTGTTGGATACTCCAACCAGGTTTTCGCCATGTCTGGTCCTCTATCTGCATGCATTGCTGACCCAACGAAGATCAAGAGCTTCTTCCCAGTGCTTGAGGCACTCAAGCCCGTTGGGTGCTCCAAAAAGGCTACAGACGACAACGAAGATCCTGCAAAAGAAAAGATAGATCTTTGTTTCTTTAACAGAGGGGTTAGGGCTTTTAGGTCTAGCCCTAGCCTTACACCAAACTACAACGCTTGGCTCGACAAGATGGAAAAAAGCCAGGCTTCGATTTGGAAGAACATGGGGATTTATGACCTAGTCATGCTGTCGAAGACTGGTCTCAACTACTCCCCTGAAATGCTGGTAGCTTCTTTGCTAGTTTGGGACTATACTCACTTCACCTTCCACCTGCCTTGTGGAATGGTAACACCCACTCTCTTCGACGTGGCTGCCATTACCGGTCTTCGACCAACTGGGGATTACTTTGACCCAGAGGAAATGTCTGAAGACCAGATTGGGTTTTCAGCTACCAAACCCACTTACACCACCTACACCAACCACTATCATGACAAATCGACAGCTGAGGTGACGGACGTGGAGCACATTGCGTTTCTAGCCCTTTGGCTGTCACGCTTCGTGTTCTGCACGAAATCTCTACAGGTGACGAAGAAAATGGTCACCCTTGCTACCCAGCTTCACCACAGTCAAAACATCTGTTTGGCCGAATTAATACTGGCGAACCTATATGAGTCGATAAGCAGTGGGGCGACTCTATTAAAGGTAATAGAAAATAGAGCCAGCTTGCTGCTTGCAGGACCCTTCTGGCTACTACAACTATGGCTAAACGCCACTTTTGAGTCTTTTTTACCTCAGAAAACTCAAATAAGCGAACAAGCTCCTGAGATAGCAAAAAGGCGTATCGAAGGTACCAGGCTGGCTTTACTGACTCCCACTGAGGATGGGCTGGAACTCCAACAGACCTTTGCAAACTTCGTTTTGATGTTTGCAGGGAGAAAAGAATTTACCTCGACCATGGCTCCTTTCGCCCGTCGAAAGTTTGGTCCAGGGTGGTTCACCAGGCCCCATCCCAAGTCATCAAAGGATCCTCATCTCGAAGAGCACACAACACTGTGGGAAGCATTTCTCACTCTCAGGATAATGCCATTGCGCTTTAAGAGTTCCAAGAATCATCTGAGCCTAATTGCTTATCAGCCAAATTTGGTCTCTCGACAGTTTGGTATCATCCAATCACTTCCTTCTCCCATTTTCCCTAGGGAGAAATCAATGTTGTATTTTTGTAATGATTACACTGAGGATGCTGCTACCAAGCACATTGGTAGGTACGCTGGTCGGACAGTACTTTCATTGTTCGACTACCAACTCAACTTCCTCTGTTCACCATCTTTTGAAGACTGGTGGAAGAGTTATTATGCTGAAGAATTCTTCGATGAAAAAGATTTTGTGGATGAACTCCAGAAGTCCTTCGTTTTGGTCCTTGACAAAATAAAGAAATGTACGTTCACTCTTCAAATTATATTTGTCTTTCCATTTCGACTTATAACTTGTCAATTATAACTTGTAAACGCATCTTCTTTCAGTTGTTCGAAAACCTGCAGCAAAGAAAACCACAGAAAGCCATCAGGGAGGAGGTCCCTCTACAAAACCTTCAGCACCGGTAACCAAATTTTTATTATTTCCTGCTGGTTTTAACATCCTGATTTTTGATGTGGCGTTCTAAATCAACTCCATTTGGGGTTTCAGGAACCTGCACCTAAGAAACGACTTGCATTAACGGTCGAATCTGCGAGTGACGACGAGGATGAATCTCCCCCTGTTCCTCTCAAACGGAGAAAGCTGAAGAAAGATGCCCCTGCTCCTGAGCCTCGAACTATGATCAGAATCAAGGTTGCAAGGAGAAAATCCAGGTCACCTCCTGTGATCATCGAAGAGCCCACGAAGGAGGAGCTGAACGTCTTGCTCAGCAAACCCGTTGAAAGTGATAATTCTAGCCCTGGGGCTGAAATTCCTCTACAGGTAGTACCTCCGACCATTTTTAACTTAGGTGTCGACGATTACGTTCGATTGTGTATCTCTCTAAACCAGAATATTCTTCCTCTTCTATTTTCAGGAGACCACCGAAAGTTCAGCACCAAAAACTTAAGAGACACAAGACTCTGTTGAACATAGTAGACAACAAGAGGAGGAATTGGCGAACGATGAAGCCCTTGCCGAAACAGAGGAACAACAACCAAAGGAAGCTCAAGTGGTCGATTTGACAGAGGAGCAACATGACGAAGAGGATCATGTTGATGCTGACGCTACTGAACAACCTCAACCCCAAGCCACCACTGCTGTAGGAACGACCACCTCGACAAAGCCCAAGTCTAAAGAAGACTTGGCCCTTTTGAAGCAAACTGATCCAATTGGCTACCTGAATGCCATCATTGAGAGTAGGGAGAATTCATCTGACCTTAGTCATGATGCTTCTACTGCATCGGGGAAGTCTACTTCGACTTCTCCTCTTGATGAGGCTTTGAAGAAGGTCAAGGCTCAGTTCTTCAAAAAGGATCTAATGAAGGCTTTGGAGGGGGATCCTACTGCTCTGTCTTGTCTGGGAGCTGTTCTGAGTGCAGTCGATTTGCTTGCTGTATCTCCAGAGGTTTCCAGCTTTATCTTGGAGTTATACTCCATCGTTGACCAAGTCTCTGCGGACTATAGACGTCAAAGGGGGTTCAACAGCCAGCTCGAAGCACTACATGGCAAGAGTTCTTCTGCCTGGACCGAGGTAGCTGAAACAACTTCTCGAATTACAGAATTGTCGAAACAGAAGACATCCAAGCAGGAGGAAATCGACGCCATAGATCGAGATAACACCTCTATAAAGGCGCAGATCGAGGAGTTGGAGGCCAAGTTAAATGTTAACACCAAGCGCAAAGAGGAGCTCCTTTCGACTGTTTCGGACGCAGAGAGCCAAGCTGAAGTTACACGAGGCTTAGAGTTCGCTGAGAAGGCCCAATCCCTTGATGACCAGATTGCCAAACTTTCTCAGGCGACTGCCTTGTGTAACAAACGGCTGGAGTTGCAGCAGGCCAAGTATCTTCGACTTAAAGCTTCTATCCCTTTCTAATTTGCTCAGCAACTTATTAACCATGTACTGTAGTATTTGTAAGACAATGCAACCATTTTGGCTAATCACTATATAATTTTCCATTTTGGCTTTTTATGGTTAATTTAGTCATTAATTGCTATTTATTTTGATCTCTTGGAGCATAGGTTTATATTTTTTCAAATATTTGCCGTTTACTCTCAAGAGTCTTTTATCTTCGCCTAACTCTTCAACCTCATAAGCTCCACCAGAAAAAAATTGGATAATTCTGAACGGTCCTTCCCATTTGGGTGACCATTTTCCCATGATTCGATCCCTTCGATCCATGGGGAGAATCACCTTCCAAACTAATTCTCCAGGCGAGAATGCCTTAGGTTTTACTTTTTTATTGTAAGAGTCTTCCACTCTTTTCTTCTGAATTCTCAGTAGGTCGAGAGCGCGTAGTCTTTCCTCGTCTAAATCTACTAGTTCGTCTAACATCATATCCCAATAAACCTCAGAGGGAATATCATGATGTCTCTGAACCCTTGCTGATTGAAGACAAATTTCCGCTGGCAGTAGTGCGTCATGACCGAAAGTTAGCCGATATGGTGTTGTACCTATGGCTTCTTTTGGGGACGTTTGACAGGCCCACAAGATCTGATCTAACGTCTTATGCCAATTTTTTGGCTTCTTTCCTACATGCTTTTCTATCAGGCCGACCACTATTTTATTCGCTGCTTCGACTTGACCATTTGCCTATGCATAATAAGGTGTTGATGTTAGGAGTCTAAAGCCTGTTTCTTGAGCGAATTGCTGCATCTTTCGACCAGTAAACACTGATCCTTGATCAGTCGTTATAGTCTCAGGGATTCCAAATCTGGAGATAATGTTCTTTTGAATAAATTCAATGATATTTTCTTGGTCTGCATTGACTAAAGGAATAGCTTCGATCCATTTAGTGAAATAATCAATGCCTACCAGTATATACTTATGGCTCTTTGATGATGCTGATCGAATCTCTCCAATAAGATCCAACGCCCATCCTCTAAAAGGCCAAGGTTTCACTATTGAGTGAAGTTCGCTTGCTGGTACATGTTGGATGCCCGTATGGACTTGACATTCCTGGTAACCCTTCACGAACTCAACACAATCTTTCAAGATGGTGGGCTAGTATAGTCCTTGTCGAAACAACAACCATTTCATCTTATGGCCTACTTGGTGAGCCCCACATGCTCCAGCGTGCGTATTCGAAAGGGCTATGTATGCTTCAGTTTCGCTTAAGCACTTTAGCAATACCCCTTCAGGCGTCTTTTTAAATAACTCATTACCCATGAGTACGTAACTCAACGCCCTATATTTTATTTTTCGTTCTGTCAAAGCTGCTAGATTTTATAGATAATCTACAATGGGTTTCCTCCAATCTTGCTCTGACAAATTGTCTATGAACGATATTTCAAAGTTCCTTTGATCAGCATACCCTAGTCTTGTCGATTTCAAATCTGTTGGGGACAGGCTAGTTGCTTTTATTTTTTCTCGAACTTTGATTGCTCTTTGTAATCTCGTTTTTGAAATTTTGTACCCAGATGCAATTTGTGCCAAATCATTGGCTACTTGATTTTCCAATCTAGGTATGTGTCAAATGTTGACCACTTCGAATTTTTTCAATAAACGATTTGCTATCACAAAGTACATAATAAGATTTTCTCTTATGCACTTATATTCTTTTGTGACTTGCTTAATGACTAACTCTGAGTCTCCCATTATTTCGACTCGAGTTGCCCCCAATTCCAACAATATCTCAAGGCCAGTAATTAGAGCTTCATACTCAGCCTCATTGTTCGAACAAGTACCTGATATCTTGTACTTGAATGTTGTTGGAATTTTTTCTGGAGAAATAATCAAGACCCCTACTCCTGTTCCATCTTTATGGCTGGAACCATCGAAGTAGAATTTCCAAGGCTCTATCTCCACGTAATTTATATTCTCAACCTGAATTGAGTGGTCGACTATAAAGTCTGCTACCACTTGCCCTTTTACTGCCCTAAGAGGCATAAAGGTCAATGAGTACTCAGTTAACGCTAGCGCCCACTTGCCAATTCGGCCATGCAGGATGGGTTTCGACAACATGTATTTGAAAACATCAAAATGAGACGAAACATACACATCAACTGGTTTTATATATTGTTTGAGCTTTGTACAAGAGAAATAAAGACATAGACATAATTTTTCAACTTCGCTATATCTAGTTTCTGCATCGTTCAAAACTCTACTAAGATAGTAAATGGGTCTTTCGACTCCATTTTCATCTTCTTGGGCTAACATGCTTCCCAAAGTTTTGTCGGATGCAACTATGTACAATCTCATACTCCTATTGCCGCAAGGAGGCACCAAAATAGGTGGCTTGGTGAGATATCCTTTGATTTTGTCGAAGGCTTCTCGTTGCTCTTGCCCCCACTCGAATATTTCTTTATTCAATCGAAGTAAGGGTGAGAAGGCTTGAGCTTTTCCACTTAGGTTAGATATGAATCTCCTTAAGAAATTTATCTTGCCCAGCAGAGATTGCAGTTCCTTTTTGTTCGCTGGCGCTTTCACTTCCAAGATTGCCTTCGTCTTGTTCTGGTTGATTTCGATTCCTTTCTTGTGGACGACGAAGCCCAAGAAATCTCCAGCTTTTACACAGAACGCACACTTCAAAGGGTTCATTTTTAGACCATGTTCTCTCATTCTTTCAAATGATTGTCGAAGGTGGTCTATATGGTTCTTCCTGGAAACAGATTTTACAATAATATCATCAATATACACTTGCATAAAAGTGTTAATAAAATCATGGAAGATAGAATTCATCGCTCGCTGATATGTTGCCCCATCGTTCTTTAGGCCAAAAGGCATCACTACCCATTCGTAAGTGCCTAAAGCCCCGGGGCATTGAAAAGCTGTTTTCGACACATCTTCTTCGGCAATGAAAATTTGATTATATCCTGAATAACCATCGAGCATGCTCAGGTACTCATGGCCAGCGGCAGAATCGACTAGCATTTCCGCCACAGGCATAGGATATTCATCTTTGGGTGTAGCAGCATTCAAATCTCTGAAATCTATGCATACCCTCAATGTGCCATTTTTCTTAATCACTGGCACAATGTTTGCAATCCATTCGACATACCTCGTAGCTCGTATGAATTTGCACTTCAGCAGTCTTTCGACTTCTGTTTTGATCTTCGACAGTATTTCTGGAGCGAAGCGTCTTGGACTTTGCTTGACTGGCTTCTTCCCAGGTTTGATTGGCAACTGAAGTTCTACCAATCCTCTGTCGAGACCAGGCATCTCGTCGTAATCCCATGCAAAGCAGTCCTTGAACTCCTTTAACAAATGGATCACTTCAAACCTGAGCTCTGGGTCTATTTTTGCGCTAATGTAAGTTGGCTTTTTCTCTAACCCTTCGCCCAAGTTGATTTCTTCTAAAGGATCCTATGCTAACATTTTGATGTTGTTCGCCAGGGGGTCCTTTTCGAATCCCAAAGGCTCATCGTCGTAGATGGCGTCGAGCCTTTGCTCCTGCATTCCTTCTGGCATGATATCAGGAGGTTCTGGGTCGAAATCCTTTCCAGGACCTACAGAAGGTAGCTCTTGATCACTGGCCTGAGTGGCCATATATTTTACTTCGGCTTCGAGAGTCGTTATCATCCTTGTTTCGGCTACATAAGCCGAAATTCGCTGCAGTGATTGTGACTCAGTCATTATCACTGAATTCGCTTCCCCAACCAGTTAGTTGGATGTCAGTTAGCCCACCGAAATCAATGTGGGACAAGTCTTCTCTGTCCCATTGAAAACCATGCTCAGGGTGCAGGTACAAGGAACAAAAAGCATTTGGCGCTGGCGCCAAGTCGAAGTCAGGTGCTGGGCATGGCCCAATGTGAGCCAAATTTTTGTCGAAGTCAGCTCTCCCTAGGTGATTTACTTCGCCCAAGTAATAGCTCTGATCCGCTTCTATATTTTCGACCATTCCATCAGGACGCCATAGTATCAACCTTTGGTGCATTGATGATGGTACTGCTCCAACACCATGTATCCATTCTCGGCCCAACAAAAGATTATAATTTGGTTTGGCCGATATGACCATAAACATAGTTGGTCGAAGGATGGATCCTACTTTGAGGTCTAGTTGGATCACACCCATAGTGGTCCCTATTCCGCCTTCATAATTCGACAGGACCATGTTGTGAGGCTTGATGTTTTCATCACTCTTGCCTATTTTTCTCAGCATAAAGTGAGGGATGATGTTGATGGTTGCCCCACAGTCCACCAAGATCTTATTTACGGTGTCTTCTTCAAGTTTTGCCCTTATGAATAAAGGCTTGAGGTGATTTTTCATCGCCTCAGTAGGTGGTTCGAAGAAACCATTTTGCTCTTCAGTACCGCCATTATCCATGACGAAGTAGCATACTGGCCTATGCTTGGCCATTTCTTGTTCGACTTCCCAATCGTTCGATTCGACCTCCATCTGGCGGTTGAACTCTCTTGGCAAAACTGAGACTATGTTCACCATGATATCTAGGGTGTCATCAGACTCAGAGCCATCTTCGTCATCAACTTCGCCCTGGTTAGGCCATACCAGTCTATTGGTCACTGGTTGCCTTTCCAGAGGCTTTCTCTACTTTCTCTGAGGGACATTTGAACTCGATTCTGGCTTTGGTTCATTGATAGCTTCCCTCTCAGCCTTTCGCTGCCTCTGGTATCTTCTCCATTGGGATCGAGACATGGGATTCTTTCCCTTGTAGTTACTTGATACTTGGGTCACTTTAGAAGCGACAACCTGAGGTTCTTTCTTGTGTGTCAAAGATGAACCTCTTGGCACTTCGAAGGAGTGCCACCTTTCTTCGCTCAGTCTCTTTCGACCTGATGTTTTATACCACGTATCAACTGGCACATTGGTTGGAAGCCTGAAAGTCAGTGGCCTCTTCTCTTGATTTGAACCCTTTTGGTAGGTTCTTCTGGGGTCATGTCAAATATCAACACCTTCCCCTCTTCTGTTTGCTGCTCTTACACCTTGGATGTGTTCAGCAGCTTTCTTGTCGAAAATCGAGCTGCATCGAGGACACAGCATCACTTCTGACTTCTTCTTCTGGCATCTTTGCAGGAAATCTGCCAGATTTTCGTTTTCCCGAGGGAAAGCCGTTTTGTTTGCCTGCTCTTGCCTAATGGCCTCCTTTGATGCTTTTGATTTAGAGATTTCGACCATGTTGACATTCATGGTGTCTTTGGTGGCAAGAGTCATCTGCTTCATCTGGGCCTCCAGGTCCTCTGTCTGGCCTTGGACTACAGCCAAGTAGGAACTGGGTCTTGCTCCAGATTTTGGGGCTCCAACTGTCTCCAGTTTTGGGCCTTCAACAACTTTTTGGACTGCTTTGATTGTTTTTCTAGAAAGATTCCCAGAAAAACTGCCAAAGATTGGCATGTTGGCATGATCCTTGGTGACCTCGACCATAGTTATTCCTGGCCTTTTCACCTGACTTCTGGACGCCTCGATCACATTCACCTCTGAAGGTTCAGCATAATGGGCTTCAGCCTGCAAAGGGTTAGAGTCCACAGTCATGGGGGTCTTATCGGCAAATTTCAACCTCCCTTCTTCGATAGCATCTTGCACGAGATTCCTGAAAAGAAAACATTGAGATGTTTTATGGCCCATAAAATTATGATATTTACAAAAGCCTCTTTTCTTTCTTTGATCAAGAGGAGGCACTTTTACCCCTGGGGGTACTATCATTTGGCCATCTTTTACAAGTAAGTCAAAAATTTCATCACATTTTGTAATATCAAAACTGTAAGTCTTTTTGGGGAACCTATCGTTGGCCCTTTCAGGACCAGTGGGGTTTTTTCCACTTGAGGGGACTAGTAGTTTGTAAGAGTATGGTGGCCCTTGTTTTAACTCCGCTAAATCGACCTCGCTTTCTTCGACGGTTATAGTTTCGTCGAAGGTTTCTGGATCTTCATCGTCCATTTCGACATATGCTATCCTTTCTCTTTTATGAGTTTTTGTCGCCTTGACTTTTTCAGCTTTAAGGCGTTCTACCTGTCGAACCCTATCGGACAATTGGGCCATGTCTCTCAGGTATTGAGTGTCTAATTTCTTCCTAATGGAATAATCTAAACCTCCTGCGGCTATTTCGACTAACTCGTGTTCTGGCACTTGCATAAAGCATCTTGCTTTGAGCAACCTAAACCTATTTAGATATTCGTCTATAGGTTCAGTGAATCGCCTCTTTACACTGGCCAATTCTTTCAGGCTTATCTTGGTTTGTCCCATGTAGAATTGCTCATGGAACAATCTCTCCAACTGGGTCCAATGGTGGATCGAATTGGGGGGAAGAGTTGTGAACCAAGTAAACGCGTTCTTTGTTAGGGAACTTGGGAAATACTTAATCCTCAGGTTTTCGTTGTTTGAAATCTCTCCTGCTTCAATCAAGTATCTCGCCACATGTTCGACAGTGGATTCTGTCGTGTCCCCTGAAAATTTAGTGAACTTAGGGACTTTACATCTAGGAGGTAAGTCTGTTTGTAACACATATTCTGACAGTGGGGATGTAAAGTTGGGCCTACGGAAGCCCGTATTCATCCCATTTTGCGTCATTATTCTTTCGATCATGGCTGTCAAGTTATTTTCCAAACCCATATTCTGGTATTGGATATGCTGAACTACTTCATCAGCATTTTGGTTTCTATTGACTATCCTTACTTCCGGGGCTATGACCCTAGGTTCTTCGACCCCGGGTTGTTCCAATCGCGTCCTAAGGTTTTCTTTGACAGGCTACTGGACTTGGTTAATAATGGTTTCTTCCTCTAGAAGTATACCTTGGTTTCCCCTCATCTGTGCCCTTTGGGGCTGTCGAATAGGTTGGGGCACCCCAAAAAAATAGGCCAGACGCGCCATTTGCGCTGTCATCTGCTGATTCGACTGGGTGGTATTTTGTATTAGAGCATTTAGCACTGTGCTTAAAGTTTGTGCCAACATTTGAACCATATCGTGGTTGCTTTCGTCCATTTGCTGCCTCAAGACTGCTGTCGAGGCATTCGTAAGGCCATGCGCTACTTGGGACGTTCCTCCTAAGAGTTGGGTCCTACCCCTGTTCGCCATACCAACTCCGGAACCTTGGAGTGGCGAAGAGGCGCTCACTAAAGGGTCTGAAAAAGTGGACGCAACATTCGTCAGGCTAGCCAATTCAGAAGTTGGCATGCCATAGAGTGGTTCTCGATTTAGACCGACTGTCAAAAATCCTGGGGGAACATAAGGCCTAGTTCCTGGGTTTCCCCTTGGTGGGGGAGTTCCCAAAGGCATTCTGGGGCCAGTGAATGGAGGTAATGGCCCCGTTTGTGTGACTGTTACTGCTGGTGTTGAACCAGCGGTTACCGATTCACTTGCGGTTG
The DNA here is from genome assembly GCA_948472305.1 of Vicia faba. NCBI lineage: Eukaryota > Viridiplantae > Streptophyta > Magnoliopsida > Fabales > Fabaceae > Vicia > Vicia faba. Next base: position 1,271,223,943 of record OX451739.1, read on the forward strand.
GGATAACCGTTGTTCCCGCATTTGTTTGTGGGATTTCTCTATTGTTTGGCGGATTCGCCATCGCTTCTCTTCTTCTCCTAGTATTGGTATCGTTAGTGTATATTCTACCACTTCTCAATAACATGCAATACTTCTCGAAAAAGATGATATTTTGTATAAATACGGTTAACCTTAAAAATCAACACAAGGTCCCACCAGGTGTGCCAATTTGTTTACCGTGGAAATTGGTAAACAACCGCTGATCTTCCAAAAGGTTACTTATTTGGTGACTCGCAGGATCGATCAGATTGATCCTAAGACATGGTTGATTTTCTGGGGTTTGACTAAATCTAATGATGATTAATGCCAGTAAAGTAAAGACACTTTATGTAAATTGCATGAAGAAAAGCTTGATAGAATAAATGAAAGCGTTAAATAAAAGGCTTCGACGGAGATGAGTAAATGAAAGGCAATAAAGTGCTTGAATATAAAAGACTTTGATTAATTTAAATGGTGTTTCACACATACATTCTCAACAATTCTTTCGCTCACACTGGGTACTTGAATCTAGATGAGTGACTTGTATATAATGATGAACACATGCGAAAAATACGTGAACAACTAGTATTTATACTAAAACACATCTTAAGTAACCGTTGGGCAGTTACGTCACTTCGAGATGATGCCACATGGCACGCTCACAAAATTCGACGCTCCTGATCTTGGCACGTTGCGTTTGGTAACTGCTGGGAACTGTTTTCCCTCCAAACATTCGAATCTCAAACTGTTCCACCCTGGGCATCAGATACCTTTGTCGAGAAGTTCCTTCGACGTCGAAGGTAACAAGATTCCCACTTAAAAGAAACTCTCTAAGTACCTTGCCATTTTCTGATGAGCATTCGACAGGATCAGCTGGTCGAAACCTGGAAACTCTTCGAACTCATAATTAATGGTCTATATTGATAACAAACAAGGGTGTCGAAATTAGGAGCCAACAATGGTATCCTCATTTTTTCATTGGGATCAGAAGCTTCTCTAGTTGGTTGAAGACCAGTGATTGCAGTTATGTCGAAGAGTGTTGGTGTGATCATTCCACAAAGAAGGTGAAAGGTGTTTGTAGTGCTTTCTCAGAAGTACAAGGATACAACTAGCATTTTTTGGAAATACGTTGGCCCTAATTTCGACAGTTATATCAGGTTATAGATTCCCATGTCTTTCCAGGTTTAGGTCTTTTTCTTTTCGACTTTTGCAAGCCAAGAAAAATAGTTTTATGGATCTTTAAATAACGGGCAAGAGCGAAACAATCTAATAGTGTTGCTCATATAAACTAAATTGATAGGGTTTTCTAGTTTAACGATGGATTTTTCTTTCAACTCTGTTGCATCACTCGAGGGTTTTTCCTTAGGTTTCTTCGTCTAATTAACGAATTTAGCCTTAGAGGTTTTTGTTTGAATCTCTGACTTGGTGTTGAGATCATCAGCATTAGCCATTGGCTTTTTCAAGCTAACAATTGGCTTGGTACGACGATAAATAGGAAAAAACTCTCTTAATTTTTAAGCATGTTGTCATACCCCAAATTTTCCCGCCTTAGTGCTACCGTCAAATTTATTTTCGAACTTGAGTTTTACATGGTGAAAGATTCCTTTGGTTTAATTACATTAACATTTTAGGGATTTTAATAAATATTCGCATTCAAGTCAGTTTAAAAATATAATAATTATTTGTATTTTAAAAATAGCAAATAATTGTTCACCTTCATATACTTTCAATTGGTTTTTTATTTCAATTAAGTAACATAACACAGTTGGTAAGGGAGAAAGACTTGCAAGTTGAAGGACACGGGTTCAAATCTCACTTGGTGCACTTTAGATATTTTATTTTAAAAAAATAGTCAAAATACCTTATAAATTAATATTTTCAAATCAATCTCAATATTTAAAATAGTCATAAACAAGGCTGCATTTTGGATATTTTTTGTTACTAATTATTTTTAAAAATCACAAAAATCATGTTTTTTTATTCTTTTCGAGATAATTGTTTCTTATTGGTTAATCAGCGTCAATTTGGGTCATAATCAACTTCTGATTGGTCAACTTGTTGACCAAGAAAAATCTAATTTATATTATTCCCTTTTTTGCCCTTTAACCTGATTTTGACAGTCTATAAATAGGATCATATTTTCACACTTCTAGGACATCCAGAAATATTCACAATTTTCACCGTATCAATGATTTTCAACACTATCCAAACTTGCTAACTTGCTTTTATAATTCTTTTTGGTTTATTCGAGGATTGTGGACTATATCAGGCAACAACCTAAGAACAATACACTTTTTCCCTTTCACAATTTTCTACACACTTACAAACAACGATTTTTTTTGGACCGATGATTTCCTATGAGGCCCCTAATTTTTTTTTCGATTTTAGCTTTTCTGTTCTTTTTTTTACCACATGATGATTATTGATGATTTTTATTTTCAAAATTATATTATTTACTAACTTTTTTAGGAAGTCAATTTCCAGATTGTATACATTTTTACGATCCAGAATCATCAACAATTTTACCAATAATTAGAAAATCCACAATTCACTAGAGTTTTCCTAAAGTTGTTGTTCTTCACATCGAAGAACAACAACAAAGAAACATGAAGCTTCCATCAACCTGAAAAAAGTCTATGCACTAAAGGAAAGAAGAAAGGAGATTGAAGGAAGCAACTTAAGTTTGGTCACGACACTTCAGGTTGGTTTCTCTTTTACCATCTTATTTAAACTTGTGCATAATTGCTTGCTGTTGGGTTAATTGCTTGATGTATTTCTTTAGTTGATGTCTGAATCCTAAATTTAATTTATTATTTATCTATGATTATTTTGTACATAATTCTTATTTTAAAATTTATTTTTAATACTATATTTAGTTTTATTAATCATATGTAGTTGTTATCGTTAACAATTATTAACATAATATTATAAAGAAAACTACACAAAAAAAACTTATTTTTCACAATTGTTATATTTGTATATTAATTTGTGTATTTTATTTTTAAATCCTAATTAAATCTGACCACATATCTAATTTTGACTGGAATTAATGTTAATAAAAAGAAATTAAATATAAATCTTTTTAGCCTCATTAAGCTAATAATTAAATATAACAAGTAAATATTTTCTTTTCTATAAATTCTTTATTCGTTAATTTTTTTTAGTCATTAATTAAGGGATTTTGGGATATATTTTAGGAATAGTAAGTAGATTAATTTCAAATTAAATTAATGATTCTTTAAGCTATTTTTTTTATAGAAATTACTTTTTTTTTTATAAAAAAACATAAAAATATGTTTCTCTTCAATGTAGTTAAATATTACATATTTTCTATATCTATCAAACTTTTTTTCAAATTAAATATATATATATATATATATATATATATATATATATATATATATATATATATATATATATATATATATATATATATATATATATATATATATATATATATATATATATATATATATATATATATATATATATATATATATATATATATATATATATATATATATATATATATATATATATATATATATATATATATATATATATATATATATATATATATATATATATATATATATATATATATATATATATATATATATATATCCACCAAAAATATGTCTTAGTATTTAGACTAATAATCGACTTGATACATAATTTCAAATTTCTTTTTAAATCTAATTAGTTTCAAACATTCTATAATTAATAAAAAATTCATCTTCCAATAATTAAATGGGTCGACATGTCTTCTACCGGTTTATTATTCAAAATTAAACTTTTTAATTACAATTCTACATAATCTAAACACCCCATAGTTTTACTCTCATAACTAAAACTACACCCCCTGATTTAATTTAATTATTAGTTTTATTATTATTACATTTTTTATTATATTCTTATTATTATTACTATTATTATTTATAGTAATTATTATTATTAATATTTTTTATTATTATCATATTTTATTATTTATTTATCATGTAAATACATTATTTTTATTTAAAAACTCATGAGTTGCATTAAAATATTTTTAGACATGCATTATTAAGATTTTTGCAATTTATATGATTAAAAAATATCAACAAATCTCAAACCTATTTTTCGCAACAAATTAAGCTAAACAACATTCTTTTTGCAAAAGGGTTCCAAACGGATTTTGACTAATCGCGCATTTAGCCAAAATCTCCGCAATCACTACTCCCGGTCAAATGCGAGGCGACTCAAAATACATTTGCAACCCCTAAAAAATACAAACTCATACGAACTACAAATTAGGACTCTGATTCCTCTTAAGAGGATACGTAGGCATACGATCAAAAATCATAGTGAATTCTCCTATTAAAAATTTAAAATATTTTCCATATAAAAAATTTAAACCCTTTCCTCCTAATTAAAATTTAAAACCCCGTTTACCCCAACTCAAACATAAAACCTAGTATCCTTGTGAACAAGGTAGATGAAAGGTGCCTATCACCTTCCTTTTGTCTAAAGAAGTCCGAAACCTAGAATCTCTGTATGCGAATTAGGGTTTTCTGTTAGATTCTCTTCCCTAGGATAAAAAATAATAGTGGTGACTCTAATTAAAAAACTAGTTGCTACAGCTGGCGACTCTGCTAGGGACTCTCCTTAACCCTAGGTTTAAGGTCTCTTTTGGATTTTTTTGTTGTTGCATTTTTTTATTTTCTTGTCTATTTTTCTTTATTATTATATATTTACTATGTGACGGGTTTTTATTTCAAAAAAATATTTTCGATAACCCTTAGAAAGAAGGTTCGTCTATTAGCTTAGGGGGTACATCATCCCTGCGAGTTTATATGACGACTTCTCCTAGAGTCGGTGAACTTCCGAAAAAGGAATACTTATCGAGAGGGGGTCATACATTTCATATATTCGTCACCCATTTATTTCTATTTGTCTTATTCACAGGGGGTATAAAAGATAATAATAAACTCAAGATCTCGGTGACTGTCTTTAAAAATGGATATCGAAGGAAAAAACTTGTCCGCGCCAGTGCGTCAAACATGTCTGAAATCAAAGCCACAAAATGGAAATAATGTGCTGAAGACTTTCTCAAGCTTTGTCAAGCAAAGGCGGATGGTTTCAAGAACAGATATCTGCAGGCGCGCCTAGAAGACTAATTTCCCTTTGCTTGATTTCACGCAAATAAAGTTTTGGTTTAAGATTGTAATATTTTTCAATATCTGAATTATGTTACCTTCAGTAACGAAATTTTGTTCCCTATCTCATTGGCATATCTATTTTAAAGCTGGTCACCGAATAAAAAATAAGCGAAAGACAAATACATACCCAAGTGAATAAGACATTCAAAACAAGTAACCATTTCATATTCATACATATTCATTCACATGCATGCATTCATAAACACCTGCATATCATATCAAAATTGATTTCTTGAAAAAAATATCTTTAGTTAAGCCATGGATAGAAGAAGATCACCACCTCCTTGGCCTCCATATCAAGTAAGGGCCTATCAACAAAGAACCCTGGAACAGATCGAGGAAAACCAGGCTGCATTCAAGGAAGATCTAGACCAAGTCAAAGGTGATGTGAGTTCGATGAAAGGAGATCTGAGTCAAGTTCTCCTAGCCTTAAAGAACTTAGTTGACAAACAAGACCAGATCCCCAGGGTAGCTTTCGAAGAAGTAGCTCAAACGATTAGTGCATCAAGCGGTCACCAACTAAGAAAAGAGCCAGAAGCAGGACCCCTCAATCCAAAAAGGACTATTTCAGACCCCCCAAAGAGACAAGAGGGAGAAATTAATGTCGTAGCCTCACAAGCAAGGATACCACGGCCATTAGTGATCCCACAAGGACAACAGCAAGGCATAAGGCCACCCAGAAAATTTGATCCGCTCCCTAGGCCACCTAGCCAGTTCTTGCAACAACTGGTTAAGGAATCCTTGGTGGAAATCAAGCCTCTAGCTCCTCCAGCCAGGCCACTCCCACGAAGATACAATGTCGACGCCAAATGCGAATACCACGCTAACTCTCCAGGGCACACCATAGAACAATGTTGGGCATTTTAACATAAGGTACAAGACCTGTTAGAATCTCAAGACATCACTTTTAAGGGACTTAACATCAAATCAAACCCTATGCCTCCACACGGTAGACCAACAATAAAGGCAATTGAAGTAGTCGCCGACTGCGGAGCAACCAGACAAGCAAAAGCCCCAATAAGCTTGTTGAAGGAATATCTATGAGAGTGTGGATTCCTATTGGAGCATAATGAAGCCTTCAAGAAAACTCTGCTAAAGTTAGTGGACCAGGGGATAGTCCAGTTCGGACAATACCCTGAAGATAAATACGTAGCTCTTATAAGGGATAAAGCATAAGTCTCTCCAATCCAGGAAACCTTTGTTAACAAGGGAATAGAGAAGGGCGGACACGTGGCAAAGATATCCAACAAAGTCAATACCAAAAGGGGCCAATGACTTCATTCGAGAATGCACCCCAGGAGAAGAACTCAAAATATGGACGGCCATGGAGATTCCTGAGATATTTTTTCCTTCCTAAGTAATTTTTCTTGTTTTTTGAAAGAACCTATGTCAAGCCCGGGGCATAGGGGTTGCTTGTAAGGATTCCCCTGTTTTGTTTCAGACAATATTTTCAATTAATAAAAGTTATATTTTGTTTTCAATTAAGATCCTTGTTTTTCTCTTGCATTTATTCCGTAAATTTAAAAATGACAATACTTTCTCTGCATATGCATTTTCAAATTTCATATACTAAATCTGCACCAAGATATGATAAGTGTGCAAATTCATGCTCATAACCACCGATAATGTTACTGCTGCGACCCGATATAATTTTGATGCTCCCATCAACCAAGCTGAAGAGGAAAGTGATGAAGATCTTGAACTCTCTGAGAAAATGGCGAGGGAAATAGAGCGGAAGGCTGACAACGTACAACCATATCAAGAGGCTATTGAGACCATCAATCTAAGCACAGAGGAAGATCTGAAAGAAACCGAGCTAAGGGGAAATGTTAGAGAGGATCCATAAAGAAGATGATCAAATTATTGCACATATTTGCTTGCTCCTACAAAAACATGCCAAGGTTAGATACATACATTACTGTAAAAATAAGCAACTACGAAATACCAGGACTTGACAAAGGACCCGAGCCAGGGGCATGTTGGATACTCTTGTTCGAAGGGACTTCAAATACACTGGGGCATGATATAGGGGTAGTTTTGACTTCTCCAAAGAATTCTCACAAGCCATATACCAAGTCAACGACGAATGGGATACTAAACATCCAAAACCGATTCCCTATCGGGATCATGTTTTAAAGCTGGTTGCGGAACTTATAGAGATCACCTTCATCCATATCCCATGAAAATAAAATCAAATGGAAGACGCTCTGACAACTCTCTCAGCTATGTTCAAAATAACCTGGCCGAATCACGAACCACGCATCACAATTAGACACTTCGAAGAGCCCGCACATTTCCTTGCTATTGAAGAAGGACCAGATGACAAGCCTTGGTTTTAGGACATCCAGAAAATGCCTCCAGCATCGACAAATGAACTCTACGAAAATTAGCCTCATAATTATTTCAGAGTAACAGTGTATTGCACAAGATGAACCACGACATGGTCTAGTACTCAAGAAGATCCAGCTACCTCGCCTCGATTCACATGGTAAATGGACACCCAACTACGAAGGTCCATACGTAGTCAAAACATCATTCTCCAGTGGTGGTCTTATCCCCACAACAATGGATGGGGAAGAACTACCGCATCCGGCAAATTCAGACACAGTAAAAAATACTATGTATAAGAAGCTCGCTAAGCTCGAACCTCAAATGGGCGACTTAGGAAAAAAGGAGCGTCCCAGTGGATCGAAAACCCTAAAGGGAAATCCAGACAAAAATTAGGGGCATATAAACAAAAAAATTATCCTGGTGGGTTGAAAACCCGAAAGGGCAATCCAGGCAAAAGTTAGGGATTTCATACAAAGAAATAAAGAACAAAAAGATTATGATCTAAGAACTACGACTACGAACCACGAAGGGAGAGATAGATCTGAATCATACAACTCAGAAGCAAAGGAGATAATATCATTAAAAGGATATTGGGGAATAACAGTAGCAATTATCATTTTTATTGCCATTTACAGTTCTAAAATCTTCTGTAATTACCTCTTTATAGGAATTGCATCTTATATTCTCGCATATTCAGAGGCATATCAATAAAACATTTTCTTTCTTTGCATCTTTCGAATTGTGTTTTTTCTTTTCTAAGACTTGTTTACAAAATACTACGATCATTACTTGTGAATATTGTCTTGAAATCATTTCGGGGGATTAACAAAATAAAAGAATTTGACAAAACATTAAAAAAGAATTTTGGGTTAGAAAAACATCAAAAGAAAATCCACGTCTACGTCCACGCACATGTCTACTCCTGCGTCTACAATACAAATTCTATACACATGTCCATGTCTACCCCTGCGCTTACAACACAAAAAACTAGGCATATCTACTCCTACGTCTACGCGTTTGTACACAAAGTTAACGTACATATACATGTCAGCGCCTATGCCTACACTTGCAACACAAAGTCTACGTCTGCACATGCATCCATGCACATGTGTACTCCTGCAAATTCTATACACATGTCCACGTCTACGCCTGCGCTTACAACATAAAAGTTTACACATATGCGAATACATACGTCTACGCTTACGCCTGCGCTTATAACATATGAATCTACACATATGCCAATACATATGTCTACACTTACGCCCGCACTTACAACATAAAAGGCTACACATATGCCAATACATACGTCTACGCCTACGCTTTCAACATACAAATATACGCATATGCCATTACCTACGTCTACGTCTATGTCTACACCTGCGCTCATAATACAAAATCAATGATCAAAATTTTGCTAACACTTTTTCACCGCATTCAAATCGAATTTAACAAAGCTACGACGACACAACATACAACGCCAGCAGATTGGTAACTCTAAGCCAATGGTTTAAAGGAGAGAATGCCAGAAATAGTCTTCATAATATTTCAAGGCGTACGCACATCTTACACATATTTCATACATACATTTTGCATAACATACATACACTATACATTTTTTCATATAATACATGTATATTCAGAGTTCCATATCAATGTCAAACATCATACATTTTGCATATGTCCAAACATCTCAATATCAGACATCATACACATATATCATGCAACAAACAAAGAATCTTACCCTCGAGTCATTCACATAAGGGTCAACCAACAAAGTACTTCTCCTAAAATTCAACCTATCACCTAAGTCTTCATATCGTGACACGTTCAACCCATCACCTAAGTCATCCTGTAGTGACGAGTTCCTTACAAACCCATATCATCGCCTCAGACTTCATGCAGTGATGCTCGAAAACAAAACTTAGCTTATTGCCTCAGACTTCACGCAGCGATTTGCGAATTTAACCCATTGCCTCAGACTTCATGCAACAATGTGTTTCTTTATTCCAAGTTCCGGACCATCGTCTTAGACTTCATGCAGTGATTCTCAAAAACAAAACTTAGCTTATCGCCCCAGACATCATGCAACGATTTGAGAATTTAACCCATTGCCTCAAACTTCATGCAACAATGTGTTTCTTTATTCCAAGTTCCAGACCATCGTCTCAGACTTCATGCAGTGATGCTCAGAAACAATACTTAGCTTATCGCCTTAGACTTCACGCAGCGATTTGTGAATTTAACCCATTGCCTCAGACTTCATGCAGCAATGTGTTTCTTTATTCCAAGTTCCAGACCATCGTCTCATACTTCATGCAGCGATGCTCGAAAACAAAACTTAGCTTATCACCTCAGACTTCACGCAGCGATTTGTGAGTTTAACCCATTGCCTCAAACTTCATGGAGCAATGTGTTTCTTTATTCCAAGTTCCAGACCATTGTCTCAGACTTCATGCAGCGATGCTCGAAAACAAATTTAGCTTATCGCCTCAGACTTCACACAGCGATTTGCAAGCCAAACCCATTGCCTCAGACTTTATGCAGCAATGTGTTTCTTCATTCCGCAATCCAGACCATCGTCTCAGACTTCATGCAGCGATGCTCGAAAAAACAAATTTAGCTTATCTCCTCAGACTTCACGCAGCGATTCGCAAACCTAACCCATTGCCTCAGACTTCATGCAACAATGTGTTTCTTTATTCCAAGCTCCGGACCATCTTCTCAGACCTCAGGCAGCGATGCTCGAAACTAAAATCTAGCCTATCACTTCAGATTTCACGCAACGATTTGTGAACCTAACCCATTGCCTCAGACTTCATGCAACAATATGTTTCTTCATTCCACAAAATCCAGCCTATCGCCTCAGACTTCATGCAACAATGCTCGAGAACCAAATCCAGCTTATCGTCTCAGACTTCACGCAGCGATTTGTGAACCAAAATCATTGCCTCAGACTTCATACAACAATGTGTATCTCTTTACTCCGTAACACAAACCATCACCTCAGACTTCGTGCAGCGATGCTTGAGAACCAAATCCAGCTTATCGTCTCAGACTTCACACAGCGATTTGCAAACCTAACCCATTACCACAAACTTCATACAACAATATAATTCTCTATTTCGTAACACTGATCATCGCCTCAGACTTCATGTTGTGATGCTCGAAAGAAAACAAAACTCTAGCCCATCGCCTCAGACGTCGTGCAACGATTCGCAAACATAACCCATGGCCTCAGTCTTCAAGCAGCCATGCATCATCAATTATGGTTGTATTCATCCTCCAAATGGATGAATAATCAAAAGCAAAACCAAGACATACAATATTGCTCTCTTGAGCTCAATACTATCTGTCTCAAATCCTGGTAAAGTAATACATCACCATCTTTGCCTATTCTCTTCAAAACTCTTGAGGGTATGCTATATCAGCGTAACCTCATCTAGCCAACTGTTGGGGGTATGCTATATCAGTGTAACCCTATCTAGCCAGCTCTTGAGGGTATGATATATCAGCATAAACCTATCTAGCCAACTCTTAGGGGTATGCTATATCAGTGTAACCCTATCTAGCAAACCTTTGGTCAAATTTTGGGGTCTTCCATTATTTAAAAAATCTCTGATTCAAATGAACAAATACCTACGCATTCCTGCGCCATTAAATCGAACAGTTATTAAGTAGGGGTGAAACAACCGGCTGAAAATCATCAAATAATGAAGTCGCCATCGAACGTCTTTTATCCCACATGTAGGGAAAGGTAAACATCGAGAAAACCTGAGAAGGGAAAAGTTACAGTCTTGCGACTGAGAGATAAGGGTAAGGGAGTCTGTTACGCAAGGGGAAGGTATTAGCACCCCATGCGCCCATAGTACTCTACGGTATCCTCTCTTATTATCTATCTTATGAGTGTGTTCAATCTATGCTTATTGTTTATTACTGCTAAAGGGAGAATACATGCAAAAGAAAAGGAGAAAAGAATGTAGGGAAAATAAAAGTTGTGCTTGTTCGGGCCCTACCTTGATGCCTACGTATCCCTTTTAAGGAATCAGAGCAGCCGTAGTTCGGCTCATATGTTTTTGTTGGTTTGTATTTTTTAACGAACAACATTAATTTCACCTTCTGCCGCAACTCGACCTTCAGAGACTTACGCGTCAGCACAGAAGTGAATTAACATGCTCTTTTGAAAAGTTTTGGAGAAAAGGTGCTTGGGCGCACAAAAAAGTTTGAATTTGTTTGTGTTTTAAATGAACGATATTAATTTCGCCTTCTGCCACAACTCGATCTTTGGAGACTTACGCGTCAGCACAGAAGTGAATTAACACGCTCTTTTGAAAAAAGTTTGAAAGAAACGCCCATAGGAAAAAGAGTTTGTGTTTGTTGGTGTTTTTGCTTGTAGATAATAGCTAGTTGACCTCAAGGGAGAGATTTTAGCCATTTTTCTACTTATTCATGAAATGAGTCTTTGAGACTTGAACCATGCCAAGGATTAGAATGGAAAAACGATAAGATCGAGAAGAGACCCACTTATCATCTCCCATGTTCAACAAAGGCACGATTCTCATCAATAAAATTTTTTTTAAAGTATTTTTTTGAAGTTTGTAAGGAAAAGAAGGTTTTAGCTTTAGTGCAAATGCAAAAGGAAAAGAAAAATCAAGGGGAGACTAGCCTATTTCTAAACCTAATGTTATCATACTTCACACAATCTATGGGAAGCAATAAAAGCAGGGTGAAAGTAGAAAGAAAATATACCAAACGAGTACTAGCCCGTAGAGCAAAGCAAAAAGCAAAGAAACCTGATGATCTCGCAAGCTGCTAGCATCAACAAAGAAAAGAGTTAGAAATCTAATGCTCGGAATAAGTGTTGAAGCATCATCAATGTGAAAATAAATTACAATCGAAATTTCAAGTGTATCCGCATATCGCATAATAAACCTGCATAAGACTTAAATCTCAACAAGCAAAGGTGAATCATGAATTTCAAATAATCGGATAACCACGAATTAATTCCTAAAAATCAAAATAAGAAAAATCTAACAAATTTTACTGATTTTTATTGTTTTTATCAAATGAAGAAAATTAAAACAAGTCTAAACTATTAACAAAATTATTCAAAGGAAATTACACATAGCAAAAAAACAAGTCCAAGGGGTGCAGGCTGAATTCAACGGTGTATTGTAGCAGAATGTTGGGCATGCCATCAGAAGTGGCGCAGAGGCCCAGTCCAGAGATATCCAAAGTAATTTTTTTGTTATGCCACCAAAAAAAATCAATCAATACTATGCCTTATTCAGATTTATCAACTAGTAATGAATAAAATAAAAGAATTAAAAAAAAAATTAGAAGAGAAATATTAAAACGACAGTGTTGCCATCTTGTTGTTAGGGTCAGGGGAGTGGATTTTCACATTCACAGGGTCTTCTTCTTTCCTCTCTCACGCGGCGCGGTCGCTCCTCATCTTCTCACGCCGGCATGAAACACAGTGGCTCTATCTCCATTCACCATCGGAAGCTTTGCCTCAACCTTCTTCTGATTCGTATCAATCTTCCTCTCGATGCAAAGCTCCATCTCGTCCTCGTCTCTCTTTCTTTCATCATCTTCTTCGATGAACACTTCAAGCCATACAAATATGCGAAAGATACAAAAATTATTGAAGATCTAACGAGTTTCGATGCCTACCTACCAGAGAGAAGTTCGGCGCCCCTTCAACACCGTTGAGAAACTGGTAAGTCCTCTAATCGACGATTTTGACGATTTCGTCCTTCACTTCTTCTTCTATGATTCTCCTCTTACTTCTGCATTTTCTTGTGCATCGATGTTGTGATAATCGCGATGGAGAAAGTTGTTATGATGAGGCATCAATGATGAAGATTTGGGAAGATTAAAGCGGTTGTAGGAGCTGAAGGATGATGGTGCAGTGGTGGAAGAAGGAGGTGGTGATGATGAATTGAAGTGAACTTGAAGAGATGAAGATGAAAGAAGGTTGATGGAGGTGAATGAAGGTTCAGAGAGATTTTTGAGATTTCAGAGAGAGTGCTTTTTTTTGGTGAGTTTCTGATAGATCTCCTTTGTGAATGAATCGTATGAATGGCATTTTTTTTAATGGAGAGAGTGAAGCTGAGTCATATAGATGTTGAAGCTTGAAGGTAGTTAGATTGAGGAACATTGAAAGCCCTTGGATCTGAAGGAGTTTGTTATAAGATGAAGGGTGTAGATGGAGTCGGTTATATTGTTAGTTGGAAGGTTAATGAGCTGGCATAGTTCTGTTATTGGGTTAGTTATGTCTAGGCTCAGGTAGTTATTCAGGTTAGGGTGAGTTAGTTGAGTGAGGTTCAGATCTAAGTTAAATGTTAACAGGTTTGGATGAATTTGATTCAGTTTTGGTTAGGAATGAATGTGAAGTTAGATAGCTGTTTTTTTTATTCAATGAATTGGATAACTACTTTTATGGAGTGATCTGTTTTTTTTTGTTTGTTGAACTGGATTGGGATGAAATGATGGGTTAGCTTCTTGAACAGATGGTTTTTCTAGCTTGGTTTTATTAATTTGATACAGGGATGAACTGGTATTTTAACCGATGCATGGCCATTGTTTTTGGTTTTTGTGATTATTTGATGGATTGTTAGGATTAGAGGGTTCTTGAACACTGCTAGAAACAGTCAAGAGATTATGAAAATTATGTTTTTTTTCTTCTGTTACAGGTTGTATAACTTTGCAGTTTTGTATTATCAAATTTCTGATATGATCATTGTTCCACAGAAATAGTGCACGTTCAGCTACCTGAAAGTGTAGGCTAGTGAGGCATCTAGCAATTTGACGAAACAATCCCACCGCGCATTTTCTGAAATTCTACTGCTTGAGTGGCTTCTAAAACTTCCTCCAGTTCACCAAGGAACATTACCTCCTTTGCACTATTAGTTACAGGCCAATATTTCAAAAGACCTCTGATCACAGTATTAGCTAACTTGACATCTTTCTCAACAAACTGCGTAACACAATAAGAAAGCTGTTGGTGATACATAGAGACACACTTTGGCTTGTGAAGTGGGATCAATGCACGGATAAGGAAAATCTCATGCTCTTCATTCAAAGGAAAAGCAAATCCGTTAATTATACTCCCCCAAAACTCCAACATTTCTGCAATTCCATTGTGTTTTTCTATCTCAAATATGAACTGATAAAAGACGTTATTGATTGCTTTTCTAATGAACGGATGGTGTACCATGAACTTCCCATAAATACGATGGAGAATAGTCTTCAAGTATTCCCTTTCTCTCTGGTCCTCAGAGTCAAAGAGATCAATCAACCTCAATACAAATGAATGATCAATGTATCATTTAGAAAGCTTTGCATCCGTCTCTGGTGAAGCCACAAACTTATATAGAACTTTGTACACAATATGCAGATGACTCCAAGCCAGTTCTAATGCAGGTTCCTTTTCTTCAGGATCACACGCTTCTACAAGCTTACCATCATGACTCTAATAAGGTAGCGTCCAAAACAAATTTGCCGCTGCCATCTTAGTGATCTCCTGCATTGTCGCTTCACTGAACTTCGAATTCACAGCAGAAACATAATCAACAAGTTCAAGCAAAGTCTGCCTCTTGATATCCTTCTCTTTAAGATGCTTGCTGGGATCATTAAAATCAAATACAACACAACACATATTTAACTTCCTTATAAAAAGATTAGCCTTCTCCGAGCTAGAAACATCCCGAAAACCGGACAAAGCCTCATAAACTCCATTTCCATTACCAAGAGCCATTATGGAACCAGCGTGAGGTCCAATTGCAGGAATCAACTTCTTAGCTTGGTTTTTTTTATTCGAATTCTTTGACAAGGGTGCAAAACTCCCATTCCATAATACAACCCACCCAAACCAGAACTCGGAGATTTCGAAAAAGTTGAATTAGATTTCAATACACTATTGGAACTACCATTGACCAACTCACCATCACCGTTAGAATCCCTCTCTGAAGATTTTGAAGGCTTGCGAGGTATTTTACCAAGTATCTGTTTGATCATATCTAGAACAACCAAACCCTAAAACAATCAATCCTAATCCCAATTTATCTACTAAACCAATCAAACCTTCAACAACAAATGAACCAACTCAGAAAACCATCCTCCAAAATCAAATTCACTGTTCCAAGATTATTGAAAGTGAGATTGAGAAAACCTCAGAGAAGAGTGAGGTGGCAAATTTAGTGACAGAAAATGAAAAATGGAAGAAACGCTTTGAAGAACCCAATTTGAGTTTTTGTGCTACTGTATGGGTTTGTGTTATAATGGTAATAGTTTTGAATATGGTGCCTATTGATGTAATGAGAGATTTGGACTTTGTGTAGATTTCGTATTTTGATGTAATGGCATTGACACATGAATTTGTGATGCATTTACAATTCTATGACGATCCCTTCAAATATTTAAAGTAATTTTTCTTCAAATTGAATTCGAAGTTCCAATCTCCTTTACTTCAACCATGTTGAATGAATTTTCGTGTTTTAGACGTCTTCAAATGTAACTTAAAGGAACCTAGTGTTCTTGCAACTTGCAATTTGTGTTTCATATGCATCTCCTTCAAATTTTATCTTGAACACAAATAAAACTTGGATGGACAATTCTGAACCAATCTTTGATTAACAAAACCGCTCAATTTGCATCCCCTTACATTGCAAGTAACAAGTATAATAATGAACCCACAAGCTTATTCTTCGAATCAATATTTAGTGTTTTGTGATCCAAACCTTTGTCTTGGTAACCAATGATCTCGCAAGATGCCATGTCTCATGCCTTATCGTCCCCTGAACCTCCATTGAAGATGTTGATAAACCCAAGTATGATAGGATATAAATCCTAAACTTCCACACAAAGCTTTTAGATTTTGATCTTCAAAGCATTGAAATGAAATCCGAAGAAAATAGATTATATCACAAGTAAGCCAATCGACCAGATGAAGAGCTTTGCATTATAAGGCATACAAACCCTAATTCGTGAAGAAGGTCCAACTGAATCTTCTTTTCTAGAATAGAGTTGTTGCCCACATGACTAGAGATTCAAGAAATGATTTCCTTCTTATTTTCCAAAGATATATCAATTGAAACCTTGGTTATTTGTGGATGATATCCCTTGATTATAGCCTTGCCTGATAATCACAACTTCCCAGAGAAACCTCTCTTGAATGGTACATGATTTAGAGAAATAAACCCTAATCAAAGGATGACGTTGAGCACAAGGAGATAATGAATGCATAATTTAGTATCCCTTAGATGACCTTGTAGAACAACTTGGAAATGAACACGGGGATATAGAAAGAAAATGACCAAGATGGACATGACTTAGAAAACCTAATGAACCTCGGTTGATGAAATGCTGACAAGCACAAACTTGGTGGAGAAACACTCTGACTATTGTCTTGAATGTATTTGAATGAGTAATAACCCCCTTAACTTGAAAAGGACGGAACCCTAAATAAGCATAGGTTGCGATCCTAATTCCACATTTCACTGCTTGAAGGATAATCAGAAGAATCAGGCTTTATTGGATACGAACACCTTAACCGTTGTGAAACCCTAATATCGCACAGCCACTAAACTTCGAACCTCAAGCGCTTTATTAAATGCAAATGTATGTTAATGACCTAATGAAATATATATAGATGAAGGTGAGATTGGCGTCAGCCTTTCAAACTTTCAGGGTGGAAGAAGATTAAATACTAAAAGAACCCGAAAATTTGCGCTCCGAAGCCAGTCAGGTATACATTATATTTTTGGTTTTTTTTTGTATCTTCTATTTTTTTCTTTTGCTTTTTGGGTAAAAGGGGTTGTCAGGGATAAATTTATATTTAACCAGGGTTAGACACACAGAAGGAGAACTTGGTTATTAAAGGACATTTGTAGGGATTTAGTAACAAACACCTGTAAGAAAGATATCAAAAGGTATATGCCTGAAGTCTGTAGCAGACATACGGAAAAAAAGGTATCAAAGATACATATCCGGGGTCGGTAGCAGATACGCATGAAAGAGATAGAAAAGATACATATACGTGGTCGGTATCGGATATGCACGAAATAGACAAAAAAAGATACATATCCGGGGTTGTTAGAGGATACGCATGAAAGAGACATCAAAGATACATATCCGAGGTTGGTAGCGGATACGCACGCGAGAGACATAAAAGATACAAGAACACATGTCTGGGGTTGGTAGAAGACAAATGAAACATATACAAAAAAAAATACATATCCGTGGTCGGTATCGGATATGCATGAAAGAGACAGAAAAGATACATATCCGGGGTTGGTAGCGGATACACATGAAAGAGACAGAAAAGATACATATTCGTGGTCAGTATCGGATACGCACGAAAGAGACAGAAAAGATACATATCCGGGATTGGTAACGGATACGCATGAAAGAGACAGAAAAGATACATATCCATGGTCAATATCGGATACGCACGAAAGAGACAGACCAAAGAAAGCTCTTACAAAGATATCAAGAACACATGTATGGGATTGGTAGCAGACATATGAAGCGGGGTATCAAAAATACATATCCGCGGTCGGTATCGGATACGTAAGAAAGAGACAGACCGAAGAAAGCTCTCACAAAGATATCAAGAACACATGTCTGGGATTGGTAGCAGACATATGAAACAAGTATAAAAAATACATATCCGTGGTCGGTATCGGATACGTAAGAAAGAGACAGACCAAAGAAAGCTCTCACAAAGATATCAAGAACACATGCCTGGGATTGGTAGCAGACATATGAAACAGGTATCAGAAATACATATCCATGGTCGGTATCAGATACGTAAGAAAGAGACAGACCGAAGAAAGCTCTTAAAATGATATCAAGAACACATGTCTGGGGTTGGTAGCCGACATATGAAACATGTATCAAAAATACATATCCGTGGTCGGTATCGGATACGTAAGAAAGAGACAGACCGAAGAAAGCTCTTAAAATGATATCAAGAACACATGTCTGGGATTGGTAGCAAACATATGAAACAAGTATCAAAAATACATATCCGTGGTCGGTATCGGATACGTAAGAAAGAGACAGACCGAAGAAAGCTCTTAAAATAATATCAAGAACATATGTCTGGGATTGGTAGCAGAAATATGAAACAGGTATCAAAAATA
This sequence comes from Vicia faba, assembly GCA_948472305.1. Classification (NCBI taxonomy): domain Eukaryota; kingdom Viridiplantae; phylum Streptophyta; class Magnoliopsida; order Fabales; family Fabaceae; genus Vicia; species Vicia faba. The sequence goes on from OX451739.1 coordinate 1,271,242,637, forward strand.
CATATCCGTGGTCGGTATCGGATACGTAAGAAAGAGATACACTGAAGAAAGCTCTTAAAATGATATCAAGAACACATGTCTGGGATTGGTAGAAGACATATGAAACAGGTATCAAAAATATATAGACGTGGTCGGTATCAGATATGTAAGAAAGAGACAGACCGAAGAAAGCTCTTACAAAGATATCAAGAACACATGTCTGGGATTGGTAGCAAACATATGGAACAAGTATCAAAAATACATATCCGTGGTCGGTATCAGATACGTAATAAGGAAAGAGGCCGGAGGAAAGGACTCTAACCAAGGATATCAGGAATATACGTCCAGAGGAAAGGGCGTATAACCAAGGATATCAAGAAAAATATGTCCGGAGGAAAGGACATATAACCAAAAATATTGGGAAAATATGTCTGGAGGAAAGGACATATATGACCAAAGGCTTGCAAGGGTAAGAGAGAATCACGACTTATTGAGACAATGGGAAACACCAAAGACTCTACTGGTTGTAGATCAAACAACCTTAGCTGGGGAAACAAAATAGAATCACCCTAGGCTTTTTTGTGGAGATAGTTCAAATCTGAATGCATAATAGTCTGGTTACTGCAAGTAAACACAATTGGCTTATACTCATGCATGTTTGAATTTTTTTATAGCGTAATGCTCCATTCAATGGAAATGCTACGCGTTTTGGTAGATGCAATGTAATGATGCATGTTTAGTAATGCATTAGGAAAACACATCAATAATCGGCTGCTGAGAAGACAAAGAACTTCCATATTATTCTTGCACATCTGATCTTGCGTAGAGAAAAGGAAATTTGTACTTTAATGGGGAACCGAGATTTGGAACCACCAACCTCTAAAGATCGATATCACTGGGGAAGTAACTTCCTGGGAAGAATACTGCCAATGTAAATTACAGTTCATAGAAAATCTTGAATTCTGATCAAACTCCCCACTTCACGGGGAACAAATTCTTTATCCTCTACTGGAAAGAGGAAAGCTTTGCTGGGAATGGAAACTTCTGGCGTAGAAATTCTTGACGAAGATAACTTTCATTGGGAAGTATAGAAATTCTTAAATAAAAATAATTCTACTCAGACCACACTGAGGATAACATTGTTGGGAGGTAAAAGATCCCCACTTGGGGAAGAAACAAACATCCCGGGATAGAAACTCCACTAGGGACAGCTCAACAACATCTTCTACCACTGGTAACGAAAGAGTTATGACTGGAATTCTCCTGTACACCTCACTAGAGAGATATGACACTTGCTCCACTAGGGACATAAGAATAGTTCCACTGGGGAAAATTGGATCTCATTATACGAAAAATCCTCACGTTACCCTTCTTGATTCATTTGTTGGTATGCTTCTTGTCATAAGAGACCAACAGTACTTGCAAAACATATATTGGGGGTGATATGCCCCTGTTTGGAATGGAAAACCTTACTGAAGAATAGATAACTTAAACTATCAATCACCGAGTAAAAACTGTGATGCAAGATTGCAATTTCAACATGTCGACTCCGAGGAGAAATGCCACTAAAAAGTGGACTTTAGAGAAGATGCTGCAAAAATAAATTACAGTCCGATGAAAAAGAATCATTTAGACTTTAAACAACTCCTACATTTCCAGGGAGAAAGAACATTCTCCTCCTGCAGAGAAATGAGGATGCTTCATTGAGGAGAAAAATATCTCAGAAGAGAAACCCCTTGGTAGATAGGTCTATGTCAAGTAGCAACAGGTCTTTTACTGGGAGTAGGCATACCCCCAGGAAGCAATATTTCTATAACGTCTTGTACGAGTAAACAAACCCAAATGATCTTTGCGTTACTACTTATATCCTACTGAGGATAATAATCCAAATTTCAAATGGGGATAATAACCTTGACTTAGGACAAAGGATATCAGTAAATGGACTTGAGTCTCTGATAAGTCAAAGATAACAATCCCGACTTCTCGGCATGATTTTCAAATTCATAGGTCATTTGGCCTGCGTATGGACTTGGTCTGATAAACAACTGAAGAAGAGAGAAAGCCCTTACATAAATTCTTGCCCCAGTCCGTAAGGCTTTTGCAGAAAATTGCCTCGAGAGGACTTTTTGAGATATACTATTGAAGACAATCTGCCCCAGTGTTATGAACTTTGGAACATGATGTTGAGATAACCAAAATTGGAGATGATTCCAACCATGCTTGAGTGAATGCCCATACATCTTCAAATTTTGGGAGGATTCTCCTCTGATCGACGCATTCTCAGAGAGATTTGTCAAATATTAGTATAACTGCCCCAATTTGTCTGCACTTTGAGGGATGAAATCCCGACTTGAATGCCTCTGATTGGCTGAATACCTACTCGACGGAGTATTCGACACGCTTGCCCATGCTCAACAGATTCTCGACAAATCTTTTCTTTTACCTCATGCTAACTGAGGATTTTTGAAGACAACATAACCTTAGAGTGGTTGGCTTATGTCTTGGAAGCAGGTTACTTCACAACCATACTCCTCGACTTGAACTGCTTCAGTCTCTAATCAGATACTTGACGAAGTCTGCCCCTTGGGACCAACTGAAAGCAATGCACCACTGCTTGACAGAGAATCTGGGCAACCAACTTTTGCAATCTACTTCAGATCATTTCTCAAACCGGTATTCTTTTACTCATCAGATTCAATAGAAGATTTGCCCCAGGTTAAGACCAATCTCACAAATGATTCACCTTTAAACGGTATCCTGAAGCAACTTGTCCCTTGAGATGATCAAATTTTCATCTGATGCTCATTATGCAAGCTTACTTGATGTTTAAGCACTTGCTCATATGCAAAGAATGTTTATTCTAAGAATGGTAATTATAATGCAAAGCTCATGTTTGTCTTGAAGTTAAAAGCTTGTAAAAAATATTTTGAAACATCAAAAAAAAAATTGTACAAAAGATAGTAAAAAGATGGAGGGATACCAACTCAAAAGTTTTTGCAAGCCTCATAGGAGTCAGATTACCGTATTTCTTGTTACAGTGTGCTTTTGAATTAACCCATGCTTCAGTTAGGACTTTTAAGGGCTGTAACGTGGCCTGGTTCATGGTTTTATAAAAAAAAGGATTTAAGGCTCAAAATATTTGGTACCCACCCATTCTCCGTGATATTCTCCAGTCCTAAATTCAGTTAAACCAATATGAGCACTCATCCCTCAAAAGGAGTTTACCATGATTGAGGAGGATATGGCAGTCATTCACCCTTTCATTCTTGGTATTTGATCACATAAAATTATTCTTTGTGGAGGATATTTATTTGGTAATCCCCTTTTTCTCTTTTCGCGCTTTTTGCTTTCTTTTTTTATTCCCTAACTTTTGCCTGGACAAATTCCTTTTGATTTTGAAGTCCAGCGGGATGCCCTGACTTTTTCCTAAGCGACTTATCTTTTCAAGTTTCGGCTTAGCGGGGCTTTTTGTCTCTTTCTTTTATTATTTCTTTTGCGTGAATCAGTCATGTGACTTTGAGTCATTTTTTTGACTTGCTGAAAAGGTGTAGCTGCGTTGCTCTTTGGTTGATGAGGAATAACCATTATGGTATCGTCATCTTTTGACCTCTTTGATGTGCGAGAGATACTCTTTGGGATATCATTCTCGTTGATGCACGCTGCTGATAGATGAGAGTTAACCATTGTGGTTTTGTTCTTTCTCAACCTTCTGAAGGATAAACTTTGTTGTATCCTTTGATGCACACTCCTAGTGAGTTTTGAACGCTCATTCAGATTAATTGAAATCTACCCTGCCCCGGGTTAAATGTGAGGGTTTTTCTGAATAGAAAAGAAACTCCTACTTCAAAGCTCAAAGGGGTTGACGAGGGTCTATCTCCCTTATACCTCCGGTGTTTGGGAATTGAAACAAGGCCTGTACATCGTCAGCAGGGTCCTATTCAAAAGCACACCGTTTGAACTTTTTGGCATATTACTCATCATCCTCCCTTCAGGAGGTACCTTGCTTTATTTAACAAGAGTTAAGTATCAAAAGGAAAATAAAAACATTCATGAGTGAATACGAATGGACTAATTCAAAACAAACATACTAAATGCATTATGATTAGTATTCAACAATAAGCAAGTTTTGCATACAAGAAAGTACTGAACCAAAACGTAGAAAGATTACAAATGAGAATGCAAATGTAATTTGAACATGCCATGTTGAGGAGACTAGTCTCCACTCAGACTTGTTTCTTTAGAAAGCATGCTTGGTAACCTCACTTCTTATCTATGGATGCTTTATACTCTTGAGTTGAGAACAAATATCCATCATATCTTTAGTAAGAATATCCTTAGGTCGTGAGATCCTGTTCTACGGAGGTGAACCTTATGACAACACGTCTTGAGCATGAACTGGTTTCTACACCTGATATTTGAGTAGTCTGATGCCACGTGCTGTGAAGCTTTAATGTTTTTCTTTTTGCATTGATTTTTTGAAAATATTGAACATCTTTTGTTTATCAAAACAGTAATAATAAAAAAAAATCTTGGTGTAATTTGAACAAACACTTTTATTGAATGATTGGCCTGTAAATAGGCATTTACAACGAAAACTAATTATCGAAAAGGAACAATTGCACGCAAAACATATGGGGAGGAAGAAGACAAGAAAGAAAAGAAAGTGAATGCAGACTTTGTCAAGTACAACTCTGCTACAACTCCCATGACCCCTGGATTCTTCAATACTTGCCTTCTGAATGACTGGTTGGACTAAACCTTCGTCCTGTTCCGATCAAACCAAAGACCTCTTACGCGAAATATTTTTTTACTGCACCCGCATTAACAGGGTAAGGGAAATCCTCTCCATCCATGGTCGCGAGCATCATAGACCCTCCTGAGAAAACCTTCTTTACAACAAAAGGTCCTTCATAATTGGGAGCCCACTTACCTCTAGCGTCCATGTTGTTAGGAGGCAAGATCCTTTTTAGCACCAGATCACCAGCTTGAAAATTCCGCGGACGTACCATCTTGTCGAAGGCTTTCTTCATCCTATTTTGGTATAACTGTCTGTGGCAAATCGACGTTAATCTTTTCTCCTCAATGAGATTCAGCTGATCGAATCTATTCTGGACCCATTCAGTCTCATCCAATTGTGCATCGGTCATTATCCTCAAAGAAGGGATCTCCACTTCCACTGGTAGGACTGTTTCCATGCTGTAAACAAGCGAAAAAGGGGTTGCCCCAGTTGAGGTACGCATGGTGGTATGATAACCATGTAAAGCGAATGGTAGCATCTCATGCCAATCTTTATAGGTGATGACCATTTTCTGCACAATCTTCTTAATATTTTTGTTTGCTGCTTCAACCGCGCCATTCATCTTAGGACGATAAGGAGAGGAATTGTGATGTTTTATCTTAAATTTTTCACATAACTCTTTCATCATCTTATTATTGAGGTTCGACCCATTATCAATAATAATCTTTTCGGGAACGCCGTATCAACAGATTATGTTATGTTTGATGAAACGTGCTACCACCTGTTTAGTGACATTGGCATAAGATGCTGCTTCAACCCACTTAGTAAAGTAGTCGATAGACACCAAGATGAAACGGTTTCCGTTGGAAGCGGTTGGCTCAATCTGGCCTATCATATCAATTCCACACATCGCGAAAGGCCAAGGTGAAGTTAGGATATTTAGGGGATTGGGCGGCACATGAATCTTGTCAGCATAGATCTGACACTTATAGCAGATCCTGGAATGCTCGTAGCAATCATTTTCCATTGTTGACCAGTAATAACATGTCCTCAATATTTTCTTGGCCATAGTATGCCCGCTAGAATGTGTCCCAAAAGAACCTTCGTGCACTTCTTCTATGATCCTATTTGCTTCGTGTCTATCCACGCATCTGAGCAGAATGGAATCATAATTCCTTTTATACAGAATATCGTCGTTGAGGAAGAATTTGGCGGCAAACCTCCGTAAAGTCTTCTTATCTGTGATAGAAGAACCTTCTGGATATTCTTGGTTTTTAAGATACTTTTTGATGTCATAGAACTATGGCTTCTCATCAATGTCATCTTCTCCTACTCCATAACAGAATTCCGGTTCATCCAACCTTAGGATATTAATAGAAGGAGCTTCATTTGCCCATTTAACCTTAAACATGGATGATAGGGTAGCCAGGGCGTCTGCCAAGTTATTCTCCTCTCGGAATATGATTAAAAGTAATCTCATCAAAATAAGGGGTTAGTTTCAACACATGGTCACGATACAAAATCAAATTTGGGTGACGAGTCTCCCAATCTTCATTGATTTGGCTAATTACCAGAGCAGAATCTCTATATACTTCTAAGATTTTGATTCATAAATCAATGGCAGCTTCTAACCCAAAAATACAAGCTTCACACTCAGCCATATTGTTCGTACAATCAAAGAAAATCCTGGCGGTAAGAGGAGTATGAAAACTTTCAGGAGAATTAATCACCGCACCGACACCATTACCCAATGCATTGGAGGCACCATCAAACACCATCATCCATTGCGATCCTGGTTTAGGTCCTTCCTCTGGGCCTGGGATGTTGCAATCTCGTATGTACATGATGTCTTCATCAGGAAACTCAAACTTCATTGGATGGTAGTCATCTTGCATAGGTTGATGGGCAAGATGATCTGCCAATACACTACCCTTAATAGCCTTTTGAGTGGTATATTAGATGTGATATTCAGTCAAAATCATTTGCCAATGAGCTATCCTTCCCATGAGGGTTGGTTTTTCGAAGATGTACTTGATTGGGTCCATCTTAGAGATCAGTAAGGTGGTATGAGTCAACATGTACTGCCTTAGTCGGTGAGCAGCCCATACCAAAGCGCAATAAGTTTTCTCGAGCAGTGAGTATCTTACTCACAGTCGGTAAACTTTTTGCTAAGGTAATATATGGCGTGCTCTTTTTGACCAGCCGTATCATACTGCCCTAATACACATCCCATTGAGTTCTCTAATACTGTTAGGTACATTATCAAGGGCCTACCTTCCACCGGGGGAGAGAGAATTGGAGGTTCCATCAAATACTCTTTAATTTTATCGAATGCTGCCTGGCAATCGTTATTCCACCTGTTTGTCTGGCTCTTTTTTAACAATCTAAAGATTGGTTCACAAGTGGCTGTAAGGTGGGAGATAAATCTAGAAATGTAGTTCAATCTCCCGAGAAAGTCGTGAAACTCTTTTTCTGTTTCCGGCACGGGCATTTCTTGTATAGCCTTTATCTTGCTAGGGTCAAATTCAATTCCTTTCTCGCTTACGATGAACCCTAACAGTTTCCCTGATCTTACTCCGAATGTGCACTTATTTGGATTCAGCCTTATCCTGAACTTTCTTAACCTTTCAAACAATTTCGACAAATGAACCAAATGTTCCTCTTCTGTCTGGGATTTGGCAATCATATCATCGACATATACCTCAATCTCTTTATGCATCATGTCATGAAAGAGAGTGACCATCGCACGTTGATAAGTTGCCCCGACATTTTTTAGACCAAATGGCATCACCTTATAACAAAATGTCCCCCATGGCGTAATAAAAGTAGTCTTCTCCATGTCTTCTGGTGCCATCTTAATCTGATTATAGCAAAAAAAACCATCCATGAAGGAGAACACTTTTGCTTGAGTTGTATTGTCAACTAGCACATCAATATGTGGTAACTAGAAATCATCTTTAAGACTTGCTCTGTTCAAGTCCCTATAGTCCACACACATCCTGACCTTTCCATCCTTCTTAGGTACTGGCACAATATTCGCGATCCACGGCGGGTAAGATGTCACTTTTAAAAACCCGACATCAAACTGTTTCTGAACTTCTTCTTTGATATTCTTAGACATCTCAGGATGAGTCCTTCGAAGCTTTTGTTTAACAGGAATACACTCTTCTATGAGAGGTAGCTTGTGCATGATGATGTCCGTGTCTAAACCAAGCATGTCTTCATAGGACCAAGCGAAGATATCCACATACTCGCGGAGCATTATGATTAATTTTTGCTTGATACTGTCTTCTAGAGCAGCCCCAATCTTAACTTCTTTTCGAACCTCTTCTGTTCCTAAATTGATCAACTCAGTGGTTTCTTGGTGCAATTGAATGACCTTTTCCTCTTGCCTTGGTAATCGAGCCAACTCTTTAGGAAGTTCTCCGTCCTCCTCAGTTCCTTTTTCAGCTTGATATATTGGTTTTTCAAAGTCATAGAGAGTCATAGCAGAATCATTCCCGACATTTTCTGGGATTAATGAGGGACATAATCTGCATGGTTATTTTTTGTCTTTATTTTAGTTTTAGATATAAAAGAAAACAAAGTCTTGAATCTTGTAAAAAATTTTGGAAATACAAAGAGTGAAACATTTGAAAACAAAAGACGTTCTTTATTGACGAATAAACTTGTAAATGAAAAACATTGTGGCCTTACAACATGTCCGCTATGTCTTAGGCAGGACATATGGATTATTGCATGATAACAGAAATAAACGAAATTTACTCTTCAAAACGGGTGACTTCGATAATGTCCTTGGTGAACCAGTTGGTAAGCTTTTCATTCAGCCTGGTCGGATGAACCCACCTATCCATCTCACAATCATCGTCATCTCCTTCACTTACTGCATGACCTTCTTCCTGGATGGTTCCGCCGCTGACGAATCGAATTGGTGGAGGAATATTTTGACCTTCAGGAGTGATGACTGACTTTCCCTGATTAGCGACGAAGCCTAAACCTTTTTTGTCCTTCTGAGTAGGGAGATCCAACACTCTTCCCCAGCCTTCTGGATGACCAGACTGAACGATTGCTTGTGCCGGCGATAGGATGACATGGGGACTTCTGGCCTCTTGTCTTCTTGATAAGGAGTTCTAACAACTTGTACAGTTTCGAAATCTTGACACAGCTTCTCATGGATTTCTCATTCTACTTCAACATAGCGGAAAGAACTCAGGTGACTGACAATGTAATCTTCTTCGCTGCAGACAGTGACCACTTTTCCATTCAGTAAAAATATCGGCTTCTGGTGTAGAGTGGAGGTAACAGCGCCAGCCCCGTGGATCCATGGGCGTCCTAGCAAACAACAATAGGAAGGGTTTATATCCATAATAAAGAGGGTTGCTTCAAATTCTTGAGGTCCTATCTTGATTGGCAGGTCGACTTCCCCGAACACAGTCCTTCTTGATCCATCAAAATCCTTAACAACCAAATCACTTGGCCTCAATGAAATCCCCTCATAATCCAGCTTCAAAAGAGCAGACTTAGGTAATACATTGATAGAGGAACCTGTATCAACCAACACACGAGATAAAGTAGTTTTTGCAATTTCTATAGAGATGTGTAATGCTTTGTTATGCTTCCTCCCCTCAAGGGGTAGGTCGAAGTCCGTGAAACCTAGCCCGTTACTTGCAGAAATACTATTCACAATTCCCTCAAACTGATTCACTGATATTTCTTGAGGGACAAAAGAGGTTCCTAACAGCTTCAACAATGCATTTCTATGGGATTCCGAGTCTCTGAGCAAGGCGAGGATGGATACTTTTGAGGGTGTTTTACTTAATTGGTCAATGATCTTATAGTCACTCTTCTTGATGTACCGCATTAACCCGGCTGCATCCTTAGACATTTCATCATCAAAAACAGGAATAGGGGGATTATGTTCCGACTTATCACTATTGACCATGATTTTTTTGCCTTTAGCCTTAGCTGCAACATCTGTACTACTTTCAGGTCGCTCTGGCGGGGAGAAAATTCGACCGCTGCGAGTAATTCTGCTTTCACTGACAATATCGAGCACTGCAGGTTTCTCTTCTTCAGACTTGTCTTTCTCAAACCTCTGAGTAGTAACCTTCTTCCCTTGATAGTAAAGTTCACCACCATAACTCCAAGGTACTGCTTTGTCGCTAACATACGGTACCAGACCAGGCGTAGTGATAAGTAGTGGAGACTTCTTAGCAGGTACCAAGATTGTTACAGGTACTCGGGTAGCTTTTTGTTTGACCGGAACGGTTATCACATTGACTTCATTCTTATCGATCTCGGGCTTCATGATCTTGCAATTAAACTGAAGAAACCCTTTTGTAATCAAATCTTGCACTGCATTTCTCAACAAATGACAACCCTCTGGATGTTTTAAATAAGCAGTACAGTCCATTCCGCAGCCTAGGAATACACCTTTGCTTGTTAATTACTCTTTCACGAATAACAGGGGGGTAATTAACTGATCAACATATATTTTACCCCAAAATTTTCCCTCCCATATTTCTCAAAATATTTCAAGAAAGATCCTCAAGTTGCTCAAGGAAGTCCGAGGGTTGACCAGACAAACTCTCTCCTAAGGCAGTCTACCTCAAATTAGGGTTTCATGTTGCATCAAGATAATTGAGTCCAAGGGATCCAAAATGCTCACCATTGTCCTAATATGTTCTCAAGATTATCCATGTCAAGTTTCAAGCCTTGCAGAGGAAATTTTCTCAGTCAATTGCTCAAAGGCCTGAAAATCGACTGTGTTAGGGCAAAAATCAACTGTGGCCCACATACAGTCAAACTTCAAGATTTTTGGCCAACATCCTCATTTTGAAGTATCATTCATCATTTGATCAAGGGTTGATCATGATTCATCAAGGATTGCTCACAATTCATCAAAACCCAAAAGTTGCTAAATTAGGGTTTTGCAGGAAAAGTCAACTCAACTTTGACCAAGCATAACTTTCTCATACTTTATGAGAAAGGACCCATCCAAAGATCATTTTGAATAGGATGTAATTCCATACAATTCATATTCATCTCCCATGTTCAAAATATGCACTCACAAGAAGATATAAATTTGGACATTATAGGTCATTTTGGAAAGTCAACAAAAATACCTTTTTTGTCAAGGCTTCATACATGAACATGGAGGAATCAATTAAGATGAAACCAAAAGGTTTACTTAGAGGACATCTTGATATTTCTAAAAAGTCCAAGAACACATTCAAAGAGTCAAAATTGAGGAAGTTATGCATTGGTGAAGTTGACCTTTTTTTGCAAAATTGCCGAAAGTCAAAAGTGCCTCAAATTGAAATTTTTGTTAAATGGGCCTAACTTTTTGCACTTATTTTGAGTTGGTAGCATGGTCCACGAGCCCTAGATCTTTCCACTTGTCTTTATCTTATTTTTGATATTTATTTTGATTTTTTATTTCAATTAAATCAATTTAAATCAAAACAAATCATGAAAATATCCAAACCATTAAAACCTTAAGATTTGGTGCACATTTCAGGTCCCATATCCAGCTAGCAAGTGAATCAATTTTTGCAAGGCATAGGTGGGCACAAAAAGATTGAGTTTGGCCTATTTTGGAAGGAATTTCATGGAAATCAAATCAAGATCAAAAATCATAATGGACAAAGATTGAGATCATAATTGCAACCCTAATTCAATCAGTGGTATATAGTGTACAATTGCAGCCAAAAACAACAAGGTTTTAGAGGCGTGTAGAAAGAGAACCAAACTTGAAAAAACTCAAAGAAAGTGGTGATCTGATTTTGCACTTCCAGGCGTTTTCAAGATTCCCAAGCCATCCCATTCACTTCTTGGGAGTGCAAGGAACCCATAGCAATCAAAAACAAGGATCCTCGCGCGCTAGAACTCATTGTAAGTGGTCCACGATTTGCCATTATTTTCAAAATCAAATCTTGTTATTCTTGCATATTTATCATGTTTCAATAGCATATTCTGAAGCCCTAACATATTTGCAAGCTTGTGGTGGTAATCAATTGCATATCGTTGGATATATCAGAATCCACCATTGCTAGGGTTCTTGGTCTTGTTTTAGGGTCTTTTATACAGGAAAAATTGGTCCACAAGAAGGGCACCATAATTCTCAGCAGGCCAAGGCGATTCGATTCATGGCATTAGATTTTGTTTATCATGCTTGTGTTTGATTTTGAGATATGCAGGGGTATAGCTACGGACATTTGTTCGTAGGTAAAAGTCACTGAATCTTTTAGCAACAGAGAGAGGACAGGGACGATGGCGTGGTATCACCCTACTCACCCATTTGAATTTACGCGTGGAATAATGTTTGTTTTGAGTGTTTTTCATATTATTAATTATTATTATTTGACATACAACACAAGCACGTAGCTCAGTTGGTAAGAAGGAAGATGGAGAAAGCCACAAGACTTGGGTTCGAATCCCAGGTCCCCCAGGTACTTCACATTATTTTCCTTTAAATGATCAGGCGTGCATACAAGGCGTGGAGACTACCATGTGACCTCAAGGCTCCACCATTGGATCTCCAGAAGGCCAGATCTGAAGGCCATTACATGGGGGTCCATCATGCATCCCAGTCAACCCACAACATGGAATCCAGGAAGTCAACGTGGGTCAAATTTTTCTTGGGCCCAGAAATTGCTAAAGGCACCCCTTCAAATTTGCTGATTACAGGCCCATTTTCTTTTTCTTTTCTTTTTATATTTCCTTTATTAATTCATTTAATTTATTTTTACTAACACAAAAATTAATTCTTTTTATCAAAGAATCATAAAAAATAATTTGTCATCCAATTAGGATTAATTTATTATTTTTTATCAAAAATTAATTTAATTAGTTTATTTAATTTTAGGGTAACTTTAATTCCATTCATAAATAAGTTAAAACAATTAGAAAATTAGGGTTTTAGTTTAATTTAATTTCTATTTTATTTTTCTTAAAAAATAACAAAATACAAAAATAGGTCAAATTTAGTATTTTTCTTAATTTAATTTAATTAGTAATTAGGTTTTGTACATATTTAATTCAAACCCTTATTTTCTTAAAATGATCAAAAACACCAAAAATAGTTTTCCTTTAATTAGTTTAGACGGGGTCAAAACCCTAACTTTTCTCATTCTTAACTCATCGCGCGCGCTTTATTTATTTTTACCATATTGATGTAATTGCTCATGGGATGTAATAGATTAATTAGGACTTTTTCGTTCATTTATCGTTTTTTTACGGGTTGTTTTTGGCTATGTAATTAATACCCGAAGCCTTGTAATAGCGTAGCTTTACTTTCCGCACTTTAATTTCCGCAAAATATTAACTGTTAGATGTATGATAATAGGGTTGCATGACAAGAATGTATGTTGATTTTAAAATGGTTAGCAAAACCTAAATGTGCAAAGATAAAAACTTGAAATTGAATCACTCGCACATGCACACTCCTAGAGTATACTCTCACTTCGGTTGCCTTCGGTGAACGATCATTAAGTATAGGGTATTTTAGTGGTAGCTCTTTTGTCTAAACAAAGATCAAAGTCCTCGAATATTGATCTTAAGACATTAGGGTTATTACTAAGACGTCCTAATATTACTTTAGTGATCGTACATCCCTTTTGAATTGACCCTTAAAACTCCAACGACGGTGCTACCTACTCACTAATAGTAGGATAGCGTTGTCTAAAGGAAATTAGAACAGAAACATTCTCTTTTTCGAGTAGGTAGATGCTAGTAGGTACTTGCTCAAACAAACAAACTTTTTCACACTTACACTCTTTTCAAACAAAATTTTCAAAACGACTTCGTAACACTCTTGAAGATAGAAGCAAGAGTTAAATCGAAATAAAACAAAAACTTTTTCAAATCAAACACACACAAGCAATTTTGAAAATGATGAGCAAGTACCTAAGAGCCCGTGGAAAACCACGGATAGAAAGGGTGCTAATACCTTCCCTTTCTATAATCTACCCCCCGTACTCAAAATCTCGAAAAAGGGAATTTTTCTGTGCTTTTTTTCCTTTCCTGCTGGATAAAATAAAAGTCGGTGGCGACTCTTGCTTACCGTGACATTTTGCAAACACAAACGCAAAACGCAAACCAGCATTTTTCAAAACAGTCTGGTTCTGGCCACCGTATCACAGAACTGGCGACTCTACTGGGGAGTTAATAAGTGGGGTATACCTTAGGATTAGTTCATCATATTTGCTTATATTGTTTGATTTGATTGCTTTATCTTTGAGGGCTTTGTATCGGGAGTTACTATAGATCCTAACTCGGATCTGAGGGACACCTTTTAGGTAAGTAGCAATAAACTGTGAGGGAACTGTACGGCATAGACCGATATGGTTGAAGCAGTAGCTACGTTGATGTGACACATTGGTTGGTACCGGTATCCCTTGTGGAGAAACGAGGAGAATACAGGGCTGCTATATGGGTCTTTAAGCATCAACTAACCTTAGAACCTATAATTGACCAACTTGGCCATAAGAAGTAGTGAGATAGCCGGTCTCGGTGTAAAGCTGGGAACTGGTTGATACTCGATGCTACACTCATTGAGACCATACTCTCGAGATAGTTTTGGCTGAAAGAAAAGATTGCGTGAGCTGAAACCATGACCGATGGAGGATGGTCAGTGATATTGAGAACCTCTAGAACCCGGTTACTATTATTAGGACAGGTTGAAACCAACTGAACTTCAAGAGGGTAATACCTAAACCCCATGCAAGCCTGAAACTTAAGGGCTATTGTGTGACTTGTTTGCCTTTACCATGTCTGCTATCTGCTATACCTATTGTGTGTTTTATCATGACATCATGCATCATAACATAGCATGCATACTTCATTAGACTAACCATTTCAAAGACCAAGGGGATTTATCTTTATTCTGTTTTGCAGATTATGGCTTCTATGCGCAGAAACACCATCAGAGTTAACTTTGTGCAAATACCTGCTCAACTCAAAGATTTGGCCTCGAGAGTCTCTGATACTTATTCATTCATTAGAAGACATGGCCAGCTTCTTAGTTTGGTTGCCTCCAGGTTTGATGAGAAAGTGATGAGTGTGCTTTTCTAGTTCTTCGATCCAGTGCATCATTATTTCACCTTCCCGGATTATCAGCTAGTCCCCACTTTGGAAGAGTTTTCTCATTTGTTGGGTATATCCATCCTCGAGCAGATGCCCTTCACAAGTTTGGAAGAGACTCCTAGGCCAGAAGACATTGCTTCAGCTTTACACTTGAAAAAGGCTGATGTAGTGTCTAATTGGGAGACACGAAGCAGGGTTAAAGGTTTCTTAGCCAAATTTCTAATGGATCAAGCTCAACTATTCTGGGACAGTTTGGACTTTCAGGCTTTTGAAGACATCTTAGCTCTCCTCATCTATGGTTTGGTTCTTTTCCCGAATCCAGATTCCTTTATAGACGTGAATGCGGTTAAGATCTTCCTGTCTCACAATCCTATACCTACTCTTCTGGGTGATATTTTGCATGCTCTTTATACTCGTACGACGCGTAGAAGAGGGACCCTCATGTGTTGCATGCCGCTGTTGGCGAGGTGGTTTATTTCGCACCTCCCCAAGTCCGTGTTGAAGAATGAGGAAGGTTTAGGATGGTCTTACAAGATAATGTCCCTTGCCCATACAGACATTCTTTGGAGTTATAAGGATATGGAAGGTGTTGCTATTATTGATCGATGTGGGGAATACCCTAATGTCCCGTTGCTTGGAATTAGAGGGGGTATAACCTACAGTCCTTGTTTGGCTTTACGACAGTTTGGTCGCTGTGATCGGTGGATCTGGAATTGACTGTTTAACGCTGGTTCGCGAAATGTCACGGAAGCAAGAGTCGCCACCGTCTTTTATTTTCTCCAAATGGAAAGGACAAAAGCACAGAAAAATTCCTTATAGAGATTGCTCTCGGTTCGGGAGGTAGGTTATAGAAAGGGAAGGTGTTAGCACCCTTTCTATCCATGGTTATCCATGGGCTCTTAGATACTTGCTCACTTGTGTTTTCAAAATTGGTTTGTTTGCTTTTCAACTGTGGGTTTTAAAAAGTTTCTTTGAAAATTTCAGTTCGACTCTTGTATCGGTCCTCAAGAGTGTTTGAAAAAATGCTTTCGAAAGCTTTTTGAAAATGTGTTGGTGTGAAAAGTATTTTTGAATTTGTTTTTTGAAATTTAGAGCAAGTATCTAGAGTCGTCTACCTACCCTAAGGAATTCGTCTGTGTAAATGTCCTTTAAAGTAGTGCCATCCCACCATTGAGAGATAGGTAGCACCACCGTTGGAGGTGTTCGGGTCAATTTGAGGTTCGGGACATGGTGATCACCAGAGCAATGGGAAGACACCTTAGAAGCTACCCTCATGCCAGGTTCCCGGATCATGAGGACTTACTAAGACATCCTCTACTCGACGATCACCTTTCGAGGCAAGGCAACAGTGAGGCGTACCCTAGGGGTGGTGTGTGATTTGTGTGTCAGATTCATTTATTTTTGTCTTTTCATGTCAAAGTGATCTACGCGTTTGTTTTTTTATTTTAGGCCATTCATTCTTGCATGCATTTATTTAACAGTTAAAAGTGCGAGAAAGGTAAAGTTCTAAACTATTACAAAAGGCGCGGGTCCACATCGCCAAAATTTCCAGGACCCGATTTGACAGAAAATAAAGAAAGTAAAGTGCGAGAAATATATTACACGGCTTTGGGAGAGGTACATAAATATTAAAAGAGAAAGAAATAAATACGCGAATTGAATTAAACTGGAAACGAGGGCGTTGGACCCTTTTTAATGGAATTAAATTAAATTGTTAAATTAAGTAAATTAAAATGAAATTAAATTGTTAAATTAATTAAATTAAAATGAAAAAGAAATTGTTTTTTGATGTTTGTTGCATTTATGGTTTTAATGAGAAAGATTAATTGAAATTAAAATGCTAACCCTAATTCTAATTGTTTTTTAGTTTATTAAGAAAGTATTAAAGTTAAACCTAAATTAACCTAATTATTTACATGCAATTTTGATTTATAAAAATAATAGGAAATATTTAATTATTAGTGAAAAGAAAAGAAAAAAAAGGATAAAAATTGATGCAAACCCTAATTCTACAAATTTTAAGTTTTATTGAAAAAATATTAAGATTAATCCTAGATTTAAAAACTAAAATTAATTAATGCAATTTATTTACAAAAAATAACATTAAATAAAAATACTTATTTTTGTCTTTTTCCTGATTTTTATTGTTTTTTATGTTTTTTATAAAAATATTAAATTAAAGGAATTAATAAATAAAAGAAATAATTGAATCAAAATAAAAAAATAATGAAAAGAATATTGCAAACCTAGGGGGGTCTGTCCCCAAATAGGAGGTTTTTTCTTAGCAATTTGGGCCCAATTGTCCCTGGCCTTGTGGACTTTTCAGGATGCGTGTAAGTGCGTTGACTGAGGTTTACCATGCTCTTCAGATCTGATCCCTTGGATTGGTGAGATTGGCCAAGTGGCAAGCTGGATTTGAGAGATGCATGGTGGTCTTCAAGGCATAATCTTCATGGGATTAGACTTATAGAAAAAATATTGAAAGAGAGTGGGGACCTGGGGCTCGAACCCAGGTCATGAAGATTACCAATGCTACGCTTCACCACTGAGCTATCCAACGCGCTTTGATTATATAATATGAAACAAATAATATAACATAAAAACAATGGTCAGTGGGAAATTTAGCGCGAAATTCGAATAGACCAATCACTGATTGCCACTGGGTCGTCTTCTTCATCCCTGCGTTTCATCTGAAAACAAAAAAAATAACCAAATGCCAAAAATAGCGATTAGAGATTCTTGGCTCATAAATTAGGCGCGAGATGTGGAATTGATTGGCCATGGTCTTCTGGTTCTAATGGTCCAAGCCTCACGTCCCAATTTTTCCTTAACTAGGAAACCCCAATTCACAGTTTTGAAAACCCTAGGTCTCGTTCATGGCGAAATCGCGTATGGTGCATAAAAATTCAATCAAAGTACACCATTAGCTTCAGAATGATATAATGAATACAAATCCAATATTAGAATTTACAAATAATGCATGAATTATGTTTCAAGAATCTGAAAAAAAGCTTGAACCGGTCAAGATCGTTCTACCTATTTCCTGTGTTAGGGACGATGATTTTGATCTGTATATGTTCCTTGAAGCCTCAGGAACACAATGGAATAAGTATTGTGGCTTGAATCACCTTAGAACCTAGTTTTCAGTTTCCCACTTTTTTGCAAAAAAACTCAAGTTTTCTTCTTGGTCTATGGCGCAGCTGGAAGCTTATGGGCACGAGGGTTAGCATGTGTATATGTATGTGAGTGATTAGGGTAAGAATTCAGAGCCAAAGGATCAAGGAATTGATGACAAGATATTTGATTTTCCATGCATTAGTTTTCAAATCTTTTTCATGCAAACTTAGTTCAAATCATGGCCAATTAACAAGATTCTTTCCAAATCTGATTATACACAAAATCTTGAGATTATTTCATGCACAAAAAGATTCAAAAAGTTAGGTTTAGTATTTTTCACCTATTTATTTTAATTAAATGAATTATTAATGATTAAAAATCAAAATAAATAAAATAAAATGATAAAAAACTTCCCTTTGGGCCAAATGGTCGTGCACATGCCTTGGATGATGAATTGTGGAAGAAAAAGAGGCCCATTAGCAATTTTAGGTCATTTGAAGCAATGTTGACTTTTCAAAATATCCAAAAATTTCCCAACTTCCACAAGGCATAACTTGCTCAATTTTTAAGCTTTGCTCATGTTCTTGGACATTTTGGAAAGGTCTTTGAGTCCTCTAACCAATGCATTTGGTCCCATGTCATTTTGATTTACCAATATCAAGTTATGGCCTTTGACTTAAAGTCCCTTTTTGTTGACTTTTGAAAATGACCTATAATGTTGAAATTGATAACTTTTTGTGAGAGAATTTCTTGGACTTGAAGTGTGAAGAGGAGTTATAGGAAATGTCTTTCTCTTCAAAATGAGCTTTGGATGGAATTTTTCTGATAATCCATGTGGAAGTTATGCCCTGGTCAATTTACAGTTGACTTTTTCAACTGTCCAAATATGGAAACTTTTGCATCTTGATGATTTTTGAGCCAAGCTTTGAGAATCATGATCAAGCATTGATAAAATGATGTTTGTGGCTTCAAAATGAGATGTTGACCAAAAATTTGAACTTTTGACTGCCAAATGACCATTTTGCCCCTACAGTTGACTGCAGTGCAATTAGGGTTTTTGATTGTGCAATTTTGTGCTGAAAGTCTTGAAACTTGGCATGAGGATGCTTGACCATGTTTATAGGCATGTGGGACTTGATTGGACCCTTGGAAACTTCATTTTCTTTGTCAGAACCAAAACCCTAGTTTTTGACTGTTAGGAGGCCCTTGATCTGTGCAACCCTTGGGGAATTTTGAAGAATATGGGAGGGCAAATTTTGGGGTACAACAGTTGCCCCTGTTCAATCTTCTTAGACCTGAGGATGCAGATTGGCTGACGTGCCTTTCGTAATCCGAAGGTGGAAGATGATTGAACACTAGAGTGCCCAGAAATTTGCGCTCACATAGTAGTGTGATGGGAATGGGCTTATAGATGCCATTTGGAGGTTGATGGATAGGATGATGATGGATGGTGGATGGGCTTATATATGCCATCTGGGTGTTGATCGCGTAAGAGATTCCTTAGCGAGAACTTGCGTACCTGCAAAAAAGAAAAATGAGTACCTGGCCTGTTACAGGAGCTGGTCTTCAAACTCTTCGTATAGGTGTGTCCTGACTGGTTACAGGAGCTGAATCTGGAGCTTCAAACGGTGATGAATGAACCGGGGATGGTTACTACCTCAACAGGAACGGTGAGAGAACCTTGGATGATTACTACCTCAACAGGAACACTGAGAGAATCTTGGATAACTTCAACCTCAACAGCAATCGTTGAGCGAATCTTGGGATGATTACTACCTCCGCAGTATCGGGGAGAGAACCATAGGAGACTACAACCTCAATAGCAATCATTGAGAGAATCTTGGATAACTTCAACTTCAACAGCAATCGTTGAGCGAATCTGGGGATGATTACTACCTCCGCAGTATCGGGGAGAGAACCACAGGCGACTACAACCTCAACAGCAATCATTGAGAGAATCTTGGGCGACTTCGACTTCAACAGTATCATTGAGTGAATCTGGGGATGATTACTACCTCCGCAGTATCGGGGAGAGAACCACAGGCGACTACAACCTCAACAGCAATCATTGAGAGAATCTTGGGCGACTTCGACTTCAACAGTATCATTGAGCGAATCTGGGGATGATTACTACCTCCACAGTATCGGGGAGAGAACCACAGGCGACTACAACCTCAACAGCAATCATTGAGAGAATCTTGGATATCTTCTACTGAGTCTTTATCAGGAAAATCTGTTTGGAGTCGATTTAACTTGACTAGAGAAGGCCTTGGACTGGATAAGAAACAGAAAATCTTAGGGTCGATTAACTGAACCGGTCTAGGTCTTGAATGTCTTCAACTGGGCAAGAAACAGGGAGATCTTAGGGTCGATCTGACTGAACCAGAGAAGGCCTTTGACTGGATAAGAAACAGAGAAATCTTTGGAGTCGATTTAACTGAACCGGTCTAGGTCTTGAATGTCTTCAACTGGATAAGAAACAGGGAGATCTTAGGGTTGATCTGACTGAACCAGAGAAGGCCTTTGACTGGATAAGAAACAGAGAAATCTTTGGAGTCGATTTAACTGAACCAGACTAGGTCTTGCAATAGAGTTGAAAATTTAACTGGATCCTTCCTGAAAGGTAAAGGTCAGTCATATGTCATACATGATATGGATCAAGCAATGATGTTCTCAACATAAATGAGATTTGTAAGATATGATGCGTATATGCATGCTATAATGCATGGAAGTGCGATGTTTATGAATGTATCTTTTGTCTAGGAAAGTAAATCCTTGACGGGTGCCAGGAAGTCACTCCTGGGCTGATGTTGAAGAATAGAACTTTGCTTCCGCTGGGGATGATAGTTGCAAGAATTCCTGTAGGAGAAGATAACTCCGTTGGGGAATAAACTTGGCGAATGGATTACTCTGCGGGGAGAAAAGTACTCTAACGGTCTTGCTGGGAAGCAATACTCTGTGGGGAGATAGATACTTTGATGAAATGTTAATGGTAACTTCGCTGGGGATACCACTGTTGTGTTGGAAGTGTTAATAGACTTCGCTGGGGATAAGAAGACTTCATCGAGGGCGCTCTTTCCGTGGCTTTTAGCTGAGGATAACCCAGTTATATCCTGGTAGGGAAATAATTCTTTGAATAAAGCCGGGCGACGCATTCGTGCCCTGCGAGGATAAGCTTCCAGAATCTACTGGGGATAAGCTTACTACTTGGGAAGATGGATTCCAACTTCCCTGGGGAAACCTGATTGGATTCTCTTGGAGAAGTTTTGAACTGCACCGGGGAAGTGACTCCATTGAATGTTTGATATACCGCCGGGGAACAATCTTTAGACCAAGACTGCCGGGGATGCTTGTTAAGAATATATATGCTGCTGGGGAATGTTGAGATCTGCTGGAGGATACTCAACTTCTTTAAGGTTTGATAACTTTGCTTGAGAGAGTGTACTGTCTTGCTGGCTCACTCTCTGGGGAATTGAGATACCTGGTTGTGTTCTTTAGCTGAACCTACCTTGGTACCTTGGAGGACCGAACAATTAGATTGCTTAGACAACTCTTTATTGCCCCTGTTTCTAATGTTACCTGTAATTAATCCTTCGTTTCATATGCAAATATTCATGAGTTAGCAAATTATTGTTAATGCATATATCACAAATTGAACCTTGGACGTTCTTCGCAAAACAAAACAGAAAAGGAAAAAACAATTGGCAATTTTAACTGAAAAGTGATTTTTTATTGATTTTGAATTTGCCTGAAGATAGGCGTTTATGTACAAGAGGCTGACGTCCTAGTAAGAGAATTCCGCCGAACAAAAAGAGTTTATACAAATTTTGTACAATAGAAAATAAAACAGCCGTGTGAAATGAATGATCCCACTGGGTTTCAACTCTGCTATTGCCTTTATAACTTCGAGCGTCTCATCACTTGATGACCTTGGTTGAAAGTGAAGCTGACTGATCGATGCCGTCTGAACTTGATGTAGATACCGGATTCTGGATGCAAAGTGATCAATGAGACATAGTATTACGCTTTATCCCTAACTTTTGCCTAGACCGCCCTTTCGGGTTTTTGGTCCACCGGGATACCTATTTTTGCCCAAGCCGCCTTTTCAGGTTTTCGACTTGCTGGGTGTACAGATTTTTTCATTTCATCCCTTCATTTTGCCCGAACCCTTTTGGTTCGCCGGGAAGCCCTAATTTTTGCCTAGGCATGTCAGCCCAGCGGGTCTTTTTCATGCGTAGTATCTTTTTACTATGTCTGCATTGGCGGGGTGAGGAAGGTCGTCACCATCCATGTTGGTTAGAATCATGGCTCCTCCTGAGAACACATGCTTAACCACAAATGGCCCTTCGTACGTAGGGGTCCATTTGCCCCTTGGATCACTCTGAGGAAGGATGATTCGCTTGATTACCAGATCCCCAACTTGATATTCCTGCGGTCTGACCTTTTTGTTAAATGCCCTGATCATCCGTTTTTGGTACGTCTGACCATGGCAGATAGCAGCAAGTCTCTTTTCGTCAATAAGGTTCAGTTGATCAAGTCGTGTCTGGATCCAATCATCTTCGTTCAGATTTGCATCCTTCATTATCCGGAGAGAGGGTATTTGCACTTCGATCGGTAAGACTGCCTCCATGCCGTAGACCAAGGAGAAAGGAGTTGCCCCGGTTGACGTCCTGACTGAGGTACGGTACCCATGTAGAGCGAACGGTAACATCTCGTGCCAATCTTTATAAGTCACTGTCATCTTCTGTACGATTTTCTTAATGTTCTTATTTGCTGCTTCTACAGCCCCATTCATCTTCGGTCTATAAGGAGAAGAATTGTGGTGTTGTATCTTAAACTGCTCGCAGAGCTCAGTGATCATCTTGTTATTGAGATTGGTACCGTTGTCTGTAATAATTCTTTCTGGGACACTGTATTGACAGATCAGATTATGCCGAATGAACCGTGCCACAACTGTCTTGGTTACCGTAGCGTAAGATGCTGCTTCAACCCACTTCGTGAAGTAATCAATCACTACCAGGATAAAGCGATGTCCATTAGATGCCGTAGGTTTAATCTCACCGATCATGTCTATGCCCCACATTGCAAACGACCAAGGCGCAGTCAGAACGTTCAGAGGAACTGGGGGAACATGCACCTTGTCTGCATAAATTTGGCACTTATGGCATGTCCGGGAATGTTGATAGCAGTCAGCTTCCATGGTGGACCAGAAATACCCTGCCCGAAGGATCTTCTTTGCCATAGTGTGTCCACTGGAGTGTGTACCAAAGGTCCCTTCATGTAGCTGTTCCATGATCCTTTCTGCTTCGGCTTTATCCACACAACACAGTAAGGTCGAATCATGGTTTCGCTTGTACAAGATGCCGTTGCTAAGGAAGAACTTTGCTGCGAACCTTCTCAGGAACTTTTTATCATTGACAGAGGCACCTTCAGGGTATTCCTGAGCTTCCAAGTATCTCTTCACCTCATGGTACCAAGGCTTCTCAGTCACCAATTCAGTCTCGAGATCACAACAGTATGCCGGTTCGTCCAGTTTCCAGATGATGATCCGGGGAGCCTCATTATCCCATTTGACCTTGAACATAGAAGACATTGTAGCTAACGCGTCCGCCAACTGATTCTCTTCTCTCGGAAAGTGTTCAAAGGTTATCTTTGTGAAGTGGGGGATCAAGGTCAACACACATTCTCTGTAAGGAATAAGATTCGGATGTTTCGTATCCCACTCTCCTTTGATCTGATTGATCACGAGAGCGGAATCTCCGAAGACACTCAGAAACTTGATCCTTAGGTCGATCGCAGCTTGAAGACCCATGATGCATGCCTCATACTCCGCCATGTTGTTGGTGCAGTTGAAACATAGACGGGCAGTGAGTGGAGTATGAGTGCCTTGAGGTGATATGATTATGGCGCCGATACCGTTACCCAAAGCATTGGAGGCTCCGTCAAAATGCATAGACCATCGGGATCCCTCCTCAGGTCCTTCATCTGGTCCAGGTACTTCACAATCAGTCACAATCATGATGCTCTCGTCCGGAAACTCGAAGTTCATTGATTGATAGTTGTCGACTGCCTGATGTGCCAAGTGGTCTGCCAATACACTTCCCTTGATGGCTTTCTGGGTCGTGTACTGAATGTCATATTCCGTCAAGATCATTTGCCATCTTGCTATTCTCCCAGACAGAGCAGGCTTTTCGAATATGTACTTTATAGGATCCATCTTTGAGATCAACAAGGTAGTGTGAGTCAGCATATACTGTCTCAGCCGGCGAGCAGCCCATACCAAAGCGCAGCAAGTTTTCTCAAGCAGTGAGTATCGGGTCTCACAGTCGGTAAACTTTTTGCTAAGGTAATAAATGGCATGCTCTTTTCGGCCAGACTCGTCATGCTGCCCCATCACACACCCCATTGAGTTGTCAAGCACTGTCAGGTATAGTATCAGAGGTCTCCCTTCAACCGGTGGCATAAGGATGGGTGGTTCTTGGAGATACTCCTTTATTCTGTCAAAAGCAGCCTGACATTCATCATTCCAACGTACTACCTGATCTTTCTTCAGCAGCTTGAAGATTGGTTCACAGGTGGCAGTTAGATGCGAGATGAATCGAGCAATGTAATTCAGGCGTCCTAAAAAGCCTCTGACTTCTTTTTCTGTCTTAGGAACTGGCATCTCTTGAATAGCTTTGACCTTAGCAGGGTCCACTTGAATACCCTTATCACTTACAACGAAGCCTAGCAATTTCCCAGATCTGACTCCGAAGGTGCACTTGTTCGGGTTCAACCTCAGCTTGTACAGTTTCAACCGGTCAAACAACTTCTGCAGATGATCTAGGTGCTCTTCCTCAGTCTGGGACCTTGCGATCATGTCATCAACATACACTTCTATCTCATGATGGATCATGTCATGAAATAAGGCAACCATGGCACGTTGGTAGGTTGCCCCAGCGTTCTTCAGTCCAAAAGGCATGACCTTGTAGCAGAAGGTGCCCCACTGAGTAACAAATGTAGTCTTTTCCATGTCTTCAGGTGCCATCTTGATCTGATTGTAACCTGAAAAACCATCCATGAAAGAGAACACCTTGTGCTGAGCTGTATTGTCAACAAGGACATCAATGTGAGGTAGGGGGAAGTCATCTTTGGGGCTGGCCCTGTTCAGATCCCTGTAGTCAACACACATTCTGACCTTACCGTCCTTCTTTGGTACCGGCACCACATTAGCAACCCACTGAGGGTAAGACGTCACTGCAAGGAACCCAGCATCAAATTGTTTCATAACCTCGGCTTTGATCTTCTCAAACATCTCTGGACGCATACGACAGACCTTTTGCTTGACTGGAGGGCAGTCTTCCTTAGTAGGCAAGTGATGGACCACAATATCGGTATCCAACCCGGGCATGTCTTCGTAGGACCAGGCAAAGATCTCCATATAATCATGTAGCATCTTAGTCAACCGTTGCTTCACGCTGAGCTCTAGGTTAGCACCAATCTTTACCTCCTTTCTGTCTGTATCA
The DNA here is from genome assembly GCA_948472305.1 of Vicia faba. Lineage (NCBI taxonomy): Eukaryota > Viridiplantae > Streptophyta > Magnoliopsida > Fabales > Fabaceae > Vicia > Vicia faba. Next base: position 1,271,268,062 of record OX451739.1, read on the forward strand.
GTACCCAAGTTTATTATTTCCACTAGCTCTTCGTGTGGTTGAATTGCCCTCTCTTCCTGGAGCAACAGTCTTGCAAGCTCGCCAGGCACTTCGCAATCATCTTCACCTTCGTCTTCGGCTAAGTTGATCGGATTTTCGAAGTCATAACTAGCAGTAGCAGAGTCGTTACCAGTGAGATCCAGAGTGGATTGAAACCTGTATGAGTGAGTGTGTGTAAATACAGCTGTTTTGAAATATGTATAAAGGAAGGAAAGACAGAAAAGGAGCATAAGATTTGAAATGCGAGAAAACGTCCAAGATTTTCATTCATGATATATGAAATGACAATTTATATGCCCTCACAAATGAAACCACGGTGCCTCGGGTAAGACACCGGGCCATAAAGTTTAGTTTATTGTTTATTACAAATAACGAAACAAAGAAGTTTATTACTGCGTAACAAAAGTAACAGGGGTATGGTATTTGACAATCCAATTGGTCAATCCTCCTTCAGTCGTCGGGTAGATCCAGCTATTGAACTCAGCTTCGTCCACTTCATTGTCCTCCCCAACAGCATTCACTCCTGGATTTGTAATGAGCACAGGAAGTCTTCTGGTCTTCGCCTTCCGCATAGCTTTCTGACCCTCTACAGTAAAACCCAGTCCGAACTTGTCAGTTTTATGTGTAAAGTCGGGAAGCCTACCCCAGTTAGTACATTCACCTTTCTGAACCACAGCCCGGGCATCCTTTAGGGAAGCCATCTTCAAAGGAACATCCTCTTCGACCGCTGCTTCTGCTGCTGCTGAAATTGGAAGTACCTCTTCGAAATGCTGAAAGGGGGTTTCAATAAACTCCCCGTCCATCTCAATATATCTGAAGGAATTCAAATGGCTGACCATGTACTCCTCCTCTCCCTGCACAGTGACAATCTTCCCTCTGACAGGGTACTTTAGCTTCTGGTGCAAGGTAGAGGTCACTGCCCCAACTTTGTGGATCCAAGGTCGACCCAGCAGACAAGAATATGATGGACGGATATCCATCACATAAAAGGTAGAGTCAAACACCTGAGAGCCCACACGAATAGGAATGTCAACCTCTCCATGAACCATCCTCTTGGAACCGTCAAAGGCTCTGACGATAATATTGCTGGGTTTCAGTTCCAGGCCTTCACAATCTAAACGGTCTAAGGCTTTCTTGGGTAGCACATTCAAGGAAGAGCCAGTGTCCACCAACACATGCGCCAGAGTAGTGCCCCTGCATTCAATAGAGACATGCAGGGCATCATTGTGGTCCCTTCCCTTTGCAGTCAGGTCAGCATTTGAGAAACCCAAGCCATTGTCCGCTGTCAGATTTGCTACGCAATCAGTGAATTGGACTGCAGATGTCTCCTGTGGCACATGGGCCGTCTTGAGAAATGAGATCAAGGCCTTAGCATGGGCCTCGGAGCACAGCAATAAGGAGAGCATGGAGATTTTGGAGGGCGTATGCCCCAGCTGTTCCACAACATTAAAGTCACTCTTCTTTATTATTTTTAAAATTTCCTCCATCTCTTGTTGGGAGGCCTCAGCATTTATAGGTATCGGTGCCTCCATCCGGGCAGGCTCATCTTCAATTCCTTTGCCCCGAGCATTGGATGACTCGGCAGCAGGGGAAACAACTTGGTCAGTAACAGGAACAAGTACACTTGTAGGTGTTATAAGGAGGGGTCTTCGAGCAGCGGGTGGTGCAATGTCAGGCGAGAAGAGCCTGCCACTGCGGGTAACCTTGGCTGGGCCAGTGATATCACAGATACTGGCGCCAGTGTTGAACTCTTGTTTGATTCCATTCACATACACATCTTCCCCATAGTGCCAGGGGACAGCTTTATCAGATACGTAGGGGAGAGGCCCCGGAACAGTAATAGCAACAGGTGCGACAGTCATGATTTGGACGGGCTTCTTCGGGAGAGCCTTGATTGGATTATTGAAGATGGTAACCACAGAAACTTCTTCTACCGGAACCAACTGAACGACAGACTTCTTGAACAGAATCTCCTTACTGTCCATCAGGCTTTGGATGCCTAACTTCAGCAAGGGACAACCAGATAGGGAAACAGCACAGAACAGGAAACCCTCACTGCAACCCGGAAATAAACCGGCCAACAGTAGGTTCCTCTTGACAGTCTTCAAAGGAGTAGCTACATCATCCACAGAAACAGCGTATACCTCTTCATCAACAGCATTTACTCCATGCTGGGGCATAGGAGCAGTAACCACATTCGGCCTCTCAAGCGCTTCAAACTGTATCTCTTTCGCATCGATAAGGTCTTGCACCTTATTCCTTAAAGCCCAACAGTCGTCAGTGGAATGCCCCGGGCTATCAGAGTGATAAGCGCAGCGAGCATTTGGATTATATTTCGGGGAGGCAGTGTTCACAACTTTAGGGGCCTCTCTGACAGTCACTAGGTTGGTGGATAGCAATTGTGGCAAGATCTGCGACAAAGTCATACTCAAACGGGTGAATTCTCTTCTAGGTCTTTCAGCCCTTTGAGGATTGGTTGGCCGAGGAGCGGCAGCAGGCTTAGCAATCATTACCGCACTGATAGATTGGCGGCGCTCGGATTTCTCTTGTCTTCTAGAGCCATATACAGCACTAGCCTCCTTCTTGAAGGGTTTCTTCTCTGAACTTGTAGATGCACCCTTCGGAATCTTACCAGACTTCAACCCAGCCTCAATTCTATCTCCAGTCAAAATAAGATCAGTAAACCCTGCAGATGAGTTACCGATAAGATGGTTGAAAAATGGCCCAGATAGGGTCCCCAAGAACATGTCTACCAACTCCCGATCAGTCAACGGAGGCTGCACTCTGCCAGCCAGATCCCTCCACTTCTGAGCGTACTCTTTAAAACCTTCACTTGAACCTAACGACATACCCTGGAGTTGGGTACGTGTAGGGGAAAGGTCGGCATTATACTGATACTGCTTATAGAAAGCAGTAGCCAACTCCTCCCAGTTACGAACCTTGGTCCCATCCAGCTGATAGAACCATTCGAGATGAGTCCCTGAAAGACTCTCCTGGAAGAAGTGGATCCACAAATTCTTATCCACTGAGTACGGCTGAATCTTCCGCACATAGGATCTGAGGTGTAGCTTGGGACAAGACGCCCCGTCATATTTGGTGAAGGATGGTGCTTTGAATTTACGAGGAATGATCACACCAGTAGACAAACCCAAATCTCCAAAATCCAGCCCAGGCACTTGTTGGATCTCCATAGCATTCAACCTGTCTTCCAACTGCTTGTATCGGTCTTCAGACGGAGGATATTGCTCTTCATCAAAATCAGTCTCGTTGTCGGAGACTACCGGACTAGGACCCTTTCCCTCTTGAGGAGTACCCTTGCCTATAGAAGAACCAGCCTCTTCATTCTGCAAAGTATTGCCAAACCTTCGGCCCGAGTTGAACAGAACAGTTCTTCTCTTCTTCTTCTTCTCCTTCTTCAGGAGCAGAGCCTTCAGCTCTTCTTGGCCCTGAGCCAAACCCATGATTAATTCCTGAAATTGCGCATTCTGCGCCTGAAGAGCTTTGATGGACATCTCAGTTGATGATGAGTCGGGATTTATGATGCTGAAATAAACAGTGAAGAACGGTAAGCAACCTGAAAAGAGGAAAACCTGCTATGCACATGATGAATGGAATGCGTATGATTTATGTTTTCAAAGACAATCGGGAATCAACTTTGTAAACAAAAAGGAACACACTTCATTAGATTCAACTTTGAAACTGAAATTATTCAACAGGTTGCCCTTAGGCGTTACATGAAAGGAAATACTGAAAAGGGAAATAAAACTGTAAAAGAACATCCAGAGCTCCTTATTGATCCCATGGTCTCCTCTTCTCAGTACGGATGTAAGCATTCAGGGCTCGCTCATTCTCCAACTGCTTTGTCAGCTTCTGGATCTTCAATTCCTGCTCGTTGAACTTTTCCCGATAAGAATCCCGCTCTTCTCGCAGTTGCGACCAAGACCTCTTCAATGTCTCATAATCAGTAGGTATCTGAGGAGGCAGGACAGTTGGAGGAACACCATCTTTGTCAGGATACTCAAGAATGATAGGTCTGACGGCTTCGTATGGCATACCTAGCTTCTGAGCACGGATGCGAACCCATTTGTAGTAGGCTTCCATAGGTAAAGAAGTCTTTGGCCCTAACTCCTGTGGGTCAGCTTTATGAACTTTGTCCCAAGCCTTGATGAACCTACGGCGCAGCTCGTCACTATCCACCTGAAACTCAAAACTGATGTGAGGCACCAACATCTCATGGGGGCCTGCTCTTCTGGCTCTTCCAAACTGACGGAGCGCTAGACATGGATTGTAAGAGATTCCTCCTTGGGTACCAATCAGAGGAACATTAGGGTATTCCCCGCACCGATCAATAATAGCTATCTCATCCAAACCTCTGCAAGTCCAAATGATGTCTTTGTCGGTGAGAGACATTAACCTATGAGCCCAACCTCTTCCTTCTTGGTTCTTCAGTACGAACTTAGGGAGGTGCGAAATAAACCACCTCACCAACAAAGGGATACAACACCATAGGGTTCCTCGTCTTCGGGTAGTACGAGCATGAAGTTGTTGCAAGATGTCACCCAAGAGAGTGGGCACTGGATTCTGAGACATAAAGATCCTTATGGCAGTGACATTGATGGAGTTGTCAGGATTAGGAAACAAGACTAACCCATAGATTAAGAGAGCCAAGATGTCTTCATATGCCCTAAAGTCCAGGTCGTTCCAGAAACTGTTAGCCTTACCAATCAGAAACTTGGCCAAGAAACCTTTAGCTCTGCTTCTAGTTACCCAGTTGTCCATTACCTCTTGATGTGTCAAGGGAAGAGCTGCAGCAACATCCTCAAGCTTGAGGGTATTTTCCCAACCAGTAAAGGGAGTCTGATCCAAGATAGGGATACCAAGAAAATCAGAGAACTCTTCCAGGGTAGGGACCAGCTGGAAGTCTTGAAAGGTGAAGCACTGGTACAGAGGGTCATAGAACTGGGTCAGAACACTCATCAACTGTTGATCCCGCTTTGCAGTGACTAAACTGAGAAGAGAACCATGCCTCTGAATGAAGGAAGTGGTATTTGGAATTCTGCTAACCAACTCTTCAAGCAACTCAGGTGAATGAACAAAGTTGAACCGAATAGTATTCCTTCGCACAGGCATCATGATGTCCTACAAAATAGAGCAAAGATGAAACCCTCTTGTCTTTGAAATGGTCAGTCCTTATGCAGGATGCATGCAATGCTCATGATGTTATGATGTTATGATAAAGCACACCACAAATAGATACAATGGCAAACATGGTAAGGCACACAAGTCACACAAGGCAAACCCTTAAAGTTTAGGCCAGCATGAGGTCTAGGTACTACCCTCTTTCAGTTTGTTGGTTCATACCTGTCCTATCAAAGTAACCGGGTTCTTAGAGGATCCCAATATCATTGGCTACCCTCAATCGGTCATAACTCCAGCATCGCAATCTTTTCTTACGGCCAGAACCATCACGAGAGTTTAGCCTCAATGGGCGTAGCATACTGCTACTGTTCTAATGGCCAAGTTGTGTCATTTAAGGTTCTAAGGTTGTTGGTGCTTAATGACTCCTCAGAAGACCCATATTCTCCTCGTTGCAACACAAGGGATATCGGTACAGACCAAGGTGTCACACCAACGTAGCCACTGTTTCACCCGTGTCGGTCTACGCCGGACAGGTCCCTCACAGCTTATGCTACCTAAACAGGGTATCCCCAGATCCGGGTTAGGATCTAAGTAACTCCCATGCAACCCACAAATTTAAAGCAGACAAGTCAATACAATTGAAAACACAGTTATGAACTAACCCTAGGGTACACCTCACTTATTTATATCCCCAGCAGAGTCGCCAGTTCTGTGATCGGTGGATCTGGAACTGACTGTTTAACGCTGGTTCGCGAAATGTCGCGGAAGCAAGAGTCGCCACCGTCTTTTATTTTCTCCAAATGGAAAGGACAAAAGCACAGAAAAATTCCTTATGGAGATTGCTCTCGGTTCGGGAGGTAGGTTATAGAAAGGGAAGGTGTTAGCACCCTTTCTATCCATGGTTATCCATGGGCTCTTAGATACTTGCTCACTTGTGTTTTCAAAATTGGTTTGTTTGCTTTTCAACTGTGGGTTTTAAAAAGTTTCTTTGAAAATTTCAGTTCGACTCTTGTATCGGTCCTCAAGAGTGTTTGAAAAAATGCTTTCGAAAGCATTTTGAAAATGTGTTGGTGTGAAAAGTATTTTTGAATTTGTTTTTTGAAATTTAGAGCAAGTATCTAGAGTCGTCTACCTACCCTAAGGAATTCGTCTGTGTAAATGTCCTTTAAAGTAGTGCCATCCCACCATTGAGAGATAGGTAGCACCACCGTTGGAGGTGTTCGGGTCAATTCGAGGTTCGGGACATGGTGATCACCAGAGCAATGGGAAGACACCTTAGAAGCTACCCTCATGCCAGGTTCCCGGATCATGAGGACTTACTAAGACATCCTCTACTCGACGATCACCTTTCGAGGCAAGGCAACAGTGAGGCGTACCCTAGGGGTGGTGTGTGATTTGTGTGTCAGATTCATTTATTTTTGTCTTGTCATGTCAAAGTGATCTACGCGTTTGTTTTTTTATTTTAGGCCATTCATTCTTGCATGCATTTATTTAACAGTTAAAAGTGCGAGAAAGGTAAAGTTCTAAACTATTACAAAAGGCGCGGGTCCACATCGCCAAAATTTCCAGGACCCGATTTGACAGAAAATAAAGAAAGTAAAGTGCGAGAAATATATTACACGGCTTTGGGAGAGGTACATAAATATTAAAAGAGAAAGAAATAAATACGCGAATTGAATTAAACTGGAAACGAGGGCGTTGGACCCTTTTTAATGGAATTAAATTAAATTGTTAAATTAAGTAAATTAAAATGAAATTAAATTGTTAAATTAATTAAATTAAAATGAAAAAGAAATTGTTTTTTGATGTTTGTTGCATTTATGGTTTTAATGAGAAAGATTAATTGAAATTAAAATGCTAACCCTAATTCTAATTGTTTTTTAGTTTATTAAGAAAGTATTAAAGTTAAACCTAAATTAACCTAATTATTTACATGCAATTTTGATTTATAAAAATAATAGGAAATATTTAATTATTAGTGAAAAGAAAAGAAAAAAAAAGGATAAAAATTGATGCAAACCCTAATTCTACAAATTTTAAGTTTTATTGAAAAAATATTAAGATTAATCCTACATTTAAAAACTAAAATTAATTAATGCAATTTATTTACAAAAAATAACATTAAATAAAAATACTTATTTTTGTCTTTTTCCTGATTTTTATTGTTTTTTATGTTTTTTATAAAAATATTAAATTAAAGGAATTAATAAATAAAAGAAATAATTGAATCAAAATAAAAAAATAATGAAAAGAATATTGCAAACCTAGGGGGGTCTGTCCCCAAATAGGAGGTTTTTGCTTAGCAATTTGGGCCCAATTGTCCCTGGCCTTGTGGACTTTTCAGGATGCGTGTAAGTGCGTTGACTGAGGTTTACCATGCTCTTCAGATCTGATCCCTTGGATTGGTGAGATTGGCCAAGTGGCAAGCTGGATTTGAGAGATGCATGGTGGTCTTCAAGGCATAATCTGCATGGGATTAGACTTATAGAAAAAATATTGAAAGAGAGTGGGGACCTGGGGCTCGAACCCAGGTCATGAAGATTACCAATGCTACGCTTCACCACTGAGCTATCCAACGCGCTTTGATTATATAATATGAAACAAATAATATAACATAAAAACAATGGTCAGTGGGAAATTTAGCGCGAAATTCGAATAGACCAATCACTGATTGCCACTGGGTCGTCTTCTTCATCCCTGCGTTTCATCTGAAAACAAAAAAAATAACCAAATTCCAAAAATAGCGATTAGAGATTCTTGGCTCATAAATTAGGCGCGAGATGTGGAATTGATTGGCCATGGTCTTCTGGTTCTAATGGTCCAAGCCTCACGTCCCAATTTTTCCTTAACTAGGAAACCCCAATTCACAGTTTTGAAAACCCTAGGTCTCGTTCATGGAGAAATCGTGTATGGTGCATAAAAATTCAATCAAAGTACACCGTTAGCTTCAGAATGATATAATGAATACAAATCCAATATTAGAATTTACAAATAATGCATGAATTATGTTTCAAGAATCTGAAAAAAAGCTTGAACCGGTCAAGATCGTTCTACCTATTTCCTGTGTTAGGGACGATGATTTTGATCTGTATATGTTCCTTGAAGCCTCAGGAACACAATGGAATAAGTATTATGGCTTGAATCACCTTAGAACCTAGTTTTCAGTTTCCCACTTTTTTGCAAAAAAAATCAAGTTTTCTTCTTGGTCTATGGCGCAGCTGGAAGCTTATGGGCACGAGGGTTAGCATGTGTATATGTATGTGAGTGATTAGGGTAAGAATTCAGAGCCAAAGGATCAAGGAATTGATGACAAGATATTTGATTTTCCATGCATTAGTTTTCAAATCTTTTTCATGCAAACTTAGTTCAAATCATGGCCAATTAACAAGATTCTTTCCAAATCTGATTATACACAAAATCTTGAGATTATTTCATGCACAAAAAGATTCAAAAAGTTAGGTTTAGTATTTTTCACCTATTTATTTTAATTAAATGAATTATTAATGATTAAAAATCCAAATAAATAAAATAAAATGATAAAAAACTTCCCTTTGGGCCAAATGGTCGTGCACATGCCTTGGATGATGAATTATGGAAGAAAAAGAGGCCCATTAGCAATTTTAGGTCATTTGAAGCAATGTTGACTTTTCAAAATATCCAAAAATTTCCCAACTTCCACAAGGCATAACTTGCTCAATTTTTAAGCTTTGCTCATGTTATTGGACATTTTGGAAAGGTATTTGAGCCTCTAACCAATGCCTTTGGTCCCATGTCATTTTTATTTACAAATCTCAAGTTATGGCCTTTGACTTAAAGTCCCTTTTTGTTGACTTTTGAAAATGACCTATAATGTTGAAATTGATAACTTTTTGTGAGAGCATTTCTTGGACTTGAAGTGTGAAGAGGAGTTATAGGAAATGTCTTTCTCTTAAAAATGAGCTTTGGATGGAATTTTTCTGATAATCCATGTGGAAGTTATGCCCTGGTCAATTTACAGTTGACTTTTTCAACTGTCCAAATATGGAAACTTTTGCATCTTGATGATTTTTGAGCCAAGCTTTGAGAATCATGATCAAGCATTGATCAAATGATGTTTGTGGCTTCAAAATGAGATGTTGACCAAAAATTTGAACTTTTGACTGCCAAATGACCATTTTGCCCCTACAGTTGACTGCAGTGCAATTAGGGTTTTTGACTGTGCAATTTTGTGCTGAAAGTCTTGAAACTTGGCATGAGGATGCTTGACCATGTTTATAGGCATGTGGGACTTGATTGGACCCTTGGAAACTTCATTTTCTTTGTCAGAACCAAAACCCTAGTTTTTGACTGTTAGGAGGCCCTTGATCTGTGCAACCCTTAGGGAATTTTGAAGAATATGGGAGGGCAAATTTTGGGGTACAACAGTCGCGCTCGGAGAGACGGTCCTAATGAGCTACTTCTTACAGATATTGTCTTTGACTATAAGGAGGACGTTGAAGAGCATCGTCGAAGGTTTATACGAGCCTGGGGCATGGTGAACAGGTATGACCCTCAAGAGCTAAGACCAAAGACTTCTCTCCCTATGCAACCTTACCTCCAGTGGGTCCAAGCTCGGGCTCAGAAGCTTGAGATGCCTTATGAAGCTGTGTTACCAGTGATTGTGGAGCATACTAATGAAGAAGGTGTTCCTTATACAGTCCTTTATCCCTACATGCCTACTGATCTCGGGGCATTGAAGAGATCATGGATTCAGCTGAAAGAGGAGAGGGATACTTACAGGGAGAAGTATCATGAGCAAGAGAGGAAGATCTTGAGGCTCACGAGGAAACTTGAGAACGAAAGGACGATCAATGACTACGTCAGCACGAAGGGAAAGCGACCATGGGATTTCTGATTTTTTGTTGCTTTTATAGTTTAGATTTGTTTTCAGTTTATTTCTTTTGTAACACCTTGAAGGCATTGTTAAACATTCTTACAAGTTTAATCTAATAAAGTTTGTTTATTTCTTGGTTTGCAAATTTAAATCTCCCAAAGTCTTTGAAATCATTTCATACGCATTCCATTATCATGCACCTCATTACAGGTATCATTACAGGTTTCTCATCTTCTTCGCTGTTTATTTCAGCACAGAATGTCTTCTGAAATACCTACCGATCAAGCTATCAAAGCTCTTCAAGCACAGAATGCTCAATTCAAAGAAATGTTCTTGAACCTGGCTAAAGGGCAAGAAGATTTGAAGACTCTCATCCTAAAGGAGAAAAAGAAGAAGAAAAAGAAGGTGGTTCTTCTGAATATGGGTCACAGATTTGGGAATAGGTTGCGACAGGAAGCTGATCTGTCTCATTCATCTAAAGGAGGAGAGAAGCAAGAGGAAGAAAAGGGTCCTAGTCCTGTGGTCTCTGATAATGACACTGATTTTGATGAAGAACATTATCCTCCTGCTGAGGATAGGTACAAGCAACTCGAAGACCGTCTAAGTGCAATGGAGATTCAGAAGATCACTGGGTTGGACTTCGGAGATCTGGGATTAGCATCTGGGGTGGTGATCCCTCATAAGTTTAAAGCTCCTGTTTTTGCTAAATACGATGGAGTATCCTGTCCAAAGCTCCATCTTCGCTCATACATCAGAAAAATCTAACCCTATACTGCTGATAGAAATCTGTGGGTTCATTTCTTTCAAGATAGTCTGTCAGGGACTCAGCTTGAATGGTTTTATGAATTGGAAGGAGCTAATGTCCACAACTGGGAGGACCTTGCTGCTGCTTTTTACAAGCAATACCAGTATAACACCGACCTTTCTCCTATGCGTACTCAGCTTCAGGGTATGTCAATGGGTGCAAGCGAAGGCTTTAAGGATTATGCTCAGAAGTGGAGAGATCTGACTAGAAGAGTCCAACCCCCTCTGTCTGATAGGGAGTTGGTGGATATGTTTCTTGGGACTTTGTCCGGTCCATTCTTCAATCATTTGATCGGTAGTTCATCATCTGGGTTTACTGAATTGATTTTGACTGGGGAGAGGGTAGAAGCTGGTATCAGAAGAGGCAAGATACAGAAAGGTGCTTCATCAAGTACATAAAAGAAGCCTTTCATAAAAGAAGCTAGTGCAGTTTACAGCTTGAGGAGCCAAAACCGACCTGAACACCGCCAAGCAGTTAATACAGTAGTAATATCAAGACCCACCATTGCCCCACAACACAACAATCAACAAAGAGTAGAGATACCGCATAGACAGTACACTCGACTCAATATGACCTTATCTCAAATTCTACCACAACTGTTAAAAACCAACCTGATAACTCTGAGGGAAGCCCCGAAGAATCCCAACACCATATCTCTGTTGTATAATCCGAACGCCCGCTATGCCTATCACTCTGATAGCCCAGGGCATGATACAAACAATTGTTGGGCCTTGAGGAATAAGGTGCAATATTTGATTGAAGCTAAAGAAATTGAGTTTGACGCACCGGAAAATCCCACCGTTATGACTGCTCATATGCCCAAGCATGGAGTGAATGCTCTGGACGATGATTCATTTGTGACCTCTGTGGAAGAGATTTCCACTCCATTGATGACAGTAAAGAAGAACCTATTATCGGCCGGTTTATTTCCGGGTTGTGGTGAAGGTTGCCACCTATGTTCAATCCTGCCTGCTGGTTGCCATTTATTGAAATCAGGTGTTCAACGCCTGATGGATAACAAAGAGATCATGTTCGAGAAAACTTTGATTCTGTTGATTCCTGTTGAAGATGTTTCCATCATAACCATTTCCGCCAATCCTTCCAAGGCTTCCGCGAGAAAGCCTGTTAGGATTACATCCGTTCCAAGAGTTTCTCCATTAATCATTACTATTCCTGGTCCTATCCCATACACTTTGGATAAGGCTGTCCCGTGGCACTATGGGGCCGATGTGTATTATCATGGGATCAAATAAGATTTGAAGGTTGAAGAAGCTGATACTGATGTCAGCAATATTGTCGGGGCTAGCAAGGTCACCCGAAGTGGAAGACTCTTTTCTCCCGAGATTTCCCCTCTGACTGTTCAAAAGCCTGTTGCTATTCCATCTTCCAGTACATCAGCTACTGCCCCGGTTCATATTCCAATTATCACCCCTGTCGCCGAGCCGTCTGACACTTGGGGCAAAGAAGTCATAGGTGAGCCTTCCCGGACGGAGGCACCTAAGAAGATTGTTGTAGAAACCTCTAGACAGGAGATAGAGGAAATTCTGAAGATTATCAAGAAGAGAGACTACAACATAGTCGAGCAGCTGGGGCAGACCCTGTCAAAAATCTCCATGTTATCCTTGTCGTTGTGTTCGGAAGCCCATGCAAAGGCTTTAATTGCTTTCCTTAAAACTGCACATGTGCCGCAGGAAACCTCTGCTGATCAATTCAAAGATTGTGTAAGTAGTTTGACCGCTGACAATGGATTGGGTTTCTCCGACGCAGATCTGACTGCTAAAGGAAGAAATCACAATGATGCCCTAAATGTCTCGATCGAGTGCAGGGGCACTACTCTGGCCCACGTACTGGTGGACATTGGGTCCTCATTGAACGTTTTACCTAAGAAAGCGTTAGATCGGCTGGACTATGTAGGTTTGGTTCTGAAGCCGAGTAATATTGTGGTTAGGGTCTTTGAAGGGTCCAAAAGGATGGTGCACGGGGAGGTGGACGTCCCTGTTAAAGTTGGCTCTCAGATTTTCGCATCTACGTTCTATGTGATGGACATCCGACCATCCTATTCCTGTTTGCTGGGTCGCCTGTGGATTCATAAGGCTGGGGCAGTGACTTCTACGCTCCTTCAAATGATGAAATATCCAGTGAAGGGGAATATTGTTACAGTACGAGAAGAAGAGGAGTACATGGTGAGTCATCTTAACTCCTTTCGCTATGTGGAGATGGATGGGGAATTCATCGAAACCCCGTGTCAGAACTTTGAAGAGGCCCCCCAGACTCTGGCGTTGACTAAAGTTGCTGTTGAAGAACTTCCGATGAAGATGGCTTCCCTAAAGGATGCCAGGGCTCTGATTGAAAAAGGTGGGTGTGCAAATTGGGGTAAACTCCCTGACTTCGTACATAAAACTGACAAGTTTGGTTTGGGCTTCACTGCAGAGGCTCAAAGGGCTGTTTGGCGTGCGCGGATTGGAAGACCTCCCATGCGCATCAGTAATCCGGGAGTGAATGCAATTGAAGACGAAGAAGAAGAGTCAGAGTTCGAAAGCTGGATTTACCCAACTATCGACGGTGGATTGAACAATTGGACGGTGAAGGACTTCGTGCCCGTTTCTTTTATTACACAGTAATAGAATTTTGTTTTAAGATTTGTAATAGACAATTTGAAACTTTACGGCCCGGTGCCTTGCCCGAGGCGCCTTGGCTTTGTTTGTGAGGGCTTATTATTTGTCATTTTCATATACCATCAATAAAGCATTGGACATTTTCTTGCATTACAAATTTTGTACTCCTTGTTTTTATTTTTTATCTTACACTTTATCAAAACGACTATTGTCTTACACACACTCACATATCATAATGCAGATCCACATCCACTCTGGATCCTATTGATAACGACTCTGCTACTGCCAATTATGACTTTGAAAGTCCGATCAACCAAGCCGAGCAAGAAGGTGAGGATGATTGCGAAGTTCCTGGGGAACTTGCTAGACTGTTACTACAGGAAGAGAGGGCCATACAGCCCCATGAAGAGCCAGTGGAATCAGTAAATTTGGGTATAGAGGAAGATAAGAAAGAGGTCAAGATCGGTGAAAATCTGGAGCCTAGTGTCAAGCAATGGTTGATACAGATGCTACGCGACTATGTTGAGATCTTCGCTTGGTCTTATGAAGATATGCCTGGTTTGGACACTGAGATTGTGGTACACCGCTTGCCAACTAAAGAAGATTTTTCTCTAGTAAAGCAGAAAGTTCGCCATATGCGCCCAGAGATGTCTGAGAAAATAAAAGCTAAGGTTATGAAACAGTTTGATTCCAGTTTTCTAGCTGTCACGTCTTACACACAGTGGGTAGCCAACATTGTTCCAGTACCCAAGAAGGATGGTAAGGTTCGGATGTGTGTCGACTATAGGGATCTGAATAGGGCAAGCCCCAAAGATGATTTCCCACTTCCTCACATCGATGTTCTGGTCGACAACACCGCGCAACATAAGATCTTCTCCTTTATGGATGGTTTTTCTGGTTACAATCAGATTAAGATGGCTCCCGAAGACATGGAGAAGACGACCTTCGTTACACAGTGGGACACCTTTTTCTACAAACTCATGCCGTTCGGATTGAAGAATGCTGGGGCAACGTATCAGCGCGCCATGGTCTCTTTGTTCCACGACATGATTCACCATGAGATTGAGGTATACGTTGACGACATGATTGCAAGATCCCAGACTGAAGAAGAACATCTTGACCATCTCTAGAAGCTATTTGATAGGTTGAAGATATACAAGCTGAGGTTAAACCCGAACAAGTGCACCTTTGGGGTAAGGTCTGGTAAGCTGTTGGGTTTCGTCGTTAGTGATAAAGGTATTCAAGTGGATCCTGAAAAGGAGAAGGCTATACAGGAAATTCCAGCTCCCCGAACGGAAAAAGAAGTCAGAGGTTTTTTGGGACGTCTGAACTACATTGCCTGATTCATTTCACACCTGACTGCTACTTGTGAGCCAATCTTCAAGCTGCTGAAGAAAGATCAAGTAGTAAGATGGAATGATGAATGTCAGGCCGCTTTCGAAAGGATCAAAGAATATCTCCAAGAACCCCCTATTCTGATGCCTCCAGTTGAAGGGGGACCGTTGATCTTATACTTGGTAGTACTCGACAATTCAATGGGGTGCGTGCTGGGGCAGCATGACGAGTCTGGCCGAAAAGAGCATGCTATTTACTACCTTAGCAAAAAGTTTACCGACTGTGAGACCCGATACTCACTGCTCGAGAAAACTTGTTGCGCTTTGGCATGGGCTGCTCGCTGGCTGAGACAGTATATGCTGACTCACACTACCCTATTGATATCAAAGATGGACCCAATCAAGTATATCTTCGAAAAACCTTCCTTGTCCGGAAGAATAGCAAGATGTCAGATGATCTTAACTGAGTATGACATCTAATACACAACCCAAAAAGCAATCAAGGGGAGTGTGTTGGCAGATCATTTGGCACATCAGGCCATGGATGATTACCAGTCTATGAATTTCGAGTTTCTGGATGAGAACATCATGTTGGTGACCGACTGTGAAAAACCTGGACCGGATGAAGGACCTGAGGAAGGATCCCGATGGTCTATGTATTTTGACGGAGCTTCAAACGTGTTGGGTAATGGCATTGGCGCCGTGATCATATCTCCTGAGGGCTTTCATACTCTGTTCACCGCCCGATTATGTTTTAACTGCACCAACAACATGGCAGAGTATGAAGCGTGCATCATGGGCCTTCGAGCAGCTATTGACCTGAGGATTAAGTTCTTGAGTGTATTCGGAGATTCCGCTCTCGTGATCAGTCAGATTAAAGGAGAGTGGGATAAGAAGCACCCAAATATTATTCCTTACAAATAGTATGTATTGACGTTGCTTCCACACTTCGAGGAGATAACCTTTGAACATTTCCCCAGGGAGGAGAATCAGTTAGCGGACGCGCTAGCTACCATGTCTTCTATGTTCAAGGTCAGATGGGAAAATGAGGCTCCCCAGATTACCATTGAGAGGTTGGACGAACCCGCACATTGCTGTGACATTGAGACTGAAGAGGTATCATTTAAACCCTGGTTTCACGAGGTAAAGAGGTATCTTGAGGCTCAAGAGTACCCCAAGGGTGCATCTGTTAATGATAAGAAGTTTTTGAGGAGATTCGCTGCGAAGTTCTTCATCAATAATGGTGTCCTTTACAAGCGTAACCATGATTCAACCTTACTGCGATGTGCGGACTAGAACGAGGAAGAAAAGATCATGGTGGAATTACATGAAGGTACCTTCGGAACTCATTCCAGTGGACATACCATGGCAAAGAAAATCCTACGGGAAGGATATTATTGGTCCACCATGGAAGCGGATTGTTATCAACATTCTCGGACCTGTCATAAGTGCCAAGTCTACGCTGATAAGGTGCACATACCTCCAGTTCCTCTGAATGTTTTGACAGCACCTTGGCCTTTTTCAATGTGGGGTATCGATATGATTGGCGAGATCAAACCTACTGCGTCCAACGAGCATCATTTCATCCTGGTAGCAATTGATTACTTTACGAAGTGGGTTGAGGCAGCTTCCTTTGCTACAGTAACCAAGAACGTCGTGGCGCGGTTTATTCG
Source organism: Vicia faba (assembly GCA_948472305.1). Classification (NCBI taxonomy): domain Eukaryota; kingdom Viridiplantae; phylum Streptophyta; class Magnoliopsida; order Fabales; family Fabaceae; genus Vicia; species Vicia faba. Next base: position 1,271,284,519 of record OX451739.1, read on the forward strand.
ACACAATTTGATCTGTCGATATGGTGTACCAGAGAAGATCATTACAGATAATGGTACAAATCTCAACAATACGATGATCACCGAGCTTTGCGAGCAGTTCAAGATACAGCATCACAACTCTTCTCCTTAACGGCCCAAGATGAATGGGGCTATTGAAGCGGCTAATAAAAACATCAAGAAGATTGTGTAGAAGATGACGGTGACATACAAAGATTGACACAAGATGTTACCATTTTCTCTTCATGGGTACCGAACCTCAGCGCGAACTTCAACAGGGGAAACACCCTACTCTTTGGTGTACGAAATGGAAACAATCCTACCTGTTGAGGTCTAGATACCCTCTCTTTGGATTATGAAGGATGCAGGTTTGAGCAAGGATGATTGGATCCAGACCTGGTTTGATCAACTAAACCTAATCGACGAAAAGAGACTTACTGCTATTTGTCATGGTCATACATATCAAAAGCGAATGATTAAGGAATTTAACAAGAAAGCCAAACGACAAGAGTATCAAGTTGGGGATCTGGTAATCAAATGCATCATACTGCCACATGGTGATCCCAGGGGCAAATGGACCCCTACGTACAAAGGGCCATTTGTGGTTAAGAGCATTTTCTCAGGAGGAGCTATGATTCTAACCACCATGGATGGTAACGACCTTCCTCACCCCGTCAATGCAAACATAGTGAAAAAATACTACGTATAATCAAAGACCCGCTAGGTTGACTGGCCTAGGAAAAAATAAGGGCTTCCCGGCGAACCAAAAGGGTTCGGGAAAAAATAAGGGATGGAAAAAAAAATCTGTACACCCGGCATGTCGAAAACCTGAAAAGGCATCTTGGGAAAAAATGGGTATCCCGGTGGACTAAAAACCCGAAAGGGAGGTCCAGGAAAAAACTAGGGATTGAAGCGTAACACTATGTCTCGTTGGATCACCTTGCAACCAGACTTCATTATCAATTATCAAGTTCATACGACATTAATCAATCTGATCTACCTTCAACCAAGCAGCAAAGTGATGAGACACTCGAAGATATAAAGGCAATAGCAGAGTTGGAACCCAGTGGGATTATTCACATAGCTGTTTTTCTTTGTTTTACACAAACTGTATAAATTCTATCATTCGACGGCGTTCTCTTACTAGGATGTCAGCCTCTTGTATAAAAACGCCTATTTACAGGCCAACTTCAAAATCAATACAATTCGTTTTCACAAAGGAATTTCAAATTGTTTTTCTTTTTCCTGTTTTGTTTTGCAAGAATGTCCAATGGTTCATTTTGTATATATGCATTTGACAATAATTGCTGCTCATAAATATTTACATGCGAAACAAAAGACGATTACTCGTGATATAAGGAACAGGGGCAAACAAGAAATGTCCAAACCTTACAGTTGCTCTTCCCACCAGGTATAGGGATAGACCTAGCTGGAGAATACGATTAAAGGTTCATTCACTCCCCGTAGAGCAAAAGGTATCTAGAAACCGTGATTCTCCCTAAGCAGAGTTTATCTATCACCAACACTAGAAGATTATCACCAGTGGAGTTAATTCTTCCACAAGTAGAAACTCAATCCCCAACAGGTTTCATTATCGCCAGCAGCAGTAGTTTATCCCCAGCCGAGGTCATTCCTCCAAATCAACAGATCCTCTAGCAGAGCATCTCTTCTCCATAGAGTCATTTTCTCGTCAGTTTATTCTCCAGCAGGATTATTCTCACAATCCTCTTCGATCGTTATTTCCAGCGAGAACAAAGAATTCAACTCTTTTGCTCCAGCAGCAATCCTGGATTTATTTTCCCCAGCTAGAGAACATCATAAAAAACATTGCATGTCCATACATCTTGACATGCGCATACGCATCATACAGCACAATCTCATTTATTTTGAGAACATCATTGCTTGATACATGTCATGCATTACATACGACTAACCTTTACCTTTCAGGAAAGATACAATCAAATTCTCACAAAGTTCAAGCTATGAAGCCCGAATCCGACCGGATAGTATCTTGATTTCCACATCATATTATGAAGCCCAGAGAACGACCGGATAACAGTATCAAATGCCGCGAAGCCTGGATTCGACCAGATAGTGGTTTATCTTTAAGCTATGAAGCCCGAATTCGACCGAATAATAGTTTAATCCCCAGCAAGCCGTGAAGCCCGGATTACGACCGAATAACAGCTCAGCAATTACCATGAAGCCTGGATTTGACCAGATAGTGGTATGTCATAAACACAAGCCGTGAAGCCCGGATTACAACCGGATAACAGCTCAGCAAGTTATTGTGAAGCCTGGATTACAACCAGATATCAATACAAGTTTCTATGAAGCCTGGATTACGACCAGATAGCAGCCAAAGACACCACGAAGCCTGGATTACGACCAGATAGTGGTATATCTTTAATACAAGTTATGAAGCCCGGATTAGACCGGATAATATCTTGATTTCTCCGAACACCATGAAGCCTGGATTCGACCGAATAATGGTATGAGACATCGCGAAGCCTGGATTACGACCAGATAACGGTAAAAGACACTGAAGCCTGAATAATGACCAGATAACAATGAGGGACACTATGAAGCTTGGATTACGACCAAATAGCAGTTTACCTGGCCAATTACTATGAAGCTCGGATTCGACCGGATATTAGTAGGCCCTAAAATCAAATGGAAGCCCGGAGGCGACCGAATAACCACTTGATTTCTTCTGAAGCCTGGATTACGACCAGATAAGAAGTAAGGTATTGTGAAGCCTGGATTACGACCAGATAGCAGTACATGACACCATGAAGCCTGGATTCGACCAGATAATGGTATAAAACATCATGAAGCCTGGATTACGACCAGATAACGATCAAAGGAATGAAGCCTGGATTACGACCATATTTAAGTACAAGACACTGCGAAGCTTGGATTTCGACCAAATAACAGTTTACCAGGACAGTTACTAAGAAGCCCGGAGTCGACCAGATATTAGTATGCCCTAAATTCAAGTTGAAGCCTGGATGCGACCGAATAACAACTTAATTCCTTCTGAAGCCTGGATTACGACCAGATAAGAATCGAGAAATTGCGAAGCCTGGATCACAACCAGATAGCAAGTTTAATCTCATCTCCCCAGTAAGTCACTGTAAAGCCTGGATTACGACCAGATAACATTCGGTCTTATCACTATGAAGCCTGGATTACAACCAGATAGTAGTTCACTTTCACCTCTTCAACTAAGAGACGATCCCCCAGTAGAATAACGGATGATCGAAGCTCCTAAAATTCTATTTCTCTCAGGACAGAGACCAGCATTCCCCAGCGTAGTCTTCCTCAATAACAGGTATACTGACTCTCGCTAAGGAATCTCTTGGGTGATCGACACTCCTTCAGATGGCATCTTTAAGCCCATCTTCTGTCATCAATTTCCAAATGGCATCTGTAAGCCCATTCCCGATATCACGATACAAATACCACTTCATGCGAGTGCAAATTTCTGGGCACTCTAGTGTTCAATCATCCTCCACCCTCAGATCACGAAAGGAAGACAAGCCAATCTACATACTCAGGTTTAAGAAGATTGAACAGGGGCAGCTGTTGTAACCCAAAATATTCCCTCCCATATTTCTCAAAATATTTCAAGAAAGATCCTCAAGTTTCTCAAGGAAGTCCAAGGGTTGACCAAACAAACTCTCTCATAAGGCAGTCTACCTCAAATTAGGGTTTCATGTTGCATCAAGATAATTGAGTCCAAGGGATCCCAAATGCTAACCATTGTCCTAATATGTTCTCAAGATTATCCATGTCAAGTTTCAAGCCTTGCAGAGGAAATTTGCTCAGTCAATTGCTCAAAGGCCTGAAAATCGACTATGCTAGGGCAAAAGTCAACTGTGGCCCACATACAGTCAAACTTTAAGATTTTTGGCCAACATCCTCATTTTGAAGTATCATTCATCATTTGATCAATGGTTGATCATGATTCATCAAGGATTTCTCACAATTCATCAAAATCCAAAAGTTGCTAAATTAGGGTTTTATAGGAAAAGTCAACTCAACTTTGACCAAGCATAACTTTCTCATATTTTATGAGAAATGACATATCCAAAGCTAATTTTGAAGAGGATGTAATTATCTACAATTCATATTCATCTCCCAAGTTCAAAATATGCACTCACAAGAAGATATAAATTTTGACATTATAGGTCATTTTGGAAAGTCAACAAAAACACCTTTTTTGTCAAGGCTTCATACATGAACATGGGGGAATCAATTGAGATGAAACCAAAAGGGTTACTTAGAGGACATCTTGAGCGTTCTAAAAAGTCCAAGAACACATTCAAAGAGTCAAAATTAAGGAAGTTATGCATTGGTGAAGTTGACCTTTTTTTGCAAAATTGCTGAAAGTTAAAAGTGCCTCAAATTGAAATTTTTGTTAAATGGGCCTAACTTTTTGCACTTATTTTGAGTTGGTAGCATGGTCCACGAGCCCTAGATCTTTCCAATTGTCTTTATCTTATTTTTGATATTTATTTTGATTTTTTATTTCAATTAAATCAATTTAAATCAAAACAAATCATGAAAATATCCAAACCATTGAAACCTTAAGATTTGGTGCACATTTCAGGTCCCATATCCAGCTAGCAAGTGAATCAATTCGTGCAAGGCATAGGTGGGCACAAAAAGATTGACTTTGGCCTATTTTGGAAGGAATTTCATGGAAATCAAATCAAGATCACGAATCATAATGGACAAAGATTGAGATCACAAATGCAACCCTAATTCAATCAGTGGTATATAGTGTACAATTGCAGCCAAAAACAACAAGGTTTTAGAGGCGTGTAGAAAGAGAACCAAACTTGAAAAAACTCAAAGAAAGTGGTGATCTGATTTTGCACTTCCAGGCTGTGATCGGTGGATCTGGAACTGACTGTTTAACGCTGGTTCGCGAAATGTCGCGGAAGCAAGAGTCGCCACCGTCTTTTATTTTCTCCAAATGGAAAGGACAAAAGCACAGAAAAATTCCTTTAAGGAGATCGCTCTCGGTTCGGGAGGTAGGTTATAGAAAGGGAAGGTGTTAGCACCCTTTCTATCCATGGTTATCCATGGGCTCTTAGATACTTGCTCATTGTGTTTTCAAATTGTTTTGCGTGCTTTTCAATGTGGGTTTAGAAAGTTTCTTTTGAAAAATTTCAGATCGACTCATACGTCAGAGTGTTTGAAAAGTTTGTTTTGAAAGCTTTTGAAAATGTGTTGGTGTGAAAAGATTTTTTGTTTGTTTTGAAATTAGAGCAAGTATCTAGAGTCGTCTACCTACCCTAAGGAATTCGTCTGTGTAAATGTCCTTTAAAGTAGTGCCATCCCACCATTGAGAGGTAGGTAGCACCACCGTTGGAGGTGTTCGGGTCAATTCGATTTTATAGGGACATGGTGATCACCAGAGCAATGGGAAGACACCTTAGAAGCTACCCTCATGCCAGGTTCCCGGATCATGAGGACTTACTAAGACGTCCTCTACTCGACGACCACCTTTCGAAAGGCAACAGTGAGGCGTACCCTAGGGGTGGTGTGTGCGAATTGTGTGTCATGTTTCAGTTATTTATCTGTCTTTTGTCGTGTTCTACGCTTGATTTTAATTTAAGTCCATTCGTTCTTGCATGCTTGGTTAACAGTTATAAATTGCGAGGAAATAAAGCTAAACTGTTACAAATGGCGCGGGTCCACATCGCCAAAATTAAACCGGACCCGATTTAGCGGAAAAATAAATAATGCGAAGAGATAAAAGTGCGAAAAGTAAATTACATAGCTTAGGGACAATTACAAAATTATAATAAGCGATAATAAAATAAATGCGCAATTAAATGGTTAATGACGGGCGTTGGACCCTTTTTGCAAATAATTAAAATTAATGAGAATTAAAAATTAAATGATTAAATGTTTTTTTTTTTGGTTTTTTTTGTATTTTTTAGATTTAATGAAAAAAAAGGAAATTAATTGAGATTAAATTAGACGGCAAACCCTAATTCTAGTATTTTTATTTATTAAGAAAGAATTAAAATAAGATCTAAATTAACCTAAAATTTATGTACAATTTAAATAGGAAAATAAATAAATAAATAAATAATAATTATTATTCTAAAAAAAAGAGGGGAAAAATATTAAAAGGAATAAAAAATAGCAATTAACCTAATTCTACATTTTTATTTGTTATGAAAGAATTAAAATATGACCTAAATTAAACCTAAAATTTATTATGTTGGATTTTTATTATGGAATTAAAATTAACTAAACCTAATTACACTAAATAATCTGCATTTTAATTTATTTATGAAAATAATTATTACAAAATAAATATTATATTTTTGGTCTTTTTCTGATTTTTATAATGTTTTCATATTTTATAGAAAAATAAATTAATTAATGAAAGCAATAAAAATAAATAATATAATAATTAAAACAATAAAAATAAATAATCAAACCAGGGTGGGGTGTTGCCCCATTATGGAGGTGTAGTTTGAGAGGCCTGGCCCAATTGTATTCTGAGTTCATTGACTTCTTTGGATCTCGTATGGCACGTTGACCAGCACCTATGGTGTTCCTTGAATCTATGCGTTTGATTTGCAAGCAGCTGGACGCGTGGCTCATGGGATTCTGATGGAATATGGTGGTCTTTCATGTTAACGCTGCATAGAATGACATATTGAAAAATAATATTGCAAAGATGCAAGACCTGGGACTTGAACCCAGGTCTTTGGGGTTACAAACATAGCGCGTTACCACTGAACCACCTGCATTTCAATTAATATATAATAAACGATAAAGAATATAATAATAACGCGTTAGCTGTTTTGGAATTTCGCGCGAATTTCAAACAGTCCAATGGTTGATGGACACGTCTCCGTCTCCTTCCCCACCCTGTAAAACAAAACTCAAGGGGAACGGTTTTTTCAGCGTGGTTTAAAGAGGCCTATGGGAAAATAGCGATTAGCACCCTGTGCTTCATAAATTGTTCGCGAGGGTCCAGGTTGCTTCGTCTCTACGCTCTGAACACATCCATGGGGTTGATAAGGTCCAATTTTGCTATATTTGGAAACCCCTAAATTCAAAGCTGTGAAACCCTAATGCTTGTTAATGGCGAAATCGCGTATGTTGCTCAAAAATGAAATCAAACATATTGGTTAGCACAGAAACATCATGACAAACAATAATCCATAAAGAAAAATGCATGAGGATGCTTAAATCGTGCTATGCGAATTCAAAATTTTCTTGGTTCAGTTTGACTTAGAGATACCGTTTCAAGGCGTTTGAGTTGTTGTTTTTGATTGAGAAAGGTTCAGGAAGGTCTCAGGATGCTATTGAAACAAAAATCAAAGCTTTAATCGTCCTAGAACCTTGAATTCAGAATTGACTTTCTTGGAGATTTTTTCAAGTTGGTATATTGAGTTTTTGCGCAGCTTGCAGTCCTGTATGATTAGGGTTGTGTTGTAGTATATGTAAGGAATGGTTTAGGTTAAAAACTTTGCACAAAGTCCATGTCCATAATGATTTCACATATTTGATTCTTGAAAATCTTTTTCATATCTTTTCATGTGCAACTTGGTTCAAATCTGATCAAATCTTATCAAAACTTGCCATAATCCATTAAGCACGAAATATTGACATTATAATGTGCATAAAAAGATTTTTTAGGTTAAGGTTTATATTTTTCATGAATTAAAATCATTTAAATGAATATAAATTAATATTAATTCAAATAAATAATTAAAAAATATGAGAATACTTCCCTTTGGGCCTAATGGTCGTGCATAGGCTTGGCATGAAGAAATTTGGAAGAAAATTGGGCCCATTTGCATTTTTAGGCCTTTTGCATCAATGTTGACTTTTCAAAATTCCTAAAAATTTCCCAACTTCCACAAGGCATAACTTGGTCGATTTTTAAGATTTTCACATGTTCTTGGACATTTTGGAAAGGTCTTTGAGTCCTTTAACCAATGCCTTTGGTCCCATGTCATTTTGATTTACCAATCTCAAGTTATGGCTTTTGACTTAAAGTCACTTTTTGTTGACTTTTGAAAATGACCTATAATGTTGAAATTGATAACTTTTTGTGAGAGCATTTCTTGGACTTGGAACATGAAGATGAATTGTAGGAAATGTCTTTCTCTTCAAAATGAGCTTTGGATGGAATTTTTCTGATAATCCATGTGAAAGTTATGCCCTGGTCAATTTCTGTTGACTTTTTCAGCTGTCCAAATATAGCAACTTTTGCATCTTTGATGATTTCTGAGCCAAATTTTGAGAATCATGATCAAGCATTGATCAAATGATGTTTGTGGCTTCAAAATGATATATTGACCAAAAATTTGAACTTTTGACTGTCAAATGACCATTTTGCCCCTACAGTTGACTGTAGTGCAATCTAGGGTTTTGACTGTGCAATCTTGAGCTGAATGCCTTGAAATTTGATATGAGGATATTTGACCATCTTTGTAGGCATATGAGACTTGATTGGGCCTTTGAAAAGTTCATTTCTTTGACCAGAACTCAAACCCTAGTTTTGACTGTATAGGAGCCAGTTGAGCTGCACAACCCTTGGGGCATTTTGTGACCTTGACTTTGACAATTCTTGATGAATATGGGAGGGCAAATTTTGGGGTACAACAGTTGCCCCTGTTCAATCTTCTTAGACCTGAGGATGCAGATTGGCTGACGTGTCTTTCGTAATCCGAGGGTAGAAGATGATTGAACACTAAAGTGCCCAGAAATTTGCGCTCACATGTGACAGTGATGAGGGAATGGGCTTATGGATGCCATTTGGATGTTGCTTGATAGGATGATGGGCTTATAGATGCCATCTGGACGTTGATTGCGTAAGAGATTCCTTAGCGAGAACCTGCATACCTGCAAAACAGAAAAATGAGTACCTGACACGTCGCAGGAACTGATTTTAGATGCTTGATATAGATATGTCCTGATTGGTTACAGGAGCTGAGTCTGGAGCTTCAAACGCTGATGAATGAACCAGGGATGGTTACTGCCTTAGCATGAATGATAAGAGAACCTTGGTTGATTTTAACTTCAACAACGCTCGTTGAGAAAAATCTTGGCGGGAATTACCATCTTTGCAATATCGGGAAGAGAACCAAAGGACATTATAATCTCAAAGGGAGTTACCTCACTCACGTTGGAGAGGGAACTATAGGAAATTATAATCTGAAAGGAGATATTACCTCACGCTCATGCCGGAGAGGGAAACATCTGAAGAAGGAATTACCACCTCACACGCCGTTGGAGAGGGGACCATAAGAGACTATCACCTCACGCTCATGCCGGAGAGGGGAACATCTGAAGAAGGAATTACCACCTCACGCTCACCGTCGGAGAGGGGACCACAAGAGAATATCACCTCACGCTCATGCCGGAGAGGGGAACATCTGAAGAAGGGAATTACCACCTCACGCTCACCGTCGGAGAGGGGACCACAAAAGACTATCACCTCACGCTCATCGTCGGAGAGGAAAACATCTTGAGAAAGGAATTACCACCTCACGCTCACCGTCGGAGAGGGGACCATAACTTCTACTGAGTCTTTGTCAGAAAAATCTGTTTGGAGTCGATTTAACTGGACTAGAGAAATCCTTGAAATATGTTTGAGAATTTCAACTGCATCTTCTCTGAAAGGTAAAGGTCAGTCATATGCAATGTATGATATGGATCAAGCAATGATGTTCTCAACATAAATGAGATTCGTATGATATGATGCAGTGCGTTATGCATGCTATGATGTATGTAAAGTTTATGTATGTTTTTGTTTAGGAAAATAAATCCTTGACGGGTGCCGGGTAGTCATATCCTGGGCTGATGTTGAGGAAGAGATTTTGCTTCCGCTGTGGATGATTGTTGCAAGAATACCGGTAGGAGAAGATACTTCCGTTGAGGAATAAACTTGGCGAACGAAATAATTATGCGGGAGAAAAGATACTCTAGCGATCATGCTGGGGAGTGCTACTCTGTGGGGATGGCGATGCTTTGCTGAGTTGATGAAGATGACTCCGCTGGGGATACCGTTGATGAGTTATGCTGGGAGATTTGATGAATTCCGCTGGGGATATCCTTGTTGTACTGGCAGTGTTGATAGACTTCGCTGGGGGTAGGAAGATACTTTGCCGAGGACGCTCTTTCCGTGGCTTTTGGCTGAGGATAACCCAGTTATATCCTGTTAAGGAAATAACTCTTTAAATCAAGCCGGGACGACGCATTCGTGTTCTGCGAGGGATAAGCTTCCAGAATCTACTGGGAATAAGCTTGCTGCTTGGGGAGATATGAATTCCAACTTTCCTGGGGAAACTGGATTGGACTCTCCTGGGAGAAGTTTGATATGCTGGGGAAGTGATTCCGTTGAATTATTGAGATACCGCCGGGGAACAATCTTTTAGACCAAGACTGCCGGGGATGCTTGTTAAGAATGCATGCTGCTGAGGAGGTGTTGAGACCTACAGGAGGATACTCAATTTCCTTGATATTTGATGACTTTGCTTGGAGAAGAAGGTATTGTTTTGTTGAACCACTTTCTGGGGAATTAAGATACATTTGGCCGTGTTCTTTAGCTGAACCCACCTTGGTACCTTGGAAGATAGAACAATTAGACTGCTCAGACAACTCTTTATTGCCCCTGTTTCCAGTGTCACCTGCAATTAATTCCTTTGTTTCGTATGCAAATATTCATGAGTTAG